>CM042091.1:45781116-46401949 GCA_023512835.1 Taxillus chinensis
AAATTACAGATGTTGTGCGACGTTTCAGTCCTAAATAAATTAACATCATTTCATAAAAAAAGGAAGCAACCACATATCGTGGGTTTTGTATTTAATGACAAGGCATGATGGTTGTTGGATCCGCAATGTCATCAAGGGCTATCAGCACGAGGAGGAGAGGTAAGGCGCAATGGCAAGGTGAGGTGGGGCAGTAGGGAGCAACAAAAGGGCGAGGTGGAGCAGCAGGGAGCGACAGAAGGGCAAGGTGGAGCGGCAAGGTGCAACGGCAGTGTTGTTGTGTGATGGATCGAGGCAATGTAGTGTGTAACCCTTGATTTTGAGAAGAAGAAGGACGTTGACAGTGGAAGGGTACGATTGGAAAAACAAAAAGGGAAGCGTAGTGCGTGTCTAACGTGCCACAACAAAAAGTTTAAGTATATTTACCTAAAATTATTATTAAAGTTATATTTAACTAATATAATAACTAAACTATTGGTGTAACTTATTAGGTAAATATGACTTTAGCTAAGCTGCTGAAGATGCTCTTACCAATAATAACAATAAATTTAGATAAATTTACTTAAATTTATAACTTTTAGCTAAAATGTCACATCATCTAATTTTATTACGAACCTAAAATACCTTCCCTTCAAGCTCTTATAGTCTTCATGTATCTCCCTCCCCCATCGCCGAGCCTCCCTACGTCGCCCGACCCCCTCCCCTTTTTGCTGGGCCACCGCCCTCCACCTCCCTCCCCTTGTCGCCATCCTCCCTTCCCGCATTGCTCTTATCGCCGCCCTCATCGCATCGCCCATCTCTCCTCGCAACGGCCCTCTCCTCCCATCACCCAGTCTCCTTGTGTTGCTGCCCTTCCCGTGTCACCATCCTCCCTTCCCCGCTACATTGCCACCCTCTCCCTCCCTCCCCACGTCGCCTTTGCACACTCCTTTTGTGTCGTGTAAGTCAATATGCAAATGGATTAGGGCTTCGAGGAGAATATAGCCTAAATATAAATTGAGAAAAAAATAGATAAAAAAATAATGTTATGTTGGAATAACATTAGTTAAAATAGTACTGTATAAAATTAAATATAACTTTAAATAATTATTTTAACTTGCTGCCACTAAAGATTCTCTAACTCACTGAAAATAAATAAATTTATATCCCATACAATATATATATATATATATATACAAAAATATATAATAAATATAAGTATAATTATAATTGTTGTATCATCATATATTTTATATTTGTATTATTACAGTGAATAAATAATTACATAAAAATATAATATGAATTCTTCGATCATAGTAAATTACTGTTATTATCGCACTTCACTTTTATTTTTTTCTTTAGTATCATATATTAATTGGGAAAAAAAATGAAGATGAGAAATCTGAAAAAAAAAAAAAAAAAACATTGGACTTTTGCGTTGCGTTCGGTGACTTTTATACGTCTGAACCAAAATATCACGCGACACGTGGGTGGGGAGTTTCCCATCCCCGCAGCACCTCCCCACTCCACCGGGACTTCGATTACCGGAAACAAAAAAAAAAAAGAAACAGGCACTTGCCACACACCTTATATACCTACCGCGGAAACATCTGCCGGTCTTTCACACTACAATCGCCCATGAAACCCTGGTCTGGCACCGCGATTACCGGAAATTGCCGGTTCCACCCTCTCTCCCTCTCCGCCCTCAGTTTTGTTTTTTTGTACGTTGTCTGTTTGTTCTTGTCTGTGTTTTTTTTTTTTGTCAGATACATCCATGTCCTAAATTTGAACGCCTCGAGGGTGGGCTGCTGGCGGCCTCGCCGCACGTTGTTCGCACTGCCTGTGATTTCCGTACAACCACCTGCGCAACAGGCGCGCACATTAGCACCCACCCCCGACGAGTGGAGAGCCTTTTTTGCTTTTTTTTATTCTGTAGGAAGCCACGAGGGAAGAGATTATCTATTGGTTGGCGTTGGTCATTGTTGCGCTAGGAAACAAAGCTCCATGAGGTTTTTGGTCAAACAACTGACTTTAGGGAAGTGGGTGGAGCAAAACTACCGAAGGCAAATTTTCAACCTAGGTTAACCTAGTAAGAAACAAT
Organism: Taxillus chinensis; assembly: GCA_023512835.1. Lineage (NCBI taxonomy): Eukaryota > Viridiplantae > Streptophyta > Magnoliopsida > Santalales > Loranthaceae > Taxillus > Taxillus chinensis. Next base: position 45,783,194 of record CM042091.1, read on the forward strand.
TTGTCACCATGTAATGGTCTGTTAATCGGGAGGAGGAGAATCCTTGTATTTTCAAACTTGTATTCAACGAAGAAGAAGGTCCCATTATATTTCACCCAAGTCTTCCATTCTTTATTCGCCTTGTCGATCTAAAATGTGTACATATATGCGTATATTATTACGGTTTTGTCGACTGTGTTGAAGCACCGAAATGATTTGTATTTATGAGGAAGAAAGTTGCATTGAAAAAATGAGAAGGAATGGAATAAAAGGTTTTGTTTGTTCTTTAACCCGGAAAATTAAGAGAGAGAGAGAGAGAGAGAGAGAGAGAGAGAGAGAGAGAGAGAGAGAGAGAGAGAGAGAGAGAGAGAGAGAGAAAAGTAAAAGAGGGGAGATAATATTGGACGGAATAATATAATTGGATTTTATAGGCTGCACAATCGGTGAATTATCGTATGATATAGCATATCAAATTATTAAAAAAATATAAATAAATCACCAATGTTTATATTTGATTTTATAAATTGATTACATGTATTATTTCATCCGTTATCATTTCACCATAAACAATTTTATTTTGAGAATTTATTGGCTCTGTGAGTCAAGTGAATGTTTGAAAATATATTTATCACGGGCCGTATAATTTGATTATATCATCAAATTAATATTAATTACTCCTTTCTTATCGTGTCAACTTTGAATTAACATGCAAAAAGTGTAACATAATATTATCATTTTTCTTCTATGTGGACATTGTGGAGCACAGCTGGTCAAGTCCAGTATCTATATAAACTCTCACTTCCCTCTCTCCTCTCTCCCCACACAAAACAAACCACCTATCTCACACCTTTTCCCTGTTCTTCCCATCTCTCTCACTGTCTCTCCTCTCTCTTCATTTTCATTTTCAAACGGTCCGAAAAACACCATGCCTGAGGCTCCAAATAGCACATTGGAAACCCAGGACCACAACCTCATAGAAAAGAACAAGAAGGTGCTCCAATTCATCGAGGATGTGACGGACAACGCCGATGACGTCCAGAAGCAAGTACTGGCCGAAATCCTGGCCCGCAATGCCTCCGTCGAGTACCTGAAACGACACGGTCTCGAAGGCCACACCGACCGCGAGAGCTTCAAAAAGCTCGTTCCGGTCATCAGCTACGAGGACCTCAAGCCCGACGTCGACCGTATCGCCAACGGCGACTTGTCGCCCATCCTCTGCTCCCAACCCATTTCTGAATTCTTAACCAGGTCAGCACGAAAACAAAAGCGAAAACACTAAATTGTTTGGGTGGGTGGGGGTGGGGGAATGGTATGCACAAACTCAACGACATCTGTACGTGTATTAGCTCTCCTATGTTGAGTGTTTGACTCAGGATTAATGGGGTTTTGTTGTTTTTGGATTTTGCAGCTCTGGGACATCAGGAGGGGAGAGAAAGTTGATGCCCACGGTAGAGGAGGAGATGGAGAGGCGGTCGCTTCTGTACAGCCTATTGATGCCGGTGATGAGCCAGTTTGTGGAGGGGCTGGACAAGGGCAAAGGAATGTACTTCCTTTTCATAAAATCGGAGGCAAAAACACCCGGCGGGCTGGTAGCTCGCCCAGTCTTGACGAGCTACTACAAGAGTTCTCATTTCCGGGAGAGGCCATATGACCCATACACCAACTACACCAGCCCAAACGAGGTCATCCTGTGCCCGGATTCCTACCAGAGCATGTACGCCCAGATGCTTTGCGGCCTCTGCCAGCACCGGGAAGTCCTCCGCGTTGGCGCCGTCTTCGCTTCCGGCTTCATCCGCGCCATCCGCTTCCTAGAGAAGCACTGGCCCCTGCTCTGCAACGACATCCGGACTGGCACAATTGACCCCAGCATCACCGACCCGACGGTCCGCGACGCTGTGGGGAGGATCCTCCACGCCGACCCCAAGCTCGCTGCCTTCGTGGAGGCTGAATGCGGGAGGTGCTGGTGGCAGGGGATCATAACCCGGCTGTGGCCCAACACCAAGTATGTGGATGTGATCGTCACTGGGACAATGTCACAGTACATTCCCACTCTCGACTACTACAGCAATAAACTCCCCCTGGTGTGCACTATGTACGCTTCATCCGAGTGCTACTTTGGCGTCAACCTCAACCCTCTTTGCAATCCCAGCGACGTCTCCTACACCCTCATCCCCACCATGGCCTACTTTGAGTTCCTGCCCATCCACCGCCACAACCGAGGAGGCCTCACCGCCGCCTCTGAGGATTCCATCTCCGTCCCCAAATCCCTCAACCATCAGGAGCAGCAGGAGCTTGTCGAGCTTTCAGATGTCAAGCTTGGACAAGAGTACGAGCTTGTCGTCACCACCCGTACCGGTAATTACTCTTCCCTGTTTTTTTTTCTTTTGGCCCGTTTCCTCTGTTTTTCTCCCTTCGCCTGTTGTTGTTGCTGTTGTCGTTGTTTAATGCTTTTCTATGTGGTTTTTTTTAAGGCTCAATTTTCATGTGTTTGTAGTAGTCAACCTGTATTTGAGTTGCGTAAATTATTTGGCAATTGACTGGTTCTAATTATATCATAACGATGGTATCAGGGCTTTACAGGTACAGGGTGGGGGACGTGCTGCGAGTGGCTGGATTCAAGAACAGAGCACCGCAATTTAACTTCATATGCCGCAAAAATGTGGTCCTGAGCATCGACTCCGACAAGACCGACGAGGTGGAGCTCCAGAACGCGGTGAGGAACGCCTTGAACCACCTGTCCCCATTCGACGCGGGAGTAGCGGAGTACACAAGCTACGCCGACACCGCTGCCATCCCGGGCCACTACGTGCTGGTGTGGGAGCTGAGCGTCAAGGGCTCCACCCCGATTCCACCCTCGGTGTTCGAGGACTGCTGTCTCACGATGGAGGAATCGCTGAACAGCGTTTACCGACAGGGCCGAGTGTCGGACAAGTCGATCGGGCCGCTGGAGATCAAGATTGTGGAAGCCGGGACATTCGACAAGCTCATGGACTTCGCCATCAGCCTCGGGGCGTCCATAAATCAGTACAAGACGCCACGGTGCGTCAAGTACGAGCCCATTGTGGAGCTGTTGAACTCCAAGGTCGTGCGCAGCTACTTCAGCCCGAAGTGCCCTAAATGGGCACCCGGTCACAAGCAGTGGTGTGGTGGTGCCCCTACAACTTGAAATTGTTTGAGATTCACTGCCGAATTTGTGTCTAATGATTCTCCCCTTCTTGCTCAGCTTTATTAATGAAGTATTTATTGTTTTTGTAATCATAGGGAGAGGGTACTTTTATAAGATCTCTTTGGTTGGATTGAAAAGGGTGATAGGAGGAGAAGAGGCGATAACCGGAAATGAGATAAAATTTAGAGATTAGGGGAGTAGTATAATAATTTTCTTCATATCTTAGTTGACTTGCAAAGGCCTTTAAATAGGCTTATATTAATTAAAAATAACTTGCTCATAGCTAAATCACTTACAATTCCATAACTCCCTATTAACTAAAAATTTCCCATTACCTAATAGAAATTAACTATTACGTAAGAAAGCTACCCACTAATTCAAAACTATTCATAATTAAATTTCTTTTAATAAAAAGCTATTCCTACGAATGAGAACATACATTCCACTTCACTCGAGATATCCTTACCGCAAGGATAAATTCAAGGTCCCAAATTATTCTTGTTTTCCTGGGACGAACCTTCTGCTACCGCTTTTCATTAGCCTAGCTGTGGTCGAGAGTTCACCTCATTAAAACTTAGGACCGAAAATCTTTAATTGTGAACATTGTGGGTGTTCACCCTGACCCAAAACGAACTTGTCATTGTAATAAAAACACAAAACCCTATCTCTCATTTCCTTCAATTCTTGACTAGTAATACGCATAAAAGGTGTAATGGATGGAGGAGTTATTTTTTGTCCTAGAGGTGATCCAAGTAATCTGGTTGAATTGGCTGAACAAACTCGTGGAAGGGTTACTGCCTATACTCGGGTTGTTGAATTGAAATCTTTAAGAGTAGAGCCAACATTGAAATTTGGGGGGCTTAAGCGAAGTCTTGCAATGAGACCCTCTAAAGTAGTACATCTATGAAAGATTTTTTTTTTCTATTGAATAAACACAAAATAAAAATCTAAGAAAAAACCAACAACATCTCCCTATAGTAGTAGTAAATCAAGATTTTATTGTGGGTCCAAACCTTTTGTCACCACTCTCAATGATCAAATGAGATTTTTATTAGGTTTATCTCTAACCCTCTAAAAATGAATTAAATAAATTAAAAACTTATGAGCTAAGACCAACAATAAGCCACTAGATTATGCCAATGTTATCAATTTCTAAACTTGCAGCGATGAGATTGTAAGCTACTAATGTGACAAGTTGAAATAAAACCAAGTGATTTTAGGAATTTAGAGAATCAAAAAAGAAATATAGTATTAAATTTATAAATAAAAATAAGTAAATAATTCAATTTCTAATATTTTTCTATCAAAAATTCAACAAAATCAAACTAAATCAATGTCAAATAATTTAATTCACACATAATCGCATAAATTATGTAAGGCTAAGAGGTAGGCAGTGTCGTGTGTACCAACTACGATAGAGTAGAGCGGTTGTGGGCCTGAGGCGGATCTAGGGGTTGGGGGGACTGGGGTCTAGCTGTCTGGAGAGAGCTAGAGGCAGGACTTGGTGCCGGTGGAGCCATTGAGGCGGAGTGTGGGGACTGGGATCTTGGGGAGGAGAGTTGTAAAGCAGAGCGGGGCTGAGGCACGGAGGGGGTCTGAGCTTTCGAGGGCTCAAGGGACTAGGGGGAGAATCAGAGCTGGAGGGTAGATCATCAAATCCATGAAGGTAGAGACTGACAACAGTGAAGAGTGATGGCGTGTAAAGACTCGTATTTGGGTAGTCTTGAGAGATAGTCATTCTATGGGAATGTAACTATCAGGACGGTAGTGTAGCCGTCAATGTGAGCATTTTGACCGTACTTGGGCCCGATTCGAGTGGGGCCCCGTTTGACTCGATTGTTGACTTTTCGGGGTCTATTGGTTGACTTTGCGTTTGAGCGGTCATTTGGGTGTACTAATATCTTGTAGTATTGTGCTCGTCATTTCGAGCGTTTTGACCGTAGTTTGACTCAATTTGGAGTTCGGGACCTTGGAGGTTAATTATTGATGGGTCAATGGTTAACTAGGTCGATTGACGGCAAAAATATAAATAGGGAAAGAGAGCTTCCACGTTACGTTTTAGATTTCGCATCTGGTTGGAGAGCTTGAGAGAGAAAGAGAGAAGGAAGCTTGGAGGCCTTGGCGATTTGGGGCGTTTGAGCTGTTCAGCATCAAGAATCATTCCAGGTAGTGTTCCTTGATTCTTCACCCTTTTCTTGCTTGTTTTTTTGGATTAACATGTAAGAATTTGATGAAATCATGCAAATTCGTGTTGAACCCTGAAATTGGGGAAAAACCAATTTTGGGTTGAATCTTGTATTTAAATGCGTTCGAGGGGTAAGACGTGATTTAAAACCTAATATATAGTATTAGGTATGAGTTTTATGAGATTCGGGTTGAATCCAAGATGAGAACAGTGAAAAACGATGATGAACAAGAATCGTCGTGAACTGGGTGAAACACGATGAGATCGACTGGAAATTGAAAATTTCGAATGTGCGTTCGAAGGTTCGAAGGTTAAGGTAGGTTCGATGTAGTGTAATTTCGAGTGTCGAATGTGAAATTTTCGAGTGTCGTTTAAGGTTCGAGGTACTTCAAGGGGAGTTTCAAGGCGGTTCATGGGTACTTAAGGTAGTTTTCAAGGTAGTTGAGTGTAGGTTCGAGGGTCGAAGGCGGTTCGAAAAGAGATTCGAAAATATAGATTCGAAATGCGATTCGAAAATGTAGTTTCAGGCGATTCGAAATACGATTGATGGATGGACCTATTTACATTGCAACCTATAAAGTATTATACTTAAGTTACAATGTAAATAACGAAATACCCCCCATTTGGATTCAAAGAAAAATACTAGAAAAATTAATTCCCATTATTTCAAAATGTGAAATTTGGGATTTAGTGTAAAAATCTCGAAAAAACCCAAAAGTTCGTAGTGGTGAATTTTTTGGAAAGTGGGGTTAGACATCTCTGAAAAATCCCCAAAAATCGATTATCTTATTTATGCTATGGGAACCCAATGCCGGGACTTTTAATTTCAAGAAAATAGTCGCTATGGGTACTTCCTTCATAAATCAAGGATTGAGGATTTACTTGTGGAGACCCCCATGGTCCCAAAGGAAATGTCGAGAATGACATGCCATACTCATGTTAGTATGTTGATGTGGGGTATTGGGGCATGGACTCGTGACTTGTTTGGGTTTCACCGTGATGCACCGATGGTGCTATGTGGTTGACATGGCAGGCATATGCACCGATGGCAGGCCAGTGTGGCGACCGTGTCCGGGCATATAGCGCCGTGGTAGGCCGAGTGCCCTGAGCCGGGATCCTAGTGAGGATCGTGGACAAGCTGTCCGTGTGGGCAAGCAGTCCTGATGTTTGTTTACGGCCGAGTCCTGATGATTGTGCACACTACACAGGTGCACGAGTACACGAGCATGTAGTATAGACTTGTATGTTTGCATGATGTGGAGTGTCGGGGTCACCTCCGAGCTTGTCGCTCACCCCTACTTGTTGTTTACCTTTTTCAGGTGTGACCCGAGACTAGTGGAGGACTTTCTTCCAAGAGGACGTGCCCACTACTCGATGTATGATGCAGACGTATTCGTATTCTATATTGTGTATTATATTATGTTTGTATCCCGGACATGGGTCCGTGGACAGTTGATTTGCATCTCGTTTGTGATGTGATGTCGGTATGACTGTTTGACTTAATGTGTGCATGATGATATATGGGATAGTACGGATTACCCTTGATGTATGGTCGTACAGGGTTGCATATTTGAGACAAGACCCGCAGTATAGTCTCTCTATTGGTGCTAGTCACCAACCCCTTGACCTTTGGGTGCGGGCAAGGGGAAGTCATGTACCCGGTTCCGGGTTCCCTGGGAATTGGGGCGTGACATGGCGGCAATCCAGGCATTAAGTGTCCAACACAATGCACAAGAGGCGGAGGCAAGAAGTGAGGCGAAACATCAGACGTGAGAGTGTGAGATGAATTTTACCCTAAACAAAATTTTTTGGGGGAGGGGGCCTCAATCCGTGGCTTTGGGTTGCAAAAGCCCAAGGTCAGCCCTGCCTAGGAGCATTTATAGTTGCTTGATCTTCATATCCAATCGTACCTCATTTTGCAAACTTGTAATAAAACACCCAACTAAATCTTTTTAGGTTAATTTGTCTATTCCTTGAAACATATTTTCAAACTCAGTTAAATATACCATAACACTAGTACTTTGCTTGAGACAAGTTAGTACTTCGAATGAATCCTCGCAATTAGTTGAACTGAACCGTTACAACATAGATTTAGTAAATTCACTCCATGCCCATGGTGTAAGGACCCATACATCGAGTTAGTCACGGTTTGCCTTCGAGTAGTTTTTCTAGATTTTGACCTAGTGAATGGGCTCAAATGAATTCACGTGCAAAAGGAAAGATGCTTGAATGATGTCCTCTATCTACCACCAAGTTTCAGGCCAAACGGACGTGTATGTGAGGTGCACGTGATATGGGTCCATTTCACGTGCAAGTGTGATTGTCTTCTACATGATGCAAGGAGGTTAGGGTGAAGTTTGAGCGCATTTGGAGTGCATTTGAGTTGCACGTGAATTGGGAAATTCACGTTCAAATTGGCGTCGCCATATTTTTGCATGGTTCCCTTGGTTTTGACATTCTAATGATCTTTCTCCAAAGGACCATGCTGAAATTCGAGTATTTTGGCCTATATGGGTGTGGCAAGGTGCTAACTTGTGTGATCAAAACTACGTCGTTATGATGCTGAGATTCACTTAATCAAAACTACGTCGTTTTGATGTTGTGTTGTCTATATAAGGAGGAGAAGCCCTCTGTTTTAGGGTAAGGGTTTGTTGCTCCACCGCCGTCGTAGAGAGAGAGAGAGAGAGGGAAGGAGAGCGTTTGGTGGCTGCCGGAGCGTCTTGCGTGGGTGGTCGGAGTCTTGCGTGGAACGGAGCAGAGAACACACAAGGTAGGGGTTCCGTTCTTCCTAAATCCTCCTTTGTCCTAGGATTCTAAGGCAGATTATGGAGTTAAACTTGTTTATATATATATGTAATCCATATAGGTGTGATCTCCTATATGGATGTTGGCCTTCAATGGCGATTTTGGTGTGTTTCTGGTGTTCGTGTGATGCATGAAAAGTGTTCGATAAAATGCCCGTGTGACATGCCCCCCTACATGTTTGAGAAAATGCCTGCGGCGGGTTTATGAGCCTGTGAATTTATGTACACCAATTGTTTGGTTTTATACCCGTGAGGCTTTGCATGCTAAGTGTTCGATGTTATGTCTGTGTGACTAAGTGTGGCTATGTGTGTTGTGTTCTTGGAACCCGGTGGCTGGAAGCCTGGGAGTGTTTATGTACCGCTGTGTATGATTGTATTCCGCTATAACCTGTAATTATATCCGGTGGAATAATTGTATCACAACACAGACTTGTACACAAGGCATGTAGATATTAGGTGCATGGGATGGGTTGGGAGACATGATCCTTCGATGGTGGTTGCTCACCCCTCCTACCATGTTGTTTTCTTTACAGGAACCTACGGCGTTAGGTGGGAACACCAAGGTGGAAGTCCTGCTTGTTGGCTTGCTTATTATTATTCGAGTTATACTGTTTTTCTTTACGTAAGCTTTGTAACCCCGGTGGGAGATATTGTAATGTGGAGTTCAATGTAATAAGAGTATGTTTCGGACATATTTGCTATGTTTGGACTCAATAAATATAAGATTGTTCTCTTAATATAAAGTGTGAGGTATATGTTGTATTCTAACCCCTCTATCCAACTTGGCTAAAGGGAGGGTCACGTTCCGGTCTCCTCGGGTTGGAAATCCGGGCGTGACACATGGTATTTGATGAACCACTGATATCATTGGAGCGCTGAACCCTCCAAATGAAAGGATCCTAGTTGAACTTGTTGTTGTGGATTGACTCTCATAAATTCAAAGTATTGTTTCAATTTGTATATCCTCATGTGGGGATCTTTTTCATCGAACATGCGAAGCAAGAGTTTGAGTTGACTTTGATTTCGGTCCTGTTGATGATATTGATGATTATTTTGGCAATCAAACTAAAGGGTTGCTTGAAGCTTGTTTGGACGGTAAATATTATAGCTAGTAATGGCCTTATCAAGTGTCAACATTTTGTCATTGATGTTGTTGGGTATTTGTGGGTGACTAATATGGAGAGTTTTCAACTCCTTCCAATGACAACTTTTAGGATAGAGTTAACCTTATCTTTCCTCCCCTTCATGCTATTAAACTTGTCGTTGATGCTTTCAAATCCCAAATCATGACGAACTAGAATCTCGCTAACTACATTTCAAAACTCAACGTTTGATAGTATACAAGTCTCCATTGATTGTTACTCTGATACCAAATTAATAAAATCTCTTTAATTTGATTGAAAATGTTGACAGAAAGAGAACATAAGATGATAGAGAGGAAGATAAAATTAAGAGATTGTAGGATAATTGGACAACAATTTTCTTAATTTCTTAATTGACTTGTAAAGGCCTTTAAATAGGCTTAGATTATAAGCTACCATTAATTAAAAATATAACTCTCTTAAATAAACCACTCACTATCCCATAACACATTATTAACTAAACATTGACCACTATCTAATAGAAACTACCTACAACCAAAGGAAAATTACCCACTAACTCAAAACCTCCCCTAAATAAATTCCTTTTTTTTATCACAAATTGACCAATAACTTTCATAAGTCAATTTTTTACCATCTCCCTTCAATCTCCACTCTCAATCCTCCCACCATCCTCACAATCCCCAATTCAACTATCTATTGCCTTAAATCTCAAGATCTCACAATGGAAAATTGATGCACTTCGTTTCTAATTGGAGGGATTTTTACTACCTTTTTAGGGCCACTTTGGGTACATTTTTATACTATTTTGTTTCATTTATTGCCCAATTAAGCTACATTATCATATTTTCATACCTTAACCCGGAACAGAGGAGACTATAAAAGGGGCATTAAATCATCCATTGGAAAGCATCCAATATTCTACCATCTTACATCTACGATTTCACCATAATTTAGAGTATAGAAAGGGAGATTTGAAGAAAGTTTGACTATCAACTAGAGCTTGAAGGCATTCTACTTGGAAAAGAAGATCAACCTTTGAGATTCTTGGGATGAAGGTGTTTGTCATGCCATCTTTTGGTTCCCACTTTTTACAAGTATTCGTAACTGTTTATTTATACAGATCCCTTGAGAAGACTTCTTGGAACTTAAGCTTCTTTCTTGGGTGATGAGCTGCATTGATAATCTTCTCTTTGGAAAGCATCTCACCTTTAAATGTTGTGGATATGAGACTCGAGATATTGGAAGCATGAGCATATTGAATTTTCTTTGTATAATTCCAATTTCATTAAAGGTTTCGTCCACGCATCCAAGTGATCCATGTGTAAAATAATATAAATGTCTTCAACGGATTTTATTTTATATTGGGACACAACGAGTTGATTGAGTTTTAATGCACTAATATGATTTAGTGAGTAATTGGAGTAATATCTTCTTATTCCGGAGTATGAAGACTTATTCTGGGTTAATGGAAGACTTGGATGCTTATTCTACATTAAGGTTCCTTACTTCGTGTCTTTATTTGCTTACTCCGTGTCAATTAAGTACTCGAATCTCTTATTCCATATCAGTGTTCCTTACTCCGTGTTAGTGAACACTCAGATCTCTTATTCCATGTCAGTGTTCCTTACTCCGTTCGAGTGGAAGACTTGGGTCCTTATTCCGCATCTTCATTTTTTTATTTCGTGCGATTGGAAGACTCAGATCCTTATTCTGCGTCTTTATTTCCTTACTCCGTGCTAGTGGAAGACTCGAATCCTTATTATGTGTCTTTATTTCCTTACTTTGTGCTAGTGAAATACTTAGATGCTTATTTTGCTCCTTTATTTCCTTACTCCGTGCAAGTGAAAGACTCGAATGCTTATTCTACGTCTTTATTTCCATACTCCGTGCGAGTGGAAGACTTGGATGCTTATTCTATGTTTTCATTCTTTACTTCGTGTGAGTGGAAGACTTAGATGCTTATTCCGCGTCTTTATTTCCTTACTCCGTGCAAGTGGAAGACTCCAGATTCCCTAGTCCGCATTAATCTTTACTTTGTATTTTCTAATATCTTGGTTATTTACCGAGTCATTTGTCGACACTTAAGATGATCTGGACCAGGATTATGTATCATGTTCTTAACAAATCTCTCAAGGGTGAATCTGAGTTTGACATTTAAGCTTATTTTCTGCCAAATGTTAGGGATAGAGAAACATAGAAATCTCAAATCAAACTACATATAGTTTCATCCGCATCTTTGAATTTTTGAGTTTGATCCAATAGAAACTATTATGAATTTTAAATGTTATAATTATGTTTTGCAATGGTAAAAGTTTAAATGATCTATTTTGAAATATAAATTTCTACTTTGCTTTAATTTTGCTTCATATTTCTATTTTGAAGGAGTTTAGTTTTTTTGGGTTGACGAATTACATTCTATACATTGTTTCTTTAAAAGGGATTGAAAGATATGTTTGTATTTACTTGCTTGACAATAATAGTTAGAATGTTTAATATGAATAATTAACGTAGTTGATGGCATGCTTGTGATATACATTTGTTTTGTTATTAATTCTTTTATGAATGAAATATTTCACTTTCTTTTAGAAGGAATTGTTTTGTACTTGATTTTGGTGATTTTTTGATGTATACAATAAAAACAAAATAAAATTGAATTATGCAATAGAAATAAAATTGAATTACTCATTCAAACTTTAACACGCGAAAACTCCAATAAAATAAAATTAAATCAATCAATTTAAAAGATATTGATGAAACAACTATTGGTGTAGATATTTGGCCAATAGATTTATAGAGACAAAAATTTTGCTTTTACTAATAGAATTATTCATATGTAAAAATAATGGTCTATACAATGAATTTTTTTAAACATTTCTAAACATTTATGCCAACGTGAAAAAAATCATCAGAATAGACATCAAGGGTCTATATAGATGGATGAGTCGTTGGTATAAATCGATGTCTCGTAGGTGTACATAGACGAAAGTTTGGATTTTTACCAATAAAAATATATAGGTAGAAGAATTCTAAAAAATTCTTAAGATTTATATAAACAGAAAAATCATTCATTCAAATAGACCCTGAGGTCTATACTAATAGATTTAACCTTAGTGTAGATTCTATACTAATGAAGTTTCTATTGACATAAAGACATTTTATCAAAATAAACCTGAGTCTATACTTTTTGAAAAATGAAACTATACCAACAAGAAATTTTCGTCAATATAAATCCTTGTGCTCGTAGTGACACCTCCTATATTGTGCTACATCTTGCATTTGTTGAATATTTTACCCACTTTGCTAACTAATTACAAAGTTCATCATTAAAGACATGCAAAACAGTGGAGTAAAGGAAATAATTAGCTAGTGTAAGGTGAGTGGCTAACTAATGGGCTTTTATGATAACATTCAAACGATTATTGTGAACATTCGGATGAACATTTTGCCTCCCTTTCAGAAGTATGAAGGATCATCAAGACAAGCAAGCTAACTCCTTTCATTGCTTGGCCTAAGGCTGGCCTTGAGGTTTCGGGGGCCCAAAGCCAAGGTTTTTATCTATTATACATTCTAAGAGAAACCTTAACTATATTCCCTAAATTTTACTTTATAGTTTATATAAAAGCTATTTTAGTTAGATATTCTCAATGATCTACTCCAATCATACTCTTTATCTGAGCTAATTATATAAAATTTTATTTTTAATTTAAATTTAAATAATTATTTTTTATTTAACTAATTAATACTTTATTGCATTAAAATATTAATAAAATTAATTTATGGAGTAGCAATATCTTCCTATATATTATTAGCTAATTATCTAATATTTTATTATTATTTCCTAAAATTTTAATTTAAATAATTATTTTTCTAAGACTAATTAGGTTAAATAAAATGAGAGGAAACTCTAATTTTGGCCCAAATTTTAAAGGCTCAAGGCTCCAGCCTCACTTGCCTGGCCTTGGGGTGACCCTAGCTTAGCCTTTTCTTTAGAGTCTTCTTAACCATTAATGCTTGTCTTTACCACTATTTCAGTAAATATCTTCTTTAATTTATACATCAACAAGTACAATTTATTACATTTTACATCACATATGGTTGGTAACAATTACAACCCAAGTTTTTGGTTCACACCCCTAAACTAACTATAAATAACATATATTAGGGATGATCAAAAACTAATTCAGACCGGTAAACATAACCATATAAACTGAAAAAACATAATTTTTAAAATTAGTTTGTTTTATTTGGTTTGAAATTTTAAAAAATCGATATATTATGATTGGTTTACCATTTAGATAATTCGTAAAATGAACTAATCAAATATAATGTAATGTATATTCGAAGACTTAATCTATGTTTCTTCTTACCTAAGTTACTTGTAGACGTAGTCGTACCCCTCATGAATCTGCATTCTTTTCTAAAATTATACCAAAAAATTAATGCTAATACATTTGTACAAGCGTTAGTGAATATATCGAGAATGGTAATGGTAGACATTTTGACCCTTATTGATGTCATATATATTTGTATAACACCTAGCCAATATACTCTATAAAGTTATTAGACTATCATTTGCTAGTTTGGTAGTTCTTGAGTGAGCGTTAATGGTGGTCAAAAAACGAATGAATCAAACCGAATTGAAAACTGATAGTTTTTCCACTTTTATTTGTCGATTTTGATTTGTTATTTTCCTAAAGTAAAGGTTTACGGTTCAATTTAAAAATACAACATAAACCAACCGATGCTTACTCCTATCATATATGACAAGTGAGCAAATAAAATTAAAATGAATAATACATAGCCTATACTTTTTTTAAAATAGTAATAGTAATAATAATAACTTATATATATATATATATATATATATATAAGTAATGATACCATATCACAAAATTGCATAATTAGTGAATAATATATCACAAAATTACATATCATATCAACAGAATACAAAATAATAAATTTATGAATCAATCATGATATACTACATTAGTCCTAATTTTCTTTCAATTTTGCAAGTTGATTGTATATTATATATATGTGTGTATTCATAAAAGAATGTTCATGCACAAATCACGCGTCATACTATCAATACAATTTCATGAGCTGATGCTATATTATATATATATATATATATATATAATATATATATATATATATATATATATATAAAGCGTACAAATTGTGATAAGAGCAAGTCCATGCTGTCCTTATAAGGCTATAAATGCTTTTTTTCCATTTCCAAACCAACTTGATTACTGATTGAAAGTAACACTCGAAGTGGTTTTAGCAGGCGTGTAGATTAACACGGGCGGCAGCAACAGATCAGCGAGCGCCTTAGGTTTGCCGTCACTGTCCTGCGCAAGCGCACCATCAGGCATATGCTTTCCCCTTCCTAAAATACTAAAATAGCTAAGCAAACAACAATAAAAGTCAAGCCTGCGTTCCGGAAATCTTGCCCTACCTCCATTGCTGCCTGTGTATACCATATATACCATCAAATAATTGAATGTCACACGCGAAGCTTAAAACAACCATCAATCAAATATCACACGCAAACCTTAACCCTTCCAATAAGTAAATGATTGAATATCGCACGCTAGCCTTAACCTGCCCAGTAAATAGACGGTTAAAATATTGCTACAATACTGAAATATCAAATATATGTAGTGTGCATGCATGAAAATTATTCAACAAAATACCTTTTTAATATTATTATTATTATTATTAGTGACAATAAATTTTGCAATTAATTTGCACAGGACATTCTATTTCTACCTCTGGTTATGAAAGAAAAAAAAACAAATTAATATTTCAATTTAAATATAAATAAATTATTATATTCGGGGGGTTCGTACCTTCTCCGGTGTGATAGAGTATTGCTTAGAACACAGCTTGCAAATTGCAATCCCACATTCAGGGGCAGTGGTTGAAAGACCGACCACACTACACCTGTCAATCAGACATAGGATAGCAACGCGTGCGGTTATCTTCGAAGGTTGACCGTTGACTGCTCCCCGAAGCCCCCATCCACACGAGAGGCGTACATCTTTGTTTCCCTATCGGGAATCGGGATCCAGATTAGGCCCATTAGTCCTGGCATTGGGCCAGGCCTCGTCACACACAGTCACAACAGCATGCCTAATCCGAGCATGAGTCCTATTCCAAAAACGATTTTTAATACGGTTAGTATTAATAATATTATTACTATTATTCTTATTATTAAAAACCAATACGAATTCCATTTTCTTATAATTTTACATGAGAGAAAGAAGTGGACGTTTTTCCAACAATATCATTCATTAGCTAACAAATTGTTTTACAAAAGAAAACTAGTTAAAATAACACGTTTCTTAGAAACGTGTTTGATTATTTATTTTTAAATAATGATTGTATGATTATTATATTTGTATTTTTATAAAATTTAAAGTATATTTTATTAGTTATTTTAATAGTAATGATATCATAATCAATCGATGTATAAAATAATTTAAAAAACGCATGACATCAATATGAAAAAAGTCAAAATAATAATTTCAGTAATAAATTTATAAAATAATTTACTTGTAATTAAGTTGACATTAATATTAAAAAATTGTTGCTCCTCCACTCTAGAATCCAAGCTGGGATTCAACCAGATGGGTTTGGAATTACTTAACGCTAAATTGGCTGTGATTTCACTTTACAAGAGTCATTTGTAATTTTTATTTCTATATTATTGCTTAAATTATTTGACTTCATATATTACCTTATTGGAAATTGGAATATGTTTGTAAATACCCTACTAGTATTTGTGTCAATAATACGATGACTCTAATACGAGGAGTAAGCATTTTAACAATCATTTTGGTTGTTTGAACATCATTTTGGAGTATTTTAGTAATTTTAGTATTATTATTATTGGATGTAAAAAAGAATGGTAAAATTAAAAGAAAAAGAACATATCTATAGCATTGCACAAGACACAAAAATCGAATGAGTAAAAGGGCTCGAAGGAAAGGAATCAATCAGGATTCCATTGATAATGATAATTCCATAGGATTCCTTAAGGTCATTCGCAACTATCAAATAAGGGTGAGTTTAGAAATTAATTTTTTTTAATTTCACGAGAGAATGAGAAAAAAGTACTACTATTTTCATTTGAATCATAGTGAAATTGATTTAACATTCTCTGAAAACTAAGTATGTTCGGTATTGTTTTTAATTTTTTATTTTCAAAAAGTATTTTTAGAAATTATATTTGGGGGAGAGAGAGAGAGAGAGAGAGAGAGAGAGAGAGAGAGAGAGAGAGAGAGAGAGAGAGAGAGAGAGAGAGAGAGAGAGAGAGAGAGAGAGAGAGAGAGAGAGAGAGAGAGAGAGAGAGAGAGAGAGAGAGAGAGAGAGTAGGGTAGGGTGTGGGATTTATAGCAAAAACGAAAACAACAAAAATATATTTCTGTTTATTGAATTTAAAAACAACTTATTTTTTAAAACTAAATTTGAAAACAGTCATCAAACAAAAAAAAGTACTTGTTTTCTATATTTAAAAATAATAAACTGTTTTTCAATACAAATACCAAACACACCAAATTATTTTTCAATTTTTTCTAACAATCTAACAATATCACGAGCATTAGATGTTGCAATATTAAAAGTAATGGGCTATCAATTGTAGCTTGATTATTAACATTGTACGAGTTTCGCTTCTCATTAAACAAAAATTAATAATAACAATTTTTTGGGATGATAATGAGACAGGTAGAGATCAGATAGTGGGGGTTCCAAATATGTCCTAAGTGCATTTAAGTCAAAGGAAATTGGGCAAGACGGGTTGGGTCGAGTCAAGCCGGGTAATTCTCAATACTCTTAAACTAATATATTGTCATGCCCTAGATTTTTGACCCACAGAAACCGGTTAGTGAATCCCCATACCCGCATCCGAAGAGACAATGGGTTGGTAATAACACCGAGAAAAGGACCTTAGCATGGATATCGTCCCTAAGCCATACCACACATATATCATACACATATAAAAATTCTATTTCAAATCATAGGGCAAACACACATACATACATGTTACTTCTCCCACGGGATTACTTCATATTATTACAATCCAATAAAATAAACACACAAAAGGAGAGTTTCCACCTTAGGTGAACCTGCTAGTTCCTGTAGGTACCTGAAACAAATAGAAACAAGCACAACTAGAGGGATAAACAATCACAACTCAGTAGGGATCATATCTCCCCGACTCATCTCAATTTATAAACTAGTGTAGGCATGTGCTCTTGTAATGCTACATATACATCACCAAATCAATCATGTACTCACGCATTTAAATATAAAACAAGCTTCCTAGGTAATCCCAAACATTGTCCCTCACGCACCGTGTTGCCCCCCAGACACAATATTACTTCCTAGGTAATTCCAAACATTTCCCCTCAGGCACTATATTGCCTCTCAAGCATAGTATTGTCTCTCAGGCACAATATTACCTCTCGGGCAAAATATTACCTCTTAAGCAAAATATTACCTCTCAGGCACAGTAGCCTCTTAGGCTCTAAACAAATCTTACCTCTCATGCCCTTAACAGTAGCCTCCCAGGCTTATCAAGGTAGCTTCATAGGCCCACGTGACTACTAAGGTTTCACAACACTCCCTCTGTAATAGAAGCCAATATTCACACATTTATCATCATATCTTGACCAAGAGAGAAGATTTATGTAAAAGATGGTTTCTTGAAATAAAAAGTCCCGGTAATGCTTCCCCATATCATAACTAAGATAATCTGATTTTTGAGAATTTTTCTAAGAGGTCTAACCCTAGTGCACAAATGGTCACCTTGAACCAAAAACTGGATTTTTCCAAGATTCAGTGATAATTCCCATTTTTCACATTTTGAAAGAGGAAGAATTTGGTTTTTTAATATTTTTCTTTGAATCCAAATGGGGGGTATTTTCTTATTTACATTGTAACTTAAGTATTATGCTTAAATGTGGAGAGACATAAATGTTTACAATATAAATAGTTCAGTCCACTAAAACTGGAATTGCACTGCCCAACTGTTCGAGGCGCCTCCTCGATGCTACCTTCTGCTCAAACTCAACCTAGCCATATTAGGCTACCAAAATAGCCTTAATTCGAAGGTTAACACACAAAATCGGGTTTCCCTAACTTATTATGGTTCATACATCAAATTCCCTGAATTTAGGGTTAATTCTCATGTTTTAGCTATTCTAGCAAACATAATCAATGACATATGAGTAAGAAGAATGAATCCCTACCTCAAATTTGGTTGATTTGAGTCTGGATCATCAATTTCGCTTTCCCCCTCCTATTTCTCTTTCCTCTCTTTCTCTCTCTAGAAAGGCAAGTACGTATGAAAATTAGGGATTTGAGTTCTTCACTACCCTTTTTATACTCTCCCACATTTACTTTATTAAAATATTAAAAATACCCTCACAGGGTCTTAACTCCAAATCGAGTCCAATTATTATCAAAACGCTCCATATGACAAGTAAATCACTGTAATGAGATTTATTTTTCCTAATAATACCTTGAATACAAAGTCACTCGACCACACTACAAAAATCCAAAAATTAGCCTTTCAGGGCTCCGACTTCAAATCTGTTCCACTCACAATCAAAACTCTCTATTCGGCACATATGTCGCCATATTGATATTCACATCCCTTGATGTGTATTCCATCACATAACAATCTCCTAGAACCCCAAACACGGGTCATTACATATATATAGTATAAAAAACGTGTTAGGACATGTAAGGACCCATGTTTGTGGGTTCTGGGTATTAGTCGCATGTTAGAGACCTTAAGTTGGTTAGTGGATATTTATATGGTAATGTACATATTAAATGGAGAATTTTAATTATATTTCAGCCCGATTTGGGGTTTAGGGCCTGAAGGGCAATTTCATTATTTTAGATGGCATTTCGGGTTCATTTAATTAAAATATTTTATTATTGAAAAGGGAAAACGAGATTTATTTGAAATAGACCATTTTGGTAAAAAGTGGTTTCTTAGAGGATAAATTAGTAGTGTCCTCATTAATGTAGACTTATGGAAGGATGTGTTACTTATGAGATAAGTAACTCTTTTTAGGTTGTGTTCGAGTGCGACTTGGACTCTTCTTTTCACTTTTTTTTTTCCAATTGAGAGAGAATTAGAAAGTGGTGGAGGTGCCAAGATGTATTAAAGAGTTGACTTGTTGAGACTGCGATTTTAAGCATTTTTTAGATAGAAAATCGTGTTTATGGCATAATCTTAAACCTAAATTCCATAAAATAAATGGTGTTGACATGTATGTGCGTTGCCCCCCCCCCCCCCCCCCCACACACACACACACACACACGCGCACACACACACACACACACACAAAAAAGCTTATATATGTATGTTGGTGTGACCTAGATAGTCCACATGTCAAGTATATATTTTGGTTACATGAAAATAGTAATCAATAACCACCTAGCCTAGTTATTAGACCATTATTATGGCTGAAAGGAGGTATTGGGTTTAATTCTCACTGGGATCATTTTATTAAATTAGTTTTTCAGGTGTGTGTCACGAGCCAAGCCACGGGCTACGACATGTGTTCTGGGCGAAGCCCATACCACAGGCTATGTCCCATGCTACGGGTTGGGATGCGAACTACGAGCTAGTTTCACATGCTAAGCCACAAGCTGGGGAGTGGGACCATTTTAAGGGTTGGGCCACGGGCTACATTTTTCTCGTGTTTGGTGTAATCGTTTGCGTCGTGGGCTTTGGGGTGTGTTGCGCGAGTGAGTTGACTAGGAATACCTAGTTAGAGAATTCTGTTAACTTAGGAAGTCTAAGATTGGTTTCTAGAAATGGGTAAGTAACCCTAGGGACCAAAAAGGGGGACTTGTGATATGTTTTGAATACAATTTTATTGAATTGTGTTGCTTATGTGTTGTTATTGAATAATGATATTGTGAACTATGCTGTAAACTCTCTTTTCACTTAAATATTCTATCTGAGATAACCTTATAAATTTGTGATTAGTGGTGAATTGTATTAATTGTTGTGATTTGGCCAGATGGACTTCTGAGTCTTCGGGTTGTCTGGTAAGATTACCATGCCTTGGATTATAGCTAGTAGGATTATTGTGCCCATGTGTATTGCCGAACAAGACTGCTAAGCCCTTGCGTGGAACAGTGTAGTACTCAAGACAGTGGGCGAAGTCTATACTCATTCCCAAGAGTGGGACATGATTCACGGACTCAGAATCATGATGCTTGACTTGGGTGGAAAATGTTGAATAAGTGAACAAGCAAAATTCGCCTGGATAGAGTATGACAGTATTGCCGTGGTGGCAGGATATCCTTTACCTTCCAGTGTGGGACTACGGTAAGTGTTGGATTAGTGTGTGATTATTTTCCTGCATTATTCAATATACGAGCACAAATATACACTTGACATGTAGTAATATAAGAAATTTTGGGATGGATCCGAAAGACTTGATCCCTACTAAGCTATTGTTTGCTCACCCCTCCTATAAAATTTTTCTGTTTCAAGTGTTAGGCGGTGTTAGGCAATGAGTTGGACAAACTATAATTTTAATTAGTTTACACTAAAGATAATTGGATGATGATTATGATTTATATTTATGGTTTGTTGTGTGTGATCAGATGAGTATATTTATAGTTCACCCGTCTCCCCTTTCATAATTTTCTCTCTTTCCCGTGGGTTAATTCATCAAAAGGCAGTGTGTGAGTGTACAACAAGTTTGGCAACCGCGTGGTCATAGAAGGCAGCTGTAACATAATTGATGAGAAAGGTTGCAATGATTGGTAATGGTGGAATCCATATAGGTGTTTTGGATTTAATGTGTTTTATTTTGAACAATGGGACTAGATTATATAAGATTTAAGGGTTATAAATAGAATCACACTCTTTTTAAGTCAACTACACTCATTTTTTGTTAGCATTACACTAATTTAGTTAGAAAATTTGAGAATCAACCACCGGCCTTTTTTTTTGAGTTCCGAATCCCGCCATTTCGAATCGGCCAGAAACGACCCGTGGGCTCAAATCAACCACCGGAGGGCCCAATATCAATTCGCACCTACCCCCACCCCCAGTCAGTTAATTAATAAAGTCATTGGGTCATGGATCCAAGGAAATAGATGCGGACAAGTGGTCGCGTTTGGTTGGTGCCTGATTGGGTGGACGTTTGTTTCATTTAAAAGAAAAAAATAATAATTTATCAAAAACAGAAAAGCTCGACCCACAGTTTTATGCTTAAAATGTTGTCATCTTTTTGTATGCAGTGCACGAATCAGAATATATCTGTAGTAAGGGCACAAATATTGAAATTATATAATTTTCATATTTTTTATATCAAAATTATATTAAATATATATTTTTTTAAAAAAAATTAAATTATATAATTTAATGTAGCAATTAAGATCCAAACTCAGCCGGCATACCCTTTTCGTTCGTTCCGTAGGCGGTAGGCCCACCCACAAAGCAAGTGAGTGACTTCCCGACGGTCATGGGCCAAACCCAAATTTGCTACCAACCGAACGCTCCTGTTGTTGCCATACTACGGTCCACAGAACGCACATATTGGATAGATGGGACATGGGAGAAACCGAAAGAAAAAGAGTACATTATGGGGTTGCGATAACACATGCCATGACAGTGTATCAGTATCAGTTTATGGTTATGCAATTTCAATTACAAATATTATTTCTGAATTCTGAAAGAAAAAACAGTAACCACATGCTACAACACATGTCATGACAGTGTATCAGTATTGCAATTTCAGTTATAAATATTGTTTCTGAAAGAAAAAATAGTAACCACATGCTACAATTTTTTCCCTCTATAATATTTTGTTACATTATTTCTTTTACACCAACCATTACCAAATGTTTATTTTAATGATTATATAATCATAAAATATTTTTGAGTAGCAGGAATATAACAATGCAAGTTTGATGGTCAAGTTTTCTGGTTGGTGGTCAAGTTTGATTTCCTTAGTTTAACTATGGTTTGTGGTTTGGTTTCAAACCACAATCTTGTACTAGTTTTTCATGCTCTTTTTTTTTTTTCATTGCAACTCAATTGTACCAATGTGACATGTTTGGGTCCAAAGCTTTGTTTCAATGGGATTGAGTTGTATGAGTATAACATGTTTGGCAGCAAGTGAATATGTGTGCAGATTAGCTTATTAATGAATGAAATAGTTTGATCAGTGGTTAATTTTTTTTTAATATATTTGATCAATCTTCTATGCTTTTTTTCTTTTCCTAAAAATCTTACGGGATGGCATTTTTGCGTGTTGTCATTTCTTTTCTAGAATTTTAAACATATTGAAACTTGAATCTTATCCCTTCACCAAAACTAAAATAAATAAGAAGAATAGTTAATATATGCATATATATATATATATAATGTGTAAAATATTTTAATAATTATATTTTCTTTTTCTTTTCTTTACTAAGTTTTGTATTAATTATTTTGCTTTCCATTTTTTTTTAAAATTTCCTTCATTTTTTATCAATTGCAATTTTTTTTTTGCTTAATTTTAACATCTTTTATTAATTTTTTGAGTTACTTTGAAAAAATATTTTTAAATTAGTTGAACATTTTTATTTATCATTTTTATTTTTTAAATTAAAATTTAAATTAGGCATTTTAGGAAATAAAGACTTATTATGCACTAAGTCCTACTTTTAGTTTTTATATTGTAAAACATTTAGGAATTTATTTTAGTTTCATATCCCATATAATATCCAAAAGTATGCAATACTTTTAATTTTTACCATTTGTTTTACATTAAACAGTTTAAAATAAACTTTTATTTAACTATTTTATTTTAAACCATTGAATACAAATCTAACGGTCTAAATTAAAATTATTGTATCATACAATACTTTTAGGTATTGTATTGCATGGGATATTAACCTCTTATTTTAATTATTTTTATATTGTTTAAATGTCATGGTATGTGAAATTTTCCATTGCATTTATACTTTTTTTTTAATTATTATTTCTAATCATTTTAATTTTAGTTTTTTATTAGATTAATTTTCACAGTTGCATAACAGTGAAAAACATATAAAAGTAATATTATTTTGATGTAGATTACCATATAAAAATAAAAATTTATTATTATATAAAAAACCATTAAATCAATTAAAGTTTATACCAGATACAAATTAGATTTGAATCATGATTTTCTTTGTTTCATAAAATTTAATTTTTGAAAAATAATATTTTTATTGTTTTGGTGTTTGATTAAGTTAGGAAAATGGTCGAGAAAAAAAGTTTAATAAAATAAGTTAATATATTTTTATGAAAAATAACTTCCAAATTTGACATAAGAAAATTATTTTATAAGGTTTTTTTCAATGCTCATCATCTTTTCCATTAACAAAATTATTTTAAAAATCATAAAATCCTACAAAGTGGCCAAAATGTAAAAATAATATATCTTCTAAAAAATAATTTTTCATGAAATAGTTTTTCAAATGAAATTCATTTTATATCAAACAAATGGACTCTATTTAAGATTTGTAGAGCCAACCTAGGAGAAAGCCCTGTAAGCCCATGGTATGAGCTAACTATTGGATATAGTCAACCAATTATTATTCACACGCTCTCAAACAGTAAGTTTGTATTAAACATCTTTAGGATTTACATAAATTTCACCTCATCATTAAAATGCTCAAATAGAATATTGTAAATAAATACATATATGCACTTGACAATTATTGTGTTTTTTCCCCTTTCAATCCAATAACTATAGCCAAAGTGGCTAACCCTCCCCAGTGTTTATATATATATATATATATATATATATATATATATATATATATATTATATATATATTTATACTTCAAATATATTTGATTCCAAAAAACAACTAATCAAGTTCGTTTTACAAAGTTGTCTCCCAGTGTAACAAAATGATAACATTTCACCATTAGTCTTCACTATTAATGTAGCATACACAACTTTTTTCCAAGAAGTACCACTTTAGACTAATGTTTACTCAGATTACTATTACATTGATATTCATATAGCAACTCCCTTTTCTATTTTAGAAACTTTAATCCTTTGAATGTGATACATATAGAGAATTGCATGATGGGCAGATGAAGAAGAAGAAAAAGGGGACTTGTGAAGTAATAGGTAGTAAATTAAGAAGTGCCTAGTTTGTTTGTTTTTTAGTGTTGGGCTTGCTTGTGTCTAGCTTGCATTTGTCTTGAGTTTGTATGTAACTTGTAGATGTGTGTTTGTTATGATATATATGTTGAGTATGTGAGTATATGTGACATGTTTAGATATAATGATAGAAATAATAAGTTGTATGTTCTTGAGTACTTTTGAGCTTGTGGAGTAGATATTAGGTTGGAGTGTTTTCCCTCTAAATATTGTTTTTTCGAGGGCAAAAAGTCTTACTAACTCGTAATTGGGGGTTTGATAGTTAGCCTTATAAAAAAGTAAGTATTTTAAGAAACTGATATCAGTACAAAGATGTATGCGTCGAATAGAGAATTTTGACTGTAATTAAGCCTAATTTATAGTTGGAGCCCAGAAAGGTTATTTTGGTAATGTATTTGTCAAATGGAGAATTTAATAGTAATTGGATTTAATTCAGAACTTTAGGTCTTGGGAGGCTAGCTGTGATTTTAGGTTATTTTAATTAATTTATTTAAGGAAAACATATAAGGACGAAGAGAGAGAGAGAGAGAGAGAGAGAGAGAGAGAGAGAGAGAGAGAGAGAGAGAGAGAGAGAGAGAGAGCCCTAACTTATTTGGGTTACTGCGTTTTGTGGAAAAGGAGAAAGAGGTGCCTAGGTGATGATCGTGAAATCGCGGTCCATGACCCATTATATGTGCAATTGAGGTAGGGATTTTGTGTTATAATAACCATTGAGTCATTATAATGTGATTAAAAAACTCATTCTAGAGTGTTTCAAGACTAGTTTTGGTGATTTGGGGGTGTAAAAGGATGAAATTTTGGGTTTGCGATGAAGAGTAGGTTGAAGTTCGTCGACTAGCTATGACTAGTTTTTCCTTGGTCGCAGCCAACGCAGAGTATGTGTGTTGGCAATGATGAACTGGGGTCAGTTTGGGATCCCTTGTAGCCAACAGAGTGTTGTATTGTTGAACTAGGTTTTATGAGATCGGTGGGGATAGTTTGGGGTCCACTGCGACTAACGAAGACAGTGATCTAGAAATTGAGGAAGTTAGGTTGCGATTGGTTTGGCATCTGCCAAGACCGCCAGAGTGATATGTGTCGGCTGGACATGGTCGATTTGGGGTCCTTCATGGTTGACAAAGAAATAATGATGTAAAGATTCATGATGGCTGGTTGTGACTAGTCTGGGGCTAGCCGTGGCTGAAACAACACTTTTTGTCCCCATTGAGCTTTTTTCCACTTCTTTTTCCTCTTGAGACATGTTATATGCACTAAAATGGTCCCAAATAAGAGGTTTGGATCAAGAATTGAGTGGTTAATCCCAGACCTTGAAAATCTATTATACATGTTGTGTGGTATGAGCTTCGCTTTAATATTTTCTTTGAACTTGAGATGTAGGCTTTGAGAAATGCTTTCTATTGTAATGGGTTGTAACTTGAAAAGTATACTATACTTGTTGCCAAAGTGATAAGTAAATATGGAAGACATAGATGATTTGTCAGGTCTGAGGAGTTAACTGCATAATTGTCTTTGTTATTTAAATAACTTGGGGAATAAATGTTTAGTAAGGATGCCTATAACTTGATCCTTATTTTAACATATTCTAATTATATAATGCCCTCGTCCATATAATCCTTAATGAAGTGATGTTTGATGTCAACATGTTTGGCTCTTGAATACAACACTAGATTCCTATTGATGTTGATCACTCTTTGACTATCACATAAAATATTGATAGGTAACTCAACCGTAACACCTATCCAACTATCTTTTCATGTACATTACTTTAGTACATGCTACACTAGTAGCTATATACTTAACTTCTATTGTGTTCAAAACTATACAATTTTGCTTTCTACTTATGCATGCAACACATTTTGTACCTACGTAGAAGTTGCCACCACTAGTTAATTTTTTGTCCACAATATCTCTAACCCAGTATGTATCTGTGCTAGCTTGTAATTTAAGAAAATTTCTTATATAATATATGCCTATTTCTGAATTTCTATTGAGGTATCTTATATTCTTTTGACTGCCAAAACATGAGATCCCCTTAGATAAGCATGAAATCTGCTAGCAATACTTACAACTTGCATAAGATTAGGCCTTGATGTTGTTAAGTATAAGATATTCTATCATTCTCCAATTTTTTGTTTGATTGGTACTCTTACCTTTATGATCTAAACTTAATTTACTACCTATTACATAAGGGTTTTTACAAGTTTTCCTTTCCAAATGTTTTCATCATTTTTTTGGTATATTTTGTTTAAGAAATTAAAAAACCTTCTCGTCTTTCCTTGATTTTAGTTTGTGAAATTATGCCATTTTTCTAATCAATTGCATTTTAACTTTACTATCACGCCCCAAATTTTCAATTTGAGTAAATCAATTAGTTACTACTTACGTTCACACCCAAAAGGGATAAGTGGTTGGTGATAATATCTAAAAGGGGACCTTAACTCAAGTACTGTATGTACTTGTTCATCATGCAAATCATTCATTCATCCATCCATACATATATACATGTAACTTGATATGAAACACAGAAATCTCATTTCAATAAATGCATAAACTATCCATTCCCCATTAGGGTTATAACATATTTATCTCAGTTTCATTACAACTAATAACCAAATAATAACAATAAAGAAAAGAACCCACAAGTAAGGTCTCCACTTTGAGTGATCCTCCTAGCTCCAGTAGGCACCTAAAAGAAACATGAATATAATAAAAGGAGTGAACAAATACAACTCAATAGTGATCATATCTTTCCAACCCATCTTAACTCTTAAACTTTACATACAATGTGTAGGCATGTACTCATGTAATGTCACATATGAACACAAATAACTTATTAATATAAATCATATAGCCTCCCAGGCTTAACTACGCTCTCTCATGTCTTCTCAAACAAGGCCTCTCAGGCACAATGGTATTTGCCTCACAAGCTTTTAATAAAATCTAGCCTCACAGGCTTTTAATCAAATCAAGACTCATAGGCACTACATTAGTCACAAGCTTAATCCAGTGAAGCCTCACAGGACCTCACATGCGTTACATCAATTTGCACAGGCACAAGTAAGCACACAATTATATTTAAGTAATCGTGACATCTCATGCACATGTCAAATATGTTAAAGTAATATAAAACATACATACATCAAAACAATGAGTTAGACTTCACAAGTCCCCTTAAACTCAAAAGCTCATAGCCATAAAACTCCTCACTAGACTATCCACAAAACCTTGGGTCTAAACTGCGAAGAAGAGAGAAAAATGGAGAAAATATGCATTTGATTGACTAAAATAGGCACGGTTCAGTTAACTACCTTGGTCCATCAAACTTGAAAAACCCACTGAAAATCATTATAGTTGACTGAAACAAAGATCTTTTAGTCAATCACCCTCAAAATCTCAACCTAAACGCATTTAAAACCCAAGAATCCATAGATGACATTCATATGGGTGATTCCACTCATATGAACCAAAATAAGAGAGTTTGGGGTTGACGAACATGTTAATCTCTTCATAGTAATAGCAATTAGACTAATATCAATAAAAAAACTGAATTTTTACATCGAATTTGGTTGTATTTAGTCCGGAGATGACAATTCCTTCATCTTTTCTTTGCTTTCTCTCTCTACACAACTCTCTTTCTCTCCTCAAGAATGTCATGCAATAGCAGATTAAGGATCCTTCCTTTTCCCCTCTCTATATATTTTATACATTTAATTGACTAAAATATCAAAAATTCCATCCCAAGGCCTCAATTTTGAAATGAGTACAATTACTGTCAAAATGTTTTATTTGAAAAGTACATTACCTCTTAGATAATTTCATCCTCAAATGATAACTCATACACGAGGTCATCTAACAATACTAGAAAAATTCTAAAATTAACCTTTTAGAACTTCGACTCCAAATCTGACCCACTCACAATTGAAATTCCTTATTCATTATATATGTCATCGTACTAATATTCATATTTCCTGCAGCGGCTTGCAAGGCGATTTGGGAGGCGGTTTCAGTTCACGCGGACAAGGGATTGCCCATAGGTAGGGCATAAATGTCCCCTGCCATCAGCTGCTCCTAATCCTAATCACCTCACCTGGAGCATCAAGCTCAGAAGGAGTCTACATCATCTTCTCGGTCGTGAGCACAGGCAGGAGGGAGTCATTTCTTTTGGCGCACAAGAATGTTGTACAATCAATCTCCTTATGCTTGATGGTGGCAACACCTTCCAAATATTAACAAAACCCTAAATTTTAATAAATATAAACATGTTTTATAGTTATGCCTTTTTTGAAAAAATTTAAGTGCATACTAAATAATTCTAAATGACAAATCCAAGCATGATAAAGTTCCGAACATGAGATCCAACCATAAAATCAGAACATCAGATTTGAACACTGCATACTTAGCTAATTTTGTCTTCTTTTTTTTTTTCAGCTCCTTGAAACTTTATACTCATAAAAATACTTAAAAATACCCCAATAAACTACAAAAAAGCTCATAACACTATTGGCTCACCAATATAAAGATATACTCCAAATATGGGTAAATAATCAAATACTCGATCAATAAAACACTCAAAGAATACCAATAAATAATAGTATACATGACTGTTATCTGGGTTCAAAGAAAAAAAGGAGAGAAATTAAAAAAAAAATAAAAGGAGATTTTTTTTAAGATAATAGAACAAGAATTCCATATAAGAAAAAGGAGAAGAAAATGATGAAAAGAAAAGGCTAAAGAAACTTGATTAAGGTTTTAATGAAACTTAATTTATTTTCATACTCCAAATAACTTTAAAATTTTTCTTTGACCTTCTTGTCTCATTGAGTTTTTTATCAAGGTTTTACACACATTATTGTCATTAAAAGGGTGTGTTGTAAAAAGAAAAGCTTATTGAGGATTTTGATAATTATATAGGTGATGTATCTCTATAAATATAGGGTTGTGGTTATCAATACACTTTCACACGAGCCTCTCTCTCCTCTTTGACAAACATTAAAAACATAATAGATAGCTTTTATTTTTCAATCTTTTCCACTAAAGTACCAAACCTCACATACTGTAGCTTAAATCAATGTTGCATAATAGTTAAAAACAAATAAAAGGACTATTATTTTGAGCTTCATCGCCATATAAAAATATAAAATTATTATTATACAAAAAAAAAACTTTAATTCAATTGTAGCTCATACCGGATATAGATTGAATTTAATTTAAGATTCACAATATCAAGATCTAACCGATTAATGGATTTTGACACAAATATTTTGAACAAAAACTTCCAGGTGAAATGTCAATAGATACTTATTTATTTTCAAATCATTTGTTACCACTTAGGCCCTTATTAAGTGACATTTTAAATAAATTCATCATCCTATGTTTATTTTGGAATATATACAATTACTCAAATATGGTAAAACCTTATGAAGATCTTATTTGCTATGAGTTCCATTTTTATAGTAAGATACTACTGACCACAACGGAAATTACATATACTTTTTCCTAGCGGGGAACATTTTTCCATTCAGGATAATAATAGGAAAAGAAAAGGTTGCCCTTGCGATTATATGGCTCTTTTTTTTCCCCCCGCATTTTCTGAATTTCCCAAAATCTAAAACCCTCCCAATTTGACCTCATCACAGGCGTCAGGATAAGAAGGGAATGTTGCTTGATTTCCGTATCCAGAAGATTGTTTTTATATTTACCATCTCAACCCAACGGATATCTCTCAAGTCTCAACTCATTGGTGGATCCCACTCCCTCCCACCCGATGGAAATGGAAAAAAAAAAAAAAAAAAAAAACGAAAGGCTTTGAAGTAGAAAACAAACTCTGAAACAGTCTTTACCATCATTCTATAGAACTAGAAAGGCGTGGAAAATGGTATTTCAATAGATTTGCGGATATAAATGGTAACTTTTTTTCCCTGTTTTTAATATTTGGTTAGCCTATCAGATATAGAAAATGTCATTTCAATGATTTGATTTGCTAAAAAATCTCAACCGCAGACCCATTCCCATAAACAAACCAAACAGTAAAAAGTTCAAAACCCCTCCCCAAATCTGGTCCTATGATCAGTCCAATGTAAATAAGAAGCGCAAGGAACAGAAAGGTGCATGTGGCAGTTGTTGCTCACTCCGTAAAGTTTGTAGGAACCTTCACCAACCCTTAAAACCGTCTTTCCAGTACTCTTCCTTCCTGCTCTTATCTCTCTCACTCTCCCTCAATTCAGCTTCTCCACTAAAATCCCAAAAGTTGATTAAAGAAAGAAAAAACACTCATCAGCTTCGCCCAAAATCACATAAATAAATAATAATGGAATCTCCAGTTCTTCTGATTCTGTTCTTATCCCTCTTCTTCTTCCCCTCCCTCTCTTCTTCTTTTTCTTCTTCTTCATCTGTCCGTGATCTCCTCCGGTCAAGAGGACTGCCGGCAGGGCTGATTCCCAAAGACGTGTCCTCGTACCAGCTGTCGGATGAGGGGATCCTGGAGGTGGTGTTGGAGGGACCGTGTCTAACGACCAAGGTCGAGAATCGAATGTACTTCGACAGCGTGGTGAAGGCGAATCTGAGCTACGGGGGTCTCATCGGTGTTGTCGGGGTGTCGCAGGAGGATCTGTTCATCTGGCTCCCGGTGAAGGACATCACCGTGAGCGACCCCCATTCCGGCGTCATCGTCTTCGACATAGGACTCGCCCAGAAGCAGCTCTCCCTCTCCCTCTTCGAAGACCCACCGGACTGCAACCCCCAACCACAAGGTCAGTGCGTCACTCCACACTTGATTTTCAATCCAGTCGACTCAACTGAACTCGGTTCCATCTTGCTGTTTGTTTACACCGGTGATTTGCTTGGTTTGATGAATTGAATGAAATGAGGCTAGGGGTAATGATTTCCATTGACATATTTTAACTGTGGTTTGACGAAGATATTAATTATAACATGCCGCGTTGAAGTTGAAGTCTTGACAAAAAAATGTTTTTTTTAATCTGTTTTGTCGGGGTAACGCTGGTGTGGTGCAGGTGTTGTTATCAAACAGGGAGAGGAAGGAGGACGGAAGGAAAAAGAAGGGCATGAGGCAGCACAGGAATAGAATATGCACTAACAATGATTACTCTCCTTTAAATGTGTTGTCATAATTAATTGAGGTGTAATCATTGTTCACCAGCTGTATTTTTAGGCCAATATGGTGTTGTGTGGGGCCGGCCTATAATACATACATATGTAAATATATGTATAGAGTTTTGAAGCCCTTCTTTCTCCTTAATCATAAAAAAAACAAATCCCAATTGATCTTTGTAATAACTTTTCTTTAATTTCTTGTTTTCCTTAATTTATTTAGAGTGGTGAGATTAAAGCAGCTCACATGGAGCAAAAGGTTCTGATCCCCTCTTTTCTCTTGATAATTAAGTTGATGATATTCAAGGTGAAATTTGTGTGAATTAAGTGTTTCTAAATATCCAAGGAGAATGGATTCTCCCGAATTTATTGAAGAGTTGAACATTAGTACCTTTTTGAGCCTTATTTATTTTCAGTAACATTATTGTCGATGCCATCTCGGTTATTTATTTGGGCCGATTTTGTCATATGTCATGAGTTTTCCAATTATCTTCGCAATGGGCCGATTCTCCAAATTATTTGCTTCTTTAATATATAATTTTTTATGAAAAAGTCTATTTTCGGGTAGATCATATAGAATCTATAGATAATTTACGCAT
Source organism: Taxillus chinensis (assembly GCA_023512835.1). Lineage (NCBI taxonomy): Eukaryota > Viridiplantae > Streptophyta > Magnoliopsida > Santalales > Loranthaceae > Taxillus > Taxillus chinensis. Next base: position 45,815,330 of record CM042091.1, read on the forward strand.
GAGCACTCTCTGTTGGATTGGTATGAATAAAATTTTTTATAAAATAATAATATCTTCGCAATGGGCCGATTCTCCAAATTATTTGCTTCTTTAATATAATAATAATATTATTTTTATAATAATATTATTATTTTTTATAAAATAATAATTATCTTCGCAATGGGCCGATTCTCCAAATTATTTGCTTCTTTAATATATAATTTTTTATGAAAAAGTCTGTTTTCGGGTAGATCATATAGAATCTATAGATAATTTACGCATGAGCACTCTCTGTTGGATTGGTATGAATAAAATTTTTTATAAAATAATAATATCAATTCAACGATAATAAATATGTCTCTATGCGGATTACTTGCATAGCATTACTCAAGTTTTATTATTTTGAAAAACTCTATAATCTTTGTTATTACATCGTAAGAACAGAAGAATAAACTATCTCAAGTTTGCGCATGCATTACAAATAGTTATAAATATCATAAATATTTGAAGGAATTTTTATTTATTTTTTATTTTGAAAATTTTATAATCTTTAATTGTTATATTTTTATGGCATTCAAAACCATAAAATTATGTATAAAAAACGTACAACATTTTATTTCAAAAATATTTTTTTATTCTTATAGTAATTCAAAATGCTAGGCCTGCACATCAGTGTTTAATTTTCATCACACAGCTCTTCCTTCTCTGTTCAACTTGAGATCAAATTGAGATAAGCATTTTTTTCTCCCTTTTCCTCCATATATTTGTTATTTGTTCATTTTTGTTCATTTTTATATTTGTTATTTGTTCATTTTTTCTCAATTTGTATGCATACTTACAAATGCCAACAAAGATGAAAAAGAAATAAAATTCGACAATAAAATAAATAGAATTCCAACCCAAACAAAGTTCTTGATTTTTGTTAACTACTAACATGGGTTCTAATAATTTGTTATGATGCAAGGATTGCAAAGTACTAGTTGCATTATTCTCATATTTCAACTATCAACATTTCCCATTATATATCACGCTAAAGGCCCTAATGAATTTTGGGATACAATGACAAAAGTTTAATTACCATTTTCCTCCTATTTAATCAATTCTTTTCATTTTTTGAGTGAGAGAGGTCTCTAATGAAATCTTGAAAAGGCTCCATTATCCTAGTTTTTTTTATCTCCCTTTGAATTGAATAATATTTCTATGCCATATATAACACCTTCTACGGTTCAATTTGCAAAAGATAAAACATTTAGTAAAACTATACATTTAGAAAAAAAGAAAAAAAACTTATTTTATTTTATCAGCACATCATTATAATAGCTAAATTCAAGGCCTAAATAAACATGATTGACTCAACTACACAACCCACATATAAAAAATGACAATAATTACTCATGAAGTGTGTGCAAGATGTCCTTGTCCCAATACAAATTGTAAGACCCGAGATTTTTAATAAAATAATAAGTATTTATTATGTTATTTTATGTTAAACTATTTTGATGATATATTTAGAAAACATTATTTGATAGCATGTATAATAATGATGTTAATATCACATTTTCATAATATAAGATTTACTTTTTATAAATAAATTATACTGAATATATATATATATATATATATATATATATTATTTTAAGCAAATAAATATGGTATTTTATTAAGTTTTATAAAGTGATGTTATTTTACCTAACTATATAGTTATTTCAATCGTTTTCTTTAATTCTATTAAATATTTTTTTGGTTGAAATGCTGAATATAAATCAAATAGAGTACAACTTTGAATTTATCACATCAAAATTTATTAAGAGTTGTAAAAGACAAAAAAAAAAATCATTAATACTCCATAACCAATAGTTATGCTTAGAAATGATAGACTAGCATAATTCTGAAAGTCATCCTTAAAAATTTATAACTTTGTTTATGTAGCTTCAAATTTAGTTATATACCTTTGGTTAAAATTTCAGCCTCATTGGATCAGCTCATTAGGAGAAACAATTTAAATAGTGCACAAAGGTCTAGTAGCATGCCTAGAATTTTCAGTTTCACTTCAAAATTCAATAACTTTTGATATACAAGTCCTGTAGACTTGTAATTGGTCTCGAAATGTAGATAATTAAGCTAAAAATCCATCTCAATTGGCCTTGTTGAATTTAATAAAGAATCTAAAAAGTTATAGTTATAATAGTAGGCCATGCACCCATGTGACTTTTGTGATCAAAAAAACCTTCAAAGTCAAAAAAATCCTAAAAATCCTAAAAATTCAAAAATGGGAACAACAAAGGGGCTACGTGGTAAATAATAAGGGAATAAGAATCAAATAATGTGAAAATGAGAAAAGTAGGAAAAAAAAGGTATTATGGACAAAAGTTTCACCTATCATACCCACCACCTACCATCCTTTGCCCTTTTTAAGGAGTGTCTTACCTCTCCTCTTAATGCACAAATTCCCTAAAGTCATGCCATGAAATTCTCTCTACAAAAACTCCCTCAAGCCCTTTTAACACCCAAATACTCAACTCAAACTCTCTTTTATTTTTGGTACTTACCAAGCGTCGAAGTTTTACAAAAGGTAATACTCAAGATTTTGAAGTTTCTTATTATGTATTCTATAAGATCTATATGGTTGGTTTTACTACCTCATATATACTATATTCATGGTTGGTTTCACCACCTCACATATGTTATTTATATGGTTGGATATACCACACATATAAAAAATATACCTCCTTATATATATATACACACTTACGTATTTTTTAATTATGTTATTTCACATTTCATTTATAATAAAAGGAAATATGAGAATTTACTTGTTTTTTTTTTTTAAAAGGATCGTAGGAAACTTATAAGAATTCCTCCCACCCCCCCCCCCCCCCAACCCCCCCCCCAAACCCCCCACCATTGCTAATGCTTCAATCCCATCTTATCTCCTTAGTCTTCCTTTCCCACTCATGACTAATAACCCATCATGGTTAAGGTGTAAGACACATAAGAAAAATAAACTTATCGAACGTCTTTTTTGTTTACCCAATACAGAAAGTAAATCTTATTAAAAAACTCTCAAGAAATATAAACTAATTATTGCACAACTCAAGGCTTATGATGCATGGGATTGACATAGGAGATGGAACCACAATAGAAGATGGAACCCAAATTAATAGCCTACCCTACAAGCACGGTATGCCTATTAAAAGATATAAGATAAAGTATGATTAAAAAAAAAAAAGAAAGAAAGAGATATGTGTGATCTTTATGAGTAAGATTAATAAAAGGAAGAAACTAAAATGAACTTTTTAAGCATTAATACTAATTTAGTGTTGTGGTATTTTTTTCAAGGTTTAGAATGCGAAGAATGACAAGCGGATTGTAAGGGTTTTCCTTTCCTTTCCTTTCCTTTTTCTATGTCTTTGTTGCTTTGTATTACTCACCTTTTATTAACCTCCCCTTTATTAATTATTCGTAAGAGATATTAGTCTCTTTGATTTCTCTTTACTATTCCATTTTATTAATTAGGTAGATGACCTTTTTGAAAATCGGGATCATCATTGATGACTTTATGTTCTTTACTTAACTATGTTTCATGAAATTTCTATGATTTATTTTATGCAATGAATTGATCTTGTTATGATCTCTCTTATGTTGGACAAAGTAAGTTTGTGATTGATGGTTCCAGAAAGACCTCTAATGCATTGGATAAAAAATATCACTGGAGAGTGTCAATCTAACTGATAACATGTTATCTTATAATATGGTATTTGGGTAGTTAACTTGGATCATGATGTTATGATACAATGTCCAAACATAAATCTTTTATGTTATAATTCCCTTGTGAAATGTTAATAATGTATGATGGGCATATGTTATAAAATCTTTTATAATATTTCCTATATTCGATATCTTCATGGTTTTCCTTATCCACTTATGTTTATCCTTACTGGAATATTTGAGCTCACCCTTTTTATGATTTCTTTTTTAACCCCAAGTAATTAAAGGAATAGAGAAACTAGGATAAGGAGTCGAGAAGTGTTTAGAAATAAAGTTGTGTGGAATTTAAAGATTTATTAAGTTTGATTGCTCATGTGCTTTGTTATGTAATAATGGGTTAAGAATACTAAGTCTTTAAACCCTTAAACCTTAAAGATCTTGGATTGAAATTTGTAATAATTAATGGTTTATTTGATAAAATAATTAGTAGTTTGAAATTTATACAAAACTTGTCTATTTAATTTCCACTAACGCACCTGATTTGGAGGTCCTAAATTTTGGGGGTGTTACAGTTGGTATCGGAGCGAAGGTTTAGTACAGGTTAGAGACTGAGTCATAAATATATAAAGTGCAATACATAAGTTGAGGGTCTTATGAACGTGTGGGATTATTGTTAGGAAATTATATTTTGTTTATTGATGGACTAACGGGTATATTGTGTATATATCTTGAAAGAAGTAGACATAGAGAAATCTAGTAAATGACATGGTGAAAGGTATGCTATCAAGCCTTCTAGGTGATTTAAGACAGTACACTCTTATGAAAGGTACCTCACTCGGCACGCTATAAAATAAAATAATAGTAGTGTATATTGCATACAAACACACAAATTGTTTTATTTCATAAGAAAATATTACATAAAGAAAATTATACCAACATTGCAATAATATAAAATAGATAGATTGTCATAAGAAACGGTATGGAAATTGGACTAAACACTTCACCCGTGAAAAATAAGAATATTACTAAAATAACAAGAAAGTTAAATAAGATCTTAACGAGAGAAAACATTTTTGTAGAGAAGGGAAGGAGTGGTTGTTTTGCCGGATTCAAAGCTTGTTGTATATCACTGACCAAGACTTATCCTAGCATACTTAGGCCATTTTGGGGTCATTTCCCTTTCTAAAGTATTGTAACTTAGTTTATAGAGTGAGTTGTAGAGATTTAAATGTTCTAGCTAAAATGATGTCTCCTGGTGTCAATGCTAGAAAAGTGTTAACATTTATATGTAGGGGATTGATGTTGTAAAGTTTTCAAGCAATCAATACAATCAATTTATTGCCTTCGTTTAATCTTTCTTCCGATAAGCGCTTCCCTACACAATTGCTTTACAACTGATCGATGGGTTCCGATCAAAAGCGACGAGTTATGTTGACCTAGCATTTTTTCGTACGGATGGGAACTAGGTGCCGCACGGGTTAAGCTGTGACAAAGGCTGACTCCGTGACACGGAGCTGCAAGTTCGCGGAGAAATGATAGCAATCAACAACCAGTTCATGGAGTATTAGTCGGCAAGGAAATCAAGGTCGTCAACGTTGAAAGCACATTGCCCGACAAGTCTTTGACATCAACATGGATTAACAGAAGTCGGTGATGCTAGTTGAAGTCCGGCGAAGCTAGTATAACACGAGATGGTGAGGGACAACGAGGGTTGAAGTGGAACCGAAGCAAGCCTATAATGGAGAACATGTGGTGAGGAATAAAGGCATGAATGTGTGGTCGAAAAAAAAAAAGGAAAAGCAAACCTATAACTAATGTGTAGTGGGAGGCTTATATATATATATATATATATATATATATATATATATATATATATATATAACCAATTATAGGCATGTCGAATTTGGTATATGTAATTAGGCTCGGACCAACTTAGATAAAAAGCAGGCCTCGTAAGTGGCAAATCATCAACCACTACTCCATTAAGAAAGAGACAATTTTGGGAGTGCATAGGAACCGAACCAAGATGTTCAGAGTGTTCACACAAGGTGATTCCACTAGGCCACCTCCCAAGTAGTATCAAAGTAAGTAACCCGATTTAACATAAGGACTATAATGCTCGGTTAGAGAAGCAAATAAATGATAACCCCTTAATTTAAATAGTTATCTTATGAAATCTCACTATTATCACATAACATGTTTAACTTATGTTACCATTTTAAGTTTAAGTGACCCTTATATTTTTCATATACCACGGTTATTTTATTTTTGATAAATATTCCTTTGTTTAATGCCCAAGTAAATACCTATCATCTTGTTCCATTTTTAAGAATCCTAGCTTCAATATTATAGCACGCTAAAGCTACATTGGTGTAAATTTACTGCACGTCAACGCCATATATCATGCATGCCTTATACCGCACGCCAATGGCACTCACCCATGCTCTTGTTATATGTAGAAGTTAATGCACCTATGCTTCTAGAACATGGTCAAGTCATCTTTTATTTTGCTTTTTCTTACACGCAAAGTTTACCCAACCAATGAATAACACTATAAATAGAGGTATGCAACATTACCATAGTTTATAAACTTAGATAACAACTTCTCTTTAGATGAAGTAGGAGACTTGTTCGTTAAGGCAAGACACGTAGCGGGCTTCGTCTTTGATACTGCTTCTCGTGAATGACGTTTGCATAAAATTGAGTCTCAACAAATTTTTACAAAAAAGAGTTTGAATAACGTGTAGTCTGGCCATCCTCCAGACTTTCTATGAGTTCTTCTTCACGAATCTCAAGGAAAGAAGACTTGTTCTTCAATATTTACGTCTTTTTACTTTCTCTCAAAAGCTCTCTCTCATGGTCTACCATCTTATCTGTGTCGAGAATGACCCATTTATAGGCAGGGGTAGAAGACTTACCAAAAGAGTAACCTAATCTCATAATTCTTGATTAAAATAAAATAGGTAAGTAAGAGTGTTTACTCATTAAGGTGGTAAAATTAAATTAATCAGGATATTTAATTGGAATAATACGGGTAAGTAAGATTTCTTATTTCTCAAGTGTGCTAATTTAGAATATGTTTATATCTTCCTTTTTTTTAATTCAGGGCTACATGTAGACGTTTTCATGTGAAGAGACAAATTCCATAATCAAATAATTGATTGATATATTTCTCATATACTTTGACGCCACAAAATTTCATCTTTCTCATATTATAAAATCCACATTGTGCACAGGTTGTAAAGGTTACTCCGTGGGTTGGGTTCGTATTTAATGTGCATAAAGGAGGTGTTCGGAGTAGGTGGATGCTCGGAGGAGTCTTCGGGGAGAGGTTCGATGCTCGAAGATAACTAGTAATACTCAAAGGAGTTAGATTCTAGGAACATGTTAGATCTTTGTATGAGTCAAGTCCTCGGATGGATTCCGGATGATCGGAAGAGCAAGATCTTTGGATAAGTTGTTAAGGGTGGACGAGTTAGATCCTTGGATGGTATCAGATTTTCGAAGGAGTCAAATCCTTGGAGGTTACTAGATGCTCGAAAGAGTCAAATCTTCGGATGTGCTGATGAGGGTCGAAGGAGTAAGATCCTTAGATGGTGTCAGATTTTTAGAGGAGTCGAATCCTCGAAGGCTACCAGATACTCAAGAGTCAAATCTTTGGATAAGTTACTAAGGGTCAAACAATTTAGATATATGAATGGTGTTAGAGCCTTCGAACAGTGTTAAGAAAATCAGACTCGTAGACTTGTAGATTGAAAGTCGTAGAGTCGAAGCCTTTGAACACTGTTAAGATCACTGGACTCGTAGACTCGTAGGATTGAAGGTCGAAGAGTCAATGCTATAAAGACTGGCAAACAAATGAAACTGTAACTCAAGGGTCGTAGACTCGTAGACTCATAGACTCAAGGGATACAGTCACTATAAAGAAATTGCCACACTTTCAGACTCGGAGATCGATGGGTGAGAGTTGTAGTTGAAGGGTTGTAGCCATACAGAAACTCAGTTTATGAGCCTCTGTGAAAGACTAAGTAAGAAAAGCGAAGTTTAAGACTTGTAGAGTCGAAGATTTTCAGAACCACTTAGTCAAATATAGTAAATTGAGAGATCCGAAAGTCGTAGACCCGCAGAACTAGGGTCGTAGACTCGTAGCTATAATAACAGGTAGATTAGACGAACTTGAAAAAGTCACTCTAAGCGATTATTCGAAGAGTCGCAGACTCGCAGAGTCGTAGACTTTAGTTAACGGAGTGACACAAAAGGCTAATCCATCTTGAACTCTAGCCTCAAAGACTCAAAGATATGAGTCATAGACTCGCAAAAACACTATAAAGCCTGAAGCAAAACTTCGCAACTTCCGACAGGTTCTAACTGAAATCTTCGAGTCACCAAACCTACGATGCATCTACCTCCGAGGCAGACTTACAACCCTAAACACAGCCACTTAGCGATATTGTCAGCTAGGGTTTGTACAACAAGTCTACACCGTCCCGAACAGTTGAGCGCATTAATGACACATTAATTGCTGCCAACTACCACCCACGGATGAACGGCCAAGATCGACTGCATGCCAAATACGCAGTATGGGTATCTGATCTGCAAATCAAAGCAGATCAACCCATCCCCTGACATTCCGCATTTTCAGTGGCGGGAAGTCAGTCTGTCGGGATGGACATCATGGTGCACAAGCACTTTAATCTTAAAAATGTATCTCTCACGCACTTAACGACAAAATCAAGAGTTTAACCTCTCCCTCAAAAGAAGGAAACACACAGGACACAAGAAGGTGATTTTGATACACTGGAAAAAAAAATAATCCTTTGGAGTTCCAACAAGAAAGTGAGAGAGACTCTGAGAGAAAACGAAGAAGTGCTGTGCGCCGTGTTGAATCGAGAACAAGAGCAATCTATCTGATTATTCACGAACCTTGTTACTCATCAAAGATCTAGCACTTTCATTAAGTCTTGATCTCTGTGTTGTTTGTTTTCCACACTTCGATCTATTATAAACCATCCCTTTCACAACTGAGATCTGTTGAGAAAAGAACATTTACCCTTATCTCAGTTTTGTCTAATAGTTCATCATCACTCACGTTATCCTCACAATACTACTGTCGTCTTCTCCATAAATACTTCCATCATAGTCGTCCTTAGAGAAATCCAAAACCAGCTAACAGTCTAGCTTCCGCACACGAAGAAAGTCTATTCACCCCCCCTCTAGACTTACTTTGGGACCTACATAATATAATATATGTATTAAATTTTAAGGTATTTACGGATAAAAAATAAAAAATAAAAAAAAGCCCGCTGGCCAGCCCGCAACCCGCACGGGCTGGGCCTAAATGGGCCGGCCCGTGTTTTGAACGGGCCGAGCTTTGATTGACCCGGCCCACCCCAAGCCCACAAGCCCGTGGGCTTAAACCCGTTTTACACCCCTACATGTAAATCAATTTAATTTCAAAAAATGTAATTATTAAAAAAAATAAAATTACACATGAAAATCAAAATATTACTATTATTATTTTTCATGTGTTCTACATACGATAATTATTCTTTTCATTGAATAATTTTAAAATTATTAAATTAAAATAAAAAATCAAAAACTTAAATTTAGAGTAGGGTTTATTCCTTCTTCTTTTCTCTCTTATGCACTATCTTCCTTTTTTTTTTAGCCGTTTTTAAAAGCTAAATGTAACAAGTGAGAGGATCTTCTCAGCAATATTCTTCATTATCCTAAAATTCCACACCTACTTTTAGGGGTGTAAAAAGAGCGAAAATCCACTAGCCATAGCAAACCGTGCCAACTAAATTTAGACATGTTTAAAATACAAGTTCCTTTTTTATTTATTTTTAATCTTAAATATCTTAAAATTTTAATGCATATTTTATATAATGAAATTATAAACTTAATTAAGTGATTAGATTTTATATTTTATATTAAAAATATAATTAAAAAATACATATATATACATATATATAAACTTATTAACATATATTTAATTATGGATAATATATTAAACTTATTTTATATTATACAGGTAAATATTAACCTACTCAAATAATTTTATAAAAAACTTTAAATTTAATTTAATTCATTAAATACTACATTATATCAAAAAAACATTATTTACTATCGCTTCTTCTCTGTTAATTATTAATTAATTTTAAAAGGCTCAGGCATATATGGACGGCCCTTTTTATACTTATTTTGTCTTCTTTAACCCTTTTATAAGCAAAGAGACAAAAATACCCTGACATTATCTCATTGGGCTTCAATCCCTGAAAGGGACGTACAGGAAGAGAGGACGTCAACGACGAGGAGAAGTCAACGATGACATTGGATCCTAGAAGCACACACCCATGCTACCTCTGATTACGTTGCAGGCTCTCAAGTGTTCCCAACTGCTCAATAGATCAAAAGCATAATTCAACGTAAACAATAAGCATATACTATAGATTTTTTTAAAAATAAATAAATAAAAGACCTCACAACAAATAGGCCAAATTAATTATTCCGATTGTTAGCATATTTTAAGGAAAATCGAACGTACATAATCAATTTGAAGTCATGATAATGGAATCGAGGTTAGGAGAGACCGGACCAAGGGATCGTGGAGCCTGCTGGAGGACGCAACACTGATGAATCTTGAGATGTAACACGGCCCTCAAAACTGGTCCCTTATATGACGGAATCAGCGGCCGATACGGCAAGTCCTGTCGCCTGCGGTGGTGCTACGGGCATAGACCCCTGTGCGGCAGCACAACACCCTACCTTCACGCTTGCGGAGGATGCACTGCTATCATCCATAGTAGCATCAACAGTTAAAACACACGACGAAACCTGCCCTCTCCGAGTATTTGTATGCCCAGTTAATTTTGAAGATCAGACCAATCGCATTCAATAATTATAGCTTCTTTGGTCCATCAAAACCCACGCTAAGTGCGTAATGTACCCAATAATGCGATCAATCTATCAATAGACCAACAAAAGTATAACAAATAACATATTTAGCATATGACTCCGACAAATTGACAAGCCTGCTGCACCAGCTCTAATGTCGCCTTAAGACCACCACCATTATCACGGACACTGCTAGTGCCATTAAGGCTGCACCCAGAGGGCTTCCCATAAAGCCTTCTTTATCACTGTACTCACTGTTTCCAGGATCTCGAGCTCCTTTGAAAATGTCCCTTGCAAAACCAGACGCTTTATTCACCATCTCTATGAATGTGTGGTTGACATTCTGCATGAAGTCCATGAACCTATTACCAGTTTCCTTAACTACTTTAGCAAACCAGGAATCTCTCCCATCGGATGCAGATTCAGCTCCATCTATATCAGAGTGAGAAGCATCTGCAATTATAGAAACGAAAATGTTCCAGTGATCTGAGTACAAACCAGGATAATAAATGATAACTAGAATGATGCTTACTTGTCTTCTGTGACTGGATGTATTCTGTAAGAGCATCATTTTGCATGACGGCATTCCACACGTTAGGGTCGCTGGCAATTGAAGCCACAACAGTCTGTCCTCACATAGAGCAAAATGTGAGCTAAAGAAACAGGCACTGGCATAAAGATGTACAGCATAATGAAAGTAATAACAATGAAACTGGAGAAAAATGAAAACAAACAACCACTGAAGAGCCTAAACTTAAATTGGTATTCAGTGCCCTGTAATTTATACCTTATTTTAAAGAACTGTTTAGCAATTTTAAAAAAATCAATTGAAAAACTTATGGGAAAAAAATATACTACAAAGAAAACAAGGAATTTAAAAGATTATTACAATTAATGCACTGAAATCAATACTGCTAACTTACACAAAAAGTCCAATCAGTCACTCATAGAAGGTGTTCTAGGAGAGTTTCCTTCTGTTTATAAATAAGTGAAAAAGAGCCCTTTTAAAAACATAAATTCGCATATGATCATGGTTAGGGCCATAAACAAACCAAATATTCGCGAACAAACTCGCATTCGTCTCAGTAAAAGATCATTTATATTTGTTTGTTTAAAAATGTGATGTTTATGAATAATTTTTTATTTGCAAACATAAAAAAACAAACATGAACTGTATTTAGCTCGTTTATATTTACAAATATGTGTTCATGAATGATATTTTAAAATATTAATAATTATGTTCATGAACCGATGTTCACGAATAATAAATAATTTTTTTTCTTACTGTGTAATTTTCACACAACAAAAGCTTTTATTCTTATAAATTTATGTTTTTGTATCATTGTAAAATTTTCATATTCATTTTAATAGAACTTATTTCAAAAATAATGATATGTATTTTTAAATGTTAATTTTGAATGTTTAAAATTATTATTTTAATAGTCATGTGTTTTGTTTACGAGTAATTGAACAAACGAATGAATAAACAATTGAATTTACCAACAACTACTTGCATTTATTAATAAATTAATGAACATGTTTATTTAAAATTTTAAATAATTAGTGTTTTAGTTCACAAACAGTCAAACAGACAAACAACTTCTAAAGTTCGTCAATAAATGAATGGACAAACTAATTTAATTATAAATTTTAAATAATTAGATGTTTTAGTTCACGAATATTTAAATGAAGAAATATTTTGAGTTTGGGAACAAAATAAAAATATAACATTCATAAACAAGTATGTCAGCATCATGAACAATGTTTGTGAACTAGTAGTGTTCACCAGCTATTCGTAACAACTATTCGTGACCACTAATAAACGAATATGAACATGACGGTTTAATGTTCATATTCAGCTCACTTCGCTAAAGAACATTACTAAGCCAATCTCGAATACTTTATTATTCGGCTTAGCTCGGTTCGTTTAGAGCCCTAAATTCATAGTTCTCAAACACTTTTGTCTTAAACAAGTACTTAAAAATAAACGCAAAACATCCATGGATTCTCTTTGAGCAAAGGATTCACCCTCTTTGTAAAATGCAGGATGAGAAATACACAAACCTGAGTGCTAGGATTCTCTTTGAGCAATTTGAATGCCTGAATAGCATGATTTTGTGCTGGAGCAGCCAGATTCTGATTGGTATTACAGGTGTTCCAAAGCATAGGCCGGCGGAATCCAAACATATTTGGTGGACTAATGGCACTGTACAAAGATGTTAACGAAATACAGCAAATTTAATTTCTACTCTGTAATCCCACGCTAAAAATACCAATAGGCCTAGCTTTGTGAATATGTTGCGAACAACAATACAATATCGTTACTAGTAATAGCAACTCACTAAAATAATATCATTTTACATGTCGCCTCGCTCAATATAGCTTTTGTGGTAATATACTGCCACCATTAACCAAAATAGTTGAAAATACAAAACAGCGATCGCCCGCGCGCACATACATTCATGTTGGATGCGTGCAAGAGATCAGAGACAGAGAGTTCAGGTAGAAACAACTCTGGTACAGTTCAAGCATTAAAGTGAAGTAATTCGTGGAAATTAATCCCGAAAATGATTGAATCAATAGCGGTAACCCTAATCCCAAAATCAAACAATTGTAATCCATACATGAACTGGTTGACTCTGGTACAGATTAAGCATTAAAATGAAGCAATTCATGGAAATTAACCCCTAAAATGATTGAATCAAATAGCCGTAACCCTAATCCCAAAATCGAACAATTGTAATCCAAACATGAACTGGTTGAACGAAATGCATACTTCTCGAGAGCGTCCTTGACTTGAGAGGTAGCGGATTTGGCCTCATCGAGCGTTGGGACGGGTCCAAAGACCAGCCTGGGCGTCGGAAACTCAGAGTCAGACCCAAGCTCCTCTTCCCCGCCGGCGAATTCCCAGTCGTCGGCGTCCAACACGAGGGAGTGAGCCGTCGCTCTGGAGGCACATACATCGGTTTTGGCGGGGGAGGAAAATAGCAGCGCTGAGGCTGGACGGGAGACGGCCGTGCGGGACGTGGCGGAGAAGCGGGAATACTCCACCGTAGGCAAGGGGGCAACGACGCCGTGTGTGCCTGCGGCGACGTCTGAGATTCCAACGCCGGCCACCTTGGACGCCGCCGCCGCTGCTCTCATGACTCCGCCTCCCATGGTGACTCCTGCGGTTGCTGTCGTTGATTGACTCGCCGGGTTTCGATCGACTTGAATCGGGGGCGAGGCGATTGAGCCGAGTGTGTGTTGCGCGCGGCTTGGATGGCGGGGTATTTAATATTTATGGTAAGGATTAATTTAATCGGGGTGATAAGCTAAAACTATTGCGGGTACACGTGTCGCGTTTTGGTGACCTCCTTTTATCTCGAATCAACCAACGCCTCAACGGCGGCTAAAGATTTCGAATTTTTGTAGAAAATATGATAATATTATTAAATTAATGATGGTTAACCGTAACAACATATCAAATCAAATCATATGGAAAAACAAATTATAATCCATCCGGCGCGCAACCGCTGATGTGGCGGATCATTATTCAATTCAATGGGATTTGTCAAACACTAATGAATTGATTTTGAATTTAATAGCAAGTTTGTGAGACGGCGCGTGCTTATCAAATTAATAGGCGCATTGAATAGAAAATTATAAATTTTTTCAAAGAAAATTTTGGAAAACAAAACTGAAAAAAAATCAAATAATTTTTAATTATACGTGATTTATCTTCTCAACTCCTCATATGTTTTGTCTTTTTTTTTTTTTCAATGTAAAGGTTTTTCTGGGTAATTAGAGTGTGGGCCAGAAAAAGTGGGCCCAAATGAAATTTCCGTGTCGAAGTCCAAGCTTTGGGAAGGCTTGGGCCGATTCTCATTCCGGCCGCATTAAGGTTTTAGGTATGCCCAATACTGGCAGATGATGACATGGCGCTTCCATGGAGAATATTTCTAAAATAAATATCTTAAATAAATATTTAAATTAGGAAATGTAAAGTAAGAGCCTGTTTAATCGTTGATTCAAAGATAAGACTTATGACAGTTTCCAAAGCAGATAAAGATGATACAAAATCTAGAATCTTTTTTACTACCTTGCTTTTTATATTCACTTAGAATATTATTATTTTTCTTCATATATATTTAGAGATTTTCAAAAAATCTCACACATTAGCTTTTCCTTTTTTTATTCCTATATAATAAAATAATATTTCTTAAATAAGTATTTATTGTTTTTTCTCTCTCTATTATTTCCTATTATGCTTTGAATTCATAAATATACATCATAATTAATGTGCAATGAGTATATTTTTAAAAATAAAGATATGATTTACATATGAACAGTTAATCTCTAAATATGAGTTCACTATAAGAGCATCTCCAACAGCACTAGGTATATTTCATCAGCTTAAGCAATAAATACCTGACTTAAAATAGCTTTACCTAATACCATCTCCATTAGTCCAATTGAAGATTTATTGCTAAATTTTATTTTACCAAAATTATCCCTACCTCTATTTTTCCAAACCCTAATCTAGGAGTGGGGTGCACGTAGGTGGGTGGATGGGGGTGCAAGTGCGAGTGCGGCACAGGGGGTGGTGGGAGGCGCAACGCAGGGGGTGGGACCCAACGCAGGGGGGGAGGGAGGCGCGACGCAAGGGGGGGAGAGGGAGGCGCGACGCAGGCGGTGGGGCACAACGCAAGGGGGATGGAGGGAGCCGCGACGCAAGGGGACGGGACGGCCTTGCCTAAATCTGGTGATGGGCTTGGACGGTGCGGCGACGAGCTTGGACGACAGCCTTGGCTTGGACGGCGACGATGGGCCTTGACTGGAGGACGATGGCCTTGGCTTGGACGACGACAGCCTTGGCTGGAAGGAGGTGCGGCGCGTGGGGGGAAGGCAGCAGGTGGGGGAGGCGCGACACGGGGGTGGGGCGCAACGCGAGGGGAGGAGGGGTGGTACGACGGGTGGAGGGCATATTGGGGGTTTTGGAGGAAGGAGAGGTGTAAGGCTGATGTGGCACAGTTATAAATTTAGGTATATTTAGATAAAATTATAGCTATAGGCAAATTTAGCTGGTACAATAGCTGATCTGTTGGAGTAATTTTTTAGCCAAATATTGCTTTAGCTGTTGAAATAGCTATGCTATTGGAGATACTCTAACAACTCTATTTTTAAACTCAAAATTGTGGAGTTTTAAAGACCTGTTGTAAAGTAATTTTTAACCAAAATTTAAAATTTTCTTTAAGTTTTAAAGAAAAACTTATATTTGGAGGAGCTGGTGTGGATGCTCTTATATATTAGCTTTCAAACAAGAATTTAAGTTAATTTTAAGTAAATGAGTGATTAACTTAGGCGTGTCTAATTTTGCTCCCATTCTCGATTTTCAGTTTCCAAAATAAATTTTAGTTTTTATTACTTTCATATTTTAATTACCCATTTAAAAAAAAAAGTGAGAGATCTTATATGATAGTTTTTAGCTATGCTGAAAAAAACTACTGTGAAAATAAACAAGTGAGTGTTTAATATACTATAATTTTAAAAGTATTTGATAAATCAAAAACAAAATTGTTCTGAATGTTTAAAAAGTTATAAACATCCTTGAGGTTATTGACAGGAAATAGATTAAGAAAAACTTCTTTATTATTATTTAAGACTAATGATAGTATTTTAAAATTTTAAAAGTTGCTTCTTAGTAAAACAATTTTGAAAAACAACTTTTAAATTACTTATGTTTTTTACTAAAAAAACAGAAATAATTTTATAAATGTTTTTTTACCAAATGCATTTTGTTGTTTTTGCTTATAAAATAAGTAAAAGCAATATTTTAAAAGCATTATCAAACTAGGTCTTTACCATTTCAATAATAAAACCTTAGAGTGCCTAGAAAGGCTATCGATTGTACTAATAAGATGAAAAGTGAATTAATATACTTAATTCAAATCCCATAATAGTTGTATTCTTTCTTTTTTATTTTGACTATTAAAAGAATTGTTTAGTTTACAATCTAAATACACAATCTACAAAGTTTGTTTGTTCTCCAATACAAATGCCAAAACCTCTAAGGAGTTGGTAGAAATATTGCTACTTATACTAATCATAAATGTTCCGCACAACATTCTTTCAAACATCTTACCTTAGTTACATTTACTGGTAAGTTACTCATAGGTTTCCTTAATTAATAGGATTAATGGCTATGATATTTAAAAGCTTAGCTATGATAAATCTTAAAAAACAATAAGGTGTAAATATAAGAAAATAAAAAAGATAAGGATTTATGTGGTTTGACAATATGCCTAATACACGAATTGCAAAGCTATAACCTTTGTCTAAGAGAATATACTAAATATTAGAGAATACCATAGTATTGTCTCCTTTGAATTACAATACTCTTACAACAACAATGACTCTCTCTCTCTCTCTCTCCTCTCTCTCTCTATATATATATATATATATATATATATATATATCCTACAATGTTTATTTCTCTTCTTTAAACAAATTTTCCTCTATTTGTTTGTTGATCTATTAATGACACAAACTCTGTGTTTCTCTCCGTTTGAAATTACATGTTTTTTTCAATGTCTTCGAACAAATAATAGAGAAACAACTCTTTTAATTTATGCTCTAGCCTTGATTTCTTCATAGTTTTCAAATTTGACAAACCAGGATGAATTGTTTTCAATCATATAGCATCCTTGAGGGGTTTTGGGCATTCTAGGACATGGAGAACAAAGGGAGGAAGAATTTTGGTGTGGAGAACAACATCTTCTTCTTGTTTCAATTTGATTTGTTTGAGATAGGTGGTTCTACACTTCTTTTAATCTCCCATGTCCTTAAAACCTAGGGTTAAGCTAATGATTCATTAAATTAACTATAAACCATTAGAGAATGATTGACAACACTTTATAAGTATATACCTTAGGCAATTTTAGGATAAATTGAAGTTTAGGGAACCTTAGAGCTTGATGAGAACGTCTACTTAATGATGAATTAGGAAATTCGAGGCTTTGCCCAAATTTTCTCTTGGAACCCTAAATTAGGGGTGAATGGTACAATTATTACAATGTTATAAATGATAGAAAACTAATTTTTGGCACCAATATGGGCAAGGTTAATGTTGTATCAATGGGATGTTGGTATAAAGGCCCTATCTTGGGATTATTAAGTTAACTTACTTGATATCGGGGTTAATACGTGGGAATTGTAAGGACCCACTATTTTTGGCCTTATTGATTTGTTGATATGGTTATGTGGTTATATATGTCATTAGATGATGTGATTAATGAGAAATTCATGCGGGAAACCAAATAATGTGCAGCATGTTATGCTTGTGACTGGGGCAACTATGCTATACAAGTATGTGTTCATAAAGCCATGTTTGGCTTATGCGAATGTTTATAACTAACCATGTTTAGGAATGTATATTATGATAATGTTTGACTTTATATGAGGGTATATGATATGTTATGCCATGTTTTAGGGCTTATAAACCATGATGTGCATGTGGGCACCGTTAGAGCCATGATTGGCATAAATGGATGATAAAAATTCCCATGGGAAACCCAATACAACATTGTAATCATATGTTTTGGGATTTTAACTGTTATGATATGCCTAACATGATATGAGAGTTAGACATAGCTTAAATTAATGGCTATACTTGTTTATATTTGTTTGGTAACTGTAACTATTGAGCTTAAGCTAGGTTTAATGAATTGATATAGGATTATGGTCCGTAATGTTGGCTGATATGAGATGATGGTCTCGAGGCTATTGCCACATAGTGATGTGAAATGATGGTTCCTAAAGCTTGTTATAGGAGATAATAGTCTCAATGCCTAAATAGATTGATTTGTGTGATTATGATGTATGAGCCATTATGGCAAATGTTGATTGCTCGGACTTGTGTTGTGTTTATTGTGTTTTCTTGCCTTAATGCTTGGTGATTAAGATATGGTAGACACAATATAGTGGGCTAAGGCCCAACAATTACTTTGTAATGATAGTGATATCGTGTGTGGGTTGATATTAGGTTGTTGGTACATGGATGATAAACACTACACCGGTACATCTATACACATAACATGTAGGATTCTAAGTCTTGTTTGGGGCATAGGGTGGTGTGAAGTTGTAGATCACCAATTGAGCACATGTGCTCACTCCTACATTTTTGACTTGTTTTCTGGTACTTGGTGGAATATTGGTGGCTGTTAGAGGAGCTATTCAATAGTTGCGTTCTCTTCGATTGATTATATAATGACTTACATTTTGTATTAGTTTATTTATTATTTGGACAAGAGTTCGTGAAAGTTATGTTGGATGTTTTTATTAAATGACATATTTTTTTATTGATTGCATATCATGTGAAAAGGTACTAATATACCCTTATTGTATGAGATAGAACTCGTTGTATAATCTCTTTTATGTGCTAGTCATTGTACACTACACATACACAAACATATACTTGGTAATTGGCATGTAGTTTTTAGGGACCCTAGGATGGACTTGGAAGGCTTGATCCCTACTGAGCTATGGTTTGCTTACCCCTCCTATGAAGTAATCTTTTTTAGGTACTAGACGATGTTAGACGATCAAATAGAGATGAAGAACACTTTATTGCATGTTCGTTGTGTTTTCTATTTTTTTTTTTGCTTTTGTTGTATTTTCCTATTTGGAAAACTAAGATTATGTAATATCCAAGACAAGGTTTGTTTTATTATATAATTTATGAATATGTATTGAGAGTTTCACAATGATGAGATTATGATAATTATGATGGTTGTGTTTTATTTTGTGTATATATGTTGGGAAGACAGTCATATACCTCCGTTGTATATAAACATGTTATGCATGTTGGGATAACACCTATATTATAGTCCCCTTTAAGTATTTTGCACCACTCCCTTGACCCTCCGGGTGTGGTCATGGGCAATTATAGTTTCCACTATAGTGGGATTTCGGGGTATGACAATATGATATCAGAGTGAGTTCATGTTCTAGCTAACCTAGAGTAGTGGGAAAGGATAATTACTTTTGGGACCCTCAAAGGGGTAGTGAAAAACATGCCCAATCACTGTGGTTATCTTTGGACCTCTTAGCTATACTTGAGAGTAGTTAGGCCATGTAGTATGACAATTATATTTAGGTGTGGGTGTATACATGCCTTGGCATTAGGACACTAGATTAAATTTTATTGACAACCATTGGTATTAGGGCACTAAAGAGGCGCAACATAGAGGTCGTTGATGGGGCTCCTCCAATAGTTGGCTGGAGATGTGGTGGCTGATAGCGGGAAAGGTGATAGAGGGATGCGAGTAAAGGAAGACGAACGAGTTTGGTAAGATGTGGTTTTTTTGGGTTTTTATTTTGTTATTATATTTTGTTCTTTTATTATTATTATTATTGTTGTTGTTGTTATTGTTATTATTATTATTCTAGCAAAAAGGGATGAGAGGAGCCACGTTAAAAGTTAGGGTTTGTGATGTTTTATTGATTAGTTTTTGATTGATATTTCAAGTTTTTAAAACTTAGTAAAATAACATAATTTCCAACGAAACATGGAAAAATATTTTTCGATTTAGGACGTTGTGACGAGTGACCCCATATCTTGTTTTCTTGAAAATGTTTATATTTTTGTACCAAGCCCATACCATGTTGTCTTAAACTACTTTTGTTGCAAAAAACAATCGATTTTCTTCCTTTTTCAAAAATAAGTTATGGAGTCAAATATAGGCAATATATGTATCAAAATTCTCATAATGATAAGTATACTAAGAAAATTATGTATGTGACCTTATCCAAAGTGTTGTTTTAAATGTTGACCATTAGTTGACCACTTATTGGTAATTGAAAGCATTTTGGGTCATAATTTCTTCATTTGACTTTGAAATTGAGCGTGGTCAAAGACTTTAATTCTCTATGTTATGCTATGAATTTTCACAACACCGAGAAACCGGTTAATGATGCCCCATGCCTTACACCCAAAAAGACAAGGGGTTGGTGGATGGCCATCTAAATAGGACTCCCTCTAGGTGCAGCCCGAAACCTATTACAAACTACAACTATAGTTAGAAAAATAAAAAAAAAAAAATAGGTAAAATAAATAAATTACATAGGGAGTGAGAGGATGGTTTATAATATTTAATAATTTTTACCTCTTCAGAATTAGAGCAAGAAGGGATAGTTACCTCATGACTTACTTGCTCAGGCTCTTGGACATATAATTGGGAGTCCACTGTAATTACCTGTTTGGGAACATCTCCCTCCAGAATGGTTTCATGTAAATGGTCAACTCCAATGATGCTATCAACCAATAGTATACTCTTGAGGTGGCAGCCATCAATAATATCAATCTTGTCCTTACAAAATAAATCAAGTCACAACAGGGACCAAGAAAAAAAATTATGCTCATCTTCCTTAATGCCATTTATCTCCCTAAGGGGATGCTTACTCACTAATACTTTGTTATTAATATGTGCATAAAGTGTTTCAATGCCACTATTAGAGGGACTACTAGAAAGGGTACAAAAAATATAAACTTTTATGCAACCCAACAATTAGGCTCTCGGTCTCCTCTATGGACTCTAGCAAGGTATGATATCTATCCCTACAAATGCTCAAAGTAATAAGACAATCAAATGCATTCTTATAGGCTACCTTAATAAGATCCTCAAGGGTAGCATCATTAATGGTAGAACTCTCTAAAGCTTCTACCTTTATATTTAATTCATTAATGGTGGACTAACTAGACACTATCCCATAATTATCCTCACAAGATATCGGAAGTGTAAAAGAATTCAAAAGGCATGTATCGACCATATGACAACCAGTTCCATAAAAAATACAAAGCACAGGAGGTAATAAATTATTATACGCATCAAGAGCATAATAATAATTAGGATCATTATGAGTGATACCTAAATGCAGTTGGCTAAGCTGCCTAATAGTAGCCTAAGGACATTGGCATGACTTATGCTAGCCACTGCAAAACATACAACTAACCGGCATTTTAAAATATAATGAAAAGTGTACAATCGGTCAGAAAGAAAAACAAATAAAATAAACTAAGAAAAAAACAACATAGAAAACCAACAAATAAAAAAATAGTAAAAATAAATAAATAAATAAATAAATAACCAAATTAAAAAAATCACGTAATCAAATGAAAAATAAAATCAAACACACATCTATATATAGGCCTAGTTTCGTTTTCCTACTTTTAGCTCTAGTGATCTCAGGTGGATTGATCAGATTGTGTATGTAACTTGCATTAGGAGTAACATACTCCCAAACAGGTTTGTTATCCATGTAAGCTTCATCTATGGGTGGCCTTGGTTGAGGACGAGATTCTACCTCTTCTTCGTTGGATTAGTTGTCTAATCCGGCCAACTGTTATCCTTTTGATGTTTGTGGTAGTTCTTGGTCTGAATTTGTTGTCTTTTGCTCAAATACTTCCTTAAGTTCTCGTACATGAGCTCGAAATGACTTTTTCTGGTTCAGAATCGAAGGGGATGTCAATATTTTTCGACTTTTAACTCATAAACCAAAACCAAGATATAAAGATGACCAAAACACAATTTATAAGAATATACCAAAACACAATTAGAGTGCAAAATATAAAGATGAATTTTGAAGCTAGAAAAAGAATTTCCTATTGATAAAGGCGATTGGAGTTAAGATTTCATTTGATGCATTTTTTTAAAGATTATGTCTTAGTTCAATTTAATCCTTTCCTTGTGATCATATTTAATACCCAACCTCTAATGCATGAATTAGCCTTTTCCAAGTGTCATAATTCCTATGTACATCTTATCATAGCAGACGGGTGACCCTTTAAAATTTGGGTGGTTTAGTCTAGAGCTAGTATCATACCCATTCTTAACTTGGTATCTTAGGTTTTACACTGACTTTTGCAAATTATATAACCCCTAGTTTGATTATCTTGACTTTTTCAGTACTTATGTTTTATTTTCCAATCCTTCACATAAATACCTAATATGATAAAATGAAGTGGCCAAGTCCATTTTATATTTTAAACCCAAGATATTCAATAAATACTCACAAGGTGAAAAAGATTAAACTAAAATATTATAAATTAATTTATTGCATTAAACTCCATCCTAACCCCAATTAAGGGTTTTAAGCTTCCATAGTTTGATTGAAGACAAAAAAAATGCAAAAAACATGGATTTAAAAGAATTTAAAACAATAGCTTACCTAATTGCCCAAGAATTTCCAAGGTTGATATTCTTTTTCAAGTAGATTGCCTTCAAGCTCCAATGGATACCCAAACCTTTTTCAAAAGCTCCCTTTCTCTACTCTAGATGAGGATATAATATGATAAAAAATTGGATGATTACAAATGATGAATTGATGCCCCTTTTATAGCCTCCTTAGTTTGCATTTGAATTTTTGAATTTGAATTTTCCATTATTCCTCCATAATTTCTCCAAGTAAATACCTCCATTTATTCTCTTGTAACTCCACCTTTGAATTTGAATTTGAAAATGGATTAAATCTTACCATTTATCTATTGAAAATGCTCCTGTCCCAATGCAAAGCCTTTATTTGAATTTAAATTTCTTCTTTTAATTGCACTTTAACTTCAGAGTTGATGTTTATTTTTTATTCAAATGACTTCTATCCATAAATGAATAAGTAAGCTACCAAAATGAAGATTCCAATGCTGAAATTTGGGCTTGGTCGGGTGAAGAAGGCTTCACCCGACCTTCACCTGACCATCATCTAGTCACCTCAGATCTCACCCAACTAGAAGGATGTATTCTTCAATGAAGCTTGTAAACTCCAAAATTCAACAATAAGCTTCACCCGACTTTCACCTAACCACCTCGAATTTCACCCAACTAGAAGGATAGTTTCTTCAGTGAGGCTCTTAGACTACAGATATGCAAAATTGGCTTCATCCGACTTGGTCGGGTAAAGAGTCCTTCACCCGATCTTCACCAAATCAACTTAAAATTTGGCCACCGTGGTCTTTAGGTCAGTAGGATTCCAACTTCCTTATGATGATCTGGTGAATTTTTCCTTAATTCTTGATTATTGTCAAAATATAACAAAAATACGATAAAAATTTCAAGAAATCCTTTGTTCCAGGTTAACGCATAAAAATGTGATAATATAGCTTAAATGGGCAACAAATGAAATAAAAGTATAAAAATGTACCCAAAGTGACCTTAAAAAGTGATAAAAATCCCACCGATCACATGACTCTCAAAACAGAGCAAACGCATTCAACACATAGGAACAACAGCGGCGAAACCCATCTCGACCGCGACGGATCAACACTGCAACACCACAACAAAATGTCACATCGGTTGCAGTGGACCTCTCACCAGCCATGACTGAGACCCCTTAGCCGCGGTAGATCCAAACCCGGCCATGATCGATCTCATCATAACTCAGTTTACATTTTCCATGCTCTGTAAGTCATGACCGACCCAAATCGGTCGTGATCAATCATGTCACCACCCTCAAACTATCCCCGTCGGTTGCAACCAACCAAGAACCAGCCGTGACCAACCTTTGACGAACCCAGAATTTGACCACTACAACTCACCTTTTCCAACATCTCATGCCTTAAAATCACCAATAGTTGTCTCCAAACATCGCCTAACAGGTTCTAGGTACTCTAGCATAGCTCAAAACACATTAACAACACATAATCCACAACCAACATGTATATGAGTTATTCCACCCATACACATCCCAATTCATGCAAAACATCACAATTAAAGGATTTAATCACTACCGAATAGATAAATAAAGGTTAAGAACACAAATTCCTACCCCAATTTTAGTTGATTGGAGTCTGAATCGCTCAAAGTCCACTTTTTTTTGCTTTCTCTCTCCTCTTGTCCTCTCTTTTGTCTCTCTAGCTAGAAAGGCAATAATGGTTTTAATTTGGGGATTAGGGTTCTTCTCTCCCTTCTTATACTTTCTGTCCAAAAATATCGTCAAATAATAAAAATACCTTCCCGAGACTCCATCTCCAAAGTCAGGTTCAATTATTATCAAAATATTATATTTGACGAGTACATCGTTGTACTAATATTAGTTTTTTCAAATAAATTAATATCATATCATATGACTATCTCCCAGAATCTCAAACACGGATCTTTATATTACTAATTAATCATGGTACACTTTCAATTAATCTTATATATTAAATTTTATGGTAAATTCTTTGAATTTGCGGTATGGGTTTGTTGGTTAGGTAATCATCATATGGCCAACATTTAAATGTTAATTTTATTGACTTATAGATTTAAGTTAAATCCATTTAGCAAGAGGCAATGAATACTGTGTTAAAAAGAAAAAAATCCTAGTGGCTAGGAGTAAGAAGTAGTCCATGATCCCAACATATCCTATTAAAATGAGGCTAAAATATGCTCTCCGAGCATAGCTTGCTAGTGAGGATGGATATGTAGCCAAATAGGATAGCATGCATGTACTAATGCGTAAAAATTTCCCCAAATTTATATGGGCACAACACTCACACTTATTTAATTTACACGAACTAAGCCATTAGTGGACAACTCATATGTATAATAATCCCTCACAGGGTAGGCTCTGCCTTTTTGCATGCACATTAAAGTAATTGCTTGAGACATTTAAATTTGGATGGTCTCAAAAAACTTTTTCTATTGTGATATATTAGTCATTTAATTTCAGCCCAACTATCCAAGTTTTAGCCTTATCTTAAGTTGTAATGAGTTTTATAAGTTCAAAAGGAGCCTCATTTTAAAGATTTTGCTTAAAGCCACCAAAAGTCTAGGGCTGGCGCTGATCCCTCACTGCAATCAAATATTATTAATTTATTTTGTTATGCAAATGTTTTGAATTTTTTGTATATCGATCAATATTATCAAATCAAGATATTAAATTTATTTAAAATAATAGATATATTATGAGGAAGATTAACATTGTGTAACACTAAAATTAATTAATTTTCAAACGTATAATTTAATTTGATAAAATTTTAATTTTATTTTATAAAATATTTTTAAAATAAAATAAATTGATGCTACGCTATATTATATTAGCAATTGGACCATGCTATTAGGTATGGCAATTCTGGCCTGCCCCGTCCCGACTCGCCCGGACCCGGTCTATTTTTCCCCGCCCCGCCCTGCCCCAATGAGATAACGGGACGGTCACGGGTATTGGCTGCCCCGCCCCGACCCGACAATTTAACAGGTTTTTTAACAGTTTTGCCTTTAAATACCCGCCCATCCCATGACCGCCCCGACCCGCCAAATTCATTTGTCCCGCTCCGCCCCGACCCGAACTCATCCGAGGCAGGCTCGGGTCACCCACTACCCGATCCCGACCCGCCTCGTTGCCATCCCTACATGCTATACCTTATATATATATATATATATATATATATATATATATATATATAGGCAAGCGTGACGTCACATTGCGCGTGATACACAAATGCTTGTGCGCCATGCCTACGGCAATAATTAACCTTAACAAAAATAGTATGAAATGCCAAGGAAAGCAAACCTATGAGCAGAGCCAGAAGCTTCGGTGATGTAAGCAAAAATAGAGCCAAACACGCTTGTGCCTAAATGGTTTTTTAATTTATCCTGTGGCTTAACTGGGATTTAAACTTAATTAATTTTAAAACACTTAATCCTTAAAAAAAAAAAAAACTTGGACTCCACTATTAACCGACCACATTTGCGGTTGTCACGTTACAATTAAGAATCAAATTTGACAATAACACACGCACGATACGTCATGTAGTAATTAGGGTATGGACGGAGCTTCAAATGATCCATTCGATGGTGGTCGCAACCTTGTTGGATAACTGTTTTGGCGTTTCCGGTTCTTTTTCCCGTTTTTCATTGCAACCCCAATAAAATAGAGGGGGTCAGACTTTAGTGACAGAGACTATAGTCTGCACATATTCATGCGTCACCTGTGGCTCAACTCTCGAGATTTTTATTTTTATTTTTATTTTTTTAAGGCTCTGCCACTAACACCAATTGATCACTACTGTGTTATAGGGATCACAGAAATGCTTTTTCTAGCGTGTCCTTCAGCTTTAATCGATCAAGCGATTAATTAAAAAGGCCACACTACTAAATTTGGACACACAGTCTTTTGAATTTTAGTTTGCCCTACTATTCCCTACCCCAATAATATATATATATATATATAAATGATGGGTAAATTTCTTTGTAAATGAGGGGAGTAACTTCCCATAATTGTCTTAGAAAAGTAAATATAAAAAAAAATAAGATGAAGATGAAGAGCATGTATGATGCACCAAGAATACAACAAAGGGTAATGATCCTAGCTATAAGTCAAGGATTTATGGAACAATTCAACTGGATATTTTCAGGGATAAATCTAAAAAGTTTAGATTAGAAAATTGAAATAGATTATTATGATTCATATTTAAAAACTATTTCATATTTAAAAACTAATATTACAAACAACAAATGACCAGCATTTAGGTAATTAGTTTATAAGTAATTACATAAAAGCATAAAGAGTTTACAAAATCTTCCTATAATTAAATCTTAAACAACTATTTTAAAACCGTATAATTCATTTACTACTATTGTAATTACCAACATCTTCATCATTAGTACTTTGAGATAATAAGTTATATTAATAATTAAATCTTAATTTTGATGGAAACTAAAAACATACTATCCCAATATTTAATATAAATAGAAGGTATATATCTTTTTAAGTACCAATATCTATTTAAATTATAATATATAAGTATAATATACCTATTTATATGTACCTATTTATATAATACATAATAATATAATACATAATAATATCTTATAAATAGATATTAGTAATTATCTTATAAATACATTATATATCAATACCTAAGATATATCTTATAAAGAGTAATGATATGTATAAATAGATTATATAAGTAATTCGCGCAGGAACATCTACATTATTATTGGATTGATATTATTATTTTTTAAAAATTTATTTTTTATAGAGAGAGTATTCCTACACAAATTTTCTACACAATCTACCTATCTTTTATAAATATATTAGTATGTATTAATGTGATATCATCTACGGTTTTTAAGAAAGGAATCGTATTCCAATAAAATGTGTGTGTGTGTGGAAAAAAAATGGAAAGACCATGGCTCCGGCCGTCTCTCCTTCTGGATATCCCTGCAAAAGAAATTTTCTATAACCAAACCTTAAACCATATATAGCTTATCTGTATGTTTACTTTTCTTTCTTTTCTTTTCTTATTTTTTCTTTTTTTCTTCTTCAAGTTTTTTTTTTTCAGAATATGGAATACCCTCTTATCGTGCCCCATCCACGTATATGGTCCAAGTCGTGGTTGATGGAAGAGCAAATTTTGTTGATATCACGTCACATCTCTCTCTGCTACTATTCAATAATGTTGAGTGTGTTTTGGGGGTCTCTGCTACTCAATGGACATTAATTGGACAACAATTGCCAAGTTACCAGCCTTTTTTTTAATAGGAAACCCAATCGGTTAATCAATTGGCGTTGCAATCGAGCAACCGAGGGTAAAGCCTACAGACACCTCTTTTGATTTCCATTTGCCCATATATAAGAGACCGAATTAATTAAACCTCAAACTCAAGTTCTCCCCAAAACTGTCAACAGTGACACTTTGCCCGCCCGTGAGAGCTGCTAGCTAGATGATATAATTTTGTACTGCTCAGACCCGACTCAATCCGATTTGTTCTATTCTAATATGTCATTGGGTCGGGTTTGGATCTTATCCGACTTGCTCCGATCAAGTATTTTTAACGAGAGTTAAGGTAAAAAAACTATTCCGCTCAGATCCGGTCTGACTCGAAATGCTTAAACTGACAAGTCAAAGCGAGTTTTGGACAGACAATGAAATTTTAGGTCGATTAAATCTGACAATACTAGCGTTGACATGCCACTTATACCCTTTTTTTCTAAGTTAGTTATCATGTGCTTGAAATTCTTTTAAGGGTAACCATTTACAAATGGGACTTTCTCTGATTTATTTGTCAGTACACGATGATATAGATAAGTTGGATCGAAATCCATTTGCTAGATGGCTTTGCTAATAATACCTAAATCTACAAATGAATTTAACTTCATATACCTAAAAGGCTCTCATTATAAAATGCATAACTTTTCATCAGTTTCTGTGAATAGAACATCAATTTCTCTGAAACACACAATCGTACGTTGTAGTTGGAATTCTTAGGTTTAAATGTAGATATGGTTCATCATCCCAGCATAAAATAGTCGCAAATTCTATGATGAACATCAATCACAATGGAGCCCGAGAACCAAGGTCTGGACAGAGCTGTGAAAAAGAGGCCCAAAGACAGACAATTCAGAGAGATCTATAGAGAGAGATATGGAGACCGGTAAAACAAAAAAGAGGAAAAGAAAAGAGCATTAATCTGCGGTTTTGGAAAAGTGATCAGAACATGCATGATGCATTACATATTTTTGCTGCAGAGTGCAGGCTTTGACTCCACATTGTAGAAAAGAAAATGAAAGGACAGTGCCTGAGTACTGGTTTAAACGCCTTACATGCAAATGTGAGGAGACCCATACATAACAAAAAAGAAGGGAAACCCCCTTCTACCTAGGTTTGTTGAACGAAACACTTCTTATATTATATCATATAGATATATATATATTCCTATATTTATATATAAATTAATAATCGACCCATATTCATAGCTTAAGAGACAAATCAACCGTAATCAGAGAGGCTTCGACAGATTCTTGGGACATTTGAACTTCATGACCCGTCAATTCTATTTCCTTCTCGTACGAAGTGTTTCTTCTCCCGTCTCCACCGCAGCTCTCCGGCGCCGCCGATGGGAATAACTCGTACTCCATCACCACGTTTCGTCTATCAGTGACAGTCCTTCCGCTCATGCGAACAGCGGCCATCACCTCTTTCCCCTACAATATTAATTGTTCAAACCCCCATTAAAAACACACCCACGAATACAGAAATCTAGGGAACATGGTTGTTTTATTTATCCTTAAAACAAATGTTGGGTCTGTTGGAGTTCAAATATACCGCCGCAGGCATTCTCCTTGGACCGAAACCTTGTTGGCTGAGAAATTCGTCCATGCTTTCGTTGCTGTCTCCGAGATTCAACCCTAGGAAATCATATCCGTTACTTTGTGCTCCATCCTTCTCTGCCGCCGCCACCGCCGCCAGCTCCTTGGCATCCATACTTGGCTTCTCCTGCAATCATATCAAATGTGACACGAAACATATACGTAATTAATGCCCCTATGTATTTTGTGACACATATCTATAATACAGTGAAACGTGTTCTTTCATTTGAGTGTTCATCGTCGTCAATTAGCATTTACTCAACCAATAATGGATCCTTGATTATTTCTACTTCATTTTTTTTAATCATCCATCAGTTGAGTTAACAAACCCACAAATCACCTTAAAACCATAGCCACGGTCATCGACAAAACACTGCATCATCTTTGGTTTTGAATAGAGTTCATTAGAGGTCTCAAGCGCAACTCCCCTGTGGAGAAACCTCGGATCCGGAGCCCCAACAAGATTCTTAAAAATCATCGGATCCAAAAGCTGCTGCTGGCCGGACCCAAACCCCCCTCTCCCCCATAAACAACCGGACCCGTCCGCGCCGCCTCTGACATCAAATCCCCGTTGTGACCCTCCGGCAGCAAACCCCCCGCTTCCGCCGTCCATTATGACTGCCGGAGCATCACCAGTGTAGATCTGATCTCGGAGCGAGTAGTAGCATGCTGGCCGGAAAGGGAACGAGGGAACAATGCTGCCGGGAAATGACGGTGGGGGAGGCGGGACCTCCGTCCTCGTCTTCTTCCTCTGGTCCTCCTCTAGGAGGCGCTCCAGCTGGGCCACGCCCATCCCTCTCTGCCGCTGTTTCTTCTTCTTCTTCCCTGAAGTCTCCTTTCCCTGGTCTCTCTTTCCATTGGCTGATGTTGCCATGTCGTACGTAAGTGAACGTCCTAGAGAAAGACAGAGAGAGACAGAGAGTGTGTGTGTGTGTGTGTGTGTATGTGTGTATGTATGTGTCTGCGATTGTGTACTTTAGCAAAGAATGAAAAAAAATGGGGTGCGGTGTGAAATTGTGAAAAAGGAGTTGTAGTACATGGCAATTTCAAAATTTTCACACTCCGAAACCTTGAGTTATAATAGTTTTGCTTTCACACTCCTCTCGATCCCCTCTGTCTTCATTTGTTTTTTTTGGGTTTTTTTTTTACCAATTCGAAGTCGGTGAGGTGGCTATAACAAGCTGTAGTTGTGGACATAGCAAGAAAAAAAGGGTCGTCTCGTGAAACTGGTGGCCTCAACTTGTGCATGCGACTGATGCGAGCAAGCAAGTCGATGGCCATATATGTCCTCGTACTCCTTCCCCCCATCCCACTTCCAGGGCGTGTAGTTCACTTCTGATGTTGGGCACTGGGCATCACCACCGTTGTTGTGCGAACCACCAAGCAGACGCGTGAAGATGATGGCTAGTGTCTGCAGCCTAAAGGGACACGTGTCAGCCCATCGCTTCCTTGGCAGTGTGGTCGGTCTTTCTTTGTGCTGTCCTTCGTTTCCATTAAAAACTATTGTCTTCTTTAATATATATATATACATATATATATATATATTATTAAAATATTAGGAGAAAAAAAAAACTGAAAGGAGCTTGGAGTTGGGGCAATCAGAATGGACTTGTGATTTCAGTATTACATGAATATGAGTGGAGGAGACACGGGGCTGGTAACGACTGACGAGCAGTTTTGTGTTAAAATGGAAATCTCTGTAAAGTTGTCAGTGCATGTGGTGCCGCACTTCCCTCAAACCCCTACCTTCACCTTTGACTCCGCACATCGATCGAGAGCTTATTTTATTACACCCTTCCCTGAAAGAAACGTGCTTTCGACTAACCACGTTTTAATTTTAAACCTATTATATTGTTAGGTTAATTCAGTTTTGGCAACGACCGATACACTAATCATTCCGGAGAGTTATGGGTTTCTCCTATTAATTTACTTTTCATGATTAATATGCACCAATCTTCTCCTTCTGTGTATTCTGAAAGATAATTCGGCGGCTCCCACATCTACAGTTAGATTTTTTAGGTATCATTTGTTTAGGTTATGAGAGGTTTCTCAACCGGAATATGATTGATATGGTAATTTGAATTATTCGCCCTGTTTAATTTGTTTACAGTTTACGCGTTTAATTGTGTTAAACGCTATCTAAAAATTATAGACTAAATTAACATAAATAAATAAAATTCTTGATTTACTCAGCTCATTTAATTTTAAATGACACAAAATAATATTTAATTCGATCCATGGACTATTATATATAATAAAAAATATACCCAAAATTAAAGATCCACATCACACTTTGCTAGTTGCCTTAATCCCACAACGTCACTTCCATTCTCCGTTCATGCATCTCCAAGCTTGTATTAGGTCATTATCTTATTGAAATTTCTAAAGTATTGTGAAGCCCCGGTTGGTCTAGATTGTGGATTGAATAGATCATATAGTAAAAAACTATCGTTTCAATTTTGTTTTAGATATGGCTTCAAAAAATGCTAGTTATAGAAGATAGGTTTTATCTAAAACTTATTATTTCTATTATGTTTTATCTCTATTAGGTTTTATTTACCATCTAACTTAACAAAGTCAAAAAGAAGAAAACAAAGATAGAGAATATTTAATCACACATCCTTTACACACATGATTAACCCAATCAATGTGTGGAAGTCCTATTATCATCTTGTCAGTCGATAACTGCTTTATGCCATTGAAATTCAAATGGCTAAGTCGATAGTGTCATTTCCATGACTCATCCTTGATGATTCCCACTAGACATTTCTCCACTTTTGTCTTCAACATCAAAGGGAACATTCGATTCTTTGTTATTTGAACATGCACGATAAGTCTTCCACTTGTATCTGTCAAGGCAAGAGAGTTGTTCTTCATGTGTATAATAAATTCTTTTTGGAGTAACTGGCCAACACTTAATATGTTACTCTTTATGCTCAGAATGTAGTAAACATCATCAATAAATTCCTCCTTTCTGTTCTTTTGAAATATACAGACTCGTCCTCTTCCTTTCACTTCCAATTTTTTGAGCTATCACCTATGCTCACCTTGCTATCAACATCATCATTGAGTTCATTAAAGAACTCCCTCTTTCCACACATGTGGTTACTAACTCCCGAATCGAGATACCAAATGTCGTAGTGACCACTTTGGATCATTGTGTGCCAAGAATAGGGATGGATCTTGGTCTTCACTCCTTGATGTTAAGGCTTTGTTAACTCAATCATCCTTTTTGTGATAGCAATATGAGGCGTAGTGTTCATACTTCTAAAAGTTAAAACATTAAATATATATTCTACTTGTTCCGATTATTTAAGTTTCTCCTTTCTTGTGATGGACCATGATTGTTCGTGTTTCCACGCCTATGCCCTTGACCACGATAATCACTATTAATGGGTCTAGAATTCCATTGACCTCGGCTGCCTTGTCTACGACCTCCTTGTCCTCGACCTTTACTAATTGATTATCTAAATGTCAATTTTGACTCCAATGCGTGCTTTAGTGATGTGGAGCCTACACTATTTAGATTCTTCATAATGTGATATTCATGGACTTTAAGAGACCCCAACAGCTCCTCGTATTCAATTCCTCCAGATCCTTTGATTCTTCAATGGCCGCCACTACGTGCTCAAACGTTCTCTTCACTCGATCAACTCCTTTGAACACTTTGCTCAAAGTGTCCCATACCTATTTGGTAGTCAATGCATCTGCAACCTTCTCAAATGTTGAATCATCAAATCCTTGATATAGAAGGTACAATATTTTCTTATCCTTCTTTCTTTGCTCATTGAGCGTGGCCTTTTTCTCCGCATGCAATGTTGGTGGCTTCTTGCTCTGTTGTGGGTTCAACATACCCATCAATGACAACATCTCATATATCTTGTGATCCAAATAGTACTTTAAATTGGACACACCATTTCTCATAATTTTCCTTTTTCAATTACGAAATCTGCAATTGCACTATGTTGGACGTTATATCTTATAGAATCAAACTAAGCTCTGATACCAATTGTTAGTTTTCAAATCAAATAAAACACACAAAGGGGTTGGGACTTGTGAGACATTCACAACACTTGAAAATATTTTTTTTCAATCACACACAATATTATTAGAATTACCATATCTATATATAGCTTACATTCAAAGGACAAATTCAAAGCTTTAATTACGGAACAAAAATTGAAACAATAAATGATGATAAATGAAAGAACAATAATATTTTTCAAAAAAACAATAATAACAAATGCAATCTAAGAACACTTTCCAACTACAATAAATACTATAGATAACCGTAAAAGAGATAGCAACACTTTCGAACTACAATAAATGTTGTAAGTCTACAAATTCCGGCTCTTATACTAGATCAAGCAACACCTTATATCAAATATTTTCTTTCGAATTTTAATTTGCACTTTTAACTGTTTGATCACAACTTACTTGATCGTGTTTAACTATATATGGAAGACTTCATTATTACGAAACAATGTTGATCATCGATCACACTTACAAGTGATGATACCCTCCAACGCTCAATTCTTTTAATTGAATTAATAGCTTACCTGTGTGAAATTTCTTGTTTTGGGTTTAGAATGTTTTTCTAAAACTCGTGATATTTTTTCCAGATATCTGGTCAGATTATTATTATAGGGTCACTTGTGCATGTTTTCGCTTCAATTAATTCTATGACGTCCACTGTGTGTTGCTCATGCCATTATCTGGGATGTTTTGACATGTGCGGGTAGTTTTAAGGGCAGATATGGAGATGGAATTGAAAGGCGCTTACACAAACGGGGAAAGTGCGGGTGTAACGATCGAGCCATAGAGGGGCTGATGAAAAAACCCAAACAAAGTGAGAAGGGATCCGCCGCATGGCCGTGCGAAGTGGACTTTCGGAAACAGAGATTCCGCATAGGCAAGTCCGCAAGGGTTTTTAGAGGCTATGTTCACGTCTTTAAAAAGTTAGCATGGCCTATCTACGTGGTAGAAAGACCACTATAATATATATATATATATATATATATATATATATATATATATATATCGAATAATTATCTTAATTTAAAGTACTTTATATCTCTTTATTAAAATTTTAAAAAAAATCATGAAGTATATGGGTAAAAAATAAAAATCAACGTGTTAGTCACTTTGTATATATATATATGGTCAATATATCACTCACAGCACAAGAGATAACTAATGGGAACTGCATGACTCAAGACGCGTGTCCTTTCGAATCTGGAGCAGATCTCATGCTTGGGGCGTACGACGGCCTCGCGCCGGTATCCAACACCATCCATTAACAAATCTTCGCGAGGGCCACATGCCATGTACATCATATTCTCTGGATCGCGACGCGGGAGATGATATCATCAGGTCCGTTTGAGAGAATCTGGTGAGCCCCACTTGAGCCGGAGCTGGTGGTGGTGTGGACCTAATTACACGTCCCAAACAACAACTGACGAAGGTCGGGAGTGGAGGGAGAGGGAGGCCTGCGAGTGTGGACCTGTCTGAGATGAGAGCTAGGCCGAGGCGGCTAACGTCGTGAGGCGGTGGGAGAGAGGGGTCTTGGCACGCACGGCCGGGGGGGGGGGGGGGGGACACACATTATCGGACACGTTTAGGAGACAAGTTGGGGGCGGGCTGTTAATTCCGATGGGAGAGATGGTTTGGATTTGGAGGCGACATGATGGATTCTGGTGGTCTGTGAAGCAGATTGTGTCCCTGCATGGAATGATTAAAAGCACAAGCTGCCAAATTTACCCTTGGCTGCTGATGGCGCCTGTTCATCGTGCTTTTGGGACCACGTTGCAGGTGAGGTGGGAGCTTTCACAGGTACTTTGGTAGATATCTAGCTAGCTAGCTATTAATTAGTTTATCAAGTAGTTGCTTAAATAAACACTGTACTTTGATAAAATTAACCAGACATAATATTTATAACATGTCTGTATTAAACATATTCGAAATTTGGAATCTATAAATATAACCCATGATATATATATATATATATATATATATATATATATATATATGCTGTCTTTTACCTATAAAACAACATATAATATTGAAATTTTAAGATTTTGACTTTAATGGATGGTCTTAATTCTGCTACATATATGCACGGATTAGGTCCCACTTGCCGACACAAGAATTTCCTGGTATTATATCAACTTTTGTGTTGGAGAGATACAAACACCGGCCTGCTAATTAAGATTAGAGTTGTTAAGATGTTTGTCAAATAAAACTGTAAGAGCTTTGTGATTTGTAACGATCTTATTTACATAAATATGCATACAGACGCTGTGATTTATTTATTTTTTGTTGTGTTCCGAATTATCTGAACATTAATTTGATTCGAACTGTTAAAACATATATTGATAAAGACGATCATATAACAAAATCGAATTGAGTGGATGGTGTGAAGTAACAAATTGCAAATTTAGATGTGTACTTTTATATTGACTTTCAGCAACTACATGTTGAAAACCTTAGAAATAACTCAATCAAAGAACTACGTACTGTCAGCAACAAATGCTAATTAGATGCATGGGTTGTTCAAGAATTTCTACCGTCCAACTGATCGATCATGGGAACATTAAAAAAAAAACTTTTCTTTTTGGCATCATGAATTAGTGACGAAAAAGATGGTGCAGGTTGAGAATATAAAGGGTTATATTATCTTATAAATCAATAAATAATTTTAATGAAGTGATAATTTATATATATGTAATATAATAATTTATCCAAAATGAATGAAATAAATAAAAGTTTTAGTGTGAGACTGGAACCTTCCGACCTCAAACAACCAAACCAGGCAGCAAGAAAATATTAAACATTAATGCATGACCCCAAAGCAGTTTGATCTTTGCGGATAAATGAAATTTCGGCAATTTTTATTAAAATAAACTCAGTTAATTTCGTATTTTTAATTATTAAACATGATCGTGTTTTTCTACATAAAATTAAAGGGTCAAATGACTCATTGATATCATTTTGTTTCTTTTTAGTATAGGAAAGGACAATGACTCGTCAAATTCTTGGAGCGGTGGACACTTCTTTTATCTAGCTATCACCTGTTTTGTGTATAAAATTCGAAAATTAGAAATTATAAGCAGTCCATCCCACATGTTTTTCTATGCAAACAGCCCATCCCACGTGTATCATCTTGTCCCTAGAACCAAAGGCTTCTCTACTGCCATCTGCATCGCCCCTCCGATGTTAAAATAAAGACGAGAAACTATTAATGAATTAATAAAAAAAGACGAATAATTATACGGATTTAGGTGGTTCACTGTATATTAGCTACATTCATGGAACAAAAGAAAAAAATATTATTAATCTTGAAGAGTTACAAATTATGGGTATAGATTAGGGTTAGTGTTTACACAGATAACATTTATATACTACTCTCTAAAACAGATTAAACGGCCTAGGCCCAAATTAAAGCCAAAATAAATAACTTAAGCTAAATATAACTAGGCAGTGAGATCCTTAATTGTCATTTCTTTTGTTATAGGATGCCATATTCAAGGTGCATTCTAATAAATTTTCATCTTGATTTAAATCCTCTTCCAATAGATCAATGAATTATATATCAAATGAACTTCTCTATCGTCGGATTTGCCCCCAAGGGGGCCATTAACAGCTTCTAATACTTAGTAAGTCCAAACAATGGCGAAATTATCAGTTGTGCCCAATTAAAATGTTAGGAAAACATATCTGCAGGATTATTTGGAGTGTCTACTTTCTTCACCTTAATTCTCTTCTTACTTCTTAGGAAATGATACTTGCCGATATCAATGCCTTTAGTTTTCTTGTTATGAACATCATCCTTGGCTAAGCAAATCGGACTAAGACTGTCATTACCTAATCGTGATGAAGACCTAGATCACTAACTAGTCTTTTTAGCCATATTATTGCTAGGATTGAATCAACATACACACATGAGATTTTAGCATGGTTTGATCAATAAATGTCGGGAGAAACTGATTTCATTATAATATATGAGTTTACAAATCTCATAATTTTCTCTGATATGATTTTACTACAATATAGTATGAATATTATTAATTAGTATTTTTTATCTTCTTTATTATTGGTGTCTTTTGCCAAATAAGGAGAGAGAGACAAAAATACAAGAGTCATCCTTTATGGTTGTTGACCTTGACAAAACTATATTGTAAAATGTTTTCACTACCAAAGTCTTGAGTTGATTACTTACTTGGGTGAACCGTTCTACAATTATTTCCTTTGTAAATTTTAATAAAATTATATAATCCCCCTTAAAAAAAAACAAAAAAATTTATAATAAATAATAAAAAAAAAAAAAAATAAAAAAAAAAAAAAAAAAAAAAAAAAAAAAAAAAAAAAAAAAAAAAAACTACAATTATCTCTATTTTTATTAAAATAATAATTTATTAATAATAATATTAATTGCACAAGAGAGGGGAGAGAGGAGAGGGGAGAGGGGAGGGGAGGGGAAGAAGAATAAAAATTATGTAAGAATGCAACTTCTATCAATGTCATGTACTCTGCCTTAGTAGACAAAATTACGCTGCAAAGTAGCTTTTCAATTAAAATATCAAAAAAATCTCTTCACAACTATCCAATGCTCTCCTTTCCAAGTTCAATCATAAATTTGCCAACAATATGCGAAATCAGGCTCGTAGACCATAGCATACATCAAACACCCTATTACACTAGCTAATTCTAATAATAACAGTTAATTCATTTTCAATAGACAATTCGCTATTCTATTTTCACCCCTCATATATTCTAACATCCGAAAGTTGGAAACGTTGTGAAGCCGATGACTTCGTTGACCCTTCCCACTCTCCCGAGTCGACGCGTTCAAGTCTAGCCCGATGCAGCTTTTTGGCTTAATAGCTGGTGGAGTCGCCAACGGACACTCCATCGCCTGTGTTTGAGAGGGATTATTTGTAGGGAGCCAAAGTTGATTAGCAAGTAATAAAAAAAAACATTACTTTCCCAGTCTGAAGTATTTGTAAAATAGTTTTATTCCCTTTTCAATTTACACTATTTGGAGAATCGTACGTGAACCAATTCGCCTTCTGTGTGTTGGCCACGATCGTTGAAAGGTTTAATAACGCTGTGAAGCAAATTGATGTTAGCAAGATTAGGATGGTGGTGGATTATGATAATTAACAAAGATGTCTCAGCAAGGAGAAAAATAAAAATAAATTAGCATATATGGGCTTTCTAACAAATTTGATGCCATTAATTAATGACCCATTTTCCCATCTGATGAATAATCAAAAGTTGAAGTGGGGCAGGGATGTATTAATGGTATAGGTGGGAGTGAGTGTGTGATACGTTGGTACCTCGGTGGGTAGGTAATGTGGGACCAGAGGGGAGACGAAGGGCATAGGAACTAGGCATTTTGGCTTTATTTACCTCCCATAAAAGCAATACCCATTCCAGGGCAACATTGCAGAACTGTTAGCTACGTCTGTCATTATTTGCATCTCCCTCTCATGCACACTCCCTCAAACAAACTCCCCCTATAGGACCACACACAGAGATGCAAAGTGAGAGGGGAAGGAAAAGATCTGAAACTGAGATACGTTTCTCCTGTCTTATGGATCCTGTGTACGTATGTTGTGGCGATTTCTCGTACATGCATGTGATCTTATGTCCTGATAGAAGGACCAATAGCATTTTTAGGTACTTCAAAGTCATATCATTTTGGGGGGGTTGTGAGGGCACGAAAAATATATCATTATTAGGTGCTACAGAGTTAATAACAATGATAAAAGAGAGATCAATTTCATGTAGCTGATCAAATGGAAACGTAGAAGAACAAAAAGCATTTTTATGCTTACCGTACCCGTCAACCAGCCAGCCAGGCTGCGATCCACAATGTGATCCGCCTATGGCCCGCCTGTTTGACGAACCCGGATTCACCGATCTTTGCGGGCCCATACCAGATATCCATCTATATATGACGAGGGCAATTTTAACTCTGCAATGTGAGCATATAATATATTCGGATACGGGATCCCATAATAAGGTTTTTTGTTTTTTTGTTTTTGGGTTGGGACATTTGTACTTTCATACTGCGCTAGGTTTGGCAGTTGGCGCATTGCATAGTGAAGGAACATGATATAGCTGCTGCACCTGCGCCAGCAGACCTATCAGAGAGCCAAACAAGCTAATAAAATACCCCAGACATGATTCGTGAGTTTTGCCAATGCTGTCTCCTCTCTCAAAAAAAGATTTTTTTTCCTTCCCTCTTGGAATATGAAATTCCAAATAGACACACGCTAGAGAGAGAAAGACAAAAATAGAGAAAGAGTTAGAGAAGAGCTTATTTTACATATCTTTTCAATTATATTTTCAGCTCTGCATAATGCACTTACAATGACCATATATATAAATGACAGAAATACAAAGACCCTGAACTTGACAAAAAAAAACGACAAAGGCAATTAAGAAATCTAATTGCTCATCATAATAATTTGTGTGCACAATTAATTATGCACATGAAACGCTCCATAATAATGTGGTAGTCAAATAATCAAACCCGAAGCAACTCAATGTGATGGCATGTAAGTCAAACAAAAACCACATTCAACTATTAAGTTCCAATTTGATCGGTGAATGCCATTCAAATAATGGATGTCATCCGAACCACAGATTAGTCATTCATCCCTTTCACCCCTAGACTCCAACAAAAATACATTAGACTCCGATAAACATTAGTCTCCATCTGATGAGCGAACCTTCTGTCCAATCGTAAATCCTGTTTGATTAGCAAATCCTGTCTTATCAAATGAGTCCTTATATAAGTGACTCTAATCTATCCAAGTTTTACAACCTCCTTCATTTGATGATGCTTCAATTAATATGTGGAACTTTGTTAACTCCGACAACGCACCCATGCATATGATATTATGACTCCGATAAGCATAACACCCTCCAACTATCTATACAATTCTGAAATTGTCGAATTATTTTAATTTGTTAGTTTTAACACACTCCCCCAGATTAAAATATCTTCATACCAATCATTTTTCGTAAGGATGCTACAAGTAAAGCCTTTATAAATATATCAACAACTTGATCCTTCGTATTGCAGTACTTAAGGTTGATCATCTTCTTTTTCAAATGATTTCTCAAAAAATAAAATCTGTTATCTATGTGTGTACTTCTTTGACAACTCAATTGTAGACTTATTATTGACACAAATAACAATCGTACATTCTTGAGAATGATTTAATGACTCAAATAAATTTCTTAGTCAAATTATTTCACACACAACCGAATCAATTGCAATATACTTGACTTCATAGGATGACAGAGTTACAATGCTTTGTTTCTTTGATGTTTATGAGAAAATTGTTAACCTGAGATAGAATACATGCCCAGGCATGCTTTTCCATTCTTCTTGATTACCTCCTCCATTATTGTTCGAGTAACTAACAAGGTTTCCATCTTTACTAAATGTATAATGTAATCTAAAATCCAAAGTACACTTTATGTATCGTGGGACTCTCTTCGCTATTTTCCATTGTGATTCTCTTGGCATCTCCATATATTGACTCACAAGACCAACTCAATATAATACATATATCTTGTCTTGTCATCATCAAATACCTTAAACTTCCAATAAGGCTTTTGTATAGTGTAGAATCCATAGTTCTCCCTTCTTATTCCTTTGATAATTTTAACCCTATCTCAACATAAGTACATATAGCCTTGCATCCTTTCATTCGAAATCATTTCAAGATGTCTTGTGCATAGTTCTTTTGGGAGACAAATATCTTATCTACTCCTCGCTAGGAAGCTAGCCACCATAGCCGCAACCTATAAAGACCCATATTTGGGTAGGGTTGAGAGATAGCCTTTTTCTGATGCTGAAAACATCTGGATGGTATTGTGGTCGTCGATGTGAGAATTTTGACATTACTTGTGCCTGATTTCAGGTTGGGGCCCTAAGTGGTCCGATTGTTGACTTTTTGGGGGTTTGTTGGTTGACCTTACGTTTGAGGGATTAATTGGGTTAGAAAATATTTGGATAGTGATGTGCTCATCATTTCGAGCGTTTTGACAGTGATTGAACTAAATTTAGAGTTTGTAACCCTAGGAGGTCATTTATGATTTTTGGGTATTTATTGATTAATGAATATCCAAGAATATAAATAGCTGGAGGAAAGAGAGAGAATGCAATCGCGTTCATTCGGGCTATGCGTGGAGGCTGTGTGTGGAGAAGAGCTTAGAGTTTGAGGAGCTTGGA
Organism: Taxillus chinensis; assembly: GCA_023512835.1. NCBI lineage: Eukaryota > Viridiplantae > Streptophyta > Magnoliopsida > Santalales > Loranthaceae > Taxillus > Taxillus chinensis. The sequence goes on from CM042091.1 coordinate 45,857,271, forward strand.
GCTCGGAGCCATGGTTTGGCGATTTGTGGTTATCTGATTCGTGATAGTACCTCTAGGTAGGTGATTCTATCTCTCTCGACATGAATCCTAGTGGAATTAGTATGCATGATTTTGGTGAAATCATAAATTTGATGTAAGAACCCTAGAAAGTTGGAGAAATCTGATTTTTATGTGTTAACCTTCAAATTAATGTTGTTTTGGTAGCCTAATATGGCTTAAATGAGTTAAGAACTCATTTTTAGGTTGAATTGGTGCTTAAAAATGGAGATTTAACTAGCTAGTATAACTAGGTTTCGGGACAAAACCAGGATGAACGCAGTTGACAGATCGCGACTGGGGACTGCTCGACACTATTCAAGGCGCGAGTATCGAGCTAGCTTCGAGTAGAGTGTCGAACAGAGGGCTTTGAGCAAGGAGCATCGAGTAGAATACAGGCTCGAGCAGGGTGTCTCGAGCTATTGGTCAATGTAGTTCTGGTGCCTCTCCACATTTAAGTATTATACTTAAGTTACAATGTAAATAAGGAAATACCCCCCATTTTGATTCAAAGAAAAATACTAAAAAATTAAATTCTCACTCCTTTAAAATGTAAAAATTGGGAATTAGTACTGAATCCCGGAAAAATCCAGTTTTTGGTTCAAAGTAACCATTTGTGCACCAGGGTTAGACCTCTCAAAAAAATCTCAAAAATCAGATTATCTTAGTTATGATATGGGAAATCATTACCAGAACTTTTTATTTGAAGAAAACACCTTCTATGAAATCCTCTCTTTTGGTCAAGACATGAGGATAGATTTGTGAAGACTGGCCTCTATTACAGAGGGAGTATTGTGAAACCCTAGTATTCACGTGGGCCTGCAAGGCTACCTTGATAAGCCTGGGAGGGTACTGTTAAGGGCTTGGGAGGCAAGATTTGTTTAGAGCCTTAGAGGTTACTGGGCCTGAGAGGTAATATTATGCCTGAGAAGCAATACTGTGCCTGAAAGGTAATATGATGCTTGAGAGGCAATTCTATACCTAAGAGGCAATTCTATACCTAAGAGGCAATTCATACCAGAGAGGTCATACTGTGCCTGAGAGGCAATATTGAACCTAGTGAGGCTATGTGACGAAACCATCGTGGTTGGTTTGATGATATAGTTTAGGCCATGAGGGCTAAGGTGTCATTGGGGCGGTGAGGGTGGTTGGCACCGTAAGAGTATCATGGTTTGTTTTGTTTTCTACCATGGTTAGCTCGCATACATACATATATTGTATGGGACCTTTGGGTCTGTAGTGATATGTGATGCTCGCTTGTATATCTATGTGTGGTATTTATGTGACATGTGCGACTATGGGTCCATGTGATATGTTTAATTGTGCCTGGTAGCATATTTGGTGATTGAGTTTAAGCTAAGTCAAGCTCAGTGCAGATGTACCCTTGTGTAGGTGTGATAGGAGGCTAAGGCCCCTTAGTTTGTGATGTATCCTGTTGGGTAAGGCTACGGCCAGATGAGCATGTTGTATTGATTGGATCCTATTAAGGATTATAGACAAGCTGTCCTAATGGGGACAGGCTGCGTCTTGAGACTGATACAGGTTGTACCCTGAGGTGCTATGCATCCTATTTAGGATTGTAGTGGATATGTTGTGTCCTTGTGTGAATAGGCTATCCTGCTGATGTGATTTATTGATAATCCTATTTTGGATTGTAGGGAACATATCTAGTCCTTATAAAGAAAGGATGTCCTGATGTGATGTTGTATTGATGGGATGTTGTGAGGGTTCTGATGATAGGTGGTAGAGACCCCTGAGATGTTATGCTGGTGTCAGAGTTTGTTTGTTTTCAGAAAGGTGTTCCATGATATCGAAAGTCTTCTCAACCTGAGGTGGTTGAGCGGCGTGTCGCGCAAAGCGGCAACATCGGATTGGAATACCTATACCTTGGCACTAGGTGATTGCACTAATATGTTGTAAGAGCTTTCTGGAGAGTTGGATACTTGAGTCAGGAATCTGTTCCCTGATTTTAGTTTGCTTCAGGTCGAGTCCTGACATTTGTTGTTTGTATGGGTGTGCATTAGTATGTTTTGCATGGTAGGGTGTAGAGTTATAGGTCACCTACTGAGCTTATGGCTCACCCCTACTGTTTTTGTGGTTGTTGTTTGTTGTTATTTGCCTTTCAGGTGTTTTTAAGGCTAATGGAGGACTTTCTTCCAGGAAAACTTTGTTTGTTCATACTCTAAGGTATAATTGTGACCTGTTGATAGTATCTCTATCTTGTGTTGTATGATGTGATTTGACGGTAATGTTCTGGTTTGTGATTGAGACAAGTACTTGTGGATTTGTCTCTTACAGTGCTTGTCACCAACCCTTTGACCCTTCGAGTGCGGACATGGGATTCACTAACCGGTTTCTGAAGGTCGGAAATTCGGGGCGTGACACAGTCGGCCCTATTTTCGTGTCTTATTCTGTTTATTTTAGTTGTTTTAGCTTTTGGGAACCCATGTAAAGTGTCCATGACAATTATGATGATATTATTTACATGTTTTGATAGCATTATGATGATACATGACTTGATATGTTATGTTCGAGATTGAGAGTATTCATTAACTTTTTTTGTCCAAACATAAGAAAGATCATAATAATATTAAAGTACATAGCATAAAACAAATTATAACATTTTCATAAAGCATAATGATGAGTGTGTATTCTAGCATTAAAGTATACTTAATTATGAATATTAATTTAATATTTTGATTAAATTAATACAATTTTTCTAATATTTTGGTTCATTTCAAGAGTTTAATGTTTTAAAAAAAACTTTTTGTAAATTAATATTAAACTTGGGTAATTTATGATTATTTCTTTACTTTTAATTTAATTACTCAAATTCAATATTAATTGTGGGCTAATTGAAAATTTAGTTTAGAAGTTATAATTATATATATATAATTATGATAAATTAATAACATGAAAACAGTATGTATATTTAATCTTGATCATTAGATCTCATCTAATAATTTAGATTTAATTTTTATTTAACTATAGTTAAAAAAATTAAATATGAATCTTTGAATATAAAATTCAATAACTTATATTAGAGATGGCAATGGGGCGGGCGGGTTTTGGGTTGCCCCGTCCTCATCCCCGATAACAGGAATATGTCCCGTCCCTGCCCCATGCCACGTAATTTTTTCTTTGCCCCATCTCCGCCGGGGCACGGGCCGAGGAATCCCCGCTAGCACACGTCCAGCCGAGCCCACAATGCCCAACCCAGCGCGCGTCCAGCCCACCACGACCCATCTAAGCTTACCCAGCACCCAGCCCGCCCACACAAAAATTCCTACAAAATAAAATGCTGCTATCAAATTTTGAACCTAAGACCTCACCCAACCTAAATAACTATTAAACCATCAGGCTAACTCAATTTTGTTATCTAAACTTATGTAAATGATATATATACTTATTATGTCACATGTAAATAATAGTAATAATAATTATAATTATAATTATAATTATTAATATTAATAAATAATGCATACTTTATTTTAAAGATAAACGTAATTACAAAGTATATATATTTGTATTATAATAAAAACTAAATGTATTATTACGATATAAAATACAAATTAATTAGATTCAAATTTAGTTTTAAATTTATTAATAAGTTGATTTATGATTAGGTAATACACTCAAATATTATTTGATTAAAAATATATTCATATTTAAACTAATAATATTATTAAAATATTTTATTACTTTTAATTTAAATATAAAATACATACTATCAAATGTCAAAGTCACTCTCACAATGCATGACTCATATCATGAATAAAATAATTTGTAGATGGACATTAATTAGATTCAAATATAGTTTTGACAAATATTAATATATTGATTTAATAGTAAATAATTTAATCAAATATTATTTGATTAAATAATTATATGATTACTTATGTTATACGTAATATCTTAGTTCATATTAATATACTATATAATTATATCACTTGTATTTTATATGCATGTATTTTATATTAAAACATTATTTATAATTTTTAATGTTATTTTTATTAAAATATAAGTATATATATTTTGTAATTAATATTCTTTTTAAAGTAAAACATTTACTCATTACTATTGTCATTAATACTAATAGTAATAATAATAGTATTATTATTATTATTGCTGCTAATATTATTTATATATTACATTTAAAGTATATACACTAACACTAATTATGTACACATAGTAACAATAATCATCTATGACATATATATTATTTATATGTTACTACTTTTGATACTCAACAATTATCATATTACTTATGTTATATATGATATGTATAATTATATAATTATCACTATATATATATATATATATATATATATATATATGAACTTATCAATTATAATCAATAAGTAATGACTTAAGTATCGAGTAGTAATAATTTAAATAATACATTTATCATTCGTAATAAATGATAACACATTAATAAAAACTTAATTAATATAATTATATAACATAGTTATCATATTACTTTTATTATAAGTAATACAATAGTATGACAAGTCGTATTTCTCAAACTTGTTTCCCTTAATGTAATTAAAATGATCAATAATATGATTATTTTTATATAAGACTAGTTATTAAGTGTAAGTGTGTATATATATATATATTCTTTGGCATGATAAGTATATATACACTATTATAATTATAACTAATGTTATTAATTAATTAAATAATACTAAAAAGTTTGATATACTATATAATACATGGTGAGAGTGAATTTTGACTTTTAATAGTATGTATTTTATATTTGGGTTAAAAGCTTAAGTAATAAATCATTTAAATGATATTACAAGTTTATATATAAATGTATTTATGGATCAAATAATACTTAATTTAATCATTTAGTTTGAAATACATATTAATAAATTTAAAACTAAATTCCAATTAAATTAATATGACTAGTATATATATTTTATTTTATGCGTGATATGAGTCATCCACGGTGAGAGTGAGTTTTGAGTTTTTTTGACATTTGAAAATATATATTTCATATTTAAATTAAAAGTAATAAAATAGGTAAATGATACTATTAGTTTAAATATTAATACATTTTCAATAAAATAATATTTGATTGGATCACCTAATCATAAATCAACATATTAATAAATTTAAAACTAAATTTGAATCTACTTAATTTGTATTTTATATCAAAATAGTAATATATTTAGTTTTATTATAATACATATATAAATATATAATTTGTAATTACTTTTATTTTTAAAATAAAGTATGTATTATTTATTAATATTAATAATTATAATAATTATTATTAATATTAATATTAATAATTATAATAATTATTATTAATATTAATATTAATCATTATAATTATAATTATTATTATTACTATTATTTATATGTAACATAATAAGTATATATATCATTTAGATAAGTTTAAACAAAAAATTGAGTTAGCCTGATAGTTTAGCAACTCTCTAGGCATAGGTGAGGTCATAAGTTCAAAACTTGCAGCAGGCATTTTATTTTGCAAGAATTTTCAGGCCCATTAGGGGGATGGAGCGAGGAGTGGATTGGGCTACTGTATGAGGCAACAATTTTTTATCATCGTTTCGTCGGGGCATGAACTGTTTACAAACATTACTCCATTATTCATGAACGATTCACGAATGTTCACAAATATGTGTTCATGAATGTTTACAAACACAATTACAAAATCATAAAAATCTGCAAAAAAAAAAATTCATACCATAAACTTATTTGAAAAAGTACAATTAATTAACTATTAAACTGTATTATTTATGTTTAATATGTTTAAACCATTGCTATATATAATTTATGAAAATATAATAATAATAATAAATTAGTTAATTAAAAATATTTTTTTATTTAATAATAATATAAAAATATGTTTATTAATTATATTTAATAAAAAAAATTATATATATTAATTAATTTATTAATTTTTTATTCACAAATAATTTTCACGAACACAAATAATATTCACAAACTATTCATGAACACTTATTTTTAAACGTTCAAAAATATATTTATAAATATAACAATAATATTTACTATTTACAAATAATATTATTTCTTTATAAGCAAATATAAATAATTTTTTATTAAGTGAAACGCAAGTTTATTTTTAAACATTTAATTCATTTACACTTTTATACGTTTATTTAATACTAAGGCTTTTAAGCGCTCGGTTTTAAGCCCGTGGTTAAATCGATTAACAAATACGATCGCCGTAAGGAGCAGGGGAGCCATGATTTCAGCTCCGGAGATGTATTAGCTAAATTTATTATTTAAAAAAAATAAAATAGTATTCAATATTAATAAAAATTAAAAGTTTAATGTAAATCAGTATGAGCACACAGTACTCTCACCACTGATATACTTTTTTGAAAATAAAATTAATATACTTCTTTAATAAATTTAAAACATTAACAACTAAAAACATATATAAGATATTTTAACAATAAATATATATCATAATGATTATTTTTAACTTATTACAAAAATTTATTGAAGGACCTATCGATCCTTGAGCCATTTTGCTTTTAGCTCTCCATTAATATCAACCAACCTAGTTCAAACGTGTGTCCAATTTTAAGCACCACACTTAGTCTTCCCTTCTTCACGTAATCAAAATGGTTAACTTGGAGGATCAGAAAATTTTCATCGAATTGGACGAGGAACAAACGATCTTAGGAGGGCTTAAAGTCCACGACCAAATCCCAGGGATACTCCACTTGACAATTATAAAGGCAAAGAGGCACTTGTGGTTTCACAATACACGACAGATTTGTGCTAATCCTGAGAACATCCCCTCCACTAAAAGCAAAATATTGTCAAACAATACGAAAGTTGGCATGCAGAAGTTACACTAAATGGGGTGAACTGTGCTCAGAGGGACTCAATTAAAACCTTGCAAGGAGACCCCCGTTGCGGCTTAGTACCTGTGTGTTGTTCTGTTCTGTCCAGTCGTTCAATTGTTGAGTCGCTCGAAGAAGTACAGGTAACCCATATCCCTTGGAGGGTTAGTTGATACCCCAACTTTTTCGTCATTAAAAATTACCCATCTCCCGTCTTTATAGATATGAGCGACGTAGTGTCCACACTGTGTTGAAGTGCCAATATGGCTCACAAATCCAAGAAGCCGATACCCTGTATGGAGACACAAAGCGCACAATTTAATTATAACATGTAGTTTTACCTGACATTTATTATTGAAATCTTTTGATTGCATTCACAATGGGCGAATGCAGTCTGTGAGAAAAGAATCAAATCCATTGAAGGATAAGCCCCAAACCAATGGGACAAAACTTCATGGCATATCAAGAACTCAAAATATTTAAAATAAAGGCAATTGGTGAAAAACGGACTTCCTCCTCCATCGGGTAATCCAGCTGCAATGGGAGAAGGTTCAGCACTTGACGTAGCATCCATATCCGTTGATGAAGAAATGTTGGGGTTGCTAAAGATCCAGTCAGTCGCTTTCTCAATTTCTCCACCCTGTGAAGAATTAGATAGCACAGAAACCATCCAGACAAGGAAATTAACTGAGCTGATTAGTCAACCTCAAATTTTAAACAGAATTTAAAAGACTGAATCTTTTTGGTTTACCGATGCCTTCAAAGCCTTTATTGCAATTTCTTCTTGAAAACCAAATGAGACCAAAGTATCAACTTTTGATTGGTCAAACACCTCAGTAGTTTGTGCTTGGGAAATCGGGATGTCTATGTCTGAAAATACAAATGAGCAACTGAGTAATTTGATAAATGCCATTAAAGCATACAGACGGAATGTTGATATGGACGAAACCTAAGGTGACTACTGCAAAGGAAAATAGTCAATATACCTGGATCATCCATGTGAGAAAGTAGCCAGTTCATTGCTTCCTCTAACCCCGCATTAGAGGTATTTACGGCAGCTTTCTGACAATGAAGATGATTAAACCCCATTGAAACAAGCTGTGCAACAACTTCCTCATTGGCCACCGGTTTACTAGATTCCACGTCAGTCTCAGCAACTGTAAAATAATACATAAGAAGGGCCACGAAGAATACTCAACTTAAATGTTAAAACAGTAATAAATAAAATAAAAAAGAAGGTAAATAATGTATTCTTGCACTTTTGACAAGGGCTTGCGATGTCTATTTTTCAGACTACCTTTTAACATGCTTCATTATGCATGTATATATCAGATAAAAAATAAAAATAGCTCCCACCCTTTACAAATTCTTACATTCAACTTTCTTGCCATCTTTTCTTTATAATTTTGTTGAATACATGGATTTCATACGGTATTTTAATAAGCAGAAACAATTCAAAAAAGGTCGGATAAAAAATAAAGGGAGAATTTTCCCTGTATGAGCACATAAATGCTTTGGTGTCATTTTTGTTAAAAATTATTTAAAAAATAAAACCAGAAAGAGACTCCCTGCCTGCCTGCCATTTGCAGCTTTGCAGATATATGTATGTTTTTTCCTTCTGTTTCCAAGACAGACACAAAAGAGCAAACAAGGGAGGGAGAGAGAAGATGGCACTGCTGACGTTGACAAACGGATTTTATGATATGGATGGAGATGAGAAATGGAATAGGGACGGTCCCTTCATGACATGACAATTTCAAGGAATAGTATGCCACTGCCTATATATTGCATACCAGCCTCTGGTAAAAACTCCTCTCCAGGTTGAAGCCCCTTGCTACGCATGTGACTAATGTCTATGATATCTGGCACGTCAACATAAACATCTGCATAGAAAATAAAATATAAAGAACACGAAGTGTCAGCTATAGCATAACTAAAGCACTCAGTCAACCATACTCAGATCAGCAGATCAAAAAATATACCAAGCTTTTTGGGAACCCAGCCTGCTTCCATAACAAATTTCCGCATATGCAACACCAGATAATCAGGAAATGAAGTCAATCCTGCAGTTCTGCAGGTAAAAAATGAAAATGGGTGAGGGAAAAAGTTACATGAAACAATACTTAGAAATGCATAGATAAATAAGAAATTATCCTCAAAATCTTGAAATACTATTATGTCACCCACAAACCCCATAAGCTTTTTTTTTCTCATGTCAATACCCATAAGGATATAATAGCTTCTCCTTTATAAGCCCATGAACGAATGTTGCTTGTTCCTTGATAGCGAAGTATTACAGCTTTAAAAAAAAAAATCAAATACCATGATTATGGCTCCTGTCCCTTGTCAGGAATGGATCTATTAACTTTCAGCCAAAACGTGACATTTTCAAACATGAATCTCTCTATGCCTATTAGGAATGTCAAGCCCAAACACTTTCTACTTAAACAACATAAATTAGCACATTTAAATTTAACATAAAAAATATCAAAGATCATGAGTCATACTTGACTGCTGTTGTTTTAGAGTTCAAGGCAGTGCTGTAAAAATCAAGGACTTCTTCTGGAGCAGAATAGTTTGCCAGACATGCTTCAAGTGGCACCTTTGGCCGTACAATTTCATCACCAGATCTAAGAAAACAAATGTCTTGTAAAAATGATAATGAGCGGTAGAAAAATAACACTTCTAAGAGCACTAGCATGAAATTTCCAATACATGTCTTACAAATTTAAACTACTTTTTGTTTTCCTACATAAATATATACAACAATAGATTCCATAAATTATTTTATATATCATTAAAATAATATTTTATATTACATTTTTATTTAATAATAATTTTTATAATTTAATATAAAATAAAAGTAAAAGTTATAAGAAATATATGAGAAAAAAATTTATATAATTTAATAATTATAGAAAGTGAACAGTACTTCTCAATGCATTGGAAAATGAGGTACAAACTTTTTAGAAAAAATTAAATATAAAACTTCTGTTATGAAAATAATTTTATAACTTTTTAACTTTTTTCCCGAAAATAAACTTCTAGTGCTCTAAGAAACATAAAACTCCAGAACTCACACTTCCTTCCCCTCTGATTTCTTTTCTTCCTTTAATCTGTTATAAGCATCTAGCTCTCCTGTATCATCAAACAATTGAAAAATTAGAAACAAGTATAGTGATCAGAATCTAAGAAAAAAAAAAGGAGTAAAATTAGAACGGTACCTCTGTTAATGGCTTCATGGAGTGGGATGTTTAGTGATAGAATGTAGTCCATTCTCTTATTGTACGTAACTTTCCCAGATGGACAAAGAATACGGTCTTCAATGCCAAATTTGAAGCTCATTGAAGGGTCCATGTCAGGTCTCCCCATGTTAGATTGTTCAACTTGATCAATGAAATGTAGAAAGAATTCTAAGGCATCCTAAAATTGAATTGAAGTCAAGTATATATAGAAGAGACCATAAATACAAGTAGCAGTGGTATTGGTAACAGTACAAGCAAAGACAGATCTACAAGAAGCTACTGGTATCTTTTGTTATAAAATGATGACTTTGCATTAAACCCCAGCTCAAGAACAATACAGCACCATTTTGCGGGGGCAGTTTCTTTAAATGAATAAATAAAGCAAACCAGACTAAACAACGAATAACCAGCTACATGGCCAATTAAGAATGTGAAACATTTTTTGGCCAATTAATTGGTGAGTAATCCCATCTTTTAGAACCATACAGTATAGACTTAAGCCGTAACAACCATTTCATTAAGAATTAATTGGTGCTTAATCTCTGTAGCCTAGATTAATACTCCCTCCATCGCAATTAATTGTGGACATTTTCAAAAACAAGACCGCCTGTAATCATTTTATTAAGAATATGAAACAGTTTTTGGCCAATTGGGAATTAATTGGTGATTAATCCCATCTTTTAGAACCATACAGTATAGACTGATGCTGTAACAACCATTTCATTAAGAATTAATTGGTGATTAATCACTGTTACCTAGATTAATACTCCCTCCATCCCACAATAATAGTCTTAGTTTAACCAAAATAATAGTGTAATTTCTCCTTTTTCGATATTTCTCTGTGTGTTTGTCAATAATACCCCTCCTTCAATTTTATATGTAATTTTATTGATGGGAATCAATTCTATGAAGAAATAAATTGAGTGAGAAGAGAGAATATAATATTTGAATATATAACAGAAAAAAATAAAAGTAGGATGGGGCAATATTAGAAATGGGACAATCATTGAGGGATGGAAGGAGTATAAGTTCAGACTCCTAACAACATGGGAAGCATCAAAATAACCAGTTTTCATGATTAAAAATATATATTAAATTATGTTGCACAAACACCAATATCAGAAGATTGGCACATTCAGTATGCAAGCAACTATTGTGGGCAAACAAAACAGACATGTTACCCTACTATACAATAAAGTTATGTTCAAACTTTGTCCTAGGTCACATGGGTGATATATATATAATCTGAACCTCAATCCTCTCGTATTGTAAATGTATGAAGGAGAAATACACTAAGGTGAAAGCGCTCCTGGAGCATAGGCGCAAGGTGCAACACAAGGGTGCAGGCTTTTTAGGGAAAAAGCCTGCATAATACAATAACAAGTCTAAATTCTGTATTAGTTATTAAAATTTATATGATCCTAGTTTATAAATTTATGACAATCTTGCAGTAATATACAATTTATATGATCCTCTTGTATATTATAAGTTTTATGAATAAAAATGTGTGGAAATATTACATAACACACTGACTTGAAAAAATGTGAACTGAAAAACAGGAAAATTGTGAATAAAAAACATAAATGTACACGTAAAAAATCTTATGAATATGAAAATTAGATAGACAAATAATATAGAAATTAAGAATATTAAAGAAAAAACATACCTTATAGAAAAATAAGAATTATAAAAGAAAAACATACCTTTCGGAAAAATAAAAATAGAAAATCAGACTATAAAAGAAGAAAAGAATATACCTTTTAGAGAAAATAAGAACAATAATGAAGAAAAGACAGCTGAAATCTAGCTTCCACCACCCTACGGCTTATTTTCCCACACACATATGCTTAAAAACGTCTTTTCTTTTCTTTCTTATTTCAAATTTTAAATGCCAATTTATGCTAATGTTCAAACTCCAATTTTATATCTACTTCAAATATTATTATTTTAAATTTTTTCCTTTCCAATCCTTATTTAGTATACTCAGACCATCAATAGTAGGCTATTTAAAAGTTTCAATAAATCTATCTATACGAAGTAATGTAAGTCATAAATTATATTCGAAATCTATATTTTAAATACAAACTTTGTTAAAATTTTAAATTTTAAGGTACCGGCTAACTAAATTTAATTAAATCTGATTAGTAAGTACCTCGAAGTTTGAAATTTTAACAAAGTTTATATTCAAAACACAAATTTCGAATATAATTTGTGGTTAATATTATTTCATGTAGATAAATTTATTAAAATTTCGAGTCCACTACTAATGCTCTTATTACCTATTAAATTTAAATTTACACCAGCTTAAATGTCAAATAATAAATAAATAAATATAAAACAAGCTCACTAGGCGCACCTAAAATAAGTCCTAAATCCTCGCACTTTTCCACAAATGTTATGCACCTCTTGAAAAGACGATGCCTATATATGGTAGAAGCTCAAAACCCCCCACCTTGCCCACGCCTAGTCAAAGGAGTGTGCCTAAAAGGAAACCCTTGAAAATTATATTGAACTTTGATGCCCCACAACAAGATGGGAGGGATTTGGATAAAAGGAAACCTTGTAGATGGTACAAACATCAGGTTAACCGCTAAAAGCAGAATTAGAAGAAAGACACAGAGAGGAAAGTGGAAAGATAATTACTTCTTTGAAAGAATGAAAATTAAAATTCAACTTGTTGAATTCTCTATTGTAGAGCTAAGTACCCATTTAAGCCAACACTTGTACCTCTGTAATAGGGATAGCATCAGGTCACATTGGCTCAATTCCCTTGGGGATTCGAATGCAATCAAGGCACCCATCCTACTAAAACTTCTAATCACTCACCTTCCACGACTAAGCTTTTCCCTCGGGAGAATTCTACGTATTTGGTATTTTGGGTATTCAACACTAGAATTTACCAAGTCCATATAATTGAGCACTCATTGGTACCCAACGGCATAGGGTTACAAGGTTGATCTTGTTATCATGCAATTCTACCCAATACGTTATTGGTGAAGAGAACTCTAGGCAATATTTGGAGAACGTTATTTTTTAAATACATAAAATTATTATTTGGAGAACGTTTTGACTTTTTGTTTTTAAGTACAAGTGAACTCAAATAAAAAAAACTAAAAATATATTTTTATTGTTGTCTATTGTTTTCAATTTCTCCTCAGTGCCTCTCGTCACTTGATCCTTTCCATTGCCATGCACCTTCAGTGGGACTGCCGTCCTATCAATTGCATCCTCCCGCCGCACGTGTCATCCCCAAGAGTGTCCTCCTGCCACCTATGACCTCCCCAAGAGTGCCCTCCCACTGTCTAAGTCCTCCCCGACCGTTTTGCTCCTCCCTGCATGAAGGCCATCTGACCTACTCCAGTCAGGCCTGGTGTTGTATTGTGCTATGCTAGTCCGATGTGGTGTTGTCCACGGTTGAATACAACTTTTGAAAACAATCCCAAAACAATTATGTCCAATTTGACGGAAAATAATTTTCAAATATAATTTCTAAAAATATTTTTTGATAACAGAAAACCAAAAACAATACCAACATAGCCTATTCTCGGCGTTTTTGACATATCTTTTGGCCTACCTTTGCTTCAAACAAAGTAAAACTAATAATTATACCTTGAATAATGCTCAAAGGTAAATAATTAAACCTGCATTAAAGGTTTATTAATGAAGTAATATAAACGGTAAACATCTAGACATGTTGTCTATTGGGTAAACCTCTTTTCTTTTCTTTTCTCTTTTTTCAAAGACAAATAATATTTAAAAAAAATCTAACAATGATAAGTCAATGAAAATGGTCAATTAGAATGTATCAATGCAATAATCTGCCATATATTTCATCCAAATATGGTTTTAAAAAATGTGATAATTATGGGTGCTAACAAGAGTTTTTGGAAGGAGAAAGACCAACTATACTATAAAAACTAAAATTGAAACACATCAAGCTTGCGATTTTCAAATCGCATATCCTCTTACATTGCGCGAAATTGGAAACCCTAATCAAGCTTTCTTTCTTGATTTCGGCAAGTTTTGCAAATTGCAAATGATGATTGTACATTTGAAGATTCCAATGATGATAGGGTCCTCGAGGTAAAGGTGCAAGGACACAGTAATTATTGGGGACCATGCATTGCAAGTATAGTTTTTTACATGTTGGTAGTTGTTTGACCACATAGTTTTTGTAATGGGAACATTAAACTAGGTGGTCAATTTCTTATTTGTGATAAAAATATATATAATGGAAAAATTAATAAATGTATTTCAATTTGATGACACTAGCTGTATTTTACATTATTTATATATGCTTAACACATTGTTACAAATGGTGGAGCTTGGTGATTATGAATTTGTGAACTATTTTGTGATAGGCTTGTCTTGCTTAAATTTTATTTTTACATATATGGATTTTTTATATAATATTTACTATTTTATATTACCTTTTATGAAAAAAATACATAAAACCATCTAAATAAGTCTACAAGTGTAAAAGACATATCGTAATAGTATGCTGACGGAGAGATGAGGCCCATATATACTGTGCACCTTGAGGTTATATAATCAGAAATTGCATCAGCATCTCTTATGACATGTTTAAAAAAAATAATAAGTTCAGCCTACCTGTTGTCTCATAGTAGAAAATTCAGGATGGCTAGCAGCAATAACTGCCTTAAACATTCGAGGTGGAATTCCTTCTTGTTTCTGGAACTGGATGGGAAAACAGTGATGAAATTTGGAAGAATTTAATGAACACCAATCAGCCAAAATTTAAAGCCAGATGCAGATTGAAGTAACAGAACTTAACAATTTGTTGCCTCAAAAATTCAATGGTACACAGAGAAAGCTTGAAGAACAAGTTTATCACACAAAACACACACACTAAGAAGAGAAAGAACCAATTCACAGAGAAAAATCTATCACAAGAAATACAGACATCAGCAACACACTTAACAATGGACAAAAAAGCTGGGCCAGAATACTAAAAGAAATAGAATAATGTTTGCAGCAGTAGCAATAAAACTTTATATGGGTGATAAATAAAAACAAGCTGTAACATTAAATTCAGAGGCGAACAAATTAAAGCTGCAAGCTCATAGACATCACATACCTCAGGAACTGAAACAGAGTATCGCCCAGAAAGCATACCATGCGCCAGTTTTGCTCTGCCAAAAGGAATATATATACATATATATATTAGAATATTCCGGACTCGTGAGGGTTAGCCACAATTGCTTATTAAAAAACCCTATCCTTGCTTCTTTAAATACCAACTGCTGCCAAGGTTGGTCAGTAGGTGGTGCGCCTTGAATTACATAAAAAATACAAAAGCGTTGCAAGTTATTATATACATGTAAAGAAGTGAGATGAGCCTTGCTCTTACTAGCTTAGAGCATCTTTCTTGTCAAGTCTTTCAAGTTATCGCCAATAGAATACAATTTTTGGCGCAGCAGTAAGTGGTGGTTTTTTTGCAGATGAACGTTTCTAAATTACGAAGAGAACTCTTTAACAGAGTGAATAGATTAAAAGAAGAATTGAGGAATGGAAGGGATAGGGTCCACTAAATGTCAAGAGTAGGGAAGTAATTATTCTAGTGAAGTCAAATGGAAAGCAGCTGCGTAGAAGTAGAAACCTTGTGCAAATTGCCAGGCACCCATAATAGCGGATGAAGAGATTAATTCCAGGCTGTCAAGGGGATATGCTTCCAGGGTAGATCTGCATGCTTTCTCCAAACACCCCCAGCGCATTGCTGGCTCGGGACAATGTGGAAGAACAAGATATGTTATGAGTTGCCAAATGAGATGTATTAAGACCTGATTTGCAGATCAAGACCATTCATCAAAGGACATTCATGTCACCTTCACACAAATCATGACCCCAATTTTTGGGTGGGGTTCCTTGTTAATGTGCCATTCAGTCTGATTAAATTTCAAAATACTCAAAGACAGCTTGCCTAGCCAGCCACCGGATGACCAATAATTTATTGTTGGTCAAAGACAGCTTGTTAAATTTCCGTCTGACATTCCAGCAATGCAGTGGGAAAGTTACAATGATTTATTGTTGCACAAGTAATGTATTTAGAAATGGTCAGCTTGCCTAGCCAACCACCGGATGACCAACCTTGGAACTCGTACAGTTCTAAGACTAGTGGAAATTTCTCCAATACCATCCTCCCTTAATCTGTCTCGGGACTCAGGAGGAAGGATATTTTTTAAATAGAGTACCAAAAAAAATAGCAGGATACAATTTCCCATGCCATCGTCCAAAGGTTGCCACTAGGCATTTACATTTGACCATTAACGAAAATTTTTATTAAAAGGTAAAAAGGGTCAGATTGCACCCAAAATTGCAGGATACAATTGAACAAATTCTTAGTTGAAAAGAGGCAATCAACATTAAGGTGCAGTTCAAGGCACGAGGCCAGCTACTAAATGAAATCTGTTTCACCATATGAATTTTTCCTGGTTTTCTATTGCAAGCCCTAATCAGTGCCTTAATGACTCCATAATTTAAACATCTTCGCTCCATACAAAACCAACATTTTTCCGTGGTTTTTATCACCCAAACTTTAACCAGTACCATAATCACTTTTTGTAATTTAAAAATATTATGCTTCAAAAAAATTTATTAGATCATTTTAAACCTTAATTAATCATATCTAATTACTTTTCGTGTCAGTTAATCATATATATAACCATAGATGGTAAATAAATTTCTCTCCGGTTGTGGGATTGTGTCAAAATACTACTGGTAAAGATCTCATCATCAAACAAATAACAGCAGGCAGAAAGAATAAAAAAGGATTTGATTAGCATAATACTTTGACAAATTTTCAAAGTGGTGTAACCTACTACCACTGACTATACTCATAGGCCCCATTTAGTTCGTGGGTTGTTTAGTCCATTTGAAAGAGAATAGCTAAGATTGGGATTAGCTTCCACTAGGTATTAGCTATTCTCATTCTTATGTTTGGTTATATCATGGTCGGCATGCCATGCCTCTGGAAAGGACTTGTCTGCTTGGGTGCCCATCCACAGAGCCAGAACTTCAATCTTGTGAAAAATGTTTTTTGTTTATTCAAGTTAAACTTCAATCTTCGCTTCAAAATGAAAAAACAAAAAATCATTCAGAGCAGATGATGTAAAATCATAAACTCCAATTAATATCCTAAAATTGCAGCTTTCCGATCGAGTTTCCGGGGATGAATATTCTTTTCATGACGATCTTAAATAATTTGTGTTCTTCTAATGCTGAAATTGCCCTTCCCCACCATGTCGTCCTTGGTGATTATTTCCTTGTTCAGGGTGACCTCCAAGAGGCCCAATTGGAGCATCTCTTTCTGGAAAGCAAAGATCTAGTTCCATACTGGGTACTAGGTCTTCTCCAGGTACTTGGTGACCGCCTTGTAGCTCCCCAGCCTCACTTCCACGTATGGATCCAAGCTCCCCATGACGTCCATCGCCGGCAAGTCTCAAGCCTTCACCACGTTGACGTACAGGTACTGCATTTGCTCCACCAGATCGTACGCCCCCACCATCTTGTCCGCCCCCTTGTACCCCGCCCGAGCCACCAGCACCAGCGGCCTTGTCTCCAGATTCTCCACCAGTTGGAACTCTAGGTTCAGCCTCAACAACTCTATCTGCCATTGATATTTCTTGGCATTGTTTGCGATGGAATGGAGACTTGCCGATCCTAAGCTGCTCCATCCACTAGAACCAGAACGCCGACAGCACCACCAGCATAGTTAAGACGGTGATGAACAACGTGAACAGCTTCGATGGGGTCACAGGCGCTGATTGGCTACGTGAACAGCTTCTACGGAGTGGTTGGGTTGACAGAGCATATGCGGGATTAGCTAAGCCACTCCTTTTTGTGGCTTAGCTAAGATGGTGTGTATAGGGGATTAATATTCCCAATGGGAATGACATAAATTTTATCAAATGCAATATTAGTGAATATTGATGTTAACTAATACAATCCCACAATCTAATTTTTCCAAATCAAACAAGACCTTAGTGCACATTTGGTATGCACCAATTAATTTGAAAGGAATAAAATCACTAAAGAAATGTGATTACCATGGCAATGGGGATGGAATATGTCACTACTAGTTTGGAAGGAAAGAAAATGAAAATTTTATTTTAACATAATTACTAAAATATCCTCTAAATATATAATTAAAAAAACAAAAATACACATTTCTCTCTCCTTTCTCAATACATTTCCTGTATTCTTTTCATCTCTATGTTCTACGGTTTCTAAATGATCTTTCCTAGATCCACAAAGACTCACAATGAGGAGGGATCCAAATCTGGCACATTGATATCATCACGAAGGTCGGCCACGTCCAAATCCGAAGGCAACAGCAGCCAACGATAACTAGGCTTGGCAACTAAGCTTGGTGCCAGAAGGCAATTGACAATAGCAAGAAGCCAATTTCTATGGCATTGATGGCAGGTAGACTTGGCAACAATGACGGGTAGGCAACAAAGGAATTATTTTACGGACAAAATTGGAAATGAATTTCACAAGTGTGGGAATAACTAATACCTAGTTGGTGGGAGAAATGAAAATGAGCATTTAATGGAAATGGATTTCCTATGGGAATCAACCATTCTCATTCATTTTGCTATACCATACGCTGGAATAGGAATGAAGGTAAGAACTATTTCATTCGACTCCATTCTATTCCATTCTTATGTACCAAATGAGCCATTAGGGTAGTAGAGATGGGGTTATAGAAACTACATCAATTGTCATCTTTAGGCTCAAGCTCTTGAACCAATACAAAAACTAAGAATTGAATTATGATTTAAGTGACCCACTATTGTCCTTTAGATCGACATGCTTCAATTTAAGGTAGCAGATTAGCCTTTTTGTGTGATATAGTAACTTACACAAAATAATCCATTTCAACTAAAAAGCCTAAAACTAACTTTCATCGCATCAAATACAAGATCAAATGGAACTGCAAAATTTCAAATTTTTCAGAAATTAATTAAATTTGGGTAATAAGTGAGTGCGAGTTTAATAATTTTAGTCATGATAATACAACAGAAAACCAAAAATAAACTACACATATTTTAATAACTTTTCCTCAAGTGGATAAAGTCATTTTATGCCTTAAGCAAACACAAAAGAAGGGAATAAGGAAAGAAAGCATACATCAGTCACCAAGAGAATAAATAATGGCTTTGTATAGGCAGCAGCAATATGAAAACATATAAAACACAAAAGTCAGTTACTTACAATTGCATGTTCAGGTCAATGGTTGGATCAGCAGGAGCAATATCAAAAGCAGCTTTTAAACTTTGGTTCACATAATACCTGATGAAATAATTACAGCACACCATGAACAAGTGGATGACAGTGAATCAATTCCTTTAATTTATACTATGGTCACAGGGAAAAACTCACCAAGAACGGAAAGAATTGGAGGAGAACACAACTTGCATAGTTGCAGCCAGATAGCAACTGACAACAATCCAAAAAAAAAAAAAGTGAATACTCAGTTATACAACTTTTTAAAAATATATTAAATTACCTGTTCCCAAGATTGACAAGTCCAGTATAGCCAGGTCCAAACAATGGCTCCATATCCTGTCCACTTTCTTGAATTCGGTTCCAATCAAAATTTGTATTTTGGTCAAGTTCCCTTTCAGCAGTTGTCATTTCAGTCTGACAAATGTTCAAATAAAGTCATCAAGGATAAAGAAGCTAAGAAGAATTTAATGCTTTCCATTCAAACAGGAGATGAAGGTATTTAGATTACATTACAAGAGGGATTTAAGGTGACCAATAAAAGCATTGCATATAATTACTTAAAAATTAACTCAACCATAAAAACAATCAAGACCCATTTCTTATAGGGCAACCCAAGGCCCCAAACAAACAAAGCCTTCTAGGATAAGTCAATAATAAACACACTTCCATAATGAACAGACTCATGGACCCAAAATTAATAAAAGCTCAACTACGAATTAGGGTTACTAGTGTCATGATAAGCACCGGTTCATGATATGGGTACAAGTACTAGATGCACCAACATAGCAGTAGGTAATTCAAACCATGATAGCAGTAGATAAACAAGGGGGTACACTTAGTTGGCATGCCATTTTGATATGCGATATGCCAAGGATGTTAACCCAAGTCACTATATGTTACATACCTTCTTATTACTTATGAGAGGAAGAAGTGGAAGAGGACGATTGAAGCTTAGCTGTTTTATTTCAATTTTATTTCACAGTAGTTTTTGTCATTATAAGAGTAGTAGAATAATGAAAAGTTAATAGTAAAATAGTTGGAGTTAACTGAATTAGTGGGACAATGGTTTGTGTGGCTATTTAATTTCTTGTTGGTACATTTGTAAATCAATTTTGATATTAACAAAATTAGCCTTTGTGTGCATTTTTCCTTTTGATAGAGTCGACTCTATCATTTGATATCATAGCTGTTCTTTCCTCATCGCCAAAATATGCAATCCATACTCCAATCCCCCTCCTTTTCCACCTGAGTTAGACCATCAATTATCCACGCTTGAAAATCTTAGATGGATTAGCTGCCAAAGTTGCGTCCTTAAAACACTAGTAGCAGATTCTCTATATAAGTCTGTTTTCCTAATTTTAGGAAAAAAAAGTTAAAATATCACAAAATCATTTCTATAGCAAATGTCCTATATTTAACTTTCTTTATAAGATTTGTACAGTATTTTTCAATATATTGGGAAGCACTATTCACTCCCTATAATTATTAAATTATATTTAACAAATTTATCTCACCTCTCTACTTCACGTTTTCTATAACATTAACTTTTATTTCATATTAAATTATAAAAAAATTATTATTAAATAAAATAAATAATATAAAATATTATTTTAATAATATAGAGTTTGATTTAGAAAATCTATTGTGATGTATATTTATATAGAGAAGCAAAAAAAATAGTTTAAAACTGTAAATTTAGAAAAACCAATGGGATAGCTGATACTAGTGCTCTTAGAGACATAATCCCATCCTATTGTCTTGCCATCAACCCACAATATGATGCCCAAAGTGTCACAATGGGACAAGTCACAGGGGCACTGCATCGCTTTTCACAATTGACCACAGCCACCCCGGTGGGACAATCCTAACAGCGAAGTAGATTATATTCCACCACTGCAACAAAAAAAAGGGCAAAAATTGATTTTCTTAAATTTGAATGGGGTAATCCTCATGGATGGGTGCTCAAGGCAGAAAAATATTTTCGTTGCTTCAAGGTGGCTGATGATACAAAGGTTGAGGTTGCCACGATGTACGTGGAAGGCAAAGCCCTAGATCTCTATGCCTAGATTACAAGTGACTGCGAGCTTTGGCAATGAGAGGACCTTGTGCAAATTTTTCAAGAGAGTTGTGGTCCACTGAAGTTCCAAAATCCTAATGAAGTGTTATGTTTCGTCAAACAAAATAGCACGATGATTGAATACATGCTGGAATTTGTGATACATGCGGCTAAGGTGGCTGACTAGCCAGAGAATGCCTCCTCAATGCATTTATGGCTAGCTTGAAGGATGAGTTAAAATATGAGGAGTGCATACATAAGCCACGCTCCGTCTTCAAAGCAACATTATTGGCCCTAGAATTTGAGTCCAAAATAAGCCACCACAAAGGCCTCAGCCAATCATACCATCACAACCCATTACCTCCCCAAATACAAATCCACGTCAGTTGTCCTCCACACCTTCACATACAAAGCCAGCTCCATCAAATAACCCTAATGAGCATCAACAAAGATATGAGATGGGACTCTGTTTCAAATGTGGAGAAAAATTTACACCTGATCACCAATGTTATCCTTCATTTTCACATATGAAATTCACCGACAACCATGACGAAGGCGGTAACGATGAAGACAAGCCAACCCCTATGGATGACGGCAAGGTGGAAATTTCTTTTCACCAAAATTCAGGCATTGGTTCTAATTCCACTATGAAATTACATGGAAATATCACTGGCCATATGGTGATCATCTTAGTAGACCCATAACTTCATTTTGTCCAAGTTAGAGTCAAAACTAAAGCTTCCCACTTTAGTAGTTCCTACCTTTGGCATCACAATCAGTAACACGAGGATATCATTCCTTGTCACCAAATGTGCCCCAAGGTCATTGTTAGTATGTCGGGCCTCATAATCAGACAAGATTTTTTTCCTTTCCATCTCAGCAATCCTAACTTAGTATTGGGAATCACTGCTTCGTTGGAGATGGTGGAAGCATACAAGGAGGACCTATTTGTATGGTTCAATCACCAAGGGCAGCAAGTCAAAATTCACTGCATCCAACCAACACCTGGTACTTCATCCTTGGCCTCACTTAGTGTTCTATCTTCTCCATCTCAACCTCTTTCGCATACTACACGTCCAGCCATTCACCAAGCCCCCCAACAATTCCTTACTATTTTTCAAGAACCTACATTACCACCCCCATAGTATTGTAACACATGCCATTCCCCCCATACCAAATTCCCGACCACCCAACTTACATCCATACCATTACCCTATCATTAGAAGAATGAGATGGGAAAACAAACTTTAGAATTATTAAACGTGAGCCTCATCAAACCTAGTTCAATCCCATTTCCAATCCGATTTTATTGGTTGCAAAGGAGGACCAACCCTAATGCATGTGTGTACACTATCGCCAGCTCAACAGCTCCACAGAGCCAGACAAATATCCATTTCTACTAATCAAAGAATTATTGGATGAATTGCATGGAGCCACAATCATTTCCAAGATTGATTTTCGATCTGAATATTACCAGAATATCGATATCAAAATGCAACCTACTGACATCTACAAGACGGCTTTTTGGATCCAATCCGAGCACTATGAGTTCTTATGCCCTTTGGGCTAACCAATGCACCGTCTAATTTTCAAGACATAATAAACGATCTTCTTTGACGATATTCTAGTGTTGGTGTATAGCCCTTCCGAACAACTATACGTCAAGCATCTCAGGTCAACTCAGCAACTTCTTCAAGCCAACCAATTCCATACTAAACCGTCTAAGTGCAATTTTGGCAAACCACAGATCTCATTCCTGGGTCACATCTCTACCGATGGAGTGTCTATAGACCAAGAAAAAATTAAGGCCATCACTAAATAGCCCATGTCATCCTCTGTAAAAGAATTAAGGGGCTTCCTCAACTTAACAGGTTATTAGGGTCGATTTGTCAAAGATTTTGGCCTCATTGCCATACCTTTGACCGAATTGAGCAAGAAGGATGCCTTCCACTAGACCAACGAGGCTGGTCTAGCCTTTACTTGCCTCAAAATTGCCCTCACAACAGTACTTGTTCTCCCATTGTCAGATTTCACATTGTCATTTACCGTGGAATGTGATGCATCCACAAAGGGAGTTGGCGCAATTCTCATGTAATTTGGACATCCATTGGTTGATTTTATTAAGGTTTTTCCTTATCAACTAGATTTAAATCTACTTATGATCATGAGTTGCTTGCTTTAGTACTAGCTATACAAAAATGGCAACACTATCTCATGGGATCCAAATTTATTGTTCACACGGATTATCGAAGCCTTTTACCTCTCTTGAAGCAGCAAATATCTATTGGTACATAGCAGCGCCTTCTGTTAAAATTATTGCCCTTTGATTTTACTATTCAATACAAACCTAGACGTGAAAATATAAGGGCCAATGCACTCTCACACTCTCAACAAACTGATTTCTAGGCTCTTACTATTCCAATCACCATTGACTTCCAAGATTGGACAAAATTGTTGCACCAAGATCCCTTCGCTAACCATATTATCCAAGCTAAAGGCCACAAGAAACGAGCTTATCCAGAATTTTCTTGGATGGGAAACAAATTATTTTTTCCCGATCGCTTGGTGGTGCCAAATGATAAGGGCTTGCAACACAAAATTTTCTATGAAGCTCACAACACAATGGCTACTAGTCATGGTGGATTTCTTAAAATCCTCAAACGGGGGTTGTTCATCAATATGTGTGACCCTACTTCACCCTATTCAAGATACTTCTGTGAAGGTGTGGATTGTCCCTCCCCCAATTAATGATACTTTTGAATTATTTGTCCACCCAAAACAGATTATCTCTCATCAGTAAGAGAGGTTTGATGATTCTCGGTTGTTGGAAGTTTTAGTCGTTGGATTTCTCATCTCACCAAGGAGTATGACTTTCTAAATAATAATTTCTATCATTCCATCTTGAGAACAAGTTAACTTTCCTAGAGGGATGCAATGTTACGTACCCTCTTATTATTTATGAGAGGAAGAAGTGAAAGAGGGCGACTGAAGCTTAGCTATTTTATTTCAATTTTATTTCACATTCAGTTATGGATTTTCTAGGTAGTTTTTGTCGGTATGAGAGCAGTGGAATAATAAAGTTAATAGTATGATAATGGGAGTTAGTGAGTTAGTGGGATAATGGTTTGTGTGTCTATTTATTTCCTTGTCTACACCTTTGTAAATCAAATTTGAAATTAATAAAATTAGCCTTCGTATGCATTTTTCTCTTTCTAGATTATGGCATAGAGTGGACTCTATCACCATATATGCATGCCTGTAATTTTATACATCATTTATAACAATAATGAATAGCAAAAGCATAGTTATTTTTTGAAATTTATTCATTAATTATTCAAATTGGAAGATGCAATTGTTTGAAGGAGAAGTCATCAGCTTATACATTCAAGGTTACTTAAAGAAAGACTAAAACAACAAAAACAAATCCTGCCATTTCCTTTTAATTTCAAAATGTGTCAGTTATTTCTTTGGTAGCTAAGTTAATTTAACAAACAAATAGGCAGCAGACTTGATAGATAACTTCCCCCACTCTAAACCTAAACAAAAGGAAAACATAAAACAGTGCTACATGCAGAATAAACAAAACCAGCGCAGGTCTTCATTTTTGAGAAAAATCAAGGACGTCAAGACAACCTTGGCCTGATCAGATGCTGAATCAGATATGAGGCAGGTGTTTCACACGAGGCCTTCCCCAACTCTAAACCTAAACAAAATAAAAACATAAAACTGTGCCACATGCTGAATGAACAAAGACAGGGAAGGTCTTCATTTTTGAGAAAAATCAAGGATGTCAGGACAACCTTGGCCTGATCAGATGCTGAATCAGATAGTCACTTGTAGCGGCTGTGACTCCACCTTTATCCTCAGGATTGAGGAGATAGTTCTAGCACAGCAACTCCACTTTCGATTTAGTTTTGTTTTAGGGTTTGTATATATAGAATACTTCTAATTTCTAATGCTAAGAGCATCCACAGTATTTAAGGATTCACTATTCATCCCTAAATACTTTTCCTATAATTTTTTAATATATATTATTAAACTTGTAACTTTTTAATTAGTTATAATAAATAAAAGAATGATAGAAAAATAATATAAAATGAATTAAATAATAAATGTAGATAGAAATGGAAAATGAAATATTTGATGTTTTTAAAAAATAAGTAAATTATTTACTATTCATCCCAAAATATGAATAAAAATACCAAAATTGACGTGGATGCTCTAAAAGGAGTGTTGAATGAACAAATACTGTCAAGTGCTGTAACAGAAATGCCTCTGCAAACAGGTAAACTATACAAAGATGCAGCTAAACAGAAGAGACTAACCTTCTGTAACAAAGAAAAATCAATGCCAAAAAAGGCCAAATGCTGCGCTAACAGAGGGTCCACAACGCTTTCATCCTCCGGGTAAGAGAAAACATCTGAGCTGCCACAATATATTAATCATACTTAATCCAATTAGATGCAAATAAAAGGTTCGAAGAATAAAAGTAGATATCCAACTAATTGAGAATTTGAGTGTTCTTCTCAGGTTAAATCTCATCTGAAAAAGGACTGTGAAGGAACATTTTAATGTGACAAAGGACTTTCTATTCTTTCTTGCTTTTTTAAGCTCAGGCTTAGGGAAAAAGAATAAAGTTCCTTTTTTGTAGGCAAACCCAATGGAAGTGGTCTTTGCAAAGGCTGAACATGCTACTAGTGAAAAACAGCAAGAAGACTAGATGCTAATTCTCACACCACAAATATGCCAAAATCTAGCATTATTAGTACTTCTATCCTTCAAAGATGCACGTCCATACCTTCAATTTCTCCTCTGCACTACAAGCCTAGTGACTGAAATCCAGTCAAACACCATGTAAAATGTAAAACCCTTAAAAAGACACAAAATTTAAACTCTTAATTAGCTCAAAGCCAAGGTTGCTCTTTAAACCATCTTTCCATCCCATAGTATTGCTCCTACTCAACATACTAGCCCAGGCTCAATTTGTGCCACATTCACCTACCTCTTCTGATTTACCTGCAAATCCTGAATCTTTTTCTTAAATTAACTTCTTTCAATTTTAATATCACTACAAATTTTGGCAACCCAATACTAAGGTCAACTACCTCAGACTCCCGTATTCTTCCCGACACAAAATCTTCTTAATGAGCATGATTTACCCATATTTTCATGGATAATCATTATATCTTTGAGAACAAAATTTTCCATTTTTTAATGCTAACCTGCCCCCCGCTATTGCCTCAGTTGGGTTTTCATTGTCTATTTTTCTATATCAACTGGCCCTGACGATTATAAACACACATTAAAATAGTCCCAGTTTCGTATTAACATTAACATGCAAATTTATGAAAAACAAATGGTTTCAATTTGATCCTCTCCATAAATGTGGTGCGGGGCCCATAGAAAGCATGTGATAGAGTTGAAAAAATCAATTTTTGGGTTTAACGCAATTGGAAACACTTCATCCCTGGATGAATAATAAATTGTAATAATATATTAATCATAAAACAATGGCATTTTTGTTGATAAAAAGCTCTGGATGATATTTCACCAATCTACATATGATAAAGCAAATAAAGATCATTCATGAATAAATACTAAAACAAAATTAAGTGAGCAATTAGGAAATGCATTGCAGCAACAATTGAACTTATCAAGATTCAAGAGATAAGATTATCAGATCTATTTTCCCCGTGAATGCACAAGATGGTAGATGGTCTTACCTGCACCCTCAAGATCAGCAGTTATGGTTCCAAGCTTCACAGCAAGGGGATACCCTGTCTCCTGGTAGTGTTCCATGGCATGGTTGTTGCCGCCAGTTCCATCCCAATTTCTTCTCCCACATAGGATCCTTCCGTCAGTGAGATTTAGCCACAGATTTTCAGTTTTATCACACTTAGTGCACTTCCACCCTGATGGAGGCACAATAACACCACTGTCAACCTGTTGTAAATTCATTGCGTATGCACTAACCAGCTTTTTATCAGCTGTCCACGCTGCAACTTGCTCTTTACGCTCGGCGCCCTCGGCAATTAAGATAGCATCAACAGCCAACCTTACCTGTGATGGAATAAATTACTATTTATTTTCATGAAAACTAGGCTTTTCATTGAGATAAAAAAAATATTTCAGAATAAACAAATATATGTGAATCATAAAAATTAAATTTAAATATTTTCTAACACCATAAAAAATCAAATGGCAACATTACTTTTTCAGGCAACTCCACAGACGGAAATGGAAGCGTTAGAAAATCAGGCAAAATGACTATAGTATACTTTTCTTCGTAGTCAGGTTCATTGTTATCAAATCCTCCATCAACCCCTGGGAAAAAAAAAGTAAAATAAGAAGAGATCAATCAATGTCGGATTAAATGGATAACATCATCTTCATTTCAGACAACCAGCAATGAATGATCAATATGGATTGATTGTCTACACTCTACATATAACTAAACGATATTAAAGCAAAACTAAAGTAACTGAAGCAGGAATCTCCTGATAAAATTAGTCAAATGGACGATTATACAAACTTCATTGCAATAATGCAGCCAACAGTTGGTTTTAGTAACAAACAAAAAATATAGTAGCAGTAGAGACAACATTAAATAAATGCTTATCAAATAGAATACCGATAGCCAAAAGGGTTGGTTTCTTCAAAGGCCTATCTTCAGGAATGAGCTTCTTTGTCTGCTTTACATGCAAATAAACTGCATTTCTGGTCTTATCATAATTCCACCCAACAAAATCCTTCCCAAAAGCAAGAAATGTGTTCATATCAATATACAACCCGCCTTCAGACCTCTGGGAATCACCAAAATGACAACGTCAAAATGCTAATTCAAAGTTTCAAAACGGAATACACTATATGTATCAATCAAGTGAGACATTATAAAAATAGATTATAAAACCCTGAATAAAATAATAGCTTTTCTTACCACTTTAGGGAGTCTCATATAACTTCTTTAATAAACAAATTGCATCCTTTTTTTTTAATCATCATCCTTATGTGGCGAAGCAGAGAAAGAAGAATATGATTTTCCAGTCACCTAGTTATTTATCCCATCGGATTCCTCAAACTAAAACAATAAAAATGAAATATTGAAGCTCATGCACTAATACTCTTTCTTATACAGCACAGCCAATACATGTGTAGCGTGTATAATGCCAACATTTTCTCAAACCCAACTGGGATTAGGGCCAAAAGTTAACCAAACAGTAACCAATATACGCGATACATAGGAATGAAACAACAAACAACACCAACAACACCGAGAGGGTCAAAATAAGAGTTACCGGGGTATCAAAGGAAACACAGCATTCATGCTTGTAGATGCGATTAGTGGGTTCTGGGATTCGAACGCGAGACAGGTTCGATCGGAGCATATCCATAGGGTTTATCATCTCTCGCTGCAATTTTTCAAGTTGGGGGAGAGAGAGAGAGAGAGAGAGAGAGAGAGACTCTCAGGCTAGGGTTTTAATTGAGAGTAGAAGAAGGAAGGGTGTGAGCTCTGCCCAATTGCGCCCTAAACTCGAGCGAAGGTCTTGCTGTTCTGGGAAAACAAAAATCCAAGAAAATATTATAAAAACGAAAATCAACAGAGAGATTTGACACGACACGACACGAGCAATCGGCGGGCAAGGCTTGGGTTGGGGTTTTTGAAACGATAACCCTCGCGGCGAGGCTACTGTTTAATTGTTTTATAGATTTACGGCGTCGTTTGGCTTTGCAATGTTTTCTGTACCCGGGGCTCTTTTAACACTACCGTTGCCGAACTTTTTATTTAACTTATTTTAATTTATATTCATGGTCACCGAATTTTATGCCGGGTTCTAAATCAGTCGTATCAAACTTTTTTTCCCAACCCTTTGCTGTCTCATTCAACTTCACTTTTGTCATGGTCGTCAGGTCGTCCACCATGGTTCAACTTTTACTTTTGTCATGGTCGTGTCCGTAAAAGGAAACGGAATGTACGATCGGTGGTGCTATGTGTTCTTATCGTTGCCATAATAAAAAGAAAACTCTAAATGCAACCCGCATTACAAACGAATGGATCCGAATAATAAAGTATTTAAATATATTTATTATTATTTAATGAATCAAATACGAGTTGTTGATCGTTTATAAACATTCAATAAATATATGTTTATAAATTTATTCATAAATGCTTACGAATGTATTTATAAAATCATAAAAATCTAAAAAAGAATCTATACCGTAAACTTATTTAAAAAAATATAATTAATTAATTGTTAGGTTGTGTTATATTGGTTTAGTATGTTTAAATAATTATTATATATAGTTCATAAAAATATAATAATAATAATAATAAATAAATAATATAAAAGTATATTATTATTAAATTATATTTAATAAAATAATTTTTATACATATTAATTGATTTGTTAATTTCTTGTTCACGAACACAAACGATATTCACAAACTATTCATGAACACTTGTTCGTGAACGTTCACGAACATGTTCATCGATATAATAATGGTATTTGCGAACTATTCACAAATGATACTATTCCTTAACGAACGAACGTAAACGATCTTTTACTGAGCTTAACGCGAGCTTATTCATGAACGTTTGATTCATTTACAGCCCTACGCATTGTATTTCGGTTGCATCCCCGGCTACAAGGGTGGAGCTAGGAATAAATTCTAAGGGGGGCCAAGCTTGACGAGAAAAAGAATTTAGCCTGGGGAAATTTCTGGGTCGGGATGGGAGGGGGGCAAAGGAGAGGACAACACTTTAGAAGAAAAGCCACTGATTGAAGAACAAACGGAAATAGGAAAAATGGTTTTGAAGAACTAGTGGGAGAGAAAAAGGGTTGTTGATTGGAGAATTAATAATCCAAAATCCAAGACTCAAACGCAATGTTTACCAACAAAAAACTAAAGAAAAGCCAAATATTAAATTTTCTTAAATAATATACCATTATATATATATATATGTAGAAACATGGCCGATTGGCTATTTAATGGAATAAAATAGCCAACGTACCAATCGAGGAGGCTCTGATATATGTTATTAGTGATATATGATATATATATATGGAAAAAAAATGAGGGGGTGCCATGGCCTCCCCTAACCAAAGGCTGGCTCTGCCCCTGCTCGGCTGATGTGACAATTGTCATGTCAGCAAAAATACTTAAAATTTAACGCGCAGCGCACCATATCTGAGATAGAGAGAAAGAGCGCGGGAGAGGTAGGGAGGGGACTCGAACGGTGTATCTGGACAGGAGCATGTAGAACATGGCGTAAAATCTGAATTTAAAGGCAAAAGAGTACATTTTTTTTGGAAATCCGAGAGCAACAAACCCCATATGGGGTTTGGGACCTGTACGTCTTGTCAATACCTATAAATTAAGAAAAATGAGCCTAAATCGAACCACTATGCGCAAAGTTATGGCTGTTTGAAGTTTTCATCGGAAATTACAGTTAACGAAACCTAGAAACCCGTAGATCTGCCCATGGAAGAGATGATCAAGCCCCTGCTCGAGGCTTGCTCGATGCTTGCTTGAGCACATATGCTCGAGCCTTTGCTCGAGTACGCCTGGAGCATAGGCTCGAGCAGGAGCCCAAGCAATGATTCAGAAGCGCGTCAAATCGTGGAAAAAAACTACTGGTGTAACTTATTCCACGTCAGTTGGAGAGACAAAGATGCCGCAACGCC
The DNA here is from genome assembly GCA_023512835.1 of Taxillus chinensis. Taxonomy (NCBI): domain Eukaryota; kingdom Viridiplantae; phylum Streptophyta; class Magnoliopsida; order Santalales; family Loranthaceae; genus Taxillus; species Taxillus chinensis. The sequence continues at coordinate 45,888,394 of CM042091.1, forward strand.
GATTGTACCTAGCACTGCTCTAATAAAAATGGTGGCATTCTACGAAAATATAATTATTAAAAAAATAAAATTCATATCATAATAATGATATTTAAATATTACCTAAATTTGATGACTGGGAAATGATACATACAATACGTTCGTAACATTTTGTGAAATCATAACTAATTTGAACGGTTGTATTTTTTTCCTTGCTTTTTTTTCTTCTCTGATAATTTAATATGTTGATATGTTATCACGATTACTCGCCAATTATGCAAATCTGGTGGTACAAAATATTACTCTTTGATAATTTCATTAGTAAAGTGTTAAATTAAAAATTAATGTTGAATTACACAATATCCTCACTATGGATAGGCAACGGATACCCGCTATCCAGGCAAGAGCAGGGTGCGGTTTTTAAACTTGACACCCCGCTCAGGCAGGAACAATAAGTAGTAATAGGTAGCGGGGTATCCCATCCCGCTCATAGCCTGCTTAATTTAAATATTTTTTATTTATAATTTTATAATATTTCAAATATTATTATTTAATTATTACTTATGATTTTTGATGTTTTTAAATGGTATTTATTATTGTAAAATTAAATTATTTTTAATAATTTTTTTGTTAAAAGTTATATAGAAATTTGATTTAAGCCAAAATTATTCATATTGACATATCTCATAAAAAGCGATAACAAGATGTAGGCGGATGAAATTTCATTCGCAAACACATTAAAGAACGGAATATCCTGTCCCGCCTACATATGGAACAAGGTACAATTTTAAAATTTGATCCACCGCCTAAGTGAGGGCGAGAGGCGGTAATAGATTGATTTTGCCCCCCGATAGGATACGAATTACCTCTATCAACTACTTCATTAATGTCACGCCCCCAAATTCCAGAGAAACAGGAACCAGGAACATGACTTCCCCTTGCCCGCACCCAAAGGGTCAAGGGGTTAGTGACTAGCACCAATAGAGACTACACCACGGGTACTGTCTCAATCATCCAAACCTGTACAGTCATACATCAACGGTAATCTTGTACTTTCCCATATATCATCATGTATACAATAAGTCAAACAGTCATATAGACATCACATCACAAACAGTATGCAAATACAATTGTCCACGGACCCATGTCCGGGATATCACACAAAACAATACAGAATATAATACTGTATCATACATCAGAGTAGTGGGTGTCCTTCTGGAAGAAAGTCCTCCACTAGTCTTGGGTCACACCTGAAAAAAGGTAAACAACAAGTAGGGGTGAGCGACAAGCTCAGTAGGTGACCCCAATACTCCACATCATGCAAACATACAAGTCTATACTACATGCTTTGTGTACTCGTGCACTGTGTAGGGTGCAAAATCATCAGGACTCAGCTTGCAAACAGACATCAAGACCCAGCCTGCCCACACAGGACAACTTGTCCATGATCCTCTACGGGATCCCAGTTCAGGGCACTCAGCCCTACCACAGCGCTATATGTCCGGACACAGTGCCACACAAGCTTGCCATCGGCGCATATGCCTGCCACGGCCACAACGCAATATGCCCGGCCTGTCACGCCCCCAAATTCCAGGGAACCCAGAACCAGGAACATGACTTCCCCTTGCCCGCACCCGAAAGGTCAAGGGGTTGGTGACTAACACCAATAAAGACTACACCACGGGTCTTGTCTCAAATATGCAACCCTGTACGATCATACATCAAGGGTAATCCTGTACTTTCCCATACATCATCATGCATATAATAAGTCAAACAGTCATACAGACATCACATCACAAACAAGATGCAAATACAATCGTCCACGGACCCATGTCCGGGATACAAACATAAAACAATACGAGAATATAATCAGATCATACATCGGTGTAGTGGGCGTCCTCCTGGAAGAAAGTCCTCCACTAGTCTCGGGTCACACCTGAAAAAGGTAAACAACAAGTAGGGGTGAGCGACAAGCTCGTAGGTGACCCCAACACTCCACATCATGCAGGACATACAAGTCTATACTACATGCTCGTGTACTCGTGCACCGTGTAGTGTGCACAATCATCAGGACTCGGCCGCAAACAAACATCAGGACCTAGCTTGCCCACACAGGACGGCTTGTCCACGATCCTCAACAGGATCCCGGCTAGGGGCACTCAGCCCTACCACAGCGCTTATATGCCCGGACACGGTCGCCACACAAGCTGCCATCGACGCATATGCGCCGCACGGCACGAGGCAATATGCCCGGCCACACTCGCCACAGGCGCCCATCGGCGCATATGCTCGCCACGTCAACCACATCGCACCATCGGTGCATCACGGTGAGAACCCAAACAAGTCACGGAGTCCATGCCCCAATACCTCACACCAACATACTAACATGAGTATGGCATGTTATTCTCAACATTTCCTTTAAAATCGTAGCCGGTCTTCACAAGTAAATCCTCAATTCTTGATTTATGAAGGAAGTACCCATAGCGCCTATTTTCTTGAAATCAAAAGTCCCGGCATTGGGTTCCCATATCATAAATAAGATAATCCGATTTTTGGGGATTTTTCGAGATGTCTAACCTCACTTTCCAAAAATTCACCACTATGAACTTTTGGGTTTTTCCGAGATTTTACATTAAATCCCAATTTACACATTTTGAAATAGTAGGAATTAATTTTTCTAGTATTTTTATTTGAATCCAAATGGGGGGTATTTCGTTATTTATATAGTAACTTAAGTATAATACTTTGGGTATAGGTTACGATGTAAATAGGTCCCGGTCCAGTGTTGTCCAGGTGTCCGGTTACTCGTTGGAGCCGCGACTCGTAGCTCGGAACCTGCGCCTCGTAGTTGCGGAGTGCGGAGCCGCGGCGCGCCTCAAAGACTCGAAGCGAGGCTACGATCTTCGAACTTCGGACTACGACCCTACGAACTACGAACTTTGAACCTTCGAACCTACGAACTACGAACCTTCGAACTACGGGTCTACGAACTATAACCCTACGAACTACGAACCTTCGACCTACGAACTACGGGTCTACGAACTACGACCCTACGAACTACGAACCTTCGACCTACGAACTACGGATCTACGAACTACGACCCGAACTTCGGATTTTCGTTAGTTCGACCCAGAACACACCCAGGGTATCGTTCATCGTCGTTTTTGCCTGTTCTTCGTCTGGAATCAACCCAAAGAACCCTCGGACACGCACAAACACGCATTCTACGCAAATGGATACGATATTTACCTTAAAATGCATCCAGAACGCCTCTAAATCGCGCAGAAATAACAAGAACACGTATAAAATTCCAGATTTCTAGAAATCTAGATCTAAACCAGAATGTCATGGTTGACTTATCAACCCTCATGAAAAACACAATTAATCAACCCCAAAATCAAAGAAACATATATCCACAATGATATAAAACGACTCTTAACCACCGATCTTAAGCTAAACCATTAAATTTAACCCAAAATTGGTTTTCCCCAAATTCTAGGGTTCATGCTCAATTTCATAAATCATGCTAAATTCGTGCATACCAAGCATAGAATTAAGATAAGAAGTTCAAGGACACCTACTTGAAGTGAATTTTTGAGCTCCACGAACCCAAATCGCCCCAAATTGCCAAGGCCTCCAAGCTCTCTCAAGCGCTCTCTCTCTCTCTCTCAACGCACAAACGTGAAACGTAAAGTGAAAGCTTCTTCCTTTTTTTTTCGCTATTTATATTTCCGCAGTCAATCGACCTAGTCAACCATTGACCCAGTCAATAATTGACCTCCAAGGCCCCGAACTCCAAATTGAGTCAAACTACGGTCAAAACGCTCGAAATGACGAGCACAACACTAAACAAATATTATTACACCCAAATGATCGCCCAAACGCAAAGTCAACCAATAAACCCCAAAAAGTCAACAATCGAGTCAAACGGGGCCCCGACTCGGAATCGGGCCCAAGTACAGTCAAAATGCTCACATCGACGACTACACTACCGTCCAGATAGTTACATTCTCATAGAATGACTATCTCTCAAAACTACCCAAATACGAGTCTTTACACGGCCACAATGCCACACAGGCCTGCCATCAACGCATATGCCTGCCCCGTTAACCACATAGCATCATCTGTGCTTCACGGTGAGAACCCAACAAGTCATAGAGCCTAAGCCCCAATTCCTCAAACCAACCTACCAACACCAATATGGCATTAAGGTTCACCATACTCCCTTTATAACTGAAGCCATTCTTCACAAACCGATCATCATTACTTGACCAAGGAAGAAGATACCCATAGGAGTTGTTTTCTTGAAATAAAAAGTCCCAAGCATTGGGTTCCCATATCATAACTAAGATAATTTGATTTTTGGGGATTTTTCTGAGATGTTTAACCCCATTTTCCAAAAATTCACCTCTACGAAAAACTGAATTTTTCTGAGATTTTACACTAAATCCCAATTTTCACATTTTGAAGGAGTGAGAATTTAATTTTCTAGTATTTTTCTTTGAATCCAAATGGGGGGGGGGGTATTTCGTTATTTACATTATAACTTAAGTATTACTTAGGCATAATGGTTTACAATGTAAATAGTCCAGTCCAGTGCAGTTGCACTAGCTCGAAGGCGAATCGTTGACTCGTAGCTTCAGGATCGCGACTAGGAGGCTGGAACTGCGACTCGTAGCTGCGAAAATGCGGCCTCGAAGACTCGAAGACGTGACCTTCAATCTTCGGATCTTCGACCCCTACCACTACAGGCCCATGGACCTTCGACCCAAATGTTCGGGTCTTCGTCCTTTCACCCCAATAGTTCGCCCAGGGTACTGTTCATCGTCGTTTTTACCTGTTCTTCGTCTGGAATCAGCCCAGTGACCCACAGACGCTCCCAAACACCCGTTTTACACAACTGACTACAATATCTACCTCAAAACATGTCCTGAACGCCTCTAAATCACATAGTAACAACAGAAATACGCACATAATTGCAGATTTCCAGAAATCTAGATCTAAATCCAGATTTCCATGGTTGACTTCTCAACCCTCATGGAATATGCAGTTAAACAACCCCAGATCACAGAAACACATATCAAAACTGATATAAAGCAGTTCTTAACCACAGATCTTATGCTAAACCATTAGATATAACCCAAAATTAGATTCTCCCGAAACCTAGGGTTCATGCTTAATTCCATAAATTATGACAAATTCGTGCATACCAAAGACAAAATCAATGTAAGAAGCTCAAGGACACCTACCTGGAGTGATTCTTTGACCTCCATGAACCCAAATCGTTAGGGTTTCAAGCTTCCAAGCTCTCTTTCTCTCTCTCTCACTCTCTCAAACACACAAACGTGATAGCGTAAAGTGAAAGCTCTTTCTTTTCCTTCTATTTATATTTCTGCCAATCATTGATCACTAATTGACCCAGTCAATAATTGACCTAGTCAACCATTGACCTCCCAACACAATAATTGAACTCCAAGGTCACGAACTCCAAATTGAGTCAAATTACAGTCAAAACGCTCGAAATGACGAGTACAATACTATTCAGATATTATCACACTCAAATAACCACTCAAATGCAAAGTCAACCAATAAACCCCAAAAGGTCCACAATCGGGCCACTCGGGGCCCCGACCCGGAATCGGGCCAAAGTACTGTCAAAATGCTCACATTGACGACTACACTACTGTCCAGATAGTTGCATTCCCATAGAATGACTATCTTTTAATACTACCTAAATACGAGTCTTTACAATTAAGCCTATAAAAGGCAAGTTTGTCTTAAAAGAGATTAATAGAGGCTGATAGCGGGGAGCGGATGGATAAAACCTCTCCTCGCCATAAGACGATATAACCCGCCCCATTTACACATGAGGCGGGGTACGGTTTTAAAATTTGACTACCCACCTAGGCAGGAGCGGAGTACGGTAATAGGTAAACCCCACCCCCACTAGGGCGGGCAGCACTTCTAATCCTCACTATTGTATTTTTAAAAACCAAATTTAAATTCATGATTCGTCTTTTTTTTGTTATCCATTCGCTGCCTCATGTGCTCAAAAATTAGTCGATATCTCCTCAAATCACAAGTCATGAATAGAACTCTATAAAATCACAAGAGGATCCTTGGTCTTGATAGATATGCTTGGGTTATTCTTCAATTAGGATTTCGAGAAATTGAGAAAATTAAGTCAAAAATGGAGTCTTGGAGCTAGTTTGTGACAAATAGTTATTTTTCTTTATATGTTTTCTCTTTTATTCTTCTTATATTTTGTAAGATCAACAATGTCATGTATGATTTGTGTTTGTTTTACCACAATGAGTGATTAATTTTATCGGTCTATAGATTGGAATGGTTCAATCCCAAATTCACATATTAATATTATTTGTTAATTTAATCTTTATTGTGTTTGATTTTATTATAGTAATTTTCATGATTGTGATGTGTTTAGCTAACACGTTATGATTTTTAGATGATTGAATGATAGATCAAAAGATGAAGTTTGATCATTCGAACCCTAAAATGAGAATTAGGTGAGTAAGTCACGAAAGTATCTCGCATAACTAAGGAGAGCTAGCTCTTATTATTATAGATTTTAATGAATTTAATTCTATCACGTGAAGTATGAGAGTAGTCATTTGTTAGGATTATACTATTCACACAAAAGCAATTGGTGGGTTATCTTAGGATAAATCAACATCATGAACTGTATATAAAACATAATAGATATATATTTCATTCACATGAACATGAGATTAGGTTTCCAGTAAACCCTAATTTCCTAGACGTTTCATCACATTGCATTCTTATCAATATATTTATTACCTTTATCTGAGTATGGCTTTAATTGTGTAGGCTTTAATTTTAATCATCACAACAAAATAGATAGCTTAGACAATTAGTAAGAGAGAAACTTAATGATTCCTCTCACATTCTTATGGGATTGACCCAAACTTGCAACATAATAGGATAAAGTTTTTTTTATTTGAAATCTTTTATTTTAAAATTTCTTTGACAAAAGTTCTCAAGCTTTTAAAAGTCTTCTAATTTTAACTTTAAAAACTTTTGATTTTGGTACATCTAAAATCATTCTAATTTGAAGTTATTTGATTTTAAATGTCTTCTAGCTTTTAATAGTCTTTTAATTTATCTTTAAAAATCATATGTCTCAGAAAGCTCATTTTATTTGATTGTTACTTGTCAATCATAATTTCTATTGTGATTACAATCTTTTACAAAATTGAGAGTAACATTTAGTTATTTATTTTATTTGAATGACAGTAATATTTATAAGATTATCGCATCCTATATTTATTTATTAAAAAATACATACTTGTGTAATACAAAAATGGTATAATTAATATTAACCATTAAATTATAAGTAAATGCAAAAATTATTATTATAGTAATCATAATCATAATTGACTAGAAAATGGAGCTGTAAGTGATGATAACAACAGTAACATCATTGAAATAATAATAATAATAAATTTTAATTAAAAATGTGGTCTATTTAATATTTCTATATAAAATACCGAATAAGTTATATATATTAAAATTATTTTTATAGATCTGAAGTAAGTTTATTCGAACACTAAAACAATTATTATTTATAATAAAAGTTTATATTTTGGGAAAGATAAACATGCTGACAATATTTATGTTACCCTGGACAATATATATTTAAAATAAACTTACATGATAATTGCATACTTATTATTTAATTAAAACAAGAAACAAAAGTAAACTTTTTTTTTTGGATCTAGTCTCATTTGTTACCTGTTAGTTGGTCACCCGGAGGCTTCCTATCCACGGTTTGATCTTTGGCCTTCCCCAACTTTTATTATCTACCGCATGTAGCCCCCCTAGTGTAAACTTCCCAGGACAATACCATCAATATGATGAAAATTAATATTCCTGCATACTCATTGGAGTAGGGTTTTGAGTTATTAGAGCATTTCCAATGCTAGTAAGTTAAATTGGCTAACTAAAGTCATATTTTGTTTGCTACAGCAAGACTTTAATTAATGACACTCCAATGGTACATCATTTTTTTCTTAACAATTATTTCCCCCAATATACCCCTGCACTACCTTTCTCAAATTCCAAATCCCTAATAAAGGATTGACGTTGGGTGGGGAGCACGCATAACTGGTAGTGGCTTTTAAGAGAGAGAGAGGGGGGGGGGGGGGGGGAGGGGGATGTGCGAAGGGGAACGCAGGGGAACAGGCATCGATCTCGTAGGAAGGTGGGACGCAAGACTGAAGGACTGAATGTGAATTTTCTCTTATTTGCTAATATGACAGGATCAGTTAAAACAAAAGCAAAAACTATATTTAGTTTTTGTTTTTGTTTTTGATTTTGCTAAAAGTTTACTTAAAGAATTAGAGAATAATTTTAGTTATATTGTACTATAACTTTTATGAGTTGGAGATGCTCTTAAATCCTCAAGGTTTCGTAGGGAAGAAAAATTTTTAGAAGATAGGATGAAGTGTGTTGGATTGAGGGTATTATTGTAAGGATAATTAAAAAATGTGGAAACAAGAGCGAGTGGGAGACCTGATAGGAGCACCCCTGAGAATGATACACATGTTATTTATTTTTTAAATAAGTATGAACAAAACATTAAAATTAATACAAGCACAGTAAATCATTATCATAGTACTGTGAAGTGTTCTTTTGTTAGTTGTATTGTTCTCATAATTTTGTTTGTTGTTTGTTATTTCAATGCAATATTAAATTAATACAGCATGCAAGTGCCTCAACGCTTGAAAATGGTGATAAAGAGACGGCTAATACATAAATTGAAGGTTAAGGTAGGCAAACACTCCACTGGGCTGGGGTTGCTTCCGGCGTTAATATATATTGATGGGGCAAATGATTTCTTATGAACAATATTTGCATAGAAAAATATTTTTTTCATTCAGTGTCATTATTTGTGTTAATATGTCGCACTGTGATCCATAGAAAAAAAGTATATCATCAATTTTCTATCCATTACATCACAACACACGTAAACATAATAACACAAAAATAATATTAAACATTCATCGTTATTTATTATTATTTGACTTGATTAAACTCATTATTGCCACTTGCATTGTTTATTGAGTTCAGTTATAAAGTTAAAATGTGTCCAAAAAAAGTATTAAATTCGTGGTTGGCTTCTACAATGAGCGTCCGCTAACGGTGATCATGGGACAGCTACCGACGCGATGAAAAGTTTAGCCGAGTTACCGCTGTAAAAACAAGTAAACTTTAATCCGGTTAGAAATTCTAGAGCCTGATGACAGCACAGGACATGTAATTAGAAAAAAGTAAACTTTTAGCCTAGAACATGTAATTTCGTGGTCGTACAAGTTAATATATAGACCTGTTAATTTACCTCTAGAGACGTGTTTTTTCCCTGAAACCTATTGCGTCCCTTAACTCTCGCTAGCCAAACAACGGTAACCGAACGTTGTTCCTCCTGCATGCCTAGCTACGACTATTGTCGCAAACAAATTTCTTGTTCTGCTTGAGACCCGAACGTAGCCGCCGCTGCCGCCATGGTTTTGGACCCCTGTCCCTCACCTTCCGATCGCACCCCCGATTCCGGCGTCCTTGTTTTCGATGACATCACTGCTGGTGAGAAGGGGAGCGCGGGAGTTCCGAACATACGGCCGCTTTCCTCGGACGAGAGAAACAAGATGGAGGGAGCGAGTCGGCGGAAGAACCGGAAGCTATGGCGTGCTGTCAAAGCTCTGTTGTTCCAGATTCCCCTGGTTGGTCTCTGAACCGCCTTATAATTTCCTTTTTTTTTTTAATCTTTTGTTGTTGTTTTTTGGGATTTTGTTTTTTGTTTTTGGTCTTCAACGTTCAATTTCAATCGCAATGTTCTCTGCTCCTCTTACTGACATTCATCGTTTTGGTTTTGTATTCTGCTTTGCTTTGGAGTCCGCGTCCAATTTCTACAAGCTATTGTCCTTTTTCCTTGCAATTGTTTGTTTTAGAATTGTGACATGTATTCCCATCAACAAATTCAATATATACAACAAACAACAATGGATATAAAATCTCAACTCTCATCAAATCATCATCAGCATCATCATCATTATTTTTGGTTTTTGGTTTTTTGCTTTCCAGGTCAAGAAAATCAAAAACCGAAAATCCCAACGGAAGCAACGGCGATCAGATTCAGAGAGCACGCCATTATCGAAGGGCACTCTAGTGAATAACGAAAAACAAAAGCTCGGAGAATCTCCAAGGTCAGATGCCGACGGAATGGTAGACAACCCAGTTCCCTCTCCATCCCTTATGCGTTCCAATTCGACCAATTCAAGCATGTCCAGTTGCTCTAGCAGCAGAACGTTTCGGTCCAATTCAAGCTTGTCCAGCTGCACTAACAGAACGTTTCGGTTCACTTCAAGCAAACGAAACGAAATCAGGCATGTGCGTTCCGCTTCAGTCAATTCAGCCCCTTCCAGCTCCTGCAGAAGCACGTCTCGGTCCAATTCAAGCAAGCAGGGAAGGATCAGACGTCATGGTCCGACCATCGGACTCTATCTGCTGGCTTTAATCCTCGTGGTTGTTGTCTGCTTGGGCAAGGTTTGTGCCATTGTTTTTGCTTCCACGTGGCTGATCGTTGTGCCTGGCCGCATTCGGAAAATGGCCGTGAGCCCGCCATCGGCGGTGGAGTCTGTGGAATTATGTAAGAAACGAGTGATCACAGAGAAGCCGCTGTCGGAGAGGAATCGCAGCAGCAAGAGCGTACTGCTTAGGAATTACGTAAGAAACAAGTGATAGATGTTTGGTATTGTTTCTATATTTTGTTTTTAAAAAGTATTTTAAAATTTTATATTTAAAAATAATTTTTAGTAGAATTAAAAAATAGTTTTTTGTTTGGTATTGTTCCCGTAATATTATTTTTTATCCTTTGAGGTAGGAATGACAATGAGGCGAGTCATTCTTATCCCGAACTCGTCCCGCATAAGAAAATCATATCTCAAACTCCGAACATAATTACACTAACTTGAAACCCGTCCCATTAGAGTTGGGCTAGGGCCGAATACCCGATAAACCTGCTATGTTGCCTTATATATACAAGTTTGGGATGACTTATCCCGTTACGAACCCATCGTAAACCTTGATTGGGTCGAAAATATCCATCACAAACTCATCCCGAACTCGATTATACTAATTCCAAATCCGTTCCATTATGGGCAGGGCAGGACGGGTACCCGATATAACACACTCCATTGTCATCTTTACGGGGGGGGGCGCTAACTTGAAACCCGCCCCATTAGAGTTACCCGATAAACCTGCTATGTTGCCTTATATATACGAGTTTGGGATGAGTTATCCTATCACAAACCCATCGTAAACCTTGATTGGATCGAAGATATCCATCCAAACTCATCTCGAACTCGATTATACCAATTCTAAATCTGTCCCATTAGGGGCAGGGCAGCACTCGCTCCTTGTCATCTCTACTGGGGGGTCACGGGAGAGAAAAACAGAAAATAAGATAAAATAAAAATAAAAAATAGTTTCCAAATAATAATTCTATGGTATTTTTGTATTTAAATATAAAAAATAAGTTTTGAAAAAAGCTATCAAATAAGAAACGAGTGATCATAGAAAAGCTATTATTGGAGAGGAATCGCAACAGCAAGAGCGTACTATCTGAGAATTATGTAAGAAATGAGTGATAATTGTTTGGTGTTGTTTCTTATATTTTTGTTTTAAGAATTTTTTTTTAGTTTAGGCTTAAATGAGTATATAAAGGCCATTTACAACTTCGTAAATTCAAAATTCAGCCAAGCTTTAAAACAAACTTAAAATTAGACTTATTATATTAATATAATAAGCTGAGCCCTTAGGATACGTCTATTGGTGAGGGACCTGAAAAGAATCATATGGTTAAAAAGTTGGGGCAGAGAAATTGTGGAATTGGTAACCCATGAAAAGTCATTACTTGAATATAATATAACCTTTAAATCTTGCTCAAAATCGTACTGATGTATAGGTGGGAGGCTCGAGGGGAGGGTGGGAATGGGTAAAAAAATGATATAAATTAATTAGCATAAGCAAACTCATCTCCCTTGAACTCATTAAACTTGCAAGCCAAAAACTATTATATATATTTGGGCTCATAGTCACCTAAAACATACAAAAAGCCTTTTGTGAGCCAATCTCGAGTTGTTCACGGGCTCAGCTTATTAACACCCTTACTAAGGAACATATACTACCGTAATCATTTTTTTTTGTGCAACTGACCCATCAATTGTTTGACATATAGTTGAACTAGTTTTCTTGCACACGTGTGTGTTCATTTTGCATGTAAATAATACAATAGGACATCAACTTAAAACAATTGATATTTGAAATGAATGATCAATAATTAATAAAATTTTATATTTAAAATTAATCTCAATTAATTACATCTCGATTATGATATTTTATAAATGGATGTAAAAACGGCATTCATTGTGAAAGGGTTACCATTTGGAGGATAGTATATCTATGATGAATAAATATTTGTGCAACTGTCTCGGCATCTTCGCGTAATCGTAATGGATTGGACGGTTATGATCTTTTCTTTTCTTTTTCTCTTTCCCCTCCGATGAATTGGTAGGCTACCACGTCGTCACGATTACCCAAAGATTATCCAACCCTAATTGTACCTAGCATTGCACATCTATGATATAACCCAAAAGATTCATTGCTAAAGGGTAGGAGTAAAGTGTGCAAATTGACGAGATCCATTTGTGGATTCACTTATATTATTATATCAATCTTAATAATCTATTTAGCCAAAGATTTTGAATAACCAGTCTATTTAGTCCCCCTCTCTAGACTGGTAGTAAAGTGTGCAAATAAAGAGCCTTGTTCGTTTTGATGTTGCAATGTTAATGTGAATTGAATATGCAATTTGACCTATAACTTCCCTCCTTTTCCCAAACTAATGGTGAAGGACAAATCGACAGGAGTGGATGTTTATGATGAATAATGAATGTGGGACACTATTTTGACCGGACCGGATCATGATTGTACTCAACAAGGAAACCTCAAGAGAGAACCTTTTTGACAAGACCCCAAAATACTCTAAGTCTACCAATATATGATATTGCCTAAAAATTGAAGAGCAACACACTTGACTGCGCTCAAACCCAAGCAAAATAAAACAAGTTAGGGCTAAGTCAAACTTGATCAAAGTTATTAAGTCATATATGACTTGTGGCATTATCATTTTTTTTTTTACATCATCACAAGGTTCTAGGATCCTTTCATGAGGTTTCTGATGTCATTAGGGCATTTTCTGTCTCATCAGAGGACTTCTCGCCTACTTCATGAGGTTCTAGGTAGGGGTGTAAAATGGACCATTGGTCTGCGGATCGGGCGGATCGGAGCGGATGGACCACTATAGAATTGGTCCATTTAAAGCACGAGCTTAAACGGGTTGGTCCGTTTGGCCCATTTCATATTTTGAAGTAGTGGGAATTAATTTTTCCTAAGTATTTTTCTTTGAATCCAAATGGGGGTATTTCGTTATTTACATCAGAACTTAAATATACTTAAATGTGGAGAGCATAATGGTTTACGATGTAAATGTCCGGCTTGATGCAGAACGCAGCCGACTCTTGTTTACTCCTACGGATTTGATGTCTGGATCGATTACTCGGGACCATTGATCCGGACTAACTCCTCAGGACTAACTCCTTCGATGCCGATCCGTTAACTCCTCCAGGACTGCACTACGGAAAACACTATTCCCTTAATCCCGAAACACATTCACTTAGTCCTGAAAAACTTTGTTCACTTAGTCCGGAAAACAATGTTCACTTAGTCCGGGAAAAACAATGTGCACTTAGTCCCGGAAAAACACAGTTCGTCGTCGTTTTGCCAATTTTCTCAGCTTAAGGGCAACCCAAAGAACTCAACACTCATAAACACATTTATTTTGATATACACCCATTACACGTCTTAAATAACTCTAAATTTCATGTAATCAAAAAATACCTCTTTTATGCATTTAAATCACAAGATTCAACAAAAATTGGGTTTCCCCAAATCTTAAGGTTCACCCCCAAATTCCATGATTTCACCCAAATTAAGCATCTAAGCCTCTATGAATCATATAAGGAGTTAGAATCACCTACTGGAAGATTCTTTTGCGATCCACGAGCTCCAATCGCCCCAAAATGCCAAGAAAGCTCTACGCTCTTCCCTTCTCTCTCTCTCTCTCTCTCTCTCTCTCTCTCTCTCTCTCTCTCTCTCTCTCTCTCTCTCTCTCGCCAAACATGCACGTACCAATAATTGGAATTAAAGATATAAGGCGTTCTTAATTATATATATACCGTTGCCAATAATTGGCCTCAATAATAATTGACCCGAACGCATAATTGACCTCCAGAGGTCACGAACTCCAAATTGAGTCAAATTATCACAAAACGCTCGAAATAACGAGCATAACACCTTGTCGAGATATTATCACACTCAAATGATGCTCAAAGCAAAGTCAACCAATAAACCCCAAAAAGTCAAAAACGGTCAACGGGGCCCCGACTGGAATCGGGCCCAAGTACGGTCAAAATGCTCACATCGACGGCTACACTACCGTCCGGATAGTTACATTCCCATAGAATGACTATCTCTCGAAACTACCCAAATACGAGTCTTCCCATCCTCCCCACCTTAGGACTTTTCGTCCTCGAAAATCAAACACAAGCCCAAAAGACATAGCAAAATCCAGCTCAAGCACCGCACAACAACAAGACACAAAAATATGATCATCAACATGATCACCAACCACAAAAGTCATGCAACTCACAACAAGCCAAAAAGGCTCACACGATGCCGGGGATGCCAACCAATAAACAACAAGCTAAACCACATCTCAAACAACATATGCAAAACAAATGCATAAACATAACTCATACCTCGGGGAAGGTCCCCACATCCGCCCCACCTCGGAGCGATCGTCCTCGAACAGCTCTGGATGAAGAACCCGCATTTGGCTCTCTTTTTCCCAAGTCGCTCCTCCATGCCTCGGTGTCACCATAACACCCGAACTAGTGGGATTGTCTTCCCCGCAAGAACTGGTCCCGCGTCCCAAAATCAGGCCGGCATCTCAACAACGGCACCATCATCGCCAAGTCTATCTCGCGATAGTCCGACACATGAGAAGGATTCGGGTGATCCGTCGCAACCGAGACACATGGAACACATCATGTACTCGAGACAACTCCGGTGGCAAAGCTAACAGATAAGCCCGCGCCCACGGTGGCAACAATCTCAAATGGCCCCATAAAACGAGGGGAAAGTTTGGATCCACGTCCAAACCTCCGATGCCCTCGACGCGGTGAAACCCGCAAAATACACGGTCACCCACCTCAAGCGCAAAGGTCGACGCTTCACGGCGTGCGTAGGACTTCTCCCTACTCTGCAGTTGTTAACATGCGCTGCCGAATCAATCGCACTATCTCTCGTGGTCTCTCGAACCATATCGGGACCGAGAAGCCCGTCTCTCCCCGTCCGTGCCCAACACAAGGGTGATCGACAAGGCCGCCTATCCAACGCCTCATATGGAGCCATCCCGATCGTGGCCTAATAAGCGTTGTTGTAAGAGAACTCCACCAAAGGAAGGTGAGTCTCCCAACAACCTCCAAAATCTAGGACACGAGCACGCAACATATCCTCGAGTGTCCGAATCGTCCGCTCCGATCGACCATCCGTCGAGGGTGAAAGGTATCATTGAGGTTCACCCTAGTACCCAAGCTTCCGAATTGTCTCCAAAGCGAGATGTGAACCTCGCATCCCGATCGGATACATAGATAATGGGACTCCATGCCACCGCACAATAACATCAATATACCTCCGTCCCAAAGTCCTCATGGTCTCGTCTCTCGAATCGGAATAAAATGTGCCAATTTGGTCAACCGGTCGACAACTACCCATATCGTGCCGTGTCCCCGGAACGAGGAAGTCCGGTGACAAAATCCATGGTCACGTGGTCCCATTTCCACTCGGCACCGGCAATGATCGCAACTCACCAGTGGATCTCGATGCTGCCTTGACTTCTTGGGACCTGTCAAACACCTCCTCACAAAATCGCAACGACCTTCTTCGGGCCTGGCCCCCTCTGCCTCCTCACGGCATGGTACATCTTGGTCCCACCAAGATGTACAGCCTAACCTCGCCCGGTGAAATTCCGAAGAACCTCCTCTCGAAGAGAAGTGGGAACTATCAGGCGACCCTTATACCTCGATATATGCTCGCATCCTCGATCCAATCGAAGATGCTGCCCCGTCTGAATCTTGTCTGCGATGACCTCACAATCAATGTCCCCCGGTGATCCTCTATGATCTGTGTCTGCAACTCGGGGATCACGACAACAACCTCGAGGGTCCCTCGCCCTCACTTGTCGCCATTTGCAACCTCATCGGCCGCTAAGCGACCCATCATCTCCCATTCTTTAATGGCACACAATGAGCCACGGCCCCGCTCTTCCTACTCGGAGCATCCGCCACCACATTACCTTCCCCTGGGTATACATCATATCAAACCGACCCATTGCGTGTACTCCACCCACCGTCTCCGCCTAAGGTTCGAGTCTCGCCGAGAGAAGATATCCCTTGCTCTTGTGGTCCGTATACACCACAAATTTCTCCCCAAGGAGATAATGCCGGACTCTTTAAAGCAAAGATCACCGCGACCAACTCCAAATCATGCGTGGGATAGTTGCTCATGTGGTCTCATTGCCTAGATCCATAAGCAATCACTGCGAGTGCCATCGTGACACACGACCAAGACCCACCTGGAAGCATCATAATACACCTCAAAAGGCACACCCTCCCGTGGGAGAATCAAGATAGTGCTTGAGGTCATCGTGCCTTCGGCCATGAAAGCACTCTCGCACGCGTTAGACCAAATGAAAGGAACTCCCTTCCTAGTCAAGTGTGTCATAGGAGCCGCCAACCGGGAAAAATCCTCCACGAACCTCAGATAATAGCCTTGCCAAACCAAGGAAGCTACGAATCTCGAAACACATTCGTGGGCCTCTTCCACGACATGTTTGCCTCAATCTTCTCGGGGTCCACCGTGATACCCTCTCGAAGACACCACATGCCCCAAGAAGTGCACTGTTGCGACCGAAGTCACATTTCGTGAACTTCGCGACAACCGATGCTCCCGCAAGGTCTAACACAACTTGCAAATGCTCCTCATGCTCCTCTGTGGTCGCTGAATAGACCAAGATATCGTCGATGAACACCACAACGAACATGTCCCAAATATGGAGCGAACACCGGTTCATCGATACCATAAACACCGCTGGAGCATTCGTGAGCCCAAACGGCATCACAAGCCACTCATAATGCCCATAGCGACAAGCGAATGCGGTCTTTGGGATATCTCGCCTCCCTAACCCTCAATCGATGGTATCCGGACCTCGCGTCTATCTTGGAAAACCATCTTGCACCTCGAAACCGATCAAACGGGTCATCGATCTCGGCAATGGATACGTTCTTCACGATCACTGGTTCGCTAGGTAGTCTATACACAACCGAAGTGAACCATCCGCCTTCTTGGCGAACAACAACCGGAGCGCCCACGGTGAGCTACTCAGCTCGATAAAGCCTCGTGCCAATAGATCATCCATCCGTCTCTTGAGCTCTCTAAGCTCCCGTCGGTGCCATCCGTGGCCGCTAACTCGATCGGTGTTGTCCCCTGCAACAACTCGATCGAAAACTCTACCTCCCTCATGGGTGGCAAACTCACCAAGTCCTCGGGAAACACATTCGGGAACCGATCTACAATGGGTGGCAAAACAGCCTTCCCCCTCTCCTCCTGTCAACCAACGTCAAGTCGCTAACCGGTGGGTCACATCACCCCACCCATGCCTCGAAAGGTCCCAACCCGCATGCTCCTCGGTCCACTCACCCACAAAGACACCCCGCGTGCCCTCCGGTGTGAGGAACGTCCCACGCCGTCGAAAACAATCAATCTTGGCCTCCATGGAGACCAACCGATCCATACCCAGGATAACATCAAAATCATCTAACTCCATGATATACAAATCACACGACAGGTTAACACCCCCAAGTGTTACCCGACAAGCACGAGATACTCTCAAGTATCACAATTCCACCCAAAGGGGAAGCAACCATCGGCCGACTCACTGTCTCCCGGTCTAACTCCCAAGCCAACCACCGTAGCATACCGAAATAAAAGAATGGGTAGACCGGTATCAATCAAACCGAACAAATAGTATGAGAAATGATAATGGTACCTCTCACCACTGGGTCTGCTCTGCCTCGTCCATTGGTGGAACCTCGCCTCTCTACTGGTAAGGGCAAAGTCCTCCCTCGTGGTCCACTTGCCACTAGCCTGGCCCATTGGGGCCTTGCCCCGCCGATCGACATGACCCTGTGCCTCCCGCCGAGGCCGCCTCATGCTGCAGTCGCGTCTGCGTGCTCTGTGCGGCACAGACCGACCTGCGAGACAGAGCCCCACTCCTCTGTCCGTGATCTCTTGGACGAGGGCCTACACTGCTGGTTGAGCTAAGGGTAACACATTCCCTAGCTCCATGCCCTACTTTCCCGCATCGGAACATGTCATCTTTTCCTTGGGCGTCTCTCGAGACATGCCGGTCAAACCACAACTCCAACGGGTCCCCGGCCTCCCGTCGGTTGAACTCTCCGGGGCCCCACCGCCTGGATGGAAACCCTCTGCACCTGCCTCCTCTCGAGGTGAGGAGCACTTGCTCTCCCCACTCTGCCTCTTCTTGCTCGGACCTGCCGAACCGCCCGGCCGATCCCGACCTCGCTCAATAATGATCGCCTTGTCGACCGCCTCCGCAGCCCGGTCAATCGCATCGGTTCGTTGTCTTTTCAAAGATGGCCTCGAAGCCCCGAATGAAGTCCTGCGTCTTTCGGCCTTCCTTTTCCCAAGACTCCGAGCAAACCGCCCCCAAATCTGGAAGGCCCGCACATACTCCCCCACACTCATGCTACCCCGCACAAGCTCATAATACTCTCTACGTCGAGCATATTGCAAAGAGTGGGAAAATACTCCCCAAAGAAGCGCTCGACAAACTCTCTCCGGCTCATCCCCATCGCCATGGACGGCTCCAGTGGATTCCCACCACCTGCGTGGGATACCCAATAAATAGTGCGTCGCCACGCGCACCCGCTCCTCATCCGGCACCCCGATCGTCTCAAAGATGTCCTCTCGTCCATCTAATCCAGTCCTCGGCTACCTGCGGCCGCGAACCATCCTCAAAAGTCCTGGGTGCGTGTTTCAAAAACCACTGCGGCCGGTCCACTCCCTCGTCGTCTGGCTCTGCCACGACCTCCCGCTGGCGCACATCCGCACCACCCTCGCCTCCTGTTGTTGAGGCGTGGTGGCTGCGCCGAGGCCTGCCGTTGCCTCTTGACTCATCCACCTCTCCAGCCATATCCTCATCGAGCCCCCTACCCTGCATGGCCTCCCCTGAATCGAATCAACACTGCGTCAAATCAGGTCCCACAACGGAGCCGATGACTTAGCTGCGGGCTCTGCGCCCCCGGTGCCCCGACTATATCGTGGGTTCCTCTGGCGGACCCTGGCCTCGGACAACCCTCCTCGGTGGTGCCATCACACTTGCTAAACAACAAACAACAAACAACAAACAATCAATACTAAGACCGCTACACAAGTGACCATCAAAGGCACAACCGACTTGTAGGTTCTCACCACACGACCCGTAGGTCCATACCATGCATATAGCATCGTGTCACCCCTCGGGGTACACCACGATCAAGTCCCGGCTCTCACGGCCACGTGCCGTCCCGGCACCACATGCAAGCACATCACACACAAAGACAAGCTAGTGCCTTATGCACACAATCATACCACTAATATGCACCCCATCCCCATGTATGCTCCTAGGATGATCTAACCGACACCAAATAACCTAGAATACATGTAAGGACTGCGTTGATGGGCGCCTCCTACGATTTTCCAAGTCACATGGAATCAATTAACCACCCCTCACTAACCCAGGTCCACTGACCATGCTCGATACCAAACTTGTCACGCCCCCGATTCCAGGGAACCCGGAACCGGGTACATGACTTCCCTTGCCCGCACCCGAAAGGTCAAGGGGTTGGTGACTAGCACCAATAGAGACTACACGCTGGTCTTGTCTCGACTATGCTACCCCGATACGGTCATACATCAAGGGTAATCCCGTACTTTCCCGTATATCATCATGCATACAAAGAGTCAAACAATCATACGGACATCACATCATACGGTATGCAAATACAAGCGTCCACGGACCCATGTCCCAAGGGATATCACATAAAACAATACGAGATATAATCAGATCATACATCGGAAGTAGTGGGTCCTCCTGGAAGAAAGTCCTCCGCAAGTCTCGGGTCACACCCGAAAAGGGTAAGCAACAAGTAGGGGTGAGCGACAAGCTCCGTAGGTGACCTTAACACTCCACATCATGCAACACATATAAGTCTATACTATATGCTCAAGTGTACTCGTGCACCGTGTAGTGTGCTACGATCATCGAGACTCGGCCACGCAACAAACATCGAGACAACTTGTCCACGATCCTCCTTGGACAGTTCCACGAGCTCAACGGCTCAACTCGAGGCCTTAGCCCGTCCACAAGGCAATATGCCCGTCCATAGTCGCCACACGGGCTCGCCATCGGTGCATATGCTCGCCACGTCAACCACATAGCACCATCGGTGCATCCACGGTGAAAACCCGAACAAGTCACGGAGTCCATGCCCCAATACCTCACATCGACATACTAACATTAGTATGGCATGTCATTCTCAACATTTCCTTTAGAATTGTAGCCGTCTTCACAAGTAAATCCTCGACCCTTGATTTATGAAGGAAGTACTCAAGTAGACTATTTTCTTGAAATTAAAAGTCCCGACATTGGGTTCCCTTATCATAAATAAGATAATCTGATTTTGGGGGATTTTTCCGAGATGTCTAACCCCACTTTCAAAAAATTCACCACTACGAACTTTTGGGTTTTTCCGAGATTTTACACTAAAACCCAATTTTCACATTTTGAAATAGTGGGAATTAATTTTCCTAGTATTTTTCTTTGAATCCAAATGGGGGGTATTTCGTTATTTACATTGTAACTTAAGTATACTTAAATGTGGAGAGGCATAATGGTTTACAATGTAAATATCCAGTGATACGGATTTCTAGCACCTAATGAACACCTTTTCACTCCTACGGATTTGATCTACTGGATCGATTACTCGACTCGATCCGGACTAACTACTCCGGATATCGATCCGGAAAAACCTGTTCACTTAATCCCGGAAACACTTATTCACTTAGTCCGGAAAAACACTTTGTTCACTTAGTCTAAGTCTACCAATATATGATATTGCCTAAAAATTGAAGAGCAACACACTTGACTGCGCTCAAACCCAAGCAAAATAAAACAAGTTAGGGCTAAGTCAAACTTGATCAAAGTTATTAAGTCATATATGACTTGTGGCATTATCAATTTTTTTTTTTACATCATCACAAGGTTCTAGGATCCTTTCATGAGGTTTCTGATGTCATTAGGGCATTTTCTGTCTCATCAGAGGACTTCTCGCCTACTTCATGAGGTTCTAGGTAGGGGTGTAAAATGGACCATTGGTCTGCGGATCGGGCGGACTGGAGCGGACTGGACCACTATAGAATTGGTCCATTTAAAGCACGAGCTTAAACGGGTTGGTCCGTTTGGCCCATGATCCGTGCGGACCAATCCAAGACGGATCTGGACCGGTCCGCGGATCCAACCCCTACCCCAATACTCAAACAGCCCGTGCCCATGACGCTCCGTTTGCGGTCCGCCCATCTCTGTCTCGCCAACCCTTATTCCTTATATTATATTATCAAGTTAACATTTTAAATTTTATATTATCACGCATTACTTATTTACCCTTATTCCTTACCCTAATTTAATTTCCAATTTCCCATTTCATAATCGATATCATCACGTCGAGACCGATTGACCGAGAGACAGCGCAGTGTAGCGGCAAGCCACGCCGCCCGTCCACGAATCTGCTCCCTGCGCCACTCATCGCCGATCAGCTCCCCGCGCCGCCCGTCCGCCGATCTACTCCTTGCGCCGTCCGTCTGTCGTCGTCGATCTGTACCCCGAGCCGCCCGTTCGTCGTTGTCGATCTGCACCCCGCGCCGGTCGGCCGTCGTCGTCGATCTGCACCCTGAGTCGGCCGTTCATCGTCGACGATATGCACCCCAAGCCACCCGTTCGCCGATCTGCTCCCGCGAACTGCTCCCCGCACCACTCGTCGGCGAACTGCTCCGGCAAGGCGAGCAAACCGAAGAACTGCTTCCGGCGACGTGAGTTAATTTCGTTTTTGTTTTGCTAAATTTGTTTTTTGCGACTAGAAATATTGGCTGGGTGTGGTTTATGTTGTTGATTATTTGGTACACTGGCTTACCCACACGGGTTTAATTGTTTGTGGTTACTGCATACACGAGTTTAATTGTTTCTTGTTTTTTGGTATACTGGTTGAAAAAGCGGACTGGTCCGGTCCATACGCGGATCGGACCGGACCAATAAATTTTTGGTCCATATAAATTGCATGTTGGACCGGATCGGACCGGTCCGTTTTACACCCCTAGTTCTAGGACCTCACCATGAGGTTACTAACGTCATCATTGGGTTTCTGACGTCATTATTAGGTTTTTCCGGCAATCAGAGTACTTCTTGTCTATTTCGTGAGGTTCTGGGACATCGACATGAGGTTGTTAACATCATCATTTGGTTTCTGATGTCATCATGAAATTTTTTAGCCATTAAAGTACTTGTCACCCATTTTATTAGGTTCTAGGACTTTGCTATGAGGTTGTTGACATCATCAGGTTTTTTCGGTCATCAAAGGACTTCTCACCCATTCCATGAGGTTTTGGGATCTCACCATCAGGTTTATAATGTCATCATGAGGCTCATGGCATCATCATCAAGTTTTTCGTGTCATCAAAGGATTTCTCACCCGTTCCATGAGGTTATAGGATCTCATTATAAGGTTTGTGACATCCCTATTAGCTTATGGTGTTATTATAAGGTTTTCATAAGAGCATCAGCGGCTTCCTAGAAAGTTCATGAGGCATTTCTTGTGATGTCAACAATAGCTTTTTGAGAGATTATCAGCAACTTTCTAACTACTAACCCAAGAACGCCATCGTTTTGAGACCATATTTCTATTTATGACAAATGCTTTGGGGCCAGATCTTCAGGTCTTCATCCCAGCAAGTCTTCGAGGCTAATATTCGACCAAACAACCCCAAGGTAGTGCCGTTTCACTGCCCTTTTTATTTCAAAATGTGTCAAATGCATTAATTTCTTCTCGAAACCAATAGTGTTACAGCTACATAGCCTCGAGATGCATTTTTCGTAATAGGGAATTAAGGAGTTTTCAAAAATTAAATATGAGTGTCTTGGGAATCCATTTTTAAGCATAGAAACAAGTAGCCTCCATAATTAAATGTCATTTTAATTGATAAACTCCTCGGATATCACAATTGACTATGAGACTGCAAAATAATTAATACCTAATGATTTTCTTACTTCTAAAGTATTGGATATCTCATCCTTAAACACCTATAAATAAATTGCTCTAGAGGCAGTGAAGGGGACAAAATTTTCTTTAGAGAGGATTTGAGGGGAAAAAAGAGAGGATAGAGAGCATCCTGATATTTTCTGAGCAAAAACATTTTCTTTTTCTCTGAACAGGATACACTTGTTTTGATATCATCATTTATTATGGGCGAAAAATACGCATTATCTTTGGTCAGGCATTCATTAGAGAAAATACAATTTCTGATCGGAAAAACAATCCTTAAACAAGCTAAAGTTGTGAGAGCCAAAGGCGCAAAACAAGAAGAAAAGGCTGTAATTTTCTTTATAATCTTTTTGTTTACAGGAGGTTTCTATCACACCCCCAAATTCCAGGGAACCCGAAACCGGAAACATGACTTCCCCTTGCCCGCACCCGAAAGGTCAAGGGGTTAGTGACTAGCATCAATAGAGACTACACTGCTGGTGTTGTCTCAATCATGCAACCCTGTACAGTCATACATCAAGGGTAATCTTGGTCCTTCCCCAAAACCCAACCAAAAAAAAGTACAGACATCACATCACAAACAGTATACAAATATAACTGTCCACAGACTCATGTCCGGGATACAAGACACAACAATATAAAATACAACACTGTATCATACATCAGAGTAGTGGGCATGTCCTCCTAGAAGAAAGTCCTCCACTGGTCTCGGGTCATACCTGAAAAAGGTAAACAACAAGTAGGGGTGAGCGACAAGCTCAGTAGGTGACCCCAATACTCCACATTATGCAAACATACAAGTCTATACTACATGTTCTGTGTATTTGTGCACTGTGTAGTGTACACAATCATCAGGACTCAGCAGAGACGGATTCAGGGGGGCCGACAGGGGCCATGACTCCCCCCCCCCCAATTTTAAAATATATATATATATATATTAAATTTAATATATAAATATATATTATAAAATTATAGATAAATATATATAATTTTAATTAGGCATATTATACGTTGTAATTAAAATTAATTAGTAATATAATTTATTATATTACTAATTAATTAATTAATATCATTTATTGTGGTAAACATGTTATTAACTATAATAATGGTATATAAATTATATAATTTTAAAAAATTATCTAATTTGATTATAGGATAATTTGATGAATTTTTTATATTTTTATGTTATTAATTTTAACTTAAATGATATTAATTGTTAGTGCTGGTCTCAAGGTCAAGCAAATAATGTTTGAGTCTTGAGCCCCCATAAATTTAATTAAAATTAAGGCTTTCGGGTCTCATCTCATCTTGGCCTAACCTCCGATGGTAGCATCAAAATTTAATTTATAATTTCGACAATGATATATGTTTTAAAATTTTATATTGTTCCTATAATTATAATAAAATAATAATAAAAATAAAAGTCGACAATTTAATATGTAGATACAAATATTATTGTATCTACATAGACTCTCAAATTAATAATTACCTTGGACCTCCTAAAATTTGGAATCGACCCTACTAATCGTAGTTTTAGATAATAATTTCTAAACGTGAATAAATACCTTGTATCTCCCCCCCCCCCCTAACTAAGCTTTCTAGATTCGTCCCTGGGACTCAGCCTACAAACAAACATCAGGACCCAGCCTGCCCACACAGGATAGCTTGTCCACGATCCTCCATGGGATCCCAGCTCAGGGCACTCAGCCCTAGCTCCACGAGCTCAACGGCTCAACACGATCCTCAACAGGATCCCAACTCAGGGCACTTAGCCCTACCATAGCGCTATATGCCCGGACACAATGCCACACAGGCCTACCATCGACACATATGCCTGCCATGGCCATAGTGCAATATGCTGGCTACAGTGCCATGCAGACCTGCCATCGGCGCATATATCTGCCTTGTCAACCACATAGCATCATCTGTGCTTCACGGTGAGAACCCGACAAGTCATAGAGCCCAAGCCTCAATTCCTCAAGCCAACATACCAACACCAATATGGCATTAAGGTTCACCATACTCCCTTTATAACTGAAGCCAGTCTTCACAAACCGATCATCATTCCTTGACCAAGGAAGGAGATACCCATTGTTATCACTCGTTTTCGTCCGGGCCGAACCCAAATGATAAAATATACAGAGTCGCCACCAACTTTTTTTGGGATACAATTGGATACCCTCTACCTTGAGTAGTTAAGATGTAGTCTGTGTTACCAGAGATGGGTTCGGGAGTTAGTTACGTGTTGGGAAGGTTTTAGCACCTCTACATGTAAGACCCGCAAAATTTTTAGCTATTTAAGTTCTTACTTAAAGAGTAATAATAATAAAATAATAATAATGTTATTGTTAACAATAGTTAGAAATGATATTTTAGATATTATCACGATAAAAATAAGCACCCAATATAATCATTCAAATAGCATGTGATAAGTAGCCGTTATGAATAGTATCCGTCCATTATGAATAGTATCCGTTTGGACTTCCATAAATAGGTATGAGCATGAGATTTTATTTATAAGAGAGTATAGAAGTAAGAAGAAGAATAATAAGAGTTATGGCATCAAGTTCTCAAGTACGCCATCCGAGAATAATGTACGCGATGAAGATCGGCGAGCAATACGACTTGAAGTTACAAAGCTATGCTTTGCTATAGATGAGCTAAATGCTCATGTCCAATGGCGCAATATAATGCGACGAGACACAGGGAGAAGTTTGAGGTTATTCGTGCGACAACCACGACAATGTTAGCCAGAAGGGTTCAGCTCATCGCCAAGCACAACACGTCTTACGACATACGCTAATATAATTCAAGAAATTTTACGAAGGCCATAGAATATGATATTAATGTTTATGTTTAGGATTATAATATTTTATGCTATAATGTTATCTTACTTTATTGTTTATTGATTATGCAATTATATTATTTTATTCGCGTAAATATTAAATACGTTATAAAAATAATAATAAAATAATTTCTTATATGTCATAAAAATTTTAGATGCTATATATTATGTCATTTAGTTTCTTAAACCAAATTACTATGGGTAAGTAAGTATTACAAGCCTTAACTTTACCAAAAGTATAAAACATAGGTAAGGCCCAAAAATTTGAATGAGGCAGATTCTGGAGGTCCCATTCAAAAATTCATAACTTGAGTTATATAGATCCAATTGACATAAAACCAAATCCCATTTGTTCATTTATGACTTAGCTAAAACGTGTAAAAATTTCAGAATTTAATATGAAGCCAATCAATTCCAGAATTTAAAATACTACACATAGGTTCAGTATGAACGGGTAAACATTTTAGTATGACTTTAAAATTCAATAACTTTTGTTATACATATTCAAAAATTATAAAATTGATACCCATTTGTAGATATTTGAGTTATTAATGCAATACAATTGGCCATTTGTCAAAAACTATAAAATTAAAAACGTTATAATTGAATTAGTAGGGAGTACACCAATGTGGACTTTTGATGCCAAAGGAACCTTCTAGGTTGAAAAGTCTTAAAAGATTTTTTAAATGGTAGGAGAAGATACCCACGTTTTAAGAGAGGATAATAGGAATAAAATAAAGTATTTTTATATATTTTACATAATTTAATTTGATGCCAAAGTCAAATTCATACACTACTTTCACACTACACACCTACCACCATCCTTGCCTATATAAGGAGTGCGCCTCTCCTCTTAAGCACAAATCCCTCAAGCCACACCACGAAATTTCCCTCTCAAAACACTCCCTTAAGCCCTCTTAACATCCCAAATACTCTACTCAAATCCTCTTTTGCTTTTGGTACTTACCAAGCGTCAAAGTTCTACGAAAGGTAATACTTAAGATTTCAAAATTTTGAAGTCACTTCTTATTTATTATGTAGATTCTTATGGTTGGTTTTACCACCTCATATATACTATATTCATGGTTGGTTTTACCACCTTACATATGTTATTTATATGATTGGTTGTACCACCTCGTATATACATACATGGTTGGCCTTGCCACCTTATATACATACCGTGTAATTATTTTAAATTATAGTATTTTATCATAGTGTTGTCATTCTATAATTCAAGTGAAAAGATAAGAATATTAACTTATGTTTTTTATTTTTATTTTTAAGGTTCTAGATACGGAAGATCGTAAGGAATGACTTCCAAAATGAATTCCCCGACAATCGCCCTTCTTCTTCTTCGCAACCCCAATTGTTAATGCTTAACCTACACTATCCCCATCCTTATCTCCTCCTGATCGTCCTTTAGACCCGTGTCTAATATCCCCTCATGGTTAAGGTGGAAGACACGTAGGAAAAATAAGCTTATCGAACGTCTTTTCCGTTCACCCAATACAGAAGTAAATCTTATTCAAAAACTCTCAAGGCATATAACCTAGTTAGTGTACAACTCAAGGCTTATGATGCATGGGATCGAAATAGGATATGGAACAACAATAGAAGTGGGAACCCAAATTAATATTCAACCCCACAAGCACGGTATGCCTATTAAAAAATATAAGTTAAAGTATGATATATATATATATATATAAAGGAGATATGTGTGATATTGAACTTTTCAAGCATTAATGCTAATTTAGTGTTTTGATATTTTTAAGGTTTAGAACGCGGAGAACGACAAGCGATTGTAAGGGTTTTCTCATCCCCCTTTTTCTTTACCATTATAGTTTGTGTTTCATTATTATCGTAAGGGTTTCTCTTTTCTCTTCCTCTTTATCTTGTTTTATTTGGAATTATTATTGTAAGAGTTTTATGTTTCTTATTCTTCTAATTCTATTTTATTGTTGAGAAGATTAGATTAGTCTCTTTTTAATCTCTCTCTTGGTAATCTATGCTATTGATTGTGGTAGATAACCATTTTGATATTCGTGGTTATCCTTGTTAACTTTGAATGTTTTATTGAAATTCTATGTGATGCCTCATGTTATGTATGTTAAAGTTGTTATAACCTCTTATGTTTGGACAAAGTAAGTTTATGATGGGTGGTTCCAGAAAGACCTCCAATGCATTGGTAAAGAACATCACCTGGAGAGTGTCAATCCCAGTTGATAATATGTTATGTTATGATATGGTATCTGGGTAGTTAACCTGGATCATGATGTTATGATACGATGTTCAAACATAATCTTCCATGTTATGATTTCCTTGTGAAATGTTGATCATGTATGATGTGTAAATATTATATGGTATTTCCTATGTTCGATATCTTCATGATTTTCCTTACCCACTTATGTTTACCCTTACTGGGCTATTTGAGCTCACCCTTTTTATGATTTCTTTTCCAACCCCAGGTAATTAAGGGATGGAGAAACTAGGATAAGGAGTCGAGAAGTGCTTGGAAATAAAGTTGTGTGAAATTTTAAAGATTTATTAAGTTGTTTGCTCGTGTGCTTTGTTATGTAATAATGGGTTATGGATACTTAGTCTCTAAACCCCTAAACCTTAAAGATCTTGGATTGAAATTTGTAATAATGAATGGTTTGTTTGATTAAATAAGTAATAGTTTGAAATTGATATGTAATTTGTATATTTAATTTCAGCTAACGCACCCGGTTTGGAGGTTCAAATTTGGGGGCGTTACACTACAACACCCTTTCGGTACCTGTCTTAGGAGGAGGAGGTTTCTATTTGTTTTTGTTTTTTTATTTTTATTTTTATTTTTAAATCACATCTAATCTAAATCTAATTCTCAAAATTTTATTTTAATCCGTCACATGCTAATTAATTAATAGACTTAATTACTACTCATGCGCTAATTATTAAATTAAAAGTTAAAGGTTAAATTTAATTATCATAATCTAATTACAAATTATTTAAATTAGTCTAATTATTTACTAAATTTTAAATATGAAAATTAATTATAAAAGTTAATTACTAATTTATCTAATTACTAATGTTATTTAATTCATTACGCGTTAATTAATTAATTATCAGGTTTACTTACTATTTACATGCCTAAATTTGAAAAGTTTAATTACAAACTTATTAAAAATTAACTAATTAATTATGCTAATTTAATTATACTAATTATGCTAAATTCAAAAACTAACTAACTAATTAACTAAATATGCTAAAATTAACTAATTAAAATTATGCTAATTATGCTAAATTAAAAAAACTAACTAACTAATTGTGCTAAATTTAATTATAAACTAACTACTAATTTACTACACAAAATAATAAAAATTAAAGAAGGAAAGGAATAAAAACCTAGAATATCGTGGACCAAGGGCGCTCTTCTCCCGAATGCCTCCTTTTTCTGCAAAAGAAGGGAAAAGAAAATTAATTTGACTATAACCGCAGTTCTTTTTTAGAACCGTAATTAAGTTTACACTTTACTTTTTTTTTTTTTGAATTTTGTGTAATTGATGGATGGTGTGTTGGAAGGGGGAGAGGAGACCCCTTTATATAGGTGTTAAGGGAGAGGGAGATTTGAGCATTTTTTCGATGTGGGACTTCCCACTTTTTTTTTCTTTACATTTGCGCGTGTTTTGTTGTTGTTGTTGTTGTTTTTTTTTTTTTTTCTTTTTTTTTTTAATAAGGAAGTCAAAAAAGGGGGGCCAAACTTGCCCCCCTGCCCTTTTTTTTTTCAAACATGGGGGCGATGCCCCCATGACTCTTTTTTTTTTTTTTTTAAAATTTTAAAAATTTTTTTTGTTTGTTTTTTTGTCTTTATTATTATATATATATATATATATATATATAATAAAAGTCAAATAAGTGGGGGCGGTACTGTACACGAATAGTAACGGGGTACTGTTCACGAAACAATAACCATGGTACTGTTCATGAAACAGTAACCACGATACTGTTCGTGAATAGTGATGCGAATAGTATCCTGGGCACTGTTCATGTATATGTTTTTTTTTCTTAACCTATGTCGGCCGCAACTGGTCATTGGGATGGTTTTTTTATTATCTTATTTATATATATATATATATATATATATATATATATATATATATACACCCACAGATAACACACAAATATGCAAACTGTAATTTATTTAGGACTCCGTGGTGGAGATATTACATGATTCAACCTAAAATATATTCTGTGGCCATTGCCATTACATACAAGAGAATGATGAAAGCAAGGAGGGGTATGAAAGCGCCGCCCAGCATAGGATACACAATAGTACACGCCATCACTAGCACCGTTAGCACGTACTTCGCCCAGTCAGCCATTTTCGCAGAAGAGGAGGCAAAAACGTGGAGAATTGAAGAAGAGAGTTTGAAGAGTGGTAGAGTGGAAATTGTGTGAGTGAAGGAGAGGAATGAGGGTGTATTTATAGGGTGGAAAAGTGGCCGTTGGTAGAGAATATAGCTGTTGGAAATAGTACCGTGACCGTTGGAACAGTGCCTTGACTGTTGGGGTTTTTATTTTGGTGCAGAAAATGCTGTTTAAAAAATAAAAATGTAGACGCTAATTTTTTTTAATGTTTTTGGTTTTATGTTTTTTTTGTTTGTTTTTTATTTTTTATATATAATTAACGTCACGCCCTTTAAATTAACAGTCACACCTCTTTATTTATCTATACAAAGTGAATGATAAATATGGAATAATATAAAGCTAAAATGAATATGTATGTCCAACCCGAACAAAATGGGGTCCAACACCCATAAGAGTTGTTTTCTTGAAATAAAAAGTCCCGACATTGGGTCTCCATATCATAACTAAGATAATCTGATTTTTGGGAATTTTTCTAAGATGTCTAACCCCACTTTCCAAAAATTCACCTTTACGAAAAACTGAATTTTCCAAGATTTTGCACTAAATCCAATTTTCATATTTTGAAGGAATGAGAATTTATTTTTCTAGTATTTTTCTTTGAATCCAAATGGGGGGTATTTCGTTATTTACATTGTAACTTAAATATATACTTAAATGTAGAGAGGTATAATGGTTTACAATGTAAATGGTCCAGTCCAGTCAAACTAGAACTGCACTGTCCAACTGCTCGAGACACTGCTCGAAACTGGCTGCTTGAGACTGCGCGAAACACCTACTCGATGCTACTTTCTGCTCGACGCTCCTTGCTCGAAGCCTCTGCTCGAGACACTGCTCGAAACTGCCTGCACGAGACTACGCGAAACACCTGCTCGATGCTACTTTTTGCTTGACGCTCCTTGCTCGAAGCCTCTGCTTGAGACTGCTTTAGACACTTGCTCGAGGCTACATTCTGCTCGACGCTCCCTGCTCGTGGCCTCCGCTCGAGACTCTACACGAAGCTAGCCTCGAGCAGTTCCCCGGTCGCGAACTGCCAATTGTGTTCTTCCCGATTTCGTCCCAAAACCCAATTATACTCACTAAATCTCCATTTTTAAGCAACAATTCATCCATATTAAGGGTTTCTAACATCATCTAGCCATATTGGGCTACCAAACAACCTAAATCATCTAGGTTTCATGCTCAATTTTCATTTTTCCCCAATTCCTAGGGTTCATCATGAATTTTCATGATTTCATCTAATTCTCACATGTTAATCCAATGAAACAACAAAGAAAGGGTGAATAATCAATGGAACACCTACCTGGAATGATTCTTGACGATCGAACAAGCTTAAAACACCCTAAAGCGAACTCCAAATTAGATTCCAAGCTTCTCTCTCTCTCTCTCTCTCTCTCTCTCTCTCTCTCTCTCTCTCTCTCTCTCTCTCTCTCTCTCTCTCTCTCTCTCTCTCTCTCTCTCTCTCTCTCTCTCTCAGCTCTCCAACGCACGAATTGAAACGTAACGTGGAAGCTTACTCTCAGCCTATTTATATTTCTGCATTTTCTTTTATTAATAAATCTCAAAAATATTAATTGACCTCTCGAAGTCACGAACTTCAAATTGAGCCTAAGTACAGTCAAAACGCTCAAAATGACGAGCACATCACTATCCAGATGTTTTTAGCAATAGAGAAAGACTATCTTTTAGCCCTACCCAAATACGGGTCTTTACAGTTTCTATGGGAAAATTATCTAGTGCGGCTACAATAAAATCATCTAGGTTCCTTTTCTTTTTTTCTTTTTTAATTATTTTCAATTAAAATTAAAAAGGTTCTCTTATTTAATGTTTTAAAGTAGAATACTTTTTTTATTCATATTTTCTTGTTCCTTTTTTAAAATATATAATAACACAAAAGATTATCATTTTTCTAGAAAAATCAAATCAAAGGCACGGGCAGCCATGAGGTTAAGCTTTTGATTATCATATCATAGCTGCTCGGGCCAACATTAATTGTGATAATGTTTTATTTTGTTTTATTCAAAATCTCTTCTTATTTTTTGTCAAAGAAGCATGTTACATGGGCTTAAATCCCACATTTTTTTAAAATTAGAATATTCTCTATATTTACTTATATTTTTTTTTGTCTTTTTAAGGCCTAGATCATAAAATCTCTCTTCTCCTAAAAATTAAAAATATAAAAAATGACTTTTTTAATAAAGTAAGTAAATACCCATTGTAACAGCATAAGTCTCCCGTAGCACAATATTGTCCGATTTAGGGCTCAAGCCCAATCTTTAGTTTTGTTCTTGGCAATGGCACATAGGCACTCCAAAAGGCCTTGTGCCAAGAGAGGTCTTCACGCTCTCTTAAGAGGCACGCTTCGTTCTCCTCCCCAGATGATGTGGGACTTGCAAAGTCCTTAGACTCTACAATACACCCCCCTTAGGAGGCCTACATCCCCGTGAGACTATGGCACACCGACCCGGTCCCTAGCTTTGATATCATTTGTAACAGCCTAAGTCTCCCGTAGCACGATATTGTCCGGTTCAAGGCCCAAGCCCAATTCCCGATTTTGTTCTTGGTAGTACCATACAGGCACCTCAAAAGGCCTCGTGGCAGGAGAGGTCTCTACGCCCTCTTAAGAGGCACACTTCATTCTCCTCCCCAACTGATGTGGGACTTGCAAAGTCCTCAGACTCTATACCCATAAATCAAGACTAGGTATCAATTTTGGATACTGTGGGGGTGCAAGAATCTTCCTTCCTTCCTCATACGTAAGTGACTCCTGAATTTTATTTTCTGGAACCGTAGACTTTTTTTTTAAGTGCCTATTCACAACTTTAAATTATTTGGTGACTAACTCTATTTTTTCTCTTTATGGTTTATGTGAGCTTTGTGCAGTGATAACTCTAGGATCAATGAATAAACCAACGTCGAGTTTCTTCATAAAGCCAGCATTCGAGCCTGGTTGAAAACAAGTGATGACAATGAATATAAGAGGTTTTAGGTTTATAGTGGTTATCAATTGAGGCTTGGTCATCCTAAGGCTGTAGAGTGTTATAGGGCTAGAGGGAACGACAAGGAGTGATTTTGTGTAGGGAATGATGAATCCAAGTCTTAGCTTTCTGCTACAAGGTTATTCAAGTTTCTCTTTTTCTTAAGTATGGTTTCGATGTATGAGCATGTACGCAAAAAATGGATGACCTTGTCATATATTTATAGATTTGAGAGGAGATGAAAGGATAATCAAGGCATTAATGGTGTGTTTAGATGAGATGTAAGGAAAGGGTTTGAAGTCACAAAACATTGAGAGACTGGTATGGAATTATGGACGTTTGAAAGGTTAAGGGTTATGGCTGTAACTCTTCAAATTTCCCACAAGTAAAAGAAAAATTAAAGGTAAACCATTGAAAATGAACCCCAATGACCACAAATTGACATCAAAGTCTTAATTGTAATTAATTTGGACTCGAATTAGTTGAATTAGGCATTGGAAATGAGAAGAGCAATGTACGACCCTAATTCTCGTTGAGGAAGACGACCGACCGGCCACAACCGGCATTTGACATGTCGCAACCGATGGGGTCCGAGGTTCACGAGAGAATAGGCTAGCCACGATTGGCTAATTGCAGTTAGAGAAAAACCCAACTTGTTACTTGTAGCTAGCAACTTGAGGTTAGAGAAAAAGGTATGGCGATTGAGGCCAACAGGCCTTGGGAAACGGTGAAGAAAATATAGTCTTATATTATTATTGTTGTTTTATTATTATTATTATTATGCACACTCTTGCCATGAACGTAAATACCGACTTAGATCCTACATACATATAATTTTTAAGTAAAGCTCTTCGAATTTGATATGAGGCAGGAGCTTCAGTTTTATAATGAAAATAATAAATGTTGATTTTTTATGTGCCTATAATTGCTCGCTCACACGCTAATTTGTATATATTCAATTTATATATTTTATATATATATATATATATATATATATATGACATTTTGTTATGTTAGATGTTTGATATGGAGTTCAAATTATCACATTTTGTAGTTGTATGTTTAGCATTTTGATTAGCAATATGCTAACGTTTAAGTTCTTGAGGTGAACTTCAATTTTACACCATATCATATTTGATTATCATCTAACTATTTATTACATATTTGCTCTTTTGATTTACAAAATATATATGCTATATATTTTACTATGTTCCCCACACTTGTCCCTACTAAGTCTTTTAAACTCACTATGTTTTCGAATTTTTTCACGAGATTTTAAGGATTGTGATTTTGAGGTTGAGACACAAATTCATGCAAATCTCAACTTAATTTCATCCTATGTTTGCTATTGTAAAAAATTGTGGGCAAATGATATATTAAGAACAACAAACAAATGTTTAGGTGGCGTTTTTAAAATGCCGCAATAGGGAAGAAAAACGCCTCTATACCCTTTAGTGGCGATTTGGCCAAACGCCGGGTGAATGGCGTCGCAAAAGCTTCAGTGCAGCGTTCTTTTAAGGCGACGGAGTAGATCTAATCTACGGTGGGGTATCTAGAACACCACGGTAGAATGAACGTAGGCAGCGTTTTATTAAACATTGGTAATTTGGGCGGCGTTCTGATGAAACACCACTATGTCGGGAGAAACGCCACTATGTTGGGCGGCGTTTCTGAAAACGCCACCAAGCTCACGGCAGTGCATGGTTTTTAATTCATCCCAGGTGGCATCAGAAAACCTTTTTAAAACGCTGCCACAGTACTGATTAAATTCAGCCCTGCTGCTGTTTTGTTTTTTGCAACTTACACTGTATGACAGAATTTATCACATACACCCAGCAAACACAACTAAAAAAACCAAACATATATATCACAACAAAATAACAATACACATTCTTCATTATTTAAAAAAAAAATCAAAGTTTACATACATATTTAACAATATTCTTTGGAGCCGCTCATTTAAGCCAATAAAACAAGGTTTTACATTATTGTATTCATACATATAGTTAAACAAACAACAAATTATAACTTCGGACATGAAGGCTGATCATATTTCCTGACATGAAAAGAAGTAATGAACTAATTAAAATCCAAAGTACCAATAATTAAAATTTTTTGTACATTTTCAAATTTCAATTGACATCATGACAACTAATAATAAATCTGAGTTACATGTGCGGTATAAAAATAACTTTACATCATATAATTATGACCAACACAATTTAGAATAATTCCAATCGGTAATCATCTCATCATTCATATATTTATGCCTACAGACATCATAGAATTTTGGTCTTTGTTATTTGCAAGTTATATTTATCACGGACTGTCGTTACAAAAAGCTTATCTGGACTTGTTCAGCTGTGAGATATATATGAAAAATTGAAAATGATTCTATCTTGGACAAGTTTGAGTGTTACCTGAGTGGAGATAGTCAACGTACGTGTGGCAAATACATTCATACAGGTCTAGCTGCTTTATCGCTGGTGGTTAATGACTCACTGTTCTAGTCCCTCCTTTTTTTTCGCTTCCATTAATTGAAACAGGGGAGATAATTCTGGCGTTGACACAAATGGAAACTCAATGATTTCTCAACGAAGCTGATTCATTAGCCAGAATATAAATGCAGATTTCATAGGGACACCCAGAATACAGAGGCAGAATTGATAAGGACAACTAGAATGTAGATGCATAATTTCTCAGAGACAGCCAGAATATAGAGACAGAATTCATAGGGACAGCCATAATACAACTACGTACAGAACCCTTGATTTATTACTCCCAATAAAAGAGAAGAAACCCAAACCCAAACCCAAACCCAAACACAGAAAATAAAGCAAAGATCACGGAGCTTCAATTCAACCCCCACAGACCCCCTTTGGAAGCCATCCTAAATACCAAGTACGGAATCAAGTTATAAGGAACGCAAAGAAAGAGTGAGAACTAATTAAAGAGATTAACTTAAACGCTATCCAATATATTTATGTGTTAGTTTTTGTGTTTTTTTTTTTTTGCTAACAGACTCCAAACAACTCATCACCCATCATATAATTAAAACCTCTAAAAAAATGAAGAAAAAAAGGAACCAAGTACTTCAGCGAAGCAACAAACGAACGCGTACAGGTTCTTGCAGGAAGGTACCTCGTCCCCGGCCCTTTGGAGCAGAGGGTCTAGGGTTTCAATTGTCAAAGATGGCGGAGGCAATTGTGGGATTCAAAGATGGCGATTTTGGAGGAGCTAGCGACGGAGCTCGGAGGGAGTTTCAGGCGGAAGAGGGGTTTGGGTGTGTGATTCAACGGCGAGGAAGGAAGGGAGGGGGAGGGGGAGGAGGGATTTGTGACGAGGTTTTTAAGTTATGATATTATTTAACTTATATATATATATTGTCACTTGTCAGTGATTTTACCTCGGGGTGAAAATATATTAATAAAACATTCAATTATATATGTATTTGTTTGATAATATTAATAAAACATTTTAATTCTATAATAACTAAAATAAGGATCGATGATTGAAAAAATTCATGCATGAGAAAGCATATCCAATTTCAAGCCCTTCCCACTCGATCCCTCGCTGCTTGACCCTCTGAGATGGACTGTGTTGCCCTAGTCTGCACGGCGGCGCTCCTAGCCGGCGGCGGCCTCTACTGGTTCGTCTGCCTCCTAGGATCCGCCGAACAAAAGGGCAAACGCGCCACCGATCTCTCCGGCGGATCCATCAAGGCCGAACAGGTCAGGGACAACTACCAGCGGTACTGGTCGTTTTTCCGCCGCCCAAAGGAGATCGAAACCGTCGACAAAGTCCCGGACTTGGTGGACACGTTCTACAACCTCGTCACAGACATCTACGAATGGGGGTGGGGACAGTCGTTCCACTTCTCCCCCTCGGTGGCGGGGAAGTCCCACCGCGACGCCACGCGCCTCCACGAGGAGATGGCCGTAGATCTCATCAGGGTCAGCCCAGGGGATAAGATACTGGACGTCGGGTGCGGGGTGGGAGGGCCAATGCGGGCCATCGCCGCCCACTCGCGCGCCAACGTGGTGGGCATAACCATCAACGAGTACCAGGTAAGCCGCGCCCGCATGCACAACAAGAAGGCTGGCCTCGATGCGCTCTGCGAGGTGGTGTGCGGCAACTTCCTCAAGATGCCCTTCCCGGACTCCAGCTTCGACGGCGCGTACTCCATCGAGGCGACGTGCCACGCGCCGAAGCTGGAGGAGGTGTACGCGGAGGTGCTCCGGGTCCTCAAGCCCGGATCGCTGTACGTGTCGTACGAGTGGGTCACCACCAACAAGTTCCGGGGAGACGACCCGGAACACGTGGAGATCATACAGGGGATCGAGCGCGGCGACGCCCTCCCCGGGCTCAGGAGTTACCTCGACATCGTCGAGGCGGCCAGGAAGGTCGGGTTCGAGGTTGTCAAGGACTGTGATTTAGCGCTGCCGCCGTCGGGTCCGTGGTGGGCCAGGCTGAAGATGGGTCGGATCGCGTACTGGCGCAACCACATCCTCGTCACCGTGCTCTCCGCCCTGGGGATCGCTCCCAAGGGGACCGTAGACGTCCACAAGATGTTGTTCAACACAGCCGACTATCTCACCAGGGGAGGCGACGCCGGTATCTTCAGTCCGATGCACATGATTGTCTGCAGGAAACCTTAAAAAAAAAAAACAGAAGAAGGAGCATCTCAGACGACGTCGTTGATCGAGAGGTGCGATGATATAAATATAATTATATAAACAAACAAAAAAAAATCCTAGTATGCTTTGATTTCCTTCTTTCTTTCTAAGATTGTTTTATAAGCTGTTTTTGATTATGTATTTCTGTTTGGAAGAAATAATGTTTCGTCGATGTGTTCTGGTAGTATTTAAACTTCGTTGTTTGCTAATTTCGTTTGGTTTTTATTCAAGGTGCTCAATTAATTAAAAAAAATCTTAATTACTTTGTCCGAAAAAAAAAAAACCTAGGAAAGCCTTAAAACCATATATAATATGGATCTAGAATATATTATTTGTTAGATTTGTAATTAGATTGTATTATAGGAACAAACAAACGCATGGCGGTTTCAATCTGAAACTCACAGAATCAACATGCGTCGATGGAAAAGCCAAAGATAGTTATATTTAAAGGATATATACTTTTCATTTTGAAGAAAAAACAAAGTCCTCACCCACTCTCGTGACACGTCCAGCTCGGATTTGACAGATGTGCTCCCCCTGCATGTCAATGTTTTCGTCCTCTAGCATCATTAACTCCATCCCCTAACGTATAACTATTATCATGTTACAGAAGTTTTAATCATGGGAAATCAAGGCAATCCAATTAGCTGGCCAACTTCAATTGACCACATCTTTTGTTCTAGCTAGGAGGACTATAGAGCATGTGATTACCATTTCAAACATAAAAGTGACTATTTATGTAAACTTTTACTCATAAAATTGTCTCATCAGACTTGACTGATTAGAATAATTATTTGTTCTTATTTGTTTATTTTGCAATTAATTTAACAAAGTAACGTATATATATCGATGTCATCCGCATGCTAATTAACAGTAAAATGATGTCATTTTGGTGAGATGCCAGCGAAGAGATGCCATTTTGGTTTTGGTGTAATGATGCCTCGCACCATATTTACCTTACCCTTAAATTAATAGCATGTTTATTTTATTCCTGCAACATCAAAGATGGCATGTATTAAGTGTTTTAGCTCGACTTTATATTATATTTTAACAAATCAAATTAAATCGTTGTTTTTAAATTTATTTGTTAATATTTACGAATAACTAATCAATTTTCATGAATGAACAAAGAAAATTTGAACCGTAGTCTTAATTTTCCTATGATTTTAGTAATTTAATTGTTAGGTAACGTTATTATTGTTTAATATACCTAAACAATTACATATATATATATATATATTTAAAAGTAATATAATAATAAGAATAATTATTATTATTAACTATT
Source organism: Taxillus chinensis (assembly GCA_023512835.1). Lineage (NCBI taxonomy): Eukaryota > Viridiplantae > Streptophyta > Magnoliopsida > Santalales > Loranthaceae > Taxillus > Taxillus chinensis. The sequence goes on from CM042091.1 coordinate 45,928,152, forward strand.
ATTATTACAATCATTTCACTTTTTTTTCAATGAAGTCTTTAGGCTGCTCCACGCAAGTACTCAACAGATTTAATATCTAGTTGATAAATCTTCCAACTATAATGAGTTGCAAGTGATTAAGTCTGCCTTATCCTTGCTGGTTTTTAATTATTTTGCCTTATAATTAGTTTTGTATTTTACCTTTGATATTCTTTTAAGTTTCCGTCAAGTTCAATTTTGATATTCATGACCTTTACTTTCATATGTGAATTTCGAGAAATAACTTCAATTATTTAATCTCAACAAACTTCCTTAGGCCTGTAATATAGGCATGTGGGTATTATGGCTTACCAATAAAGGGGATAAAAGGCTCAAATCAATTTTAGGCAAAGTTTGGTCCATCATTCAGACTATAACTCATGTATATTATTTTCTTTTACGTCTTTCTTGACAAAAATTTCCCCTCTGGTTTTGTAGGGCCACCAATGACTTTTGAATAGAACAATAAAAGTATCCCCAATTTAGGTGCTACTTAGGATATTTTACCCTTTTTCTTTTTCTTTTTTTCTTTTTCAAAAATTGCCAGTGTGGTTGTTATTGAAAAAATAAGATAAAATATGTTCTTATGGGGTACTTGAAAAAACATAAACTATCCTAATGTGGGGAGAGCTAAGTTATAAAATTGCCCTAATGTGAGAGTACTTACTATAAAATATGCCCTAGTGCATGTGGGGTCTTAAAGACTTGACTTTCATTAACATCCCCAGTAAGAGTTGAATTATAGGTTAGATGACTTTGAAAGAAAATTTGTTAAGGATTAAACATTGCAAGGGTATTATAATGAGGTTGGACAATATAATGGTCTCCCTTTATTTTAAATGCTTAAAGTCTTTTTCAAGTTCCTCAAATGAAGGTTAGATATAGTCTTTTTGTGACAGAAGAAACCCTTTGTTATTAAATACCTTGTTAAGATTCCTATTTTGGAAAGTGCTTCGAATTAATTATTATTTGAGAATGAAAATATCTATATTTCATTTACAAAAGCACAAAGAGAAGAGAAAGAGAGCATGCACACTCCATAATTGAATCCATCTATTGTATTTATTGAAAATTTTGAATCCATGTTGTAGAATTAGAGTTCAATAATTTTTTTATCCTTTATGTTTCAAATGAATGAACTTGTGTTTGAAACATGGGTGTTGAATAAATTTTCAAAACATGTATACTTTACTAAAGTATATTTAGTGAAGATGTTTAAGCAAAATCCTTACGCGAGTATCATTAATAAATATTACCGAATAAGCTTAGGTGGAATCCTTTTGAAATTACTTGATATATCCCCGATAAATTGGTATAACTATTGCATTTTATTTTTTTAAACTTAAAAGTAACTTCTTTTTGAGTCTTTGGTAACTTGAAATTAAGCAAATGACCACTTAGATTGAGCTTACTATCTAAAATCAAGATAGCTCCCTTCAAATGAGCTAATAAATTCCGTAATATTTCACTAGCAATGTTTCCCATATAACCATATATTTATAATTAAAACATGACTAAAAAGATATTATAACAAAGAACACAACACCAATACCATAAATAAACCACATCTTGCTCAATTAAGATGGCCATGCCATGACAAGTCATCCTGGAAAAATAAAATGAATTGTTTAGCATTTTTTTGATATTGTACAAGATATTTAAAAAAAAAAGAACACTATCATCTACATTTCCATTTCAAGGCTAAAACTTGCACTAAAATGAAAGGCACATTTTTCAAGCTCTCTACCCTCATCCTCCACATTGGGTATCCCTATTGATGATGGACAAAGAAGAACTACAAGGTTAAAGAATTTGGGACCAGAGAATGAAGTGTTAATATATAATCAAGGACAACAAAATAGTGATATATGGAAAACAAATAAAAAAAAGAAACATATCAAGCCTAACTATTATCATCATTAAAAACTCAGATGAATGAAAAGTTAAAAGTCCAAAATCAAACCATAGTCGTTAGAATTGGAAAGATTGCAATAAAAAAACATATGGTCATGCCTGACTTGAATAAATCATTACATTGAAAACTTCAAGATGGTCCTAGTGTGAGAACAAACACTAAAGTTCAAGATAGTCCTACCGTAAGAAGTAACGAAGAAAATTAACATCAATGAAGATCTTTCATCCATACAACACAATCATTTATCAACAATGACCAAGCCAATAAAATGAAAAAACAATACAATCCAATATATAGAACTGAAAACTTTATAATGAAAACACAAGAAGGTGCTTGTGCCTTATCCTCTTAACTACAAGTCCGATTGTGCAACCTAGTGTCACAAAACAAAAGAAGCCTCTTGCTAGCTACCCCAACAATTTCGAGCCAGATAAAACTAAAAAGCTTCATTGCTCTCATCTTTATTTCAAATGCTCACATTGTTTCATGGAGCAGATCATAAAAGGACTAAGTACACAAAATCAGCTTGCTATCTTCAAACCCATAAAAGCACAACATTAGAGCCAATATTCGTATTTTACAGTAAATAAGGGAGAAAAGATGCATACTCATCGCAGCTCTCAACATGGGAGCTTATAAACCACTAAACAAAAATAAGGCCATCTTTTATGGATTGGCAAGGTTATTCAATGGATATAGCATTCGAGTGATGAGGTAGCACACAAAATGAGGGCAAAAACCCCTCTCCCATGTTTGTGTTTTAATATAAATCAATACTAATTTTGATTTGATTTTAAGTTTTAACATCCTTTTAAACTCATTTTCTGAATATATGAGAAAATATGGGTGCCAAATTTTGAATATAAAACACATTTTTCCTGATATTTAAATCATTCCAATTTATAGGTTTTACTAAACCCCTAAATCACTAGTTAACTAAATGGCTAAAAAATGACTCTTGAGATTTGAGCTTGAGTTACTAGCGGTAAAATATAAATAATAACCATTGAAGTTAAATTTTGAAACCCGACGAAAAAAACAGGGCTGGATGGTTTACGCCCAACCTGAATAATTTATAAAATATTCTAATTCAGAAATCAGAACCTAGCAGTTATGCTGAAAAGTTGAAAATTGTTCTAGTGAAGATAGACAACATCATTTTTCACAATATAATCAACAATACACAAATAAATGTAATGACAAAACAACACCCTACGAAAGATGATAACACTGGAAGCAGAACCTCAATACCTCATGTTGCCTGAAATAGGGAAAGACACTCATTATTAAAAATGAACATGCATGTTTGAACGAGTTTCTAGAGGTAACATAGCCGTAAATATTGTTACCGATAATTTGTGAAACAAAAATAACCACCTAAAAGAAACAAAGCTGAAAAACCACATAAATTTTAAAATAGATAGTTATAAAATCAGGGCATTCAAGCAAAAGGACATCACGAGTTCATAAATATATTAACACCATGCACATATAAACCTAACACATGTATAACTATAATATTACATGACATAGGAGGAGGGAAAGCAAGCAGAGTTGAAGATTGTGGGGGCCGGCCACTCCCAATTAGGGAGTTAAGGACTAACAGCTCTAGCTCTTCAAACCTGGTGTGCAGTAGCTTGGTCTTGGACGACAGCCATGGTGGATAGCAGCCATGGTGGATAAGAGTTGGAGTTTGCTTTTCTATATATGTGATGTTGTAAAATGGGATTAAATCCCATGAGATCTTGTTGTTCATAAGAGAGAAAAATAAAGAGAAAGAAAGCTCTGTATATTATCCTACGATGACTTACCAGAGATGAATAGTAAATCCTGCCCCTTTCTCCCATAGACGTAGGCACCTTGCTAAACCACGTTAAAATCCTCTTGTTTCTTTAGATTTCTTGCATGTGTGTGTTTGCAATCCCAACAAAGTGGTATCAGAGCCAGTGGAGGAGAAACATAAGAGTTTTTCGGTGGCCAAAAATTCAACCTGCCCGGATTTCATTTTGAACGGTAGAGACTTATAGATCGGGCTGTTAGGAGTCCAACGGTGTAGACTACATCGACAATGGGAGCAAAATTTTCGATGACCTAAAAAATTTAAGGTGATCAAAAATCAGTTTTGAGAATATAGGCACGTAGAACACGATGCTACGAGTTCAACAATGAAGACGACATCAAAAATAGAGCTAAAACGAACCCCGTAGAGACAGTCAAAGTTCGAGTCAACACCGACGTCTACAGTACCATCTCGCCTGAGAAGACGACATTGTTCCGGTTACGACAACAGCTCCGGTGACATTCCAACAACAGCTCTGGCGTCCACATCATCAGCCGGTCTAGATTATTGATATTATTTTGATTATATCTTAATCAATCGGAGTCCGATTTTGACGATTCAGGAGTCATTTTCAATTAATTTGACCGCTCCAGACACATCCGTATGGTTAGATTTCTGAAATTAGGACTTGATCATTGGAGGAAAATATCGATAACATGATTAAACTTATTGCTTTTAATTATGCTATCTAGAAGCCCAAAATGGAGGATCTTTTGTATATTAAAGATTTATGGAGGCCCATTCTAGAAACTGCTAAGCCTGTTACAGAGCTAGTAGAAACTATTATGGTGAGTGGATATGATGAAAAGACATCAATGAGTACCCGACCAGTTGATGCCGAATAGAACGTGCTCAATAGAAAGTGTGCAACCCAAATCTAACAATGGATCGACAAAAGTATCTTCCAAAATTTTTCCACTAAACACGACGCTTCCATTTTATGACAAAAATTAGAAAAGATGTATGCGAGGACAACTACACAAAATAAGGCGAACCTGATACGTTGACTTGTCAACTTAAAGTACAAGGACGGAAGCAATGTATCAGAGCATATGAGTGAGTTCCAAGGTATCATTGATTAATTAAATTCTATGAAAATGATGGTAAATGATGATTTGCAGGCCTTGTTAATGTTGAGTTCCTTGCCAAAGTCGTAGGACACGTTGGTCGTGTCAGTCAGCAATTCAGCACCTGATGGAAAACTCACCGTGGAAATGGTGAAAGACCAAATGCTGAATAAAGAATCTCGAAAGAAGGATGAGGAACATACTCTAGACTCAGACGCCCTTGTCATCGAATGACAAGGAAAACAGAAATGGTAGGAAAGAAGCAGAAGCAAAGAACCCCGTGATCAAAATCAACAAAGGAAGCATCGATTGAAATCTCGATCGAGATATGACATAAAATGTCACCATTGTGGAAAGCTTGGACACTTCATCTGAGAGTGTCGGAAGCTAAAGGCAGAGCAAATGAATTCTGAAGGTAAAACTCATAATAATAATACTGATGAAATTGTTATTATTCAGGACGATAATTAAGTCAATCTTATGAGAGATGATTTAACATGGGTAATTGACTCTGGTGCATCCTACTATCATGTCACAGCACAATGAGATTTATTCTCATCTTATACCCCAGGAAATTTTGGAAATGTTAAAATGGGAAATGATGGTGCATCAAAAATTATTGGTATTGACAATATTTTCATGGAAACTAATAGTAGATGCAGGTTAATGTTGAAAGATGTGAGACATGTTCTTGATATTCGCCTCAATCTAATATCCACTGGAATGCTTGATGATGAAGGATACATCATGTCTTTCGGTGATGGAAAATGGAAACGTACAAAAGGTAATCTAATAATTGCAAAAGGCAAGAAGGATAATTCTTTTTACCCCACAAATGCCAAAATGTGTGGTGGAGAAATTAATGCTGCCCTAAAGGAGGTTTCAGCAGAAGTGTGGCATAGACGACTTAGCCACATAAGCGGGAAAGGTCTCAAAATATTGTCACAGAAAAATCTTTAACCCAAACTCAAAGGTACACATTTAGATACTTGTGTTGATTGTATAATAAAAAATAACACAAAGTATCATTTCATAGTTATTTACCATCAAGAAAAGAAAATATTTTTGATCTGATACACACTGATGTCTGCATGATGAGCACAAAGTCGATAGGTGGTGCTATTTATTTTGTGACATTCATTGATGATCACTCCAGAAAAGTGTGGGTTTTTGCTTTTAAAAACTAAAGATCAAGTGCAGGAGGTTTTTAAGCAGTTTAATATAAAAGTGGAAAGAGAAACAGGCAGACAGTTAAAGTGTGTACGCGCAGACAATGAAGGAGAGTATCATGGTCCATTCGAGTAGTATTGCAAGAGTTATGATATCAGGTTAGAAAAATCAGTACCAAAAATACCTCAGTATAATGAAGTTTCTGAGAGGATGAATAGGACCATTTGTGAGAGAATTAGGTGTATGCTTTCAAATGCAAAACTGCTAAGCTCCTTTTGGGGGTAGGCAATGAGGACTGCAGTTGATCTTGTCAATCTATCTCCATCTGTTCCATTAAAATATGATGTACCGGGAATGAGTTTGGACAGGTAAAGATGTTTCATATAAACATTTAAAAGTATTTGGTTGTATGACATTTGTACACATCTCAAAAGATGAAAGAACAAAATTGGATGGAAAAGGCAAGTATTGTATCTTCTTAGGATATGCTCATGAGGAGTTTGGCTACCGACTATGGGATCCTATCAGCAAGAGGATCGTCAGAAGTAGAGATATAGTCTTTCTTGAAGATCAGACTATTGAAGATTTTGAAAAGCCAGAAAAGTCACAGTCTGAGGAAATTCCAGTAAATCTGAAACCAATCACACCACCAATAATTCTAGATAATGTGATTGATACATCATCACTAGTATATCTCCATCTACTAATACATCATTGGATATGCCAGAACAGGTTCCATTAGAAGCATAGTTGAGGAGATCCACCAGAGAACGACAACCAAGTCATCAATACTCACCACATGAGCATGTGATGCTCACTGAAGGGGGAGAGCCAGAGAATTATGATGAAGCAATTAGGAGTCAGCAGAAGATGGAATGGAGGAAAGCTATACAAGAGGAGATGATATCCTTGCACAAAAACCACACATTTGACAGGTAGAGTTACCACATGGGAAGAAGGCACTCAAGAATAAGTGGGTGTATAAAATCAAAGGAGAATATGGTAGCTCACAACCACGCTATAAAGTTAGGATAATTGTGAAAGGTTTTGGACAAAAGAAAGGTATTGACTTTTATGAAATCTTTTCTCATGTGGTTAAAATGTCTTATATTAGAGTTGTTCTTGGATTAGCGGCTAGCCTAGATTTGGAGGTTCAACAATTCGATGTAAATACCGCATTCTTACATGGTTATCTCGATGAGGAGATATACATGGAGCAACCTGAAGGATTTTAGGTGAAAGGAAAAGAACACATGGTATGTAAACTAAAGAAAAGTTTATATAGTCTGAAATAGGCACCGAGACAATGGTTCAAGAAATTTGACTCATTCATGGAGAAAAATGAGTATAACAGAACTACTGTTGATCATTGTGCTTTTATCAAAAGGTTTTTTGATGATGATTTTATTATTATGTTGCTTTATGTTGATGATATGTTAATTATTGGTCGAGATAATGCCAAAATTAATAGGTTAAAACAAGAGTTGAACAAGTCATTCGAAATGAAGGACTTAGGAGATGCTACTCAGATTCTTGGCATGACAATCACTCGTGACAGGAAAAATTATAAGATTTGATTATCTCAGGCATGGTACATTGAGAAGGTTCTTGAAAGGTTCAACATGAGTAAGGCAAAACCAGTTAGTACTCCACTTGCGAGACACTTCAAGCTCACGAAGAGCCAAAGTCCATCAACTGAAGAGGAGAAATTAGAGTTGATGAAAGTTTCTTATTAGTCTGCAGTTGGCAGTCTCATGTATGTTATGGAATCCACCCGACTAGATATTGCTCACGCAGTTGGTGTTGTAAGTAGATTTTTATCAAATCTAGGAAAAGAGCATTGAGCAGCAGTCAAATGGATATTAAGGTATCTCCGAGGTACATCCAATCAGTGTTTATGTTTTGGGACTAATAAAACTATTTTAGAAGGATATACAAATGCAGATATGGCTGGAGATGTAGACACGAGAAAATCCATATCCAAATACCTAATAACATTTGTAGGAGGAGCTGTTTCATAGCAATCACGACTTCAAAAGTGTGTTGCCTTATCTACTACAGAAGTGGAGTATATTGTAATCACTGAAGGTTGCAAAGAGATACTATGGATAAAGAAATTTTTATAAAAGCTTGGATTGACTCAAGGACAGTTTATTCTCTACTGTGATAATCAGAGTGCTATTCACCTCAGCAGGAATTCTACATTTCATTCCAGATCCAAACACATTGACGTTCGATATCACTGGATCCGTGATACATTAGCAAATAAATTGTTGAATGTTGAGAAAATCACACCAATGATAATGGAGCAGATATGATAATGAAGGTTATACAGAAAAGAGAAGCTAGAAGTCTGCAAGGAGACTGCAGGTATAGCCTCAACTCCAAATTGGTTGTGAAGGGAAGATTTGTGGGGGCGACTCCCAATTAGGGAGTCAAGGACTGACAGCTGCAGCTCTTCAAAATGGTGTGCGACAGCTTGTTCTTGGACGATAGCCATGGTGGATAACGGCTATGGTGGACAAAAGTTGGAGTTTACTTTTCTATATATGTGATGTTGTAAAACGAGATTAAATCCCATGAGTTCTTGTTGTTCATAAGAGAGAAAAACAGAGAGAAAGAAAGCTTTGTATATTATCCTACGACGACTTGTCGGAGATGAATAGTAAATCCTACCTCCTTCTCCCATGGATATAAGCACCTTGCCGAACCACGTTAAGATCCTCTTGTTTCTTTAGATTTCTTGCATGTGTGTGTGTTTGTGATCCCAACAAAGATGTATGGTAAAGAAGACAATGACAATAGAAGCAAGTAGAATAAACTACAGCCAGCGTGAACAATAACCAATAGCAGCAATCCGACAATCTCGTTCCCGCTATCATCGGCAGGGTGCAATTCCACCCATATGGGGAAATAGTGTGTCCAGTTGGATTACGGCTTGGCTCGCATACCTCTCTATATCAAGTTCTTTGGGTGTATTGACAACATGGATCCAAGGATGGCAGATTGACTGACTTGCGTCTAAGATCAAATTAAGACATCAAATTGGGTGGTTTCATCCCCTGTGACGAGAGAGGTGCAACATCTTAAATGGGTACAGGGGCCTAGACATCCAAGATGTTTGGTCATGAGATTGAGATGCATAGGGTATTGTGGTGACCAGAGTCCACGATGACGATAAATCTACTACGCTAAAATCCTCTGTGACCCACAGGTGTAATTTTGGAATTCTACTTTTGTATGCATGAAGTTTCTTTTGCATGTCAAATCCAATTAAAAGCAAATGATGTGAACAAGTTAAGTCAGGTTTTTTTTATTAGTTATAAAAATAAAATTATTTTTGAAAATAGTTACAGTAAATTTAAAATTATCTATGAGTAATAAAAAGTCATCTAAATTTATACTTTTTAAAAACAATCGTATTTTAAAAAAATACACGTTTATATTCCAAGTTTATTTTGTATGTTTATTGTTTTTGTTGTCAACATATAATACTGTTTTCGAATAAAAAACCTAAAAACTTATTTTTATTCTTTAAAATAAGTAAAAATAATATTTTATTTTATTGTTCTTACTTACAAATAATATCACATTTAAAAAATTAAAACCAAATAACATGAAAAAATAACTAAAGGTTAGTTTTAAACTTTTATTTAAAGTGATTCTTACGCACAAAACCCATAACAGATGATTTTGGAGTAAATATGCTATTGTTGGATTGAGTTTATCTTTATCTACAGTTTATTTTGTATTAAATCAGTAGCAGCTTTTAATTGTCGTATTGCTGCATAAATTTTTTTACCTTTTGTTTTATGGAGCTACGTAATTATAAAAACTTGACACGACTAGAGTAATAAATTAACTAAACTTGTGTTTGATAAGGTATGAAAAATGAGCAGAAAATTTTAGGATAAAAAAGAGGTGAAAAGAAAATGTGCAAAAAACTCCTTTTCTGTAGGATTGTTTGAAAGGGAGAGAAAAGATATAAAAAAATTATTTAAAAAATGATGTTTTATATTGTAATGGAAAGTATAAAAATTAGAATACCAATTTTATCCTCGTTTTTGGGTGGGCGGCATTTGAAGAGAGAAAAAGAGAGGAATGTACTAGTTCTAGAAAAGCAAGTTGCAAAAAGTTTTCCATACATAATCTCATCGTTTTCATGGTAAGAAAAATTTACCCGTTGCAGATACTATTTTCTACACGTACTGTGTCTTTTCTCTGCTAACCACAGGAAAAATAATTTTCCGTAGCTTTTCCTTACACTCCCAGTTTTCCATGGATTTTCAACAGCTTCAAAATAGAGGGTAAAAGTTTTTATAAATTTATCTATATCAAGCGATATTAATAAAAAATTATACTTAAAATTTATATTTTAACTATAAATATCATTAAAATTTTAAATTTTGAGACAATGACTAATCAAATTTAATTAAATTTAACTAGTCAATACATTAAAATTTATAATTTTAATAAAATTTATAATCAAAATATAATTTTTGAATAATATATAACCAATATTACTCTATCTAAATAAATTTATTAAAATTTTTAACTAATCCACTATCAATGCACTTACATGATTAATATATTTTTCATTATCATTTTAAATTATTATATTCTATGCCCAAATTTGAACTTTTTGTTGCATTATATTTGTGTTAATATTTTTATCATTCATTCATGTAATTCTCTAATCTGGCATGAATATAGTATCCATTGATTTCTAAATCACCAAATCAATTTCGAAATCTTATTAAAATTAATTTTCTAAAACTATTTTTCAAATAAAAAATTACAAAACTGATTTATTTGGCAATTATTTTAAAACTGACTTCGTTTTAAAAAAAAACAAATTATAAAAAAAAACAACCTAATTTAAATGAATTTTCATTTTGTTGTATTTGGGAGATGTGACGGTGAAGATATGACAAAAATACATCAATGGCTAAAAATTGAACCCAATTGAATAAAATAAAATAATTTGGGCTTGTAATTTTTAATAAGTTGAGCTCTTTCTTTTTAATGGATTGAGCTTGTAATTTTTGTAAAATAAATAAATAAACAAACAAAAAAATAAATGTTTCATGAACCAGAGCCAAGCAGTTTTTTTTTTTTTTTTGTAATTTTTATAAAATAAATAAAACAAATAAATAAATAAATCTAGGCTTGGGCTCAAACTCGCCTACAACGAATAAATCTTGAACCGCTCAGCTTTTTTTTTTTTTTTTTCTATGGTTGAATTACCCTAATATTTTCAATTTTATGTTACTGTCAAAGGTGCTGTCCGCTCATCCTGTTAGTATTATTACCTTATGAGATCATGGTACAACGGCAACAATGTTGCATTTTATTCTATCAGAAGTTAGAGGGGAAACAAAGGCACCTTCAAGGTGCCATCAGTCCTTCAATGGTGTAGATAAGAGACTCTGCCCAATCGACTTTAAATAGCAAAGTTTGCAATGTCTGCATCACATTGTAATCTGGATCAAGCTTATGCTGCCACCCCTAAACAAGGCATAAAATAAATATAATAGGTTTATTAACAAGATTGAACTGCATATTAATATCTAATTTTCTTCTGCCTTAGGTCGGGAACAATTAAAACATATAGTTATAGTTATTAAATAAAATATTCAAAATGCAAATATGTAAACACCAGAAGAAGAAGAAGAAGAAGAAGGTATCAAAACCCAGCTGACAGTGAAAATGGAAAAGTGACCTTTATTCCTTTCATTCATAATATTAATTTCTAATTTGGTTGCTCAAATGCTAAATAGCAATACAAATGGTCAGAAAGTAAACAAAATTTACCTGAAGAACCAGAGTTGTAACCAATACGGTGCAGACATTTCCATCAATGTTAACTTTGTGGCATCTAACTTTCTCAAGCAAGTCTTGAATGCATTCTGCAGGTTGGAGAGTACTACCTTCCGAGGTGTTCCAAAATTTGAAAGATTTTTCCACTTCCTGTTACAACCAATACCATTTTTTCAGTAAGCAAAAAGCAAAACAAAACAAAATATTTTTTTTTAAAAAAAACAATACAAAAAGGAGAAAGATGAAATTGAGAAACTATAATTAGTCTCAAGCCATTCAACAAGATAATAAGCATAAAGAAATATAAAAGGCAGCACAGCTAGTAATTATAGTATGTGTTGCCCATCTTTACTGAATTTTACTGAATTGGTTATTAATCAGCCTCAACTATCTTTCTTATGAACAAATTTGGCATTGAATTGACCATGGCGTCACAACTCAGGTCATTCTATCACACAAAAACCGAAAGAAACTCTTTAACTCAAACGAAACCAAAAAACTTCAATTCGATTTATTTTAAAGACTTAAAAAGTGCATAAAATAAAAGGGCTGGATACCAGGGATATTTCAATTACAGTTACAAACAAAATTGGAATTACAGGGGAAAAAGTTAAATTTAAACAAGTCCTAATACACCAAAAATGGGTTTCCTTACCCAAAAAAAAATAAATAAATAAAACAAATGTACAAATGTTCTCCCATGACTAATGTTTGAGGACCTATTGAAGCATCAACTGCAATCTTTCTAAAATTGAAGGGTGTAAAATGAACCATTAGTCTGTGGATCAATATGCGATTCGTGCATATTGAACCAAAAAAATATGATCCATTTCAATTGTGGATTCAAACGAATCAATTTGTGCAGATCAAATCTGAGTGAATGCAGATAGGCCTGCAAACTGATTTTTTAATAAAACTTTTAAAACTATTAATTATCCTATCTAATATGCTAGTTCCTATATCTCAAATTTAATAATTTTAAAATTAAATAAACTTTTAAATATAATTTTAAAAAATATTTAATAAAAATAAAATTATTATATTTATTTAAAATAAATAAATAAACAAGAACCGGTCTGTTCAGACCAAACCGGTTAATTTTTGATCTATGAAGATTAAGGACCTAGATAGGTTAGACGGTTTAAGCTCGTTCTGTCGGATCAATCCCTTTTACACTCTTACTTAAATTGACTCTTCAAAATAATTAAGAGTACTACTTTTTAAAAATTTTAACAAACTATTTTTTGAAGTTTACTTTTGAGTGTCTTTATTTTAATTATTTATAAATTAAAATATTAATTTTTAAATATTTATTTATTCTTTTAAATAAAAAAGTAAATTTATCGGAAAAAAAAATAAAACAATAAATGTGATAAGAAAATATATAATATTTTAATAAATAAAAATAAATATTTACCGTTTATTTTGTTAAAATTTTAATTACAATAGAGAATTTAAAAAATATAATTTTTTAAATATTTTTATTAAACTAGTTCTTAATAATAAAAAAAATACATATAGAAAATTTATAGTGAATATTTTACCTTGACAAAACCTTTAGGGTCGGGACATCTTTGATGTCTAGATAATTTAAGTGTGCACTCAGCAGCGGTCCGGCCATCTCGAAGAGCAACAGCTTTAAAGAACTCTAACAAGCTCGCCTGGTTTTTCTTCGAAAGCTCAGCAGTCATGCCTACATCAAGGAAGATAACGTGGGGTTTTGATTTAAGAAACCCCTGTGGTGAAGCCTTGCTCTGAGCTGGACGAACAAGAATATTTCCCGGATGCAAGTCTGCATGGATAAAATTGTCTACCTGAAAAAAAAGTGGTATTTATCTAAATTTCTTATTGATGGCCGAACTATATAATCAACTCTTAAAACTTATACTATAAATCAAACCAACATTATACTAATGAAAATTATACTATAAATCAAACCAACATTATACTAATGAAAATTATACTACAAATCAAACCAACATTATAGTAATTATGGGAATAAACCTTATAGCACATTGCGAACAAATTGCCTAAATTAATGAGAATAAACGCATTCAAAACTGCCTCCTTGTAATTTGATTAGCACAATTTTAAAATTGCAAAGTAAGATTTGACCACGCATCAACATACAGGGAGGATTTGCCCCTGGACAAGCATTCCCATAATTTAATTGATCTGTATGCTATGGGCAACAAACATTTGTTAGAGTTTAAAAGAAATACTCTGCCAAGAGGAAATTTTTCTTAAATTATAATATGCGTGCAAGCTAATAATAGTAAAGAAGTTTTATATATTCAGTGACCCATACATTTTAATTCAAAAGTTCCTTATAAACTTTTTGAAAACCTGTACCGTAATGGAAGAGTTAGCACGCATTTTACTACTCAATTACTTTATCGAACTACCCATGCACTAAGATTGTCTTTATTTCTATCAAAAGAACTTGAGATGGCCATGGGCTGCTTTGATCAACTTTTTGGTTACGTATGATGAAAGGAGATTTTGGTTCCATAACAACCACTGAAGCCTAAGATAGAATCAGAATGTTTAACCTGACATGGTAGAATCCAGACAAATATTCATGCACATGATCATTCGGTATTGCAACTATATACTGGAGACAGTGGTCGGGTCCATTTTACCATAACAAAACAGAAGGCATTTGGAGACCACACATTCCTCTTTTCTTTCTTACACATGGAGCCACTGCAACTACATTGTCATCGTTTGACATCTGATTTAGCCTTACTCTGAAACATTCCTACGACTTGAGTATACTTCCAATAAATGAAGTCTGACAGCTAAAATCGCCGCCTTTATATGGGAAACCATGTTGGGCAAGCCCTAGAGAGGGGGATCTATTGAATATCCAATGCATTCACGCAGGCAGGGTGGGAGACTCAAAATTGTAGCTTGGACTGGCCTAAGGGCACACAAGGTAGGTCTAAGTGGCTGTCGCAAGTAATTCCTCTTTGTGTATTGGGCCTCGTGGAGGGAGCAAAACAGAAGAATGTTTGAGGGTGCTAGTGGCAACCAGAGGGTGAAAAGGGAGTCGTGGCCATTGTTCTTAGATGCAATTTTGTGTTGTAATATCAATTGTGCTAATGAGTGTTTTGACCACTTTAATGTGTGTCATTTTAAATTTTTGCTACCTTCTTGGTGCCTTGAATAAAGGTTGTTTTATTGAAGAAATAAATAAACAAAAGCATGCACAAATAAAAGATTTCTTGCTTTAAACTGCATTAATCCTTTTCAAAATTTAGAAGAATGAAGAGTAAACCACTTGAATAAGAATAAATTTTGCATTTCAATTTTTTGATGAGGAACCATTGAAGACTGAAAAGGCACTATTGAGTTGCTAAGCATCTAATGCTCCAGGGATAAAATATAGGTTTGAGTTTACAAATTACGATCTTTCTACTTCACCCTACCCACATTCTCGTTTTTATAAAGAAAAAAGAAAGGACTCATTTTTACAATGTGAATGTAATTAAAATTCCTAAATTGAGGAATATTGATAGCTGGAGCAGAAATAAAATTATACAAAGAGGGAAAAAAGCATACCAGAAGCATCTTTAAGAGTGCATGAGTTCCAATGTGAGCAATAGCACTTTTCGTTCGATCATGTCCTTTGAGTTTATCAACATAGTGCATAACAGATTCACCATGCTCATAAGTTTCAACTAAAACAGCCGGATGCACAAGAGGATATAAAGGCCTTGGGAATGATACATCCTTCCAATTGCGAAAATTATATATAAAACGACTCAACTGGGCAGCTTCTCTTGCAAGATCAACTTGAGACATCATAAAACCAGCAAACTGTTGTACACTTTCATCCAGTCTCAAACACTTCAATGAAGGAATGAATTTTGAAATCTTGGCAACAAAATGAATTAACCTAAAATCCCTTTTAATTGTTTCACCAACCCCTGGATGTCTAACCTTCACAGCAACAACTATGGGCTTGGCTGGCCCACCCGCATATCGATACTTTAAAGTAGCTCGATGAACTTGAGCAACACTTCCTGATGCTATAGGTTCCTCTTCAAATTTTTCAAAAATTTCAAGCAGCTTGTGACCAAATGCTTTCTCAACAGTTTTCTTTGTGACAGCAAAATTATGTGCTGGTGCTTCAGTTTGTAGTTTTGAAAGCTCAGTGCATAAATCTCTAGGGAAGAGATCTGGTCTTGTTGCTGCCCACTGACCCCATTTAATGAAGGCAGGGCCAGCTCTTTCTAATGTATGGCGAACAACATGAAGCCATGTTTTCCTAAACTGGATGCCAAGGGAATCCACAAAAGGAACCATAGCTATGGAAGGTGTGAATAGAAGAGATAAATAAATGACTCTGAACAACAAAATCAAACCTTCTAAGAGTGAAAAGACCAATGAGATGAGGTAAATATGCCCATCTCGCACATGCATGAATAAAGTACTTCCAGCAGGTAAAGGTTCTGCATAAGCCAATGTTCTATCTGCCAAAGCAAGCTCACCGATTATGAAAAAAATTACACTAGGAGCAACAAGAGGTGATCTTGTCAAAGCCACACTCACTGCACAAGCAATCCTACTTATAGGCGGTAAAGCTGGTCCATTGTAAGAACATATGTGTGAAAGCCTCTTCCAGGCAATTTGAGCATGGCGTGAGATGGGGAGTACATAGAAGTTCTTTGAACCACTCCTGTTCCAAAAGATTTCTTGAGCTTTATGCAGCTTATGTGAAACATTTGCCCCATTTGGAAGTTTATACTGAAAGTATGTTCTGAATAGCGAACGTGCTATACCAGCTTTGTAAAGTTCTTTATTACTTGCAACTCCTAAACAAGCGGTGCTCGGACTTGACAAACGAAGACAAGCACTCTTAAGACGTCCAAAAGCACTAAATCTGCACTTTAAATTTAAAAATAAAATTAACTATATAACGAATTATTATTGTAAGGGCGAACCATGACCTGGAGGTCACAGATTCAAGTCATGAACAGACCTCTTTTGGCTCAAGTTAGCAGTAGGCGCTAAAATATTATTTCTACAATTTGTCAACCTTTAAGGCTTTAACGAAGATGACAACAGGGCAAAAAACCAACAATTACACACACACACACACACACACACTTATTAATAAGTTTATTATGTCTCACTCCAGGTGTCACGTTGCATTGTCGCAAATGCATTAGAGATAATTGAGCACGACATAATCCAAGGGCCATGTCATGTGTTCAAAATAACAATATCAAATGACAAAGTTTATAACAAAACGAATTTTACACTTTCGCGATTTTGTTTTTAGTTTTTACTTTCTGCCCTCTGTACTGTATAAACAAAAAGGCATAAACCAAATGGTGCAGGTGTCCCCCGCGGCTCTAACACACACATATTTCTCAGACGCAATAACGCAATACTGACGCCAAACAGTACGGATTACGGAAGCATAAAATTCAAAATCTAAGCCCAAAAACAGGGGGCGAAGTGGAATCGATGGATTGAAAGAGGGTGTGTGCGTGTGGATATGCAGAGATAGATATAGGAAGACCTTGACATGGCCATGGGGAAACATCAAGAACCATCACCGCCGAAACAGAGCTCCCAATTGGCCGCCCCGGAGCAGCATGAACCATTGTCGTCGTAGGTCTCGGTCCCCGGAGAGAGGCCTAGCCCACCTCGCTCGTCCGCCATCAATTTCAATGCGTCCGATGATGATATGTCTGAATCGGAAGTCAGCCGACGTAGGTAGCGTCTGGTCGCACCGCACTCGAGAGAGACAGACAGAGTGGTCTCAGTCGAGTAATGTGCGGTCGTCAATGTCTTCCGTTCTGTTATCGCTGTCGCCTGAATAAATTAGCTCCAAAATTGTGTTCCCAATATTTTCTACGCGGACTCATATTCAGCGCAATATTGATGTATTATGGCCGATAATATTACGTCATCTGTAAATTCGATTGAATTATCGGATTAAAATTATTTATTTATTTTTTAAATAGCTACAAAATTATAATAATAGTAATACAAGCATCCACGTCGGTTTTATTTATTAAAAAATGACACTTCCTAACTACGTTTATTCTAAAATTTATTTATTTTCAAAAAAAAGTTACATTTTATTTTATAAATTTTTATTTTATGAAAATAATTTTTTATATTTTTTCTGTAAGACCCGCAAAAATTTTAGCTATTTAAGTTCTTCCTTAAAGAGTAATAATAATAAAATAATAATAATATCATTGTTAACAATAATTAGAAAGGATATTTTAAATATTATCACGATAAAAATAAGCACTCAATATAGTCATTCAAATAGCATGTAACTAGTAAGTAGCCGTTAGAATAGTAACTAGCCGTTATGAATAGTATCCGTTTGGACTTCCATAAATAAGTATGAGTATGAGATTTTATTTATAAGAGAGTATAGAAGTAAGAAGAAGAATAATAAGAGTTATGGCATCAAGTTCTCAAGTACCGCCATCCGAGAATAGTGTACGAGATAAAGATCGGCGAGCAATACGACTTGAAGTTACAAAGCTATGCTTTGCTGTAGATGAGCTAAATGCTCGTGTCCAATGGCTGCAATATAATGCGACGAGACACAGGGAGAAGTTTGAGGTTATTCGTGCGACAACCACGACAATGTTAGCCGAAGGGTTATGCAGCTCTACTACCGAAGCACAACACGTCCTACGCACATACGCTAATACAATTCAAGAAATTTTACGAAGACCATAGAATATGATATTAATAGGATTATAATATTTTATGCTATAATGTTATCTTACTTTATTGTTTATTGATTATGCAATTATATTATTTTATCCGCGTAAATATTAAATACGTTATAAAAAATAAAATAATTTCTTATATGTCATAAAAAGTTTAGATGCTATATATTATGTCATTTAGTTTCTTAAACCAAATTACTATGGGTAAGTAAGTATTACAAGCATTAACTTTACTAAAAGTATAAAACATAGGTAAGGCCCAAAAATTTGAATGAGGCAGATTCTGGAGGTCCCATTCAAAAATCCATAACTTGAATTATACAGATACAATTGACATGAAACCAAAGCCCATTTGTTCATTTATGACTTAGCTAAAACATGTAGAAATTTCAGAATTTAATATGAAGCCAATCAATTCCAGAAGTTAAAATACTACACATAGGTTCAGTATGAACGGGTAAACATTTTAGTATGACTTTAAAATTCAATAACTTTTGTTATACATATTTAAAAATTATAAAATTGATACCCATTTGTAGATATTTGAGTTAGTAATGCAATACAATTGGCCATTTGTCAAAAACTACAAAATTAAAAACGTTATAATTGAATTAGTAGGGAGTACACCAATGTGGACTTTTGATGCCAAAGGAACCTTCTAGGTTTAAAAGTCTTAAAACATTTTTTTAATGGTAGGGGGAGATAACCACGTTTTTAATAAGAGATAATATGAAGAAAATAAAATATTATATATATTTTAAATAATTTAATTTAATGCCAAAGTCAAATTCGTACACTATTTTTCACACTATTACACCTACCATCCTTGCCTATATAAGGAGTGTCTTGCCTCTCCTCTTAAGCACAAATCCCTCAAGCCACACCATGAAATTCACTCTAAAAACACTCCCTTAAGCCCTCTTAACACCCCAAATACTCTACCCAAATCCTCTTTTGCTTTTGGTACTTACTAAGCGTTGAAGTTCTACGAAAGGTAATACTTAAGATTTTGAAATTTTGAAGTTACTTCTTATTTATTATGTAGATCTATATGGTTGGTTTTACCACCTCATATATACTATATTCATGGTTGGTTTTACCACCTTACATATGTTATTTATATGATTGGTTGTACCACCTCGTATATACATACATGGTTGGCCTTGCCACCTCATATATATCTATATATACATGTGTAATTATTTTAAACTATAGTATTTTATCATAGCATTGTCATTCTATAATTCAAGTGAAAAGAAGAGAATATTAACTTATGTTTTTATTTTTATTTTTACGGTTCTAGATAGCGGATGATCGTAAGGAACAACTTCCATAATGAATTCCTCCAACAATCGCCCTTCTTCTTCTGCAACCCCAATTGTTAATGTTCAACCTCATAGCTATCCCCATCCTTATCTCCTCTAGATCTTCCCTTTAGACCCATGTCTAATATCCCCTCATGGTTAAGGTGGAAGACACGTAGGAAAAATAAGCTTATCAAACGTCTTTTCCGTTCACCCAATACAAAGAGTAAATCTTATTCAAAAACTCTCAAAGCATATAACCTAATTAGTACACAACTCAAGGCTTACGATGCATGAGATCGAAATAGGAGATGGAACAGCAATAGAAGTGGGAACCCAAATTAATATTCAACCCCACAAGCACGGTATGCCTATTAAAAGATATAAGTTAAAGTATGATATATATATAAAAGGAGATATGTGTGATATTGAACTTTTCAAGCATTAATGCTACTTTAGTGTTTTGATATTTTTTAAGGTTTAGAACGCGAAAAACGACAAGCGATTGTAAGGGTTTTCTTCTCATCCCCTTTTTCTTTTTCATTATAATCTATATTTCATTATTATTGTAAGAGACTTTTCTCTTCCTCTTTATCTTGTTTTATTTGGAATTATTATTGTAAGAGTTTTATGTTTTTTATTCTTCTATTTCCATTTTATTGTTGAGAACATTAGTCTCTTTTTAATCTCTCTCTTGATAATCTATGCTATTGATTGGGGTAGATAACCATTTTGATATTCGTGGTTATCCTTTTTAACCTTGAATGTTTTATTGGAATTCTATGATATGCCTCATGTTATGTATGCTAAAGTTGTTATAATCTCTTATGTTTGGACAAAGTAAGTTTATGATAAGTGGTTCCAGAAAGACCTCCAATGCATTGGATAAAGAACATCACTATAGAGTGTCAATCCAGCTGATAATATGTTATGTTATGATACGGTATCTGGGTGGTTAACCTAGGTCATGATGTTATGATACGATGTCTAAACATAATCTTCCATGTTATGATTTCCTTGTGAAATGTTGATCATGTATGCAAATGTTATATGGTATTTCCTATGTTCGATATCTTCATGATTTTCCTTACCTGCTTATTTTACCCTTATTGGGCTATTTGAGCTCACCCTTTTTATGATTTCTTTTCTAACCCTAGGTAATTAAGGGATGGAGAAACTAGGATAAGGAGTCGAGAAGTGCCTGGAAATAAAGTTGTGTGAAATTTTAAAGATTTATTAAGTTGATTGCTCGTGTGCTTTGTTATGTAATAATGGGTTATGGACACTTAGTCTCTAAACCCCTAAACCTTAAAGATCTTGGATTGAAATTTGTAATAATGAATGGTTTGTTTGATTAAATAAGTAATAGTTTGAAATTGATATAAAATTTGTATATTTAATTTCCACTAACGCACCCGGTTTGGAGGTTCAAAGTTGGGAGCGTTACATTTTCCCTCTTTGTTATACTTATTATAGCTATCCAAAAATTCACATGTGTAAAAATTAATATAAAATTTTATAGAAAAGGCATTATTTAAAAGCCTTTAAAAATTCACATGTGTAAAAAATAATATAAAATTCTTAGGCGTTTATATTTTTTTTCCCTAAATTGTACTTATAAAAGGCATTCTTTAAAATTTTATTCTAAATTTTATTTACTTTAAAAAAATCTTCTGCATATCAAATCATATCCTTTCTCTATTCTATTAAAACAATATTTTTTATTATTTCTTTATTACTTTTTTCTTCTCTTCTAATTACTATAGCTATTCAAAAATCCATATGTATTCAATAAAATATTAAAAATTATAAGAAAAGTTTTTGAGAATGAATAGTAATTCTCTAAATATTCTAATTTATTATTCTTTTTCTATCTTCAACCCCCCTTTTAGGGAAGCTGATGGAGGACTATTTCAATCAAAATCTTAAAAGATTTTCCTAAATTATAAGGAAAATGGGCATATAAGAACTAATATAAATACTCTAAGAGTACTAACAACAAATTTCCTGTAGGAGTTTTCCTTCATTTTATGGAAAAAATTAAATTTAAAAAACTATAAAATGACTCTCATATTAGAAGTCATATATTTAACATATTATTAATATATAGAATGATTAATAAAATTTATCGTTTATAGATAAACAAAAAGTTGTTTGAGTTTCTAAATTTTGAAAAATTGATCGAAAAATTGATACTTCTACTCTAAGTAACTATAATCTAGAATGTAAAACATAGCCAATATTAATTTTATAGCAACTCAATTTTTGAAAATTAAAATTGTTTCTCTGGTTGGTAACTGGAAAAGTCTTCTTGCAAATGTTTTGTAAACGTCTATGTGGTACTTACGTGGCTTCTTTTATATGTAGAGAGTTATTTTATAACTTTAACTTTAACACTACTCTTCATTTTATTAAAACAATTTTTTAAACTTTTTTTGTTCATTTTATTAACTCATGTGAGGAAAAAATAAAGGTGCGATGAAGGAAAAAAGTCATATATAATGTAGAAAGTGAATAGTCATTCTTCAAAAATAAAGAGTTATTATAGCATCCTTTAAATGTGGAGAGAAGGATGAAGATTATGTTTGAGCAACATCTTAGATTTAACTCTATATTTGTAGATAATATAAAACCTCGTGAAGATACTTTAACATGAGAATTAGCACCACCTTTCAAGAACAATAATTAAATAAATTAAGAAATGCAAACCCTTATTTATATTAATTTAGGCTTTTAAAATATATTTATAAAAATATTTAAATTAATTAAGATTTTTTAATTAAATATCTAAATGCTTGGAAAATATTGTATCCTGAGAATTAATTCTTTTTAAAAGAATTGGTTAATATGTGCTATTTTAGGTTTATTAAAAAATTCATGTAATCCCATATATATATACATATAAGTTTATTGTTACAATTATTAACTTATTCTTTCACTTATCTATGTAAACAAACTATAAAGTTGAGTTTGCATACACATAATTATTCTTTCAATATTACTCTTTATTTTATCATTACATGTATAGAGTTTTTCAAATGTGAATACTTATTTTGTAAATCCAACACTATAATTTATTTTGTATCTTATTTTTAATAAATTAATATTTCTTTCTCTTTTATTTTTATTGAAATAATATTTCTCTAATTTCATTTTTATTAATTTGGAATTCACAATAATTCATTCAAATAATATAATATATAGATAGTTCGTGTGGCTTTGTATAATGAGTGTGCCTTTATTTACACTATGAGCTTTTAACCTAGTTAGAGCACGAACAGTGGCATAGCTAAAGTTTCATCAAAATTTAGTTAAAAATGTCATTATTATAAAAATTAGCTAGCCTTTTTTTACAACTTTTGTAGGTCCCAAAGTGAGTCCGGGGGGGGGGGGGGAATAGACTTTTTTCATGCGCAGAAGCTAGACTGTTAGCTGACTTTTGATTCTTCTATGGATAACTATGATGGAAGTACTAATGGAGAAGATGACAATCTGGACTGTGAGTGATAATGAGAGTTATAATGAACTATCAGACAAATCAGAGATGTGAGTAAATGCTCTTTGCTTAACAGATCTCAGACGTGAAAGGAATGATTTATGATAGTTTGGATTGTGGAAAACAACACAGAGATTTGACTCGATGGTTGTGTTGGATCTTTGATGAATAAGAGTTTGTGATTAATCAAAGGATTGTTCTTGTTCTTCGTTCAACACAGCACACAACACTTAGAAGAATTCTCTCAGAGTCTCTCTCTCTCTAGCGTTGGAACTCTTGCTTTAATTCTGCAAAAGATGCTTTTCTTTTCGTACACAGAATAATGTATATTCAATTCTTAGTTCCTTGCTTTATATGAGAGTTGACTTTATTCTTACTCTTTTTGTGTGTGAGAGATAATTGTTTAAGGATAAAGTGCATGTGCGCCATGTGTTCATCCCGACAGGTTGAATCCTGATGCTCAAAGTGCGGGATTTCAGGGGATGGGTTGATCTGCTCTGATCTGTAGATCTGTTGCCCATAATGCGTATTTGCATGCCGTAGTTGATCTTGATCGTTTATTTGTTGTGGTGGTTGGCAGTAATTAATGCGACATTAAATGCGCTCAACTGCTCAGAACGATGCAGGCTTACTATACAAACCCTAGTTGACGACATCGCTAAGTTAGAATACTTAGGGTATATTTAGGGTTGCAAGTTTGCCTCGAAGGTGGGTGCCTCGAAGGTTTGGTAACTCGAAGATTTTGGGTAGAGCCTGTAGAAGTTTTTGGAATTTTGCTTTAGACTTTACAGTATTAATTTTTACGAGTCTACGACTCACATATCTTCGAGTCTTTGAGGCTAGAGTTCGGGTTAGATTAGGTCTTTTGTGTCAATTTATTAACTGTAAGTCTGCGACTCTCCTAATGGCTCTTAGAGTGACTTCTTCATAATGCACCTAATCTCCCCGTTGGTATAGCTGGGAGTCTACAACCCTAACTCTACGAGTCTATGACCTTAACTCTGCGGGTCTACGACCCTCGGGTCTCTCAGTTAACTTTACTTGACTAAGAGGCTCTTCGACCATCAATGGGTCAGAGTGACCATAGGATCATTGACTCTACGAGTCTTCGACCCTGAAAATCTTCAACTCTATGAGTCTTGGACTTTGCATTTACTTCCTTAGTCTTTCGCAGTTGCTCATAAACCGAGTCTCCGTATTCTTCGAGTCTTCGACTCTATGGCTTCGACCCTTCAACTATAACTCTCAACCTTCAAGATCTCCGAGTCTGTGACGTCTAACAATTTCTTTAGATTAACTGTATTTGTTTCTACGACTGTTGAGTCTAGGACTCTACGAGTCTTTGAGCTACAGTTACATTTTTGTTTGTCAGTCTTTATTGCATCGACTCTTCGACCTTCGACCTACGAGTCTGCGAGTCTCTAGTTTGATTCTTAACAGTGTTTTAAGGCCTCGACTCTACGACCCTTGAGTCTACGAGTCTGGCGGTACTTTAAGTTCTGTTAATTGACTTTAAGCGCTTTTAGGGACTTTACAGTTCTACGGGCTTCGAGTCTTCGAGTCATTTAAAGTTGGTTACTGTTCTTTAGAATTCTTCGACTCTATGAGCCTACGAATTTACCGTTGCTTGCAGTAACGATCTCTTTTCCGCACTTCGACCCTACGACCTTCGACCTTGAATCTACAAGTCGCAATGCGTTGTCACAAATTTGCTTCGAGTCTCTAGACCCTACGAGTTTACGAGCCTCTCGCCAATATGTCCTGTGACAATTCTACCTCTACAAACTTCGACTCTTCGACCCTACGACCTTCGGATCTTCGAGTCTCCAGACTTAGACTGTATTTTGGCAGCTTCATCAAATCCTATATATCCAACAACTTTAAATAATAGACTCAAAAACTCTTTAACTCTTTTAATAAAATATTAATTCATTTCAAATTTGCTGCATGATCGGAAGAAAGCGGGAATGAAGCTAATGGGCCAGGATGGGGGGACTAGTAGGGATAGGGTCGAATGGGGACGTGAAGGGAACTGTGGGGACAGGGACGGGTAGGGACAAGGCAGGCATAGGGATGGTGGGGACTGGTGATTAGTCTGGGCTGGGGGCCTGGACGGTGGTGGCATGGTTGCAATGGCGTGAGAGAGCCTTTATGAGAAAGAGTTGGCCCACGATGAGGAGAAGAAAAAAAATAGCCAATGCTTTTGATTGGATAAATATGGCCAACAAATTTAATATTTATTAAATATACTATAGCAATAGTAAGCTTACTATGGACACTTTTTAAACATTCTTTCTATATTTTGGCATTTAGTTAGCCGATATTGAGTGCTCTTAGAGCATCGATCTCCAATAGTATAAGCTAAAATTGATTGACTAAATTTATATTTTGCTTGCAATATTATAAGTTTAGCTATAACATCTCTAATGGTGTATACTTTATTTTTTTGCTTAAATATCTTTTTTCCAATTTTACCTTTATTATTCATCATAAAAGAAAATTTATACACAATTACATGACCCAATGGGGTAACATTGTTCTCTCCCTCCTTCAATTAGTTGGGTTCTAAATCACAAACTCAATCTTAATTCCAATCTGAATCTTAATCTCTCTCGTTTATCCCAAATCACAAAGAACAAGTTAGGATTAAAAAGCAGAGAGATCTCAATCATGCTCAATAAGTTCCTTGATGGGCTACATCTATGTTAGTCTCAGTGTATTATTCGGCCAAATACAAGATACATAAACTAAGTCAAAGGCTAAAGGGATAAGCATAATCTAGGGAAAGTCTCAACATATTATTTTCCTTTATTTGTTTTGAAGGTTGTTACTTATGATTTAAAATTATCCAATAAATGTGTCATCGATTTAGGAGAAGTGGTTAGACGATGTGTATTTAAATCATTTTAATGAATAAAGAGAGGTAGAAAAATTTATTCTAAGGTTCCAGTGAATATGAGAGG
This sequence comes from Taxillus chinensis, assembly GCA_023512835.1. Lineage (NCBI taxonomy): Eukaryota > Viridiplantae > Streptophyta > Magnoliopsida > Santalales > Loranthaceae > Taxillus > Taxillus chinensis. The sequence continues at coordinate 45,954,458 of CM042091.1, forward strand.
TATTGATGGGTTACATCCATGTCAGTCTCAGCGTATTGTCCGACCAAATACAAGATACGTAGAATGAGTCAAAGGCTAAAGTGACAAACATAATCCAGGGAAAGTCTCAACGTATTATTTTCTTTTATTTGTTTTGAAGGTTGTTATTTATGATTTAGAATCATCTAATAAATGTATCATCAATTCAGGAGAAGTAGTTAGACGATGTGTATTTAAATCATTTTAATGAATAAAGAGACATAGAAAAATTTATTCCAATTCTTGAGGTTTGTTCTCGCCCAAAGAGGACATTGTGTATGAGCTTTGACTGGACCTATCATTCTTAACCGCACAAACTTATGATTCATTTCCTTGTCATACCCAACCAAAATACTTAGGGCTCGTTTGGTACGCAGGAATGAAATTGGAGGGAATGTAATCATTAAAGGAATGGAATTGACATAAGAAAGAAATGAATTTTTTGATTACCTTTACTGGGTTTGGTATGAAAAAACAAAGGAAAGTAATATATTCTTGCAATTATTGAAATATCATTGATTAAAATTTATTAAATATTTTTTTATTAAAAAAACGTTTATGTACACAGCCAGATCGGGCGTGGAAGGGGAAGCGTGGCGAGGGGGCGACACGGCGAGGAGGGGGGTGCAAAAGGGGGGCGCGGGGGTAGATCAGGCACGACGAGGGGCGTGGTGGTAGATCAGGCGGAGCGAGGAGGTGCAACGATGGGAAGGGGTGTGCGGCGCAGGGGAGGGGGAGGGGTGTGGCAACGGCGAGGGGGGCGCGGCGACGGGGTGAGAAGGGAGAGAGGGAGAGATAAAAAAATAATTAAATAATTAAAGGGTATAAAAATAAATAAGGTTCCCTTGTGCAAGGGAACCTTAGTAAACCAGGGGGTGAGGGGAATTAATTTTCCCCTACATAAGAGTATAATATTCCCAAGGTAATGCCCATTTCCTTTCTCCTTGCTGTTCAAACGTGTTAAAGGAATAAAACTCGATTCCTTTCCTTTCCTTTATCACGTACCAAACATGCTATTATATTAAGAATCTAATACTAAATTAACAACAACACCTTTTAAGATCAAGCACACTCACCAAGAGACCAACCATCACTTAAATCATCGCTCGCCTTCTTAATTTCCCTCTCATTGATGACATTGGTAGGCTATATAATGATGTCACAAGTTTAGATGCCCCTGGATGATCGATAGATAATTCTCAACTCTAGCAACGAAAACCTCCCCTATGGAACCGTAGTCATCGCAAAGCTCCACATCTGGCCGAAGTCCATTTGAGCCAACATAGCCTAGAATTCAGTGGTGGCAGTAACAGGTTTAGCATTGGTGAAGCCAAGACGCTTGTCAGAGAGAGAGAGAGAGAGAGAGAGAGAGAGAGAGAGAGAGAGAGAGAGAGAGAGAGAGAGAGAGAGAGAGAAGCGTTATTATTTGTAAGGATAATTTAGATTGTTGAAAGTGTTAGAGGGTGAAAAATAATATGGTATCTTAGTTAAAAGCTAAGAAAATATGTAAATTTATCTAAATTTATTGCTTTAACTAGTTTTATAATTAACCTATTGAAAATAAATTTTATTTATATTTAACTATAGAGATACTTCTAAAAATGATAATTTTGATTTGACATAACTTGTCCCATCCCATGTGAGTTTTACTCAACCCGTAAAAGTAATAGGACAATTACAAATTTTACTTGATCCATCCGGATCAACATATTTTTATTTATTTTTTCTATAGTATGTATTATATATTAATTTAGGAATAACGGATTATCCATGAAAATGGGTATTAGAACTACTTCATCATTGTGTGGGTTAGTTTGTATAAATAATTTTGCTATTGTTTAAAATTATAAATTGGATTTTGGAAACAATTATGAAAAGAATTTTTAAAATTAAGAATAACATAGCCATCTAATAAGATAAGCTCTTGCGTGGAGCTCTCGTTCCTATATAAAGCTTAATGAGGGAGAAAATACAAAGATATTATTTTGAAAAAGAAAAAAAAAGCCTTGTTATAGCTAAACATTATGACTTTCTTTAGAGGCAAATTGGGCACGTTAAGTACGGGTTTGTTCATATTTGGTTTGAAAAACATGCTAGTTTGCTGGAATATTAGTTGTATCGAAGGATGCGGGATTTGTTTGTGTTATCGTTAGAAGCCAATACATTGTGATAGCCAAGGGAGGTGGTGATATCTTTCTTGGTGAGGAGCTTGGAAAATAGAAAAAAAAAAGCCCCCAAATTTCTTTTGTAAACAAAAACATATTAAAGACCATAATTGTATAATTGTGCTCATAATAAAATTCGTTTTGTGGTCATTTTATTCAAAACCAACATATATAGAAATTTGTTTGTCAAATCAGTCCTGAGCAAGTCGATCCAAGCTGATTATTGAATTTGTTTATTTGTAATAATAAATTGCGTTATGTTTCTTTTACATCAGGGTTTAGCATTCTGTGGACATGATGAATCAATAGAAGTTGAGAACAAAGGTCTAATTTATACTCTCTGGTCTAATAATTATAAATTGTCCATTAGTGATTCTTTACACTTTCATTGTCCCTTTTTGTAAGTTTTGGTGTTTTTGTTTTGCGGTTCTTCCCTACAATCAAAGTCAATTCACTACTACAACCAGAAAAGATGTATAAGTGGGAAGAGGGCAAGTCAAATTGTCAATCTTGATTTGTTATAAAATATTATCATTAGGGTTTTAAAATTAATTTTTAATTCTTGATAAGCAAAGGTTTTTTTAGCTTCTCATTTGATAAGCAAAGTTGTCACATTTAGATTAAATTCTGCATTTTTTTAACTACTATAATTTTTCTAAATATATGTCAAATCCAGCGTGTATGGATCTTTATTTGTTTTTGTTTTTCTATGTGGGCATGTTATTGGGATAAGCAGGGACAGGTTGTGGCTGGTTCTATGTTAATCTATATGCTTAACAATGTTGTATATATTTCATTTGGGGAGGAATATCTTGGTATTACTTTGCAATAAGTGCAGTGCAGTAACAATATTTTGCTAAATTTTAGTATTTTCTATGGCAGATTAATTATCCGAATTCTTTTCCTTATAATGTTAATTTTATGGTTTGAATATTAGAATTTATAATTGATAAAACAAAATGTTGACTGCATTTTTGCCCCCTCAACAAAAAATTTCCGTCCGCCACTCGTGACCGGTGCCAATCGCATCAAATCAACTCGTGCAATTCAAAAACAACAACCGAATACATTCCGGAGTTTTTCACAATTCTCGACATCCCATGAACGATCTCGCTCGCCTGTTCACATAAATCTGTTAAAATCGAAGCACAGCTCCTGGTCCTCCTCCTGCTGCTGCTGCTGATGATGATGACACCGATGACGACGACGACTCAATACGTGGGCATCGAACATCGTCATACCATTGCCACAGTAGCTGTCCCTGTCGTCTTCCGTAATGTTTCCATTAACGTAGGCAGTAGCCCCATCCGCCGCCGACTTCATGGAGCAAGACGACGTGGTATCTGAGAGAGCAGACCCCATCCACATGCCCTGGAAGTAGTGGCCGTGGTGGTTTCCATAGAAAGTGCAGTTTCCTCCTGCGGGATTAATCCCATCCGCATTGCCCTGCAAGACCAGCTGGGACTGGCAGCTGCTGTCTTGTAAATCCTGAATCAACTGGGGTTGGAACTGGGTCTCCGAGAATTCGTGGATTTGGGACTCTCGGCAGTCATGGGGTTGGTGGTGGTACTGTTGTTGTGGGAAGTTGCAGTGGTGGGAGGAGGACATGAGAGCCACTGCGGCGGTACTGGCGAGGTCGAGTAGATTTGGGTCAGCGATGATGGGCCGTGCCTCGTACGTGTTGGGCTGACGACCAATGTGATCAATAATGGCCTCAGCCTGGCGGTGGTGGTGGTGGTGAGATAATGGGTCCATAATGGCGGCGGAGAGTTCAAGAAAGTCCATGCGAGGCCCGTGGGTCACCGGGTCGATGCCCATCCTCAATAGCCTCTTGCGGATGTGGGTGTTCCAGTAGTTCTTGATCTCGTTATCGGTTCTCCCAGGCAACCGAGAAGCGATCGCGGACCACCTTAGCATAGAAATACATGGAAAATTATTTAAATGCTCAAATCCTATCGATTTGACATCTGCAATTCTACTCACAAAGGACTTGGGTTGGTAGGTAGGGCGCCACGTACATAATTAATTAATAAACTGGCCGCTAATTAAACTAGCTACCACTTTTTTTTTCTTTTTTTGGGTATCGTCCTTCAATTTCACGTTAAAACGTATTTGTTTTGCTATAAAATTTCCCTACATATATGTATATATATATAATGCAGTACTCACTTGTTTCCAAGGATGGAGTGCAGCTGGATGATGGTATCTTCTTCTTCGAGTGAGAATTTTCCTCTCTTGATGTCAGGTCTGAGATAGTTGGTCCAGCGCAGCCGACAACTCTTCCCACACCTCTGGAGGCCTAGTTCATTTTGCACATGGTTTAGAAGGCCTCATTTAGCCTATTGAATCTTACATTAATGCCTGAACTGAGGCTAGAACTCCAGATTAATTGTATGTTTATATTATATATAGTAGCAGCAGCAGTAGTATGATTATAGAAAATATATACCTGCATTTTTGGGAAGAGTTCGCCACCTTCCATGCCCATGCTTCTCGATATAATCCAGAAGTTTCTGGTCCTCCTCAGCAGTCCACGGACCCTTCTTCAACCCATTTTTGTCACAGCAAGGTGTTTTCCCCATCGTTCTGAAGTCCCTTCAATCAGAAACAGCTTAACTGTGATGCAGATGAGAGAGAGGAGAGAGAGAGAGAGAGAGAGAGAGAGAGGGAGGGGTGTTTAGATGAATTTCTATGCAGGTGAGAGTTTTTGAAGCAAAGAAAGATAGGGGGAGGCTTAGATGGGGTAGGAAATGTATAAATAGTAGAGAACTAGGAAGCAGTGACAAAGTTGGGGTGTTTTGTTAAAGTCAATGTGATTTGGTATGGGCCTTTGTTTACAACTAGAGGAACGTGTCTTTTTTTGGGGAGAAAATCAACGGTTTTCTCTCTCCTCTTGTCGTGTTGCAAGACGTGGAGGCCTTGGTTGGCTGCTAAAACTTACACGTGGGAGCCATTGATTGAGTGCCCTGGGAACTCAAGAAAAAACGAAACTGTAATAATTCATTAAAAATAATTCTAAAATATAAATTTAACTGCAATTTCCTAGAACCCATTGTATAACTGGGTTGGTTCAACTATATACGAATTTAATATGAACTAACTAAAAATTAAGCCATCAATCTAATTTCATTAGTCTACGTTTTCATTTTGGTTTATTCCAGTTCCTATGTCTTACTTATACACTATTATTCCATAATCCATAGGCTGACTCCTTTTAAATTATGATTTAAAGGTGGCTAAAAATAAAAAGGTAAAATGTACCAACTTCACATATGATTTGCGATGGAGAAGTTTAAAACCATGCATTTAACGCCTGCGGTTTAATTTGATTTCCAAATAAAAGCATTGTTAAATGTCAACATAATTATAAAATGTCAAAAATTGTCATTACGTAAAAGTGGCCGTGTGATTTTATTTTGATTAATTATGAAAAAATAAAGAAAAATAAAATTACACATTAAGCCAAAGTCCGGGGGGGTTTAAGTTCCTCCATTTTCAAAACATGGTCAGGAAATTAGTACCTTAGCTAAACGACAATGACAGTAATTGCATTTTGCCCAACAAAAAGAAAACATTTTTAGGGGGAAGAAAACAGGGCTATGATGGGAAACTCGTTCAAACTTTGTGTTGAAAATTCAAAGAGGGCAATCAAAATGGATATAGGTAGGGAGCATGACATTAAAGGCAAGATCATACGATCATTTTTTAATAAGAATAATTAAGTACTCAGGATTATTTTTTTCTTTTCATTTTATGAATACATAAACGTCAATCCCAAATATGTACCACTAGAAATCTAAAGGATATTAATTATGTGTCTGTGGCTATGTGAAATATCAATTATTATAAAGAAATACTTGAAGTTAGAACACACAAAACACCCCCCCCCCCCATAATAAAAATTGCAACTACTTATTTAATTTATCTTTGAGTAATGTTAAATATAATGCCCAAGAGTAACTGTAATAACGTAATAGTATATCAAATTATATGATAAATAAAGTCGGTTACACAAATATTTTTGTATTATCATTAAACAATGATCAAAGCCACCTACAATGTTGAAGGAAAATTCATGTAATCAAGAAGTTGATTAATAATGCATTTTTTATTATGGGTAAAATTCTAGATACCTTATTTTAATATATATAAATATTAAATAGCACAATGCTGATATTGCACTAATTAAATAGTTAGTTGCGAATTCAGCTAACTCATTTGATTAAATATCTTTGCTATTAAAATTATGTACCATCGAATTGTATAATGGTGAATAACTTTGATCAGTATAAAAAAATTAATAAATTTATAAACCGTGATGTCTATATCAATTACGATTTTACAGGATGTTGAACACACTTTTTATCTTATACCTTTTATGTTGGAATTAATATTTATAACCTTTTGTTTGAAACATTTTTTAAAAGAGATTGTGAATTAATGTAAACATCTCGTATAATTATTATTTCTCAGAGTAAAACAGTCAAAACATTTATAAATTGGATATATCTTAATGAACCTCATAATTAAAAGTTGCATCACATTCACAGCGTTGTGTTTCATCCATAAAAGTAATTTTTGTACCGTAAAATATTAGGGTTAAATTAACTCAATATCCATGGCGATTGTGCTGGACTTAAGATTGAGCCTCTTTTTTTTTTGGATTAATAATGAGATCCTTTTATACAAAAAAAAAAACGGAGATTAATTGTCCTTTCTCAATGCTACAACAAATTAAACTCATCATTAATTCTATATGTCTGTTCTGGAAGCTCCCATCCGACCATCCCTTCTTTGCCAGAAATATACTGTGGACAGCTAACGAAAGGTGTTCATGTTTGGCAACCGCGACTCAAGTCGATTTGACGTAGGACGACAACGATGAATCTGGACATCTGGTCCCAGGTAACATGTCTGCATTCCTCATAACACTCTTAGAATTAATCGTCCCGCGCCGACGGCCGGGCGGGCTAATTAATCCTCCAGCTTAATTTTTGGCTCGGCATTAGGCATTAGACGCGCGTCGCCACGTGGCTCCATGCATGACGGCGCTTTTGTGGAGTGCCCCGGGCCCACACCCTCGTCGCTCCTTGAGCGCTGAGCTGAGAGCTCAGTGCCGGCGCTTCAGAGTCAACTGTTGAGTTCAATAATTGTGCAATGAATTAACGGATAGCTCCGTTATTATTTTATTAACCATTCTTATCTTTTCAATAATTCTTGTATTAAATTTCCTTTTTTTTTTGGGTATGCATATAAAACTTTGAGAAATAGGCTACGCATTATATATAATAATATGGTCGTCACATGTCGCAATCCCATGACAGAGCGTGTGAGCCAGTAAAATAATCGGGCAAACGTTAATTAAATTGTTCTTCTTTTTTTTTTTCCCAAAAATAGGCAATCAAGGCTCACAATCGAGGTAGAGATAAGGGGTTTAAATTTTTTTAAATAAATTGATACATTTTTATTTACGTGTAGGGACCGATAGATCTCTGGATAGTCACTTGGTTTCTATAATAAATATTCAAATGGTAATGCCTCGTCCATTTCTATGTAAGTTCCAAATTAATATAACGTTAACAAAAATCTACACATAAAAGGCATAACTGCTAGCTCTGTAACGTTTTTATACTCCTCGTCATGAAAAGATTCATATATTCAATAGCGCAAACAAAAATAAAACACAAAAAAGCGCTAGTGATATCCAAATTCATTTTAATAAAAAAGTGGTGGCACTAGTTCAGCCACAACTATCATGGGCATGTATATCTAACTGAAAAATAAAATTGCATAATATGTTATTAGAGCTCGAGGAACTTTGATCATAAAACTAATTAACTTTAACAGAGATGATATTTTTACTAATTAATTAATATTTAATTGACGATTATACTGTGGGACATTTCTAACACATGTGATTCACATATATATTTGACTCTTATGTTGCGTGAAAGTTGATTGCAAAGCCAGTCAAATTATTCAAAATCATTTGATAAAGATTAGAGGTATCGCGTGATGACTAAATTAATTGTTTCACATTATTACTTAAACATAATTACTATCTCTTAATTAAATTTTTATGTAATAAACTATTTTTTGGCACGTACCATATATATATCAAAGAAATATAACCTAACTAACTAACTCATTAAAAGAAAATAATTATTTGATATTTAGTTTTGCTTGTGGTAAAATTGTTCAAATTATCCTTTTACAAAAACGCTGTAATTATTAATTAAGAAGAGATACTGCATGTGGGTGAAAGAGACGGGACACGACACGACGTATGGGAAGTGACTAAAAGAGTATGGTACAAGTGCTTTTCATGAATGCTGTCATTGCACTTGCCCCGTTTATATGCCCGTTTCAGTCAATGCAAAGACTACTACACTCCAAAAATTGGATCCGTATTCAAAACCTTAATTAGATTAATATAAAGGAAAAAACAAAAACAGACACGATAGCTTTTTCGATGGTGGCGTTTTTGTTTCTGTTATTTTAGCGGGTATATAATACAAGAAAGAAAAATTGTGGACAAAAATCATGTTCCTGAAGGTAGGAAATGAGGGCCATTTCGGAGAAGAAAGACATAATTTATTTTCAGAGTATTCAATATTTATTATAAAAATTAAAAATAATATCATTAATAAAATATTACATAAAATGTTATAAAATCATAGAAGTCTTTAAATATAACACCACTAAAAAAATACATGAAATGTCATAAAATCCTCCTGCGGGTCTTCATAGCTTGGTAACGTTGCATGATAGCTTCATTATCAATGTTATCAAATACATCACTCTCAATGTATGTTACCAAACAATCATTCATCCATTGATCTCCCATTCGATCGCTAGTTGATTCTTTATATATTTCATTCTTTGAAAAACTTTTTCTCTCATCATAGGTTGCAAACAGGAAGGGTCAACACTAACTTCACAAGCGAGATAAACTAAAGGATATGTGACATCCTTCTCTGTCTCTACCATCTTTCTCGCAAGCTCATCAATTCCATGTAGTTCCATGAACATGTCATTAGCTTGCACATCAACAATGTAATTCTGAAGTTGAATATCAAGTGCAATTAAATCTGTCTCAGAAAAATCATATGGATATAACTCTGCGAGATGAATCAACTTTTGCTTATCAAAAGCACAAAATGAATTACTCGGATTTAAGCAAGCCATACAAAGTAGCAACTCTGTATTCCCCTCTGAAAAACGGTTGTTGAGCTCTTGAAGTTGCATATCTATGATTGTGTAGAATAATTCAACACGAAAGTGATGTGAATTTGTAATTTGTGGGGTTTGGCGTCGTAGCCTCTCACCAATTACAAAAATTTCATCCATGTTCAATATGGGAATATTATGTTTGTTACAAAATAATGATACTTCACCAACAAAGATTCCCAATCATTGTCTCTCATCATCGTAGTCGTTTCTTAGACATGTCAACAAGTGTTATAGCATTTACAATATTTTGATTTTTCCTTTGCAATGCTATTGACAACTCATTTGTGACTCCTAGAATATGTTTCATCAAATGTAGAGCAAAGGCAAACTCAAAAGATAAGATTAACTTCAAAGTAGACCGAGCATCACCTTTTTGCTCATAACTTGTGCCATCCACCATAATAATCTCAAGTACTTCAACAGAGTGAGAAAACATCAAAATCAAGTTGATAATTGTACCATAATGTGACCCCCAACGTGTATCACCTGCACGTTTAAGATTTGTCTCTTGATTCAAACCTTGCCCACTTTGAAGTTCACCCATGTCTAATGCTTTTTCAATTTTGCCCAATTGTGCATCTCGAAGAGCATCTCGTCTCTTACAAGAGCCTCCAACAATATTTATCAATTTAGCAACCAAGCAAAAAAATTCAGCAATAACATTATGATTCTTAGCAACAGCTACAAGAGTCAACTGAAGTTGATGAGCAAAGCAATGAACATAATATCGTTGATTCATTCTCTCTTAAAATCAAAGCTTTAAGACCATTAAACTCACCTTGCATATTACTGGCCCCATCATAACCTTGCCCACGTAGTCTTGATAAACTTAATCCATGCTTTGAAAATAGAGATTCAATTGCAACTTTGAGTGACAAAGCAGTGGTATCTGTTACATGTACAATACCAAGGAACCGCTCTGTAACATCTCCCTTCTTGTTCACATAACGCAAAACAACTGCCATTTGTTCTTTAATTGATATATCACGAGACTCATCCACTAAAATTGAAAAGAACTCATTGTCAAGATCCTTGATGATGACATTGGTAGTTTCACAGCATTGCATTCACAATGTCTTTTTGAATATCAGGGTGAGTTAACTTGTTATTTTTTAGGACATTTTTGTACCACTTCATTGATGGATCCATTGTGATCAGCCAAAAATTGTAGAAGCTCAAGAAAATTTCCTTTATCACTTGAACTTGAAGATTCATCATGGCCACGAAAAGCTAATCCCTGACGCAAAAGGAATCTTATGCAATCAACTGTCACATTTAACTGAATTCGATACTTCATCTTTTCTTCATTTGTCTGCTTAACAAAAACATTGTTAATGTGTTGATTTGGCCTCATTAAATCCTCACACTTCTTGAGAGCTTGGTTATGTGCACTATTAACACCTCCAACATGGATTCGAAGCTTTTCTTTCTTATGCCACAATCTGAATCCCGTTCTTACAAAAGTGTCACCTCCCGCTTGCTTACCAACATCTTGTCTAAATAGGTAACAACATAGACAAAATACTGCATCCTTTTCTATACTATATTCCAACCAATTTTTGTATTCAATAAACCAATCAGGATTAAACCGACGCATTGATCCAGCAATTTCAGTTTGAGGTAAATTAGTAGGAACAATTTGACAAGGACCCTTTTGTATATAAGCTCTTCTTATATTATCTTGATCATTAGGAAAATAAGATGACATCGGTTCTCGTAGCCCAGGATCCGAAGGAAGATTGTTCAAGTCAACACAAATTCGCTTAGAAGAACCAGAAGAAGAATCTTTTGGTTTTCTTATCACAAATTTATCCATCTCTAGCGGAAATAGCTGAAAATATAATAGTTATAGTAGATAGTCAAACACCACAAAATTCATTACATCAAACACTAGTACAACCACAAATAAGCAATACATTAAACACTACAAGTTTACAAACATCAAACATGTCTAGATATTTATTGAAAATATCTAGAAAATCCCTTTTGCATTTTCTAAATTAAAATCCAAATGAAATTATTGAATAGCAAGACAATATGAATTATGAAATTATCAATTATAAAAATCAAATTATTAACTATGCATTTTAAAATTATTGTAAATTTTATTAAAAAAGAGCAGTGAGAGCTAAGAGTCTAAGACAAACCTGTGAAGCGATAAATCGATTCAAGAAACACTTAGGAGAACAATTGAACAAGCACAAGGTTTACAGACAGCTAATCAACCCGCCTCCGCCTCGCACCCCAAAAATTGTCAATAATGAACTATACAGAGAGATTGAGAGAGCACCAATACACATAAGTTCAAAATTGGCACACAAAGCTTATTAAATCTGTAAAATTAATAGGATTACAGGAACCCAAAAAAACAAAAAACAACAGGGCGTAGGCGTACGCGTACCAGGTGATGATGTCGTGTTCGGGAACCGAAAGCGTGACGGACCGCCGGTGCCGGATCCTGGAGCGTCGAAGTGAGGGGCCGAGAGCGACGGTCGCCGGTGTTGCAAGAAGCGACGGGCGACGGGCGCTGGGCCGCCGGCAAGTTGCCAGGGGGGCGTGTGACGGGACGGCCGGACCGCCGGGTGCCGGATCCTGGAGCGTCGGAAGTGAGGGGCCGAGGGCGACGGTCGCCGGTGTTGCAGAAAGGCGACGGGCGACGGGCGCTGGCGGCCGGCAAGTTGCCGGGGCGGCGTGTGACGGGACGGCCGGACCGCCGGTGCTGGATCCTGGAGCGTCGAAGTGAGGGGCTGAGGGCGACGGTCGCCGGCGTTGCAGCAGGTGACGGGCGACGGCCGACGGGCGCTGGGCCACTGGCAAGCTGCGTTTGCCGTTTGGTGTTGGGGCGTTGGAGCGTACGTAGCGACGCAGCGTAAGGGAAAGAACTGTGCGTCAATTTGTTTTGAGAAGAATGAAGGGTGTGCGGCGGCTAGGTTAGGGTGTGCGTCAATTTGTTTTTTTGATATTTTAATTAAATATTATTAATAAAAAAAAATTTAAACGGGCCAGGGTGTGCAACTGCACACCCTCAGCCCTATGTAGCGCCGCCCCTGTCTTTGACGTAAAGCTGATTGTGTCCTTAATTATTATAATAAAATATAATAACAAAAAAAAAAACTCAACCTAGCACATGCATTTGTGTCCCAATCATGTATAGTCCAGCAAATAACTATTGCGAATGCAATAAAACGTGCTCTCAAACATTTCTTATACAGCTTGAATTTGTAGCAAGCTGAAAATATAGGCGGTTCTTTTAACTTTGGCATCACCAAAAAGAGTTTAAGATAAGTGGATCACCATAGTCCAAGAAAAACGAGTCATTCCACAATGAATAATTAGTAGTTGATTGATTTAATAATTTTAATTATATCCTACATATGCATTCTTGTAACTGAAGGTTGCCTATTTGCGGGACTAGTCCTAAAAAATATAGGATACCCTAGGCGAACTTCAAATAATGTGCCTCGATTAATTTCTTTCTCTAAAAATTAATTAGACAACTTTAAAAATTTTTATAATGTATTTAAAAATTATAGTAATTATAAACTAATATCTACAACTATCAATTCATAATGTCAAAACATATTATTCTAAATATAAATATAATAAAGAACTCAGTTTTTAAATTCCAATCGATGTTATGCTTCTATGGCTTGTGAATGAGTGTTTGAGCAATAGATAATAGTAGTTACGAATGTGTAGAATACGATATAGACAAGCTATTAAGTCTATTAAAGAACTTCCATGATTTTAATAAAGAATTCCTTCAAAAATATAGTAGAAAATATCGAAATAATTCTCAGGTTTAAGTTACTGCAGTCACAAATTCACACAACAACAAAGTCTCCAAAAGATAAAAATGCTTTAAGGTTTATTGTCCTCTATCCTGTAATGACTTGTGTTAGGGGATTTGAGAAGTTAGTTATTTATGTGTTGGGCAAGGCTCTTGGTTAATGTGGGATAGTGGTCAATGTAGTCGACCTGGCATAGTTTTGGTTGAGGTCGATCAGTGGCAATTTGTGGAGGGTTTTTTTTTGAGTTGGTTGATACGAGATGATTTTCGATGTGTGGTCGATGTCAGGTCAACGTGGCATATGAGTAGTTGAGGTCGACCAGAGCAGATTCCCGAGAGTTTTTTCATGTGGGTTGGTCGACGTGGTCGACACAACTAAAGATTGACCATGTTTGATATGGAAGTTGGTTGACCTAAGTGTCTGGTCAACACAGGAAAATGATGGTTGATGTGGTCAATGTCGACTCTGTGATAATGTATTTTCGATATATGTCTTCGATTATGCGATTTTAGGTTTTTTGGGTATTCTGTTCGAGAGAGAGAGAGAGAGAACCCTATTGCCCGGTCGTAGCTGCTATGTTCTTGTGGGTGAACGACATCTAGCAAGGAAAAGCGAGGAGGATCTTCCGATTTAAACACCTAAGTTCATCCGAATTTGAGCTAAGAATTTTGTACTCTCTTGAACCTATTTTAGGGTTAAGTCTTGAGGTAGATAATATATGCAAATTCATATATGTGTCATCTCCTATATGAATGTTAGCTTTCAATGGCATGTTATACTTGTGAGTTTTGATGAGTCTATCATTAGTGGGGATTAAGGGTCCTTTCATAGTAGTTGAGTATGGAGGCTGTCGGTGTGTCCGTTTGCTATCCGTCTTGTGTTAGCATTCGTTCGTGTTAGTTATGTGATTGGATTTTGTGAGAAAATTACAGGAAGGCATGTTAGAGGTTAACACAACTTGTAAATGAGACATATTATTAGGAATTATGTAATGTATCGTAATATATGCTCTACGGTGCGTCATTGTTATGAGTGCGGATATATATTATTGTGTTGTGCTTTAAATTGTGATATGTGAAATTGTGATGTGAGGCCTGTGTGGTTGTGGTTGTGGTAGCCTATATGGCTTGCTTATGTGTTATCTAGGTTATGAGAACCCTGAAGTTAAAGTGTTGATTACAAACTACTTGTGTATTATTGTCACGACACTGCACATGCGCACTCCTCATGTAGACACTAGGACCATAGGATGGGTTGGGGAAACTTGATCTTTACTAAGCCGGGGTTGTTCACCTTTCTTGTTGTTATTTATTTTCTTTTACATGAACCTACAGGCGTTAAGTGGGATACCAAGGTTGAAGGCTAAGTTTATTGTTTTGTTGATTATTTTCATTTCATTTTGAATTGTTCTATGAAAATTGATGTAACCTTATTGGGGAATGATGTAAAAGAGATTTAGCTATCTAATAAAAATATGTTGTTTGGCTTGTGAACACCTATTATGTTGTTTGTGATGTTCTGTGTAGTATTATTTTACCCAACCCCTTGCCCACTAGATGGGTAAAGGGTAGTCATGAACCGGTTTCCTCAGATTGGAAAACTGGAGCATGACATATCCTTATTGTAAAGACCCGCACCTATGTGAGATTGGAAGTTAGGCTCGAATAGAGTTTGGAATATTTATTCGGCAGCATGACCTCAACGTGAGCATTGCGTTATATTTATTTAATATAGTAATTTTAATTTGTTGAGTTTATTATTAAATATTATAATTATTAATATGATTATTTAAATTATTTAAGTAGGTGGGTATTTATAATAGGATATTTATTATTATTAATATAATTAATTGGGATTAATTCTTATAATGAAATATTATTATTGTTATTATCATTATCACTAGATTTTATTATATTATTATTATTATTATTATTATTAAGAATTGATAAGTATAAATAGGGAGGACTTAGGGTAAAACCTTAAGTCCGTTGTGTGTGCACAAAATTTGATAGAGAAGAGTGATGGTTTGAAGCAGTTTTATTGATCCTTTGAAACCAAATCCAAGTAGGTGATTTCTGATTATTTATTATCCTATTGTATGAACACAGATTGTTAGAATCGGTATGTGTTAAATCTTTATAGGTCTAAATAGACATATACATATGTATTTACGTATAATTATTTTGATATACTCGATGAATTTGGTATCTTGTTCGTGGTTGCGTCGGCTTCAAGGGCGCTGTAGTCGTATCGTTAGAAGGGAGGCGTCAAAGGGCATTGGCTTCAGGTGGCGTCGTGGCCATGCCATCGGGAGGCGTCAGGGGCGGCGGTTCAAGGCGCCGTGGCGGTGTCGTCGAGACCATGCGTGTCCAGTGCGGAGGTGTTGGAAGGGAGGGGGCAGCGGCTTCAGCGTCGTCCCCGTGGAGTCGGCCTCGTGTGCCTCGCGAGTCCGGCGTGCCGCGCACGTTCTGCACAGAGGGGAGGAAGCGGGCGGCGGCATCCGTGCCACCACCATGTAAGCGGGGGGGGGGGGGGGAATCTAATGCCGCCACCCTCGCATGCGCACCAACCCTAGCGGGTTGGTTGTGCATAAAGATAAATATATTTATATATTTATATATGTGGGAAGAATAAATAAATAAATATGTTAGTATATATATATAATGTGTATATATATATACGTTAATATCATTAGAGTTTTGATATTAATTTAATAATATAGATTCTGTTGGGTTAATCATATAAACATTGTTTAGGCGTATTAGTGTACTTTAATAATATAAATTTTGTTGTAGTTCATTATGGTAATTTGACATTAAAATGTTACCTGTAGCTTAATACTTTCTAATTGACGTTTAAAGTATTGGATTTTTGATGAGGATTTTAATATGTATGTATATATATATATATGTGATTAGTGTTGGATTGGTGAATTAAATATTTTATAAGGTTGTTGTATTAAATTTTGACTGTTGGAATATTCTGTTTATTTATTATATGTGTGGAATTGGTGGGGAAGTTTGTTGGGTTAGCCGCGGGTCCCATATAGGGCTGGCAAGAGGCCGTAGGTCCCCTATATGGCTGGTAACCCAGGTCCCATATGTGGCAGGTTGTCATTAGGGACACTACAGGTCCCACATATGGCTGTTTATTAGTAGTTAAGATTCTTGGAGTTGGTAGCGGGGATCTTGTGGATGAACTGTAATTGTGTGTGACGTTATATTTTGTGATTCATTGTAAGCTTTTGTGAGAATAGGACACTATACTAGCACAATTATACACCGATCATGTAGACTTAGGATTTCATGTTATTGGGTGGTGTGGAGATGGAGATCACCTACTGGGCATTTATTGTCATGCCCCGAATTGCCAACCCAAGGAAACCGGTTCGTGACTCTCCCTTTACCCACGCGGTGGAGAAGGGGGTAGGATACAATACTCACACAGGACATCATACACAGCTGATATTCAAAAAGATAAAATCATAAATTTATTAAATTCAAATCAGGATAAACATTTACAAATCCACATGCCTTTATTACAATAAAGCCCACTTTACAATATCTCCCCACTAGGGTACAAAGCCTCCCAAAAGTAATACAAATAACATAAATCAAAACCATAAACAGAATTGTTGTCCACCTTGGTGTTCCCACCTAATGCCTGTAGGTCCCTGAGAAAAACAGAACACAATAGGAGGGGTGAGCAACCACAACTCAGTAGGGATCAAGTCTCCCCAACCCATCCCATGCACCTAACCACTACATGAGAACGTGTACTAGTGCAGTGTCGTGGCAGTAGTAAATACAAGTAAAGCACACCACTCAAATGGGTGCAATCACGCCCTGACCACACTGGCTCCCACGGCCTCACAGTTACCAATTTCCTGACCTTCCAGGCTAACAATTTAACCGCCTCTCGGGCAAATATTTAACCGCCTCTCGGGCAAATGTTTAACCGCCTCTCGGGCAAATAGTTTAACCGCCTCTCAGGCAAACAGTTTAACCGCCTCTCAGGTAAACAGTTCCCACAGCCTCTCAGGCTAACAATTATACAATTAAACACATAACATACATTTCTGCCACACAGGCATAACCTCAAACACATAATGTGCATAGTTACACAGGCATATTATCAAACACTTGATTTGCATAGTCTCACAGGCATAACATCGAACACATAGCGTGCACACATTCACAGGTTCACAAACTCAGCCACACAGGCATAAAAACAAACACCTAGCATGTGTAATCCCCAGCCTCATGGGCATGTATACAAATAGCCAAGCAAAATACGCCATTGAAGGCCAACATCCATATAGGAGATCACACCTATATGGATTTACATATATATATATATATATATATATATATATATATATATATATATCCAGAGTATACAACAGACTGCCTATCACAAGGCCAAAACCCTGGGATAGGTTCAAGGAGGAACAGAACCCCTACCTTAGGAAGATCCTCCTTGCTCTTGCTCCCACGTTAGACGCCGTCCACCCACGCGAGTCACCCCAGCAGCAACGCTCAAGAACCCTCTGTTTTTCCCTCTCTCTCTCTCTCTCTCTCTCTCTCTCTCTCTCTCTCTCTCTCTCTCTCTCTCTCTCTCTCTCTCTCTTTGCGATGGCTGACAACAAAAACCCTAAACCTAAAACAAAGAGAGCTCCTCCTTATATAGACCTCACTTATCAAAACGACATAGTTTTGATAAATGAAATCCCACCATCAAAACAATGTAGTTTTGATAAATGAAATCCCACCATCAAAACGATGTAGTTTTGATAAGTGAAATACACCATCAAAACGACGTAGCTTTGATAAATGAAACACTCCCTCGAAGACTCGTAGAACACTGCCTCGAAGATCACCGCTTCGGAGCCTCGAAGATCGCTGGAAACGCGGCCTCGAAGATTTGTCTCGAAGATCAAACCTTCAACCCTCAAACCTTCGAACTTCGACCCTCAGACCTTCGGCCCTTAGTCTTCGACCTTCGACCCTCGGTCCTCGACCCTACGACACAAATCTTCGGGTCTTCCACCTTTCGACCCAAGCGTGCGCCCAGGGTACTGTTCATCTCCGTTCCAGCTTGTTCTTCCCAAAACACGGGCCATTACATTTATGCTCAATCCTACTTTATTTCTTTTTCTACAGGTTGTAGGGAGTAGCAGTTGGAGCCATAGCGGGGTAGGTTGTGACATCTTTGTGTAGGATATTCTATGGACCGTTTATTACTTTATTATTTTATTTTTCGGACATGGGTCCATGGCAGTTGTAATACCCTGATTGGTTTACTTTATTATGCTTTATCATGGATGTTAATTGATTTTAGTAGTGTTAGCTGCACTATTATACGTGTTTCCTTGTTTTAATATTTTATTGAATCATCGGTAAGTACCACTCTACCCCTGTTGTGGAATGGTACAGGATTAGGTTGGTCACTAATCCCCTCGACCCCTGTAGTAGGCGTGGGGAAGTCACGTTCTTAGTTTTGTTGTTTATAGAATTTTAGGGCGTGACAAGTAGGTATCAGAGCATGGTCTAGTGGACCTGGGATAGTGAGGGGTAGTTGATAGACACTTAGTAGCTTGGAAGACTATAAGGAGGGCGCCTGATCAACGCAGTCCTTATACGTGTTCTGGGTTGACTGAGGGTTCATCAGATCATCTTAGAAAGCATTTGGGTAGGGTGCATACATGCTGCTTGACTGTGTGCATATCTAGGCACTAGAAATCATTTGCGAATGATGCTTTAATGATATGCTTATATTGATTATACTATTGGCTATTTGTGGTTTGTTTTTCTTTGGTGATTAAATGTGCTTAATTGAAAATGTTATTATGCTAGTTCAAACCTAGGAAGTCTAAGTGAATAACCACATCATTTGGTGAATAGAATAAAGGGCTTAGAAACCTCATTATTTGTGTGGCGGATTTGGTTCTGCCTATTGGCTCAATTAATTTGGTTGTTTGATTAGCGCGCAGTAATTAATAGATATTGTTGATATGTGTTGGTGCCGAATGGCACCCAAGACTAGGGCTCAAGTTCCAGTAGAGGAGCTATCCATTCAGTCCGAATCACAAGAACAACAAAGTTCTCCAGTACCTGCCTTGGGTTCAGAGATTGCTGCTCAGATTGGGGCTCAAATACTGAGCCAAATCTAGGGTGTCATGTAAGGCACCATGAGGGATGTGGCCAGAGAGGTGATGTAGGAGGAACTGAGGAAGCAGCAGCAGCCTCAGCAGGAGTAGCAGCAAGAGGTTCTCGAGGAGAGCCAGCCACAGGTCACGGCTGTACCGCCCGTAGTACCGATCGACTGGGTGAGTCGATTCTTAAAGCAAAAACCGACGAAGTTTGAGGCGAATACGAGACCCATTGAGGCCGAGGAATGGGTCAACTGGACAGAAGACATCTTTGAGCTGATCCAGGTGCCCGAAGAGGCTAAGGTCCGCTTAGCCACACACTTCTTGGTAGGTGGGGCCCGCAGGTGGTGGGAAGCTGTGAGGCATGTTCACGGGAGCCAGATGGCATGGGAGGACTTCGTGGAGCTCTTCTACACAGAGTATTTCCCTCGCTCTATGCAGAAGACGAGGCGACAGGAGTACTATACACTGAAGCAGGGCAGTCGGACAGTGACGGAGTATGTCACTGCTTTTACTGAGCTAGAGAGATTTGCCCCAGATTCATGGAAGGTTGAGGCTTATAAGACCCAGGATTTCATTGATGTGCTGAGACCGTCACTTAGGAGGGGATTGAACATGATGGAATTGACTACGTATAGTGATGCGGTCAACAAAGCACTTATTGGAGAGCGGGACTTAAACCAAATCAGGACTCAGAGACCAAGGAGCTCATCGGGGCCTAGCCAGAAGAGGCCAAGAGAGTAGCAGTCTGAGGGACAGGGGGACAGGAGGCCGGTGCCCAAATTCTCACATTCGGGGAACTCAGGCAGCAGTTCTACCTCACGGTTTTTAGGGTCGTGTCGATCCTATGGACTCCGGGGACACAAGGAGGCAGATTGTAGGTGAAAAAGTGGTAACCCACTCAAGTGTTTTCGATGTGGGGGACAGGGACACAGGGTAGGAGAGTGTCCTTCTGCCAGCTCAGCTAGTGTTGGGGGGCCTCATCGACCTCGTGACCAGGGCCAGAGGAGTGGGGCTCCATAACAGAGACCAGCTCGGTCGGGACAGTCAGTACAGGGACGACCTGCTACACAGCAGCCTTAGCGGGAGGCCCAGGCTCAAAAAGGACAGAATGATCGAACTACGACGAGTCAGGCCAGCGGCAGTGTTCAGAAGGGGAGGAACTATGCTATCACTGACAGAGAGGTAGAAGT
The DNA here is from genome assembly GCA_023512835.1 of Taxillus chinensis. Taxonomy (NCBI): domain Eukaryota; kingdom Viridiplantae; phylum Streptophyta; class Magnoliopsida; order Santalales; family Loranthaceae; genus Taxillus; species Taxillus chinensis. The sequence continues at coordinate 45,975,009 of CM042091.1, forward strand.
TCCACCTGTTGACGAGGCAAGCCTAGAGGCCAGCTGCGGTGAGAGGTACGATTTTGGTTTCACGCACTATTTGTACTGTTTTGATTTATACTGGCGCTTCACACTTGTTCATTGCTCACTCCACCGTAGAGGGATTAGAGTTGGATTGTACTATTGTCGATCATCCCCTTGTGGTTGATACACCCGTAGGGGGCCTGGTGGTGATTGATACAGTATGTTTGGGATGTGAGGTTACTCTAGGAGGTGTCGACCTCCGGTGTAACCTATTTGTGATGCACTTTGATGCCTTTGATGTGATTTTGGGTATGGACTGGTTGACCCGTGTAGAGGCTATGATTGAGTGTTATCAGCGTCGAGTGAGCTTCCTCACACCGGAGGGCACTCGGGGTACTTTCGTGGGTGAGTGGTCTGATGATGCGTGCAGGTTGGGGCCTTTGAGGCAAGGATGGGGTGATGTAACCCATCAGTTAGCCAGTTTGACTCTAGTTGACCCCCAGCAGGAGGGTAAGGCTGTGTTACCCAAGGTGGTGGATCGGTTTCCCGACGTGTTTCCCGAGGACTTGGTTGATTTACCACCAGCGAGAGAGGTGGACTTTTCGATAGAGTTGCTACTTGGGACAGCACCTATCAAATTGGCAGCTTATAGAATGGCACCAGTTGAGCTCTGAAAGCTCAAGAGGCAGATAGACGACCTTTTTGGCGCGTGGTTTTATTAGACGAAGTAGTTCGCCTTGGAGTGCTCCAGTGTTATTTGCCAAAAAGGCGGGTGGTTCGCTTCGGTTATGCATTGACTACCGACAATTGAACCAGGTGATAGTAAAGAACAGATACCCCCTACCGAGGATTGATGATTTGTTCGACAAGTTCAGGGGTGCCCGTTGGTTTTCCAAGATCGATTTGAGGTCTGGATACCATCAGCTACGTGTGCAGGAGTCAGATATCCCGAAGATAGCCTTCAATTGCAGATATGGCCATTATGAGTGGTTAGTGATGCCCTTCGGGCTCACAAATGCCCCAGCAGTGTTCATGGGATTGATGAATCAGATCTTTACACCTTATCTTGATCAGTTCGTGGTGGTCTTTATAGATGATATCTTGATTTATTCCTGGATAGAGAGCGAGCATGAGGAGCATTTACATGTGGTGTTGCAGACATTGAGGGACCATAGACTGTACGCAAAGTTCACGAAATGTGACTTTTGGCTGTAGCGGGTGAAGTTCTTAGGGCATGTGGTATCCTCGGAGGGTATCACAGTAGATCCTGGAAAGATTGAGGTAGTGATGTTATAGAAGCACCCAACGAATGTTTTTGAGGTCCATAGTTTTCTAGGGTTAGCCGGTTATTACAGGAGGTTTGTAAAGGACTTTTCCCGTTTAACTACACCAATGACTGGCTTGACCCGAAAGGGGGTACAGTTTGACTGGTCGGATGCTTGTAAGGAGGCTTTCAGTCAGCTGAAGGCCAGATTGACTTCAGCACCTATCCTGGTCCTACCACAGGAGGGTGTACCCTATGAGGTCTATTGTGATGCCTCTAATATTAGATTGGGTTGTGTGCTCATGCAGGAAGGACGGGTAATTGCTTATGATTCCCATCAGTTGAGAACCCATGAGAAGAACTACCCTACGAACGATTTAGAGCTAGCTGCAGTGATCTTTGCATTAAAGAGCTCGCAGCACTATCTTCTTGGGGAGAAGTTAGTGGTATATACTGACCACAAGAGTTTGCAGTACATCTTCTCTCAGCGGTATTTGAATCTCAGACAGAGGCGTTGGGTGGAGTATATGTAGCAGTTTCAGTTTGATCTTCAGTATACGCCCGGAAAAGGGAATGTGGTAGTTGATGCCTTGACCCGGAAGAGCCAAGCCACGCTAGCTCTCTGTGCTGTCAAGGAATGGGAGATGATGGGGCAACTAGCTGCTCTGAGGTTACAACCAGTGCAGGGAGCAGTGCAGGGTATGCTGAGTGCGGTTATAGCAGTGCCTGAGTTGCGACGTCAGGTTATTGAGAGTCAGTTGGGGGATGTTGAGTGGGAGGTCATCCGGGATCAGATTCAGACTGTCGTACTTTCCACATATTGGACTGAGGATTTGGACCATGTTTTATGCTATTGGGGTCAATTGATAGTTCTATCTTCTCTCCGGGAGGCAGTTTTACGAGAATTCCATCACTCTTGTTTGGTTGTTCATCCCAGGGGAACGAAGATGTATCATGTTGTACGGCAACAGTTCTGGTGGTCAGGCCTTAAGAAATCCATTGCAGAGTTTGTTCGACGGTGCTTGACATGCCAGCAGGTCAAGGCCGAGCATTTGCAGTCTGCCAGTGAGTTGCAGTCGTTACTGTGCCGGAGTGGAAGTGGGATCATGTGACTATGGACTTTGTCACAGGGCTTCCTCGTTCTAGAGGTCATGATACTATTTGGGTTGTTGTAGACCGTTTGACGAAATCTGCCCACTTTATTCTGATTCGTGAGACCGATCCGGTCCGGACCTTGGGACAACGTTATGTTGATGTGGTAGTACGATTGCATGGTGTGCTATTATCGATCGTTTCAGATAGTGATGCCCGGTTCACTTCACAATTCTGGCGGCAGTTATAGCGTGCATTGGGCACCCGAGTAAACTTGAGTACAACATACCACCCTCAGACAGATGGCCAGTCGGAACACACTATTCAGATTCTCGAGGATATGCTTCGTGCTTGTGTGTTGGATTTTGGAGGTTGTTGGGAGGCTCACCTTCCCTTGGTAGAGTTTTCCTACAACAACAGCTATCAGGCTACGATAGGGATGGCGCCATATGAGGCATTGTATGAGCGACCTTGTCGCTCCCCTTTGTGTTGGGCCCAGGCAGGGGAGGCAGTTGTTTTAGGTCCTGATATGGTTCAGGAGACTACCGAGTTAGTTCAGCTGATCAGACAGCGGATGTTAACAGCCCAGAGTCAACAAAAATCATATGATGACAGACAGAGGCGACCGCTTCAGTTCATCGTAGGGGATTGCATTTTCTTGCGAGTCTCACCACGGTGGGGGCACAGACGATTTGGGCGAGAGTCCAAACTCTCATCTCGATTTGTGGGTCCTTTTCCTATTATTGCTGCTGTGGGACCGGTTGCCTATCGATTGGAGTTACCACCCGAGTTGGCTCGTGTTCATGATGTTTTCCATGTCTCCCAGTTGCGAAGATATTACCCGGATCCTTCCCATTTGCTTGATTGGAGTGAGATAGAGCTAGCTGATGATGGTTCCGTTGTAGAGGCACTAGTTCAGATTTTAGACCGGCGGGAGCAGGTCTTGCGAGGCAAGACGATTCCGTTGGTCCGAGTTTTGTGGCGCCACCGTAGTATGGAGGAGCAGACCTGGGAGAGGGAGAGTCAGATGTGTGCTCTTCACTCCGAGCTGTTCAAGAACGAACAGTCCTAAGGTGGAGAGGATGTCAAGATCTTTATCATGCATTGAGGTATTTAACCTTGATTGTTTACGCTTTTGCTTTTTGTGCTTATGGTTGTTCATATGCTTAGTTGCATGCAATTTGTTGTTGGTTATTTTGTTCATAGGTGTTCTTTTGTTTATCATGCTAGTTGTAGCTAGGTTGCGCATATTATTTTAGGCTGAAGAGTGTTATCTCGTTGAGGATGACTTGTCTTTTCGGGGACGAAAAGTCCTAAGGTGGGGAGGATGTAAAGACCCGCACCTGTGAGAGATTGGAAGTTAGGCTCAAATAGAGTTTGGAATATTTATTCGGCAGCATGACCTCAACGTGAGTGTTGAGTTATTATTATTATTTAATATAGTAATTTTAATTTATTGAGTTTATTATTAAATATTATAATTATTAATATGATTATTTAAATTATTTAAGTAGGTGGGTATTTATAATAGGATATTTATTATTATTAATATAATTAATTGGGATTAATTCTTATAATGAAATATTATTATTGTTATTATCATTATCACTAGATTTTATTCATAATAATAATAATAATAATAATAATCAGCGCGCCTGCGCGCTGGTGTGGAGAATAAAGGGGGGGGGGGTGCATCTGATGCCGCCGCCCCCGCATGCGCACCAACCCTAGTGGGTTGGTTGTGCATAAATATAAATATATTTATATATTTATGTATGTGGGAAGAATAAATAAATAAATGAATAAATATGTTAGTATATATATAATGTATATATATATATACGTTAATATCGTTAGAGTTTTGATATTAATTTAATAATATAGATTTTGTTGGGTTAATCATATAAATATTGTTTGGGCGTATTAGTGTACTTTAATAATATAAATTTTGTTGTAGTTCATTATGGGAATTTGACATTAAAATGTTACCTGTAGCTTAATACTTTCTAATTGACGTTTAAAGTATTGGATTTTTGATGAGGATTTTAATATGTATGTATATATGGAGATATATATATGTGGTTAGTGTTAGATTGGTGAATTAAATATTTTATAAGGTTGTTGTATTAAATTTTGACTGTTGGAATATTCTGTTTATTTATTATATGTGTGGAATTGGTGGGGAAGTTTGTTGGGTTAGCCGCGGATCCCATATAGGGCTGGCAAGAAGCCGCAGGTCCCCTATATGGTTGGTAAATCAGGTCCCATATGTGGCAGGTTGTCATTAGGGACACCACAGGTCCCACATATGGCTGTCTATTAGTAGTTAAGATTCTTGGAGTTGGTAGCGGGGATCTTGTGGATGAACTGTAATTGTGTATGACGTTATATTTTGTGATTCATTGTAAGCTTCTGTGAGAATAGGACACTATACTAGTATAATCATATACCGATCATGTATACTTAGGATTTCATGTTATTGGGTGGTGTGGAGATGGAGATCACCTACTGGGCATTTATGCTCAACCCTACTTTATTTATTTTTCTATAGCTTGTAGGGAGTAGCTGTTGGAGCCATAGCGGGGCAGGTCGTGACATCTTTGTGTAGGATATTCTATGGACCGTTTATTACTTTATTATTTTATTTTCCGGACATGGGTCCGTGATAGTTGTAAAACCCTGATTGGTTAACTTTGTTATGCTCTATCATGGATGTTAATTGATTTTAGTAGTGTTAGCTGCACTATTATACGTGTTTCCTGGTTTTAATATTTTATTGAATCATCGGTAAGTACCACTCTACCCCTGTTGTGGAGTAGTATAGGATTAGGTTGGTCACCAATCCCCTCGACCCCTGTAGTGGGCGTGGGGAAGTCACGTTCTTAGTTTTGCTGTTTACAGAATTTTGGGGCGTGACACCTATATGCATAAATACTAAAAGTCTAATTATAAGGTACATATATACCAATTACCAACACGACAACACTGCCAACACCCAATTATTCAATTGATTCAATATAAAATTATAGATTACAAAACTACAGTTCACGATTCAACACCGCACTACATTATTATAGTTTACATATTCTAGAAAAAGAAAATAAGAATTACAGAAAAAGAAAATAAAAATTAAGAAACACCTGGTTCGTGAATCATGAGGCGTGCTGCGTGAATAATCATCATCGATGTGTCATTCGTCAACGTCAACCAGAATCTGCTAGATCAGAGTCTCGGATGGGGATGGCAACGGGTTGGGTCGGGGCTTGAGTATTGCCCGACTTGAACCTGATCTAAAAATATTTATCCCGATTTGAGGTTTAGGCAGTTTGAGGTGGGACGGGTTGAGTTGGGTCATCATTTCTTGCATTATATTTCTTTAAAAATCCTGGGTCGGGTAAGATCCGGGCCCGACCAGATGACTTGTTATGACGGGTCAAATCGGATCAGGGCAGCCCGAGTCGGGACAGGTCGGGTTGGTTTTGCCATATCTAGCCTCAGACACTCGGACGAATGGACTGTGGACGAGGATGAATACCATATCTGACTATTGAGACTAAGATAGAGGCAATTAGAGGTCGGATGTTGGACTTGGTCGACGTTGATCGAGGCTTGTGGATGGGGTTTGGAGGCCATTCGTGATACTTTGTTGTTGCCTGTTGGCTATTGCCGGACTGGGCTCATCTAGAGACGTCGTAGCATTGGCAGACAGCGGTCGACGGTTGACGAATAGAGATGGTGAGGCCAAGATGCGTAGAGGTAGCCTACCGCCTGCATGCGTGCGATGTGTGATGCATCCGGCGTCTCGCATTCGTGCAATGTGAGCCTGGATGCTCGTGCCGTGGAGAGTGGAATAGAAGCCGGAGTCGAGTGACGCCCTAACCGCAGACCAAAATGTGCTCCCTTTTGGTGGATTTTGACGGGTGCCCTAGGCAGTTGCCTATTGGGCCTCCCCCTCAAGCTGGCCCAGCCTATTGGTAAGAGCTGGTTTGCCTCATTCATCAATATTAACATATATGTCCCCATTTCTAGAAATGAAAACTCGCAATTAATAAATAAGATTTTGTTATAATCTCACTCTCCTTGGCCCTATAAATTTAAACATGGTATCAAAATAGTTAATGTCCTTCGGTTTAATCACATGAGGGGCAACACATATTCTATGTTACTCAATATTAGGGGTGTAAAACGGTCTGGTTCATTGTGGAGTAGGCTTAAACGGATTAGCCTATTTAGGCTTGCACTTTTAATGGGCTAGAAATTTAACTTATCCAGTTCAGTCCACATACAGACCGAGTCGGTCTGTAGACTAGTCCATATTTATTTATTTTTTAAAATAAATATTATAAGTTAATTTTTTAAAATTTTAATTTTAAAATTATATTTAATTAGAAGTTTATACTTCTAAACTATAGAGTCCCACATCGGCTGAAGAGGAGAATGAAGCGTACCTCTTAAGAGGGCGTGAAGACCTCTCCTAGCATGAGGCCTTTTGGGGGTGCATGTGTGGCATTGCCAAGAACAAAAAACTGGAAATTGGGATTAGGTCTTGAACTGGACAATATCATGCTACAGGAGACTTGGGCTATTACAGATGGTATCAAAGCTGGGGACCGGGTCGATATGACATAGTCTTACAAGGACCTGTACCTCCTAAGGGGGGTGGATTATAGAGTCTGAGGACTTTGCAAGTCCGACATTGGCTGGAGAGGAGAACAAAGTGTGCCACTTAAGAGGGCATTGAGACCTCTCTTGGCACAAGGACTTTTAGGGTGCATGTGTGGCACTACCAAGAACAAAAACAAAGGATTGGGCTTAGGCCTTGAATCGGATAACATCGTGCTACGGGAGACTTGGCTGTTACATAAACTTTAATTTTAAAATCAATAGATTTAGGCTCTAGGTACTAATATATTAGGTAGGATAAGTAATTATCATGCCCCAGATTTCTTAACACCAAGAAACTAGTTAGTGATGCCCCATGCCTTACACCTAGGAGGATAAGGGGTTGGTGAATGGTCACATAATAGGGCTCCTAAAAGGGTACTACCCAAAACCTACTACAATCTCATACATGACATGCACAAACTATACAAGAAAAACCACTCATGTAATAAAATCATCTTACATGATAAATAGGGTCACCAGCCCCAAAATATAGTGTTTCAAATAAATACACTAATCTTAAATGAATACATAAGTCTTAATCCTAAACATTCTACATGAACTTAAATGAAGCAACAAATCAAATAATCATGCTTCCTCGGCGGTGTAATCTTTTAACACCTGCTAGGTCCTGCGGAAAAAGACATTAAAGGTTAGTGAGCAAACCATAATTGAGTAGGGGTTATGCCTCCATAGACCGACAACATCTCTTTCACAATATGCTCAGTATAAATAAGTGTAATGTAGTGTAGTTAAAATAATAGTAAACATCACACAAGGATTCATAGGTGGTTCCCTTAATAAAACCTCAATACTCGGGTTCACTCTTGCACTGTCCCCTCCATGAGACCTCAACAACTCATTTCCATCCTAGGATTGTTCCCTCAGTGAAACCTCAACATCTCATGTCCAATCCAGGTCTGTCCCTTCAATGGGACCTTAATATCGCATACCCAAATAAAATAGTATATACACAAGTATCTAATTATACATCAATATATATATATATATATATATATATATATATATATATATATCCCCAACACCTATTCAAATGTCTTAACACAACATACTCATATACACATATAAATCAATAAATCTTAATACATATTGATATCAAGGTAATTCATCATAATACAATAGCTCCTCAAACCGTTTTAACAAAATAGAGTTTGAAATTTCAACATTTAGAATTTCCACAACCTCTGAAACAGATTCAATGAGACAGAATCACCTACCTCGAATCCGATCATGTTAGGGTTTCGGTTGAAGGATCTTCTTTGCTCCTTGCCCACTCCAATAGGCATCTCCCTCTTCTAAGAATGCAGCGGTAACAATCGAACCAATGACGATCACTCACTCACTCTCTCTCTCTAATGGCCTTTGAAAAACCGAACCAGAAAACCCTAAAATCTCATATAAATACGACGTGCATCAAAAATACACTGACTTAGGGTTGACGTCAACCAAAAAAACCCAAGATCAACCACATCGACCACTATCTAAGTTGACCAACACCGTTTCAGACCTGGTCGATGTGCACCTAAATCGACCACGTTGACCACACATCGACTAACCATCTCACGTTGACCAAGACACTTGGGAAACCTCTTGGGAAACTTCTCTGGTCAACCTCGACCACATCGACCACACAACGAAATTCATTTTGCATCGACTAAACTCTCTAGAAACTCCTCTGATCGACATCGACCACTCACCATGCCAGGTCGACCACGTCGACCAATCTTACATCGACCAAGGCTGCATCGACCAAGCCTTCACACGAAAATCCAACTTAGCTTTTCCAAAATAAATTGGTTTTCGGGTCACTGCCCCCTTAACCCCTACTCGTTGACCGGGCAGCGAGACCCTCTCCAAGGCGTTGCGCCCTCGGACTCCCGTTAACTGTCTGATCAAGAGTCCTTTCCCAACCACACAAAATGACCAACCCCTCACCTCCCTACTGACGAGTCATTACAATAAGACACTTCACAACCTCTAACTCTTAGGATTAGGATACGGGTCCTTATAGTAATATTTTTTAAAAAATTATTTTTTTTTAAAAAAAGTAGGTTTGTGAGCTGGTCCGAGTTCATACGAATTTGACAAACCGATCTGTTTAGACCCGTGATTAAAATAAATTAGAATTTTTCTGATCCACCGCCCCCTTCCTCACGAACCGTGGGCTGATGTGTGGATCAGTAGTTTATTTTACACCCCTACTCAATATTATCTAAGTCACACGTGATCAGAGGCCGTAAGATAATTTTGGAATGAAATTCTATACATTTTAACAATCAAAAGTTTTTATATTATTTTATTACTTTTAAAAATCAAAAGTAATCCAATACCTTTTGAATAAAGGGTAAAATATCAAGACAATCAAAAGTTACACTGCATTTGCATCTTTTTCATGTCTACTTCCATGATAATATGCATTTGCTTTACTTTTTAGCACAAGCCTAGCAATGTTAGATACAGATAAATTGCGCATGTAATCTGTGCATGAGCATTCTTATTATCGTTAGATTTATATTGAGTTTTTTTTTTATTTTTTCATGTCAATCCAACCATAAAAAAATATTTCTACGCAAATTACCTATACAATGTACCTGCAAATAAACATTTCATTTTAGTTAGTGTTGGACATGCAATAGCTATTGCATTATAGTGTTGCACGCAACCCATAACTCCCAGTATAATGCGTGTGAGCTAACTCGATTGTGGAGGTTCTCGTTAATCATATATACATATAAGGCAATTTGAACTTAGGGAACTAACAAAGGAGGATAAAATACATATATATATATATATATATATATATATATATATATATATGATAATAGTAATGTTATGTACCACCAAAGTTGCGTAAGAAGTGGATAACCGTGAAAACATGACAGTATACCATATTATCAGAAGGAGAAAAGAAAAAAATACAAATAAATTACGGCCATCCACATTAGCCATGGTTTCACAATGATGTATATATCATTTATATACAACTTGGACATGTTATTTTGAGGAAAGTTTTTGTTTTGGTCAATTGGATATACAATCCAACCATATGTCCATTGTGTTGAAATTAAATGTATTGTTTATATTGCTATTTTGCAATCTAATTGAGGCACAAAACCAAACATGAACAAATTTTTACAAAATCAAATTAAATATATAAAGCACTTATAAATTCATTGTAATATCTTTTTTTAAAATATATCATTTTTTGTTCAAGCATAAATGCAAGTTATCTCGTAGCATGTAGATATAATATTTACATTAATTATGAAAAATTTCATACATAAGTTATATATTTTTGCAAAAGCTTCTCACACTCTTAACGTGATAATATTTTATTAGCTCTTTTATTTGGTTAGGCCCACATCCACCGTGATTGGATTACAACCAATAATATACTAACATGCCATGAGTACTTGCGTATGAGAAAAACTTATGGGTATGTTTGTTTTATCTTCTTGTTTTAAAATGTTATTTTCAAGTATAAAAACATAAAATTAAAAATAATAAAATATTACTTTCATTTTTTATGACCTAAAAAATAAAAATTAATTTTTATTATTTTTAGTTTTTATTTTTTATACTCAAAAATAATTATTATATTTAAAAAATAAAAGCATAAAATATCTCAACCAAGCCTATCCTATGTAACAATATTATTAGATATTTTCTTGATAGTGTATATATATATATATATATATATATATGTTTGTGTAAATAAAGCACCTATATTTTATTTGCCATGTCTACAAGCCATAGTTTGAAAAACATTAATGAATAAATAAATAAATAACAGTTGCTTTCACGCGCCAAATGGATATGATCGGGAGCACAATTATATTATACGCTGTGCTAAAGTAGTACGTTGAAAAGTTATTGAAAGCTGATTCACCGTATCAAGGCCATAGGCCATCTAATCAGAAGGGGTTTATTTCTAGCTAGCTTGAGCTTTGTAGCTGTTTGGCATTCATGGTGGCACTGGCTGTGTTGACTGGCTGAGTTAATGGCGGCCCCCATTGATAATCCAACTAAAAAACTATTGCTGTAACATAAAGGAAAGGCCGAAACAGTCTCACAGGTTGGATTCATGGATATTGAAATCAGCATATGCCATGAACCATCAACCTTGACTGATTTGAAAGTTTTGCTGCTTCTACTAATTAAAGTGCCGAGTTTGGCATGAATGGATGGAGTTGCTTTTTGCGTTATATTTGTACGCGTGTTTCAATTATTGTGTGCCCGTGCACAAAGATTTATCAATAATAAAAGTGTCATATACATGTAATAAGAAATTAATATATATATATATATATATATATATATATACTATTTTTATGGTTTTTTTTTTTTTTTTCAATTTAAAAGGTTAAGTTTAGTACTCAACACAATGATCTCCAAATCTTTTTTTTCTTTCAAATATATCGTGTTTGAATTATAAACGTTATTTAATTTCTTATCATGACCACAATAATGATCTACCAAAAGTATAAAATAGTGAGCTTTCGAAAGCGTAAAATAATGCTATATTGCTAGCTAGCTGTGGCCTGTGGAGCAGATGGTAGATTTTATTTAACTTGAATTAAAATAGGATATATATATATATATATATATATATATATATATATATATATATATGTATGTATAAAAGAACTCAACTGGTCAATGACAATGGGCAATGAACTGCTGAGAGGTGAGCTAGCTGCCCTTTCTCCGAATTAATTAGGTTGGGACTTGGTTATGACCAACATGTGCCAGCTGAAACCGCCAACCCGTGCCCCAGCGTTAGCCAGCCTTGTGAGCCAAACTTTAAAATTGGCTCCCGGTCCTTGAAACTGAAGCCCTTCAAAATTTTCGCTTAGAAAACGAACGGCGCCTGTTTCTATTCAATTTAAAATATTTTTTAAAATTTTAAATTTTTCATGAATATTCAAAATCCTGATTCAAATTTGAGTGTATGCTCAAATATTTTTTTCAACAATATTTTTTTTATATTTAATATAAATTTAATTATATTAAAAAATTTATAAAAAAATATTATAATAAGCTACAATAAGAAAATTAAAAAAACTAATCATCACCCTCAACATCTCATCATATTTAAGCTTCTTGAATGTATATTGTTTATTTTTTCTGAACTTTATTAATTTCATTAATTATATACCTTCCATAACTGAGAAAAAAATACATAGTAAGAGCACAAGTGCTTAATAGTAATTTACAACTCTATATCACATCACAGTTCAACCAAAATCTAAAACTACATGCTAAGTGCATGAATGTGTTAATGTAGTGCTTTAAACTACACATCTCAACTAACAATAATACATTAAACACACACACACACACATATTTAAATATTTATAACAATCAATTTATAATAGCTTGTGGTTGTCAATGCTAACAACTAGCATTGTATCATACTATATCATATCATATTATACTATCACATAACATCATATCATATTATAATCTCATATCATTATACCATCATATCATCTCATCATCAATAGGAGCAATAAATGCCACCAAAAACAATAACCAATGTCATTAGCCATAATGACATCAGTAAAAGCAGCTAGTGCCTCCTGGAAGAATCACAACCATTATCAATAATTAGTTTCATTGTAACTCCATTAGTAGAGGACAAGCCTCCTATTCCAGTAACCAATGTCGTTAAAGCGTCAACCCTTTATAACTAGTATGAATAATTAGTAGGATAAGGGCCATTACTACCTATAATATAGCATTAGTGACCACCATCTTGTATCATCAATCATTAGGGACTATCATCACGCCACTAAACATAAAAATCGTTATCTTGTGTCACAATAATTTTCATGATAAAATAATATTTAATAAATAAATTATTTTGGAGATATATTTAGTTTTTAAATGTAAAAGTGTTATTTTATTCTATTTTATGATGGAATGTTATGTTATGATATTTATTTTAATTAGTTATAGTACTTAATTTAATTTAATTATATTAAATAAGTAATTTCTTGCATATAATGGTGTATTTAGATAAAATAAACTACAAATTTGAATCTAACACATTGAAATTAACAAAAAGTTAGAAATGGTAAACAAATTTATGAATAGTCAAAATGATAAAAATGTAAAATAATAAATGATAAAAGGATAAAAATTAAATAAATAACATTTGGTTGGTAGATATAAGTTGGCGATAAGTTGATGATAAAGTAATTATAGGTAGGTAAGTAACGGAGAGAAGTCAGTATTAACTATCCCCTCTCAAATCACAAATTGTAAATCCTCCAATCACAAACCTTACCCCTCTCTCTCTCTCTCTCTCTCTCTCTCTCTCTATATATATATATATATATATATATATATATATATATATATATATTGTGGGTTTGAATAAATTTGTTTAACTGTCGAAGTTCCATGAAAAGTGTGTATAACCCATAAATTTCTATTTATATGATTAGTTTTACTACCTAAATTATATTTTCTTTTAATTCTCACGATCCAATATAACCTTATGGAGGCAAAAATTAAATTAATTCATAATTGTTTGTATTTGGTACCACATAATCTATGTCTTATCAGTGGGTTTAGCCCTATGGAGAGCAAATTGAAGAATATATAACTTCCACGACTGTAATTCATGTTGATTTCTAAGTCCTTATTGGTGTACTGATCAAGGGGTTTTATCACTTTTTAGGATCATTTTGGGTATATTTTTATATTTTTTTCTTCATTTATTACCCAATTGAACTACATTATCATATTTTTCTACCTTAACCCAGAAAAGAGGATTTCTTGGAGTTATTGTAGTATTTTTGCTATGTTTTGATAGGAATCCAAGAATTAATGAAGAATTCACCAAATCATCGGAAGGAAATTGAAATCCTAAAAACCTAAAGACCATGACGAGCAAATTTAAAGTTGATCGGGTGAAGGTCGGGTGAAGCCCATCTTACACATTGGAAGTCTTCAAGCTTCACTTAAGATACTTTCCTTCTGTTCGGATGAAATCCAATGTGGTTTGGTGATGGTTGGGTGAAAAATTTTCACTTGACCAGGTCGTGTGAAGTTAATTTTTGCATATTCAAAGTCTATAAGCATCAATAAAGAGAACATTATTTCTTCTAGTTAGGTGAAATTTGAGGTGATATAATGATGGTCGGGTGAAGGTTGGGTGAAGCTTTCTTCATCCAACTAAGCCCAAATTTTGACAATGGAATCTTCGTTTTTACAGTTCACTTATTCCCTTATAAATCGAAGTTATTTAAATAAAGGATAAACACCAAACACTTAAGTCAAAGGAAAATTAATAGAAGAAATTCAAATTCAAAAAGGTAATTTGCATTAGGACTGGAGTCTTTTTGGATTTAAGTGGGTGACAAAAGACTAATATTTAATCTTTTTTTCAAATTCAAAAACAAGGAGTTACAAGAGATTAAATATGGGCTTTTAGTTGAAAGAATTATGGAGGATTTATGAAAATTTCAAATTCAAAAGTTCAAATTCAGGACGGGGAGGCTATAAAAGGACAACTGATCATCCTTGTTAACCATCCAATTTTCTACCATCTTATATCCTCATCTAGAGTAGAGAAAGAGAGCCTTTGAAAAAGGTTTAAGTATCCATTGGAGCTTGAAGGCATTTACTTGGAAAAGAAAATCAACTTTGAAAATTTTTGGGCAATTAGGCAAGTTATTCTTTTGTATTCTTTTAAATCCATGTCTTGCATATCTTTTGTCTTCAATCAAACTATGGAAGCTTAAAACCCTTGATTGATGTTAGAATGGAGTTTGATGTAATAAATTAATTTGTAATGTTTAAGTTTAATCTTTTTCACCTTGTGAGTGTTTATTGAATATTTTGGGTTTAAAATATTAAATGGACTTGGCCATTTCATTTTATCATAATAGGTATTTATGTAAAGGATTAGAAAATGAAGTATAAGTACTGGAAAAGTCAAGATAATCAAACTAGGGGTTACATAATTTGCAAAAGTCAATGTAAAACCTAGGATACCAAGTGTCACAGACCGAGGCTTATCCTAGCATACTAAGGCCATTTTGGGGTATTTTTCCCTTGTAAAGTGTTGTACTTAGCTTATAGAGTAAGTTGTAGAGATTTTAGATTTCAATCATATATGATGTCTCCTGGTAACATAGCCAGAAAAGTGTTAACATCTATATATAGGGGAGTGATGTTGTAAAGCTTTCAAGCAATCAATACAATCGTTTGTTGCCTTCGTTCATTCATTTTCTCCGCTAAGCGCTTCCCTACACAATTGCCTTACAACGGATCGATGGGTTCCGATCCAAATGCGACGAGTTAGGCTGACCTAGCGTTCCTTTGTACGGGTGGGAACTAGGTGCCGCACGGGTTAAGCTGCTATAAAGGCTGACCCCGTAACACAAGTTAAGAGTGGGTGTGATGCTAGCTCTAGACTAAACAACCCAAATCTTAAAGGGTCACTGGTTGTCACGCCCCCAAATCCTGAAAACAACAGAACTAGGAACGCAACTTCCCCACACCCACACTACATGGGTTGAGGGGATTAGTGTTCAACCCAATCATGTACAACTCCACAATAGGGGTAGAATTGTACTTCCCAATGTATTCAATTCAAGATTTATTAAAATGATACGACATTGCATTCAATTCCCTCAATATCCAACACACAGTATAACTCACATATAAGTTTCACCAACAAGGTTCTACAACTGCCACGGACCCAAATCCGGGAAATAAAATGATAAAATAAAATAAAAACAAATCGTCTACTGAATAAATTCTACACCAAGGATGTTCCGGCCTGCTTCACTATGGCTCCACCAGCTACTCCCTACAACCTGTAGGAAATAAAAAAAATAAAGTAGGGTGAGCATGAATGCTCAGTAGGTGATCCCCATCTCCAGTACTCTATTACATGAATTCCTAAGTCTGTAGGATCAGTGTATGCTTGTGCTAGTGTAGTGTCACATTCTATCACAATTAAATTTCATTAAATCACAAATAAGACATCACATCACATTTCCATCTGTTGGACCTCGGCCAAGGCACTCACTATCACAATATTGTCCGCTTTGGCACTCGCGCACCCACCCATGGGCCACAGCCCGCACGGATTTGTTTCTAACGGGCCGCGACCCATTAAAACGCGTTGTGACAAGGTGCACATGAGCCTCCTCATTAGGACGACCTCAATGTTCGCCCTAACCGATGTGTGATTGATCTATGGGACGCTAGAGACCCAACAGTCTCCCCCCCAATCCCACCATCGGTCTAGAGGACCCGGCTCTGATACCACTTGTTGGACCTCGGCCAGGGCACTCACTATCACAATATTGTCCGCTTTGGCACTCGCGCACCCACCCATGGACCACAGCCCGCACGGATTTGTTTCTAATGGGCCGCGACCCGTTAAAACCCGTTGTGACAAGGTGCACAGAGCCTCCTCATTAGGACGACCTCAATGTTCGCCCCAACCGATGTGGGATTGATCTATGGGACGCTAGAGACCCAACACCATCATTAAAGGTTCACACCGGCCATTCATCCATCCACGGGATTCCCGCTACCAACTCCAGGAATTCATATCACTACTAGACAGCCATATGTGGGACCTGTGGTGTCTCTGACAACCTGCCACATATGGGACCTGGGTTACCAGCCACATAGGGGACCTGCGGCCTCTCGCCAGCCCTATGTGGGACCCGTAGTTAACCCAACCAATCTCATCACAAAATCAACACCCATAATTAATAAACACCAATTTATCACATAGTCCACACACATAATTAATAAATACCAATTTATCACATCCACACATAATTTACAACACCAATTCCAATCACCAAATCCACACGCATTAAACACTAACTCAGTAATCCCATAATTGGTATAACTATATATATATATATATATATATATATATATATATATATATCATCAAATAACTAATATCAAGCCACAAATATCATTTTTTTAAATATCAAATTAATATTATAAAGCACAACTAAATTAAGTTTTTAATGTCAAATTAATGGAAACACACCACAGATAATATCTTTGATGCTAAATTATAAATATCAGCTCAATAATACTTACAATATTTACACTATAAGTTTCAAGCCCACACAATGTATATATTTGACATACCAAACCAGTCCAAGCACAACATTATCTTTATTATTAGTATTATTATTAGTATTATTTTTAAATTATTTGATTTAATATATGGCGCCGACTCCATCATCCATGACGTGCGTACCAGACCCACGGCGTGCGTACCAGATCCATGGCAGCGGCTCAGATGCCGCCACCCCCTTCTCTCCTCTACACCAATGCGGTAAGACGTTCGGGTGCGCGAGCGCGGGCGGCGCGCAGGTGCACGGGGTGCACGGACATTCCATAGGCGGCGGTTGCCACCGCCCCTTCCCCTTCTCCCATCTCCACGTGAGGCGGCAATCGCCACTGCCCCCTCCACTTCCATCTCCACCGCACAGCCGGTATTTGCCGCTGCTCTTCTTCCACCTCCACGCCAGCAAGGTTGCTCCAACGCACACACACCAACGACAACGACTCATACATAGAATTACATATATATATATATATCTGTATATTTTCATATAAAACTTCAACCCATATTGATTCTACGATCTGCGTTCATGCAATAGGCTAATCAAGGATTAAACTCGCAAGAACAATATAGAATCGAAGAATAACGACGAAGAACGTGAAGAACAATATACACTCCCCTCTGATGGCTAGGGTTTTTCAAAATAGAGTCATAATGAATAATAAAACCCTCAAACCCTATTTTTAATTAAAATTCGTCCTCCTTTTTAATAATTTCCAAAAAGCTCTCCTAAATTTTATTTTTCATTTATTAAC
Organism: Taxillus chinensis; assembly: GCA_023512835.1. NCBI lineage: Eukaryota > Viridiplantae > Streptophyta > Magnoliopsida > Santalales > Loranthaceae > Taxillus > Taxillus chinensis. The sequence goes on from CM042091.1 coordinate 45,992,920, forward strand.
CTTCAATTTAACTCCCAAAAATTACTAAATAACCCCTGAAGGCTTCTGGACCTCAAATTAGGCCCAAATATAGTTAAAACGATTGTATTAATGGCCACATTCTTAAAAATAACTTTTTTTTTAACATCAAATATAGATTATAAGTTATACTAACACATATACGGATCCTTATATCGGTCCCCCATGCTACAGTATATACAAGAATTATGACATTTAGAAAAGGTTAATTTATACATTAGAGGTTTGATATTAAATATGATCACAAGGAATGAATTAAATTGAGGTAAGACAATCTTTGGAAAAATGCATCAAATGAAAACCTAACTCTAATCGCCTTTATCAATTAAATTTTTCTCTACTTTAAAAAAACATTTTCTATCTCTCACATCTCCTAAAGCAATTTATTTGAATTCACTTATGTTTTATATTATTTTAATCAAAATCTCTTTATAAGCTAGCTTAAAATTTCCAAAATTTTCATTCTTCCCTTGAGTTCGATATCCGAACTAAAAAATTCACTTTATTACTTGTCACGATTCGTATACTTGTGAAACACCAATCATGTACTAAACAAGTATATTATTTCAATTAAACCATTACAATCCTTTTGTTGTTCCTCTTATAATGTCTTATAACCTTCAAAATCAAATAATAAATTAATCACATAAATTTGAACCAACTCATGGGACAATATACAAAATACCATAATTTAATAAATTATTTTGGTAATATATTTAGTTTATGAACATAAAAGTATTATTTTATTATGTTTATAATGTTATAATATTATTTTAATTAATTATTTTAGTTATTGTAATTAAATTAAATTATTTTAATTAATTATGTTAAATAAGTAATTCCTTGTGTATAATAGTAGATTTATATAAAATGAACAACAAATTTGAATTTAACACATCGAAATTAGCAAAGATGTTAAAATGGTAAAATTTCAGTGAATAATAAAAACGATAAAATAGTAAAAAAAAATAAAATGGTAAAAAGGTACAAATTAAATGTGTAACATTTGATAAGTAGATATTGGCTGATGATAGGTTGATGATAAAGTGGAGATAGGTCGATGATAATGCGATTATAGATGGGGAGGAGAAGGTAAGATATTAAATTAATTAAAATTTATAATTTTTTTAAAATGCCATTCTCTATTTATAATTTTTTTTTTAAATTTCACTCTCAATCTTATACCTAACTATTTATAGTACGTATATTTAACCACTTTTTGTACTTGTTTTGTTGAAATGAAAAGAACTTCTTTCATGACATCTCATTGAGTTTCTTACACACACACACACACATGTTTGTGTGTGTGTGTGTATTTTCTCTTTTACCTAGTTTGTATAGATTTCTTGTGTTTATGTTGATGAAATATTCAATAGGTTTACATACTATCAAAAGAAATATCAATGTTATAGTTTTTGGCATTTGTTCAATTATTTTATTTTTATTTTTTCCTTTTCAAGAAAACTAGTCCAATACTAGAAAAGGGAAGTGAAGTGAACATTAAGCATCTTCATGAAAGGGAGAGTAATCGATTTCTTGAGAATCTTATAAATTTTATAAGCTCTTCAAGAAAATATCTGATGTAAAGATTTTTTTTTGAAGACTTTTAAAGATCTTGCAATATTTGAAGATGAGAAGTTTAAAGTTTTATCAAATAAGAATTAAGTTTTTAATGTGATGGTAAGAGAATCTAGAAAACTGAAGGATAAGTAAAACTATAGTCATCAAATCATTTGAAGAGTGTTTAATTCATGAAAAGATTGATATATATATATATATAAAAGATTGTTAATCACATGGAGATTGATGGTTTGAATCTAATAATGGGAGATTGTTAGATCCTTAATTTGATAAAACCAAGCAATTTTGTTGATTTTGATTTAAATAAGACAAAGAAAATTGAATAGTAAATGGAATTTAATGGAAATCAACTTTAGAAGGAAACCGATAAAAATCAACATGTGATTATTGAATGTTAATGAAAGTCTAAGGTGATCAAGACAATTGTGTTGAAAGAACTTAAGAATTAGTATTCAAGTTACCAAATTGTTGACTTGTTCTAGGTAAGCATTTTGAATGTTGTTCGAGTTTACAAGTAAACATTAAAATTTGTTGTTTATAGTAATTATCAAATTAATTAAATTATTCTATTTTTTTAACTATAGGGCCTCTTCGAGATCAAGATGGAGAGAGAAAGAGAGAGAGAGAGAGAGAGAGAGAGAGACAACTCAAAACTCATCACAAAATAAATTAAAACTTACCATAAAATATAAGACACTATTGATTTATTTGATCAAGCGAAATAAGGAATAAATATGCAATTACAATAAAGGGTGCAAGAGTTTTTGGTGTGAACAAAAATACAATCTTTTCCTTTTTGTCTCACTTAGGGCTATAATTGAATCAAACGTTTATGAACAAACTTAGGTTCGGCTAGGTAAAATATCATTTATGTTCGTTTGTTAAGGAATAATGCCGTTCGCAAACACTATTATCATATTTGTAAATATGTTTGTGAACGTTCGGGAACAAGTATTTACCAACAGTTCATAAATATTGTTCGTATTCGTGAAAATTATTTTTGAATGAAAAATGAACAAATTAATTAATATGTATAAAAGTCGTTTTATTAAATATAAATATATTTTTATTACATATAATTTAATATGTATATACTTTTATATTATTATTAAATAAAAAATATATGTTTTTTATTTGTTTATTAGTACTATTATTATAATATTTTCGTAAACTAAATATAGTAATTATTTAAACATATTATACAAAGATAACACAGCTTAATAGTTAATTAATTTTACATTTTTTGATAAGTTAATTTAACTTGTGAATTCTTTTTCTGATTTTTACGATTTCGTGATTGTGTTTGTAAATGTTTATGAATGCATGTTTGCAAATGTCCATAAACCGTTTGTGAACAACATAATAATATTCATGAATATCATAGTTTAAGGCTCGTGTTCGATTCAATTTATTAATTAATAGTAATAAATACGTTCGAACACTTTATTACTCGGTTCGCTTACAGCTCTAATATCACTTAATGAAAAAAAAAGTGAGCAATAGCAAATAGCAAATCATGTAGGAATGATTGGTGTGATTAAAGATCATTTAGTTATTGTGATTTAGTTACCATGGCAACCTAAAGGCAACTATAGGATAAATTATGTTAAATTGTATAACAAACTTAATAATACAATGGTCTATACTTTTGTTGATATTAATATGCAAATAAGGTATTTTAATAATATAAAAACAAAAGTTTAAGAGTAAGTTTTGAACATCAAAATTTGAGAGCGTAATTTTTATAAGAGCAATGTTATATATAAATTCTTTTTGTGTAAATTTTTTATGCATATTTAATATGATAATATTCTATTGATTATGATTAAGCAGGAGATCTGAATAAATTTTAGGCCAATAAAATATTAATACATCGGTGTACCTAAAAACTTACATAAAATATATTTATAAATAGATTTGTTTCTTTTATTAGTTTTATATAATCACATAATATGTATTTATAATGGAGGGGCAATAAATGGCTATAAGCGCGAAATGCGCTCGTTCTCCTCCCATAGGCGTGTGGCCATTATTATGCCAAAACTTTCAAGTACCCCCCTCCCCATAATGATGACTTGATGATTGATTGAAAGATGAAGAGATCTTCCAACGTTGACTCTCGCCCAAAACGCGGCCCAAACAAATTCGTAGGACTGGAAAATAGGCCCCACCACTGAGTCCATTGGATCATGGGCCATGATTTCAGCGGGTTTAGGTCGGTCCCTACGCGTAGCATAGAGCTGGAAATTTTAGGACACTCGTGGGATGTCCACATTGTCTTCCAAGCCTCTTATTGTTTCTAATTTGTTTCTCCTCCGTGCAAAACAACAATTTTTTAAATGGCTCATGTCAATCGATACACGAGGATAGTGACAGCAAAATTTGTTACGCAGGGTAATTAATGTTTGTTGTCGGTAATTCAATTTCATTCAAAATTTCTGCCGGTGTCTTCTTCGTTTTTTTTTCTCGTTTCTCTCCGTCATATAACCTATACTTTTTTAAACAAAAATAATATTTATAATTGAATTATATAAGAGCATCACGTGTAGTTAAATTTTATTACAAGCATGGTATTCAGACATCTCTCATGCGTTACTTGTGGAGAGGCAAAGCGAAAACATAACTGTTGTGCACGTAATAAGTTACATGACAGTTCGTGCGGGAAATCGATGCAGCCCTTTCAGAGTTCAGACGTACAGATCCGGTTAAATGCAGGGAGTATCCCGCTAGTCTCGGACCTGACGATGAAGAGGTGACTTGACCATCCATATACAAACTGGTCGAGAATTGGAGTCGTTGATGAGCCAAAAGTAGGGCGAAATTAGTCTACGTGTGTCCCGATTGGTATGGCTTACTCGGAGCATCTACTAGGGTGACCGAATACTATACGGGTGAAAACACTGACCCCGTGACAAAGTGGTATCAAAGCGGTTGTGACCCATTTCCAGAAAGCTCGCTAAAGCACTCCCGTGAGAAATATGTATAGTCCCTGATCCCACGTTGGGAGGGACCCCCTAACAGATAGGGGTCGATCAGATAAAGGTCTTGCACGCATTGTGTCCATCAAGTGTTGACTGTCGAGCCATTGTGGAGTACCCGAGGATGGGACATAGTGGTACTGCGCGAGTCGAAAGGAACGTGTCGAACGACCTTGGTTCCTTCGAACTCACTGGACACAACGAGGACGCTGCGAAATCAAGTAGGGGAGAACAGCATGGAGCTGGCGGGTGTCTCCCAAGTGGCGCAAGTGCGCGCTACTTGCGGAGGGGCAAGGCAGAAAGCATAGCCGGCTCTACGACAATTTGTGCGGAAGATCGATGGAGCCCCTTTGGAGTTCAGATGTACCGACCCGAGAGGTACAGGAGAGGTATCTACGCCCTTCTATGAGGCATGTTTTGTTCTCCTCCCAGCCGATGTGGGACTTCCAAAGTCCTCGGACTCCATAATACTTGTCACGCCCCCAAATCCCAAAAGGACCGGAACTAGGAGTGTAACTTCTCCATTCCTGCACCCGAAGGGTCAAGGGGTTGGTGACTAGTACCGATATAGACTATACAGTTGGTGATGTTCGAGATATACCTGTACAAGCATACATCAGGGGTATTCCTGTATATTTTCACATGCTATGAAGCTAAGGAAAATAATCTATTAATAATAGAGTCATGCTATAAATCCAATACAACTTCCACAGACTCTCATCCAGATATTCAATTAATAAAACCAATTATTTTTTATGAAATCCATAAACCAAATTATGACAAAATGTGAAATAAATAACAATTAACTTTGGATTAGCCTCTAGCGAATGAGTTGATACCTGAAACATATTAACAAAGTAGGGGTGAACACAAATGCCCAGTAGCACGAATTGACTGGAGCTTCTCGCTGCGTACCATCTACGCTTTAACCAACCCCTCTCATTCAAGTAGCACGAATACATTTCTAAATCGTGTGTAAAGACCCGTATTTGGGTAGTGTTGAGAGATAGCCATTTTATGGGAATGCAACTATCTAGACGGTAGTGTAGTCATCGATGTGAGCATTTTGATTGTAATTGGGCCCAATTCCGAGTCGGGGTCCCGAGTGACCCGATTGTTGACTTTTTGGGGTTTATTGGTTGACCTTGCATTTGAACGGTCAATTGGGTTGGAAAATATCTGGATAGTGATGTGCTCGTCATTTTGAGCGTTTTGACTATACTTGGGCTCAATTTGGAGTACGTGACTCGAGAGGTCAATTAATATTTTTGAGATTTATTAATGAAAGAAAAATGCAGAAATACAAATAGGGGGAAAGAGAGTTTCCAAGTTACGTTTCAGCGATCGTGCGTTGGAGATCTTAGAGAGAGAGAAAGAGAGAAGGAAGCTTGGAGCCTTCGATTTGGGGCATTTTGAGCTCGTTCAATCATCAAGAATTATTCTAGGTAGGTGTTTCATTGATTCTTCACCCTTTCTTTGCTGTTTCATTGGATTAACATGTAAGAATTAGATGAAATCATGAAAATTCGTGATGAACCCTAGAAATTGGGGAAAATGGAAATTGAGCATGAAACCTAGATGATTTAGGTTGTTTGGTAGCCTAATGTGGCTAGATAATGTTAGAAACCCTTAATAGGGATGAATTGTTGCTTAAAAATGGAGATTTAACGAGTATAATTGGGTTTTGGGACGAATTGGGGAAGAACGCAGTCGGCAGTTCGTGACTGGGGAACTGCTCAAGGCTAGCTTTGAGCAGCTTCGAGCAAAGTCTCGAGCAGTCTCGAGTAGAGGCTTCGAGTAAGGAGCGTTGAGCAAAATGTAGCGTCGAGTAGGTGTTTCGAGCAGTCTTGAGCAGTTTCAAGCAGGCAGTTTTGAGCAATGTCTCGAGCAGTTGGACAGTGCAGTTCCAGTTTGATTGGACTAGACCATTTACATTGTAACCATTATGCCTCTCCACATTTAAGTATACCTAAGTTAAAATGTAAATAATGAAATACCCCCTGATGGTCCCTTGGAGCCTAGAGGGGGGTGAATAGGCTCTTATCGAAACTCTTTTTAATCTCTTAAAACACCACACTTATCTAGTTAAGTGATAGAATCACTACGGAAGATAACCAGATAGTGAAAGTATTTTGTTTTATTATCAAGAGATAATTACAACAAAATAGAAGTAAGACTCTCTTACACTCTGTTTACAAAAGGATTCACACACTAGCCTAGATTATATCTTTGAGCTCTTGTGCATACACAGGGTTAATTCAGGCTTGTTCGCACACCCACACAAATGTACAAGTATGAATATTTATACAAACATTCGTAAGAGACAACCTTGGAACTTGTAGTTCCGGAATGCGTTCAGCACTAACTATTCCTCGGTAATCTCTCTGCCTTGACTGCTGCGGTTTGTGGAGCTCAAGAACTTGGGTTTGAAGAGTATAAGTGCCTTTGTGAGTTCCCAAGTATAATTAAAGTTATGTCCACATATCCGGGTGATCCACGTGTAAGATTCTTCAGGTTCTCAACGAGTTTGTCTTACATTGGGACGCCACGAGCTGATAACTTTAAATGCAGTAAGTTGAAGTAGCATCTTCTTGGTCCGGTGTAATTTTCCTTACTCCGTTGCTAATGAAGCTCGGATCCTTACTCCATGTCAGTGGTTGCTTACTCCATATCTATTTGGTACTGGAATCCTTAGTCCGTGTCAGCGCTTCCTTACTTTGTGTGAATGAGAAGGTCAGAGTGGTTATTCCGTATCAGCGCTTCCTTATTCCGCATGTAAGTCCTTACTCCGTATGTAAGTTCCTTACTCCATGTATAAGTTCCTTACTTCGTATGTAAGTTCCTTACTTCGTATGTAAGTTCCTTACTCCGTATGTAAGTTTCTTACTCCGTGCGAGTTTAAAGGATCGGATGGCTTACTCCGTACTAGCGCATCCTTACTCCGCATGAGTGAGTGGTCCGGATTCCTTACTCCGCATCTAGTTTCCTTACTCCGTGCGAATAAAGACTTGGGTCCTTATTCCTCATCAATACTTCCTTACTCCGTATGTATGAAAGACTCGGATGCCTTACTCCGTGTCTTCTTTACTTTAGTTCGCTTGAGGGGAAGACTTAACTTTTTAACTCCATGTCAAACCTTTTACTTCATGCGACCTTGTAGACCAAGACTCTTACTCCGCATCAGTTTGACTTAGTCCGTTTAAGGCATTAGGAACAGATTCCGTAATCCGTAGCTTTTAAGTTCTTAGTCCGCACAAATGTTCCTTATTCCGTATGTATTGGTGATTTGGTTATTTATCAAGTGTTTGACGACACTCACTCTTGTCCGGATCAGGATTATGTATCCTGTCCTTAGCTTTTGCTCTCACGAGTGTATATCCGGATTAATAACATATCTTCGGCAACGATCAAAGAAACATAAAAGATCTCAGATCAAATTACATAAGGCTTTATCAGCATTATCTAAATTCTGGGCTTGATCCAACACCCCCCATTTGGATTCAAAGAAAAATACTAGAAAAATAAATTCCCTCTCTTTCAAAATGTGAAAATTGGGATTTAGTGTAAAATCTCGGAAAAATCCAGTTTTTCATAGAGGTGGATTTTTGGAAAGTGGGGTTAGACATCTCAGAAAAATCCTCAAAAATCAGATTATCTTAGTTATGATATGGAGACCCAATGCTGGGACTTTTTATTTCAAGAAAACAACTCCTATGGGTATCTCCTTCCTTAGTCAAGGAATGATGATCGGTTTATGAATACTGGCTTCAGTTATAAAGGGAGTATGGTGAACCTTAAGGCCATATTGGTGTTGGTATGTTGGTTTGAGGAATTGGGGCTTGGGCTCTATTACTTGTTGGGTTCTCACCGTGCAGCATAGATGATGCTATGTGGTTGACGGGGCAAGCATATGCGCCGATGGCAAGTCTGTGTGGCACTGTGGCCGGGCATATTGCATTGTGGCCATGGCAGGCATAAGTGCCGATGGCAGGCTTGTGTGGCACTGTGTCCGGGCATATAGCGCTATGGTAGGGCTGAGTGCCCTGAGCTGGGATCCTATTGAGGATCGTGTTGAGCCATTAAGCTCGGGAGCCGTTGAGCTCGTGGAGCTAGGGCTGAGTGCCCTAAGCTGGGATCCTATTGAGGATCGTGGACAAGCTGTCCTGTCTGGGCAGGCTGAGTCCTGATGTTGTGCACACTACACAGTGCACGAGTACACAGAGCATGTAGTATAAACTTGTATGTTTGCATGATGTGGAGTGTTAGGGTCACCTACTGAGCTTGTCGCTCACCCCTACTTGTTGTTTACCTTTTTCAGGTGTGACCCGAGACTAGTGGAGGACTTTCTTCTAGGAGGACGTGCCCACTACTCTGATGTATGATACAGTACTGTATTCTGTATTATTTTGTATTGTATCCCGAATATGGGTTCGTGGATAGTTGTATCTACATACTGTTTGTGGTGTGATGTCCGTATGACTGTTTGACTTATTGTATGCATGATGATTTATGGGAAAGTACAGGATTACCCTTGATGTATGACTGTACAGGGTTGCATGATTGAGACAGCACCCGCGGTGTAGTCTCTATTGGTGCTAGTCACTAACCTCTTGACCTTTCGGGTGCGGGTAAGGGGAAGTCATGTTCCTGGTTTCGGGTTCCCTGGAATTTGGGGCCATGACATCATGCCACTGAGAAATGTCCTAAATCCTCGGTTCGTGACATTCTCCTCCACCCAATCCTCGCAACGTCCACGTTGCGTTTGTTGACATCACTTTCCTGCATGCTATGGCATCTTCACCTCGACGCCCTCCCGCTTGCCCAATTTCAACTGGTTGGACATCGCTTCCCCACAGGCTGCAACATCTTTACCAAGATGCTCCCCCACTCGCCCAATGTCCAATGGATAGGAGGCTTCCAAGATCGCTTCGACACGCTCCTTCGTACTCCCTTGCCCAACTCTATATCACACTCTAGGATACTCCAACTTTATGGATGCGAGGCGTGCAAAACACTACCGGTCGACTCACCTCTATGAGCTCCCACTTTGGGATCATGCTACTCGCGAGAGTGCTCGGCCGTCTTCAGGATACAGGCTGGTTCGGCTTTGATACCTCTTGTCACGGGGTCAGATTTCCTGCGCCTCTCAACCCATTGCGGCACTTAGCTTCTCTATACATGGTCCGCTAAGTTTAGCCTTTGAGAGTTGAAGCGCACGTAGATTGGTTTTTCCTTGCCACTGGGCTCATCAGGAGAATGACTCTAGTTCTCAACCAATTTGTGTAAGGATGGCCAAATTCCTTCTTCAACGTTAAGTCCTTAACTAGTGGCGTGCTCCCCATATTCAGCCAGGTCGGCACGTCTAAACTCTGAAGGGGCTCCATTCATTCTCCGACACGAACTGACTGGAGCTTCCCGCTGCGCACCATCTACGCTTTAACTAACCCCTCTCCTTCAAGTAGCACGAATACATTTCTGGATCGTATCACTGAGAAACGTCCCGAATCCTCAGGTCGTGACACAAGTCAACATGATCGGTGTATGCTTGTGCCAGTGTAGTGTCTTATTATATCACTGAAAGCTTAAATTAAAACACAAAATATGACATCACACTCATTACGTTTCATTCATTAAGGTTCTCACTGGACAATTCAACTATCCACGAGATTCCGCAACCAACTCCAAGGATCCTAGTCACTACTAGATAGCCATGTGTGGGATCTGCGCTGTCCCTAACAACAACCTATCACATATGGGACCTGGGTTAACTAGCCACATAGGAAACCCGTAGCCTCTTGCCTGCGCTATTTTATTTGGGTATACGATATTAAGGTCTCATTGAGGGGACAGTCTTGCGTTGGACATAAGATATTGAGGTTCCATTAAGGGAACAGTCCTAGACATGAGGAATTAAGGTTCCATTGAGGGGACAGTTTTGGATTAGACATGAGGTATTGAGGTTTCATTTAGGGAACAGTCCATGGGATGGACATGAGTTATTGAGGTCCCATTGAGGGGACGGTCCAAGAGTGGACACGAGCATTTAGGTTCTATTGAGGGAACCACCTTTGATTCCTTTAAGTGTGGTTTACTGTTATTTTAACTACACTACACTGCACATATTTGCACAGAATATATTGTGGAGTAGATGTTGGGTTGGTCTAGGGAGGTATAACCCCTACTAAGTTATGGTTTGCTCACCCACCTTTGATGTTTTTCTCTATAGCATCTAGCAGGCGTTACGGGATTACACCGTTGTGGAAGCATGTACGTTTGATTTACTATTTTATTGAGAAATTGTAATTGATGAGACTGAGACTTATGCATTTACTTGAGATTGGTGTATTTATTTGAGACATTATGTTTTAGGGCTGGTGACCCTATTTATTATGAGACACAGTTTTATTACATGGAGTGATTATTATATGGTTGTGCATGTCAAGTGCGAGGTTGTAGCAGGTTTTGGGGCAGCACCCTTGAGGGAGCCCTATTAGGTAACCATTCACAAACCCTTTGTCCTCATGGGTGAAAGGCATGGGGCATCACTAACTGGTTCCTTAGTGTTGGGAAATCCAGGGCGTGACATGTCATCTCATATATAAACACACACACACACACACACATTGATACAATTGTACGTTAAACCTAGTTATCCGACAGTGAGTTTTGTCTAATAGGTTAGATTAGGATGAAGAACCACCTACCTCTCGCCTTCCGAAGGAATTAAACTCGCAAGAACGGTCTAGAATCTGTGAAGAACGACGAAGATTGCGAAGAACACTAAGAACTCTCCTCTAACGGCTAGGGTTTCTCAAAACAGAGTTATAATAAAATAATTAAACCCTGAAACCATATTTTTAATTAAAATTCGTCATCCTCCTTAATAATTTCCAAAAAGCCCTCCTAAATTCTATTTTTTACCTATTAACCCTCAAATCAACTCCTAAAATTTACTAAATAACCCATATAGGCTTCTGGACCTCAAATTCGGTCTAAATATAATCAAAATGATCATATTAATGGCCACATTCTCAAAATAACATTCTTAATATCAAATATAGATTAAAAATTATGCTAACACATATATGGATCCTTACATGATCGGTATGGCTTACTCCGAGCATTCATTAGGGTGACCGAGTGCTACACGGGTGAAAACCTTGACCTTGTGACATAAAGCTCTAAATAACTAAATAAAAATGACTTTTGATAATACCATCTACATAGTACATTATAAAATTTATTACAAAATTTTATTTTATCTAATCTACCCTTCACATATATACTTCCTAGATCCCTATTTACAACATATTTGTTCTATTACACTTAAGGGTAACATAGAGGTCAATAGAGGCGCGACACAAGGTAGAGATGCGATGTTACATCACGCAGAGAACAAGGGTGATGAGGAAGGGGGTTGGAGGCACGACGCTACATCGTGTAGGGATGGGGATGACGGTGACGGGGACGTGGGGGATGGGGGGTTTGGAGGTACGATGCGGGAGGTGGGTGGAGGCAAGGGCAGGGAGAGTAGTGGGTGGAAGCATAGGGTGGAGGCGTGATCGGCAATTTGCAAGTGTACAAATCGTGACAAGTAATAAAGTGATTTTTAAGTCCGAATATCGTACCCAAGGAAAGGATGAAGAATTTGGAAATTTTAACCAGCTTATAAAGAGATTTTGATTGAAAATAATGTAAAAACAGAACCGAATTTAAAACAGGTTGATTGAATGGTTATGAGAAATGGAAATGAGCTTGTTCGAGTAGAGATAAGTTCAATTGATAAAGGTGATTGGAGTTAAGATTTCATTTGATGTATTTTTCCCAAGAATATGCCTTAGTTCAATCTAATTCTTTTCTTGTGACAATATTTAATACCCAACCTCTAATGCATGAATTAGCCTTTTTCAAGTGCCATAATTGGTGTATACACCCTAGCATGGGGGACGGGTGACCCTTTAAGATTTGGGTTATTTAGTTTAGAGTTAGCACCACACCCACTCTTAACTTAGTATCCTAGGTTTTATACTGGCTTTCGCAAATTATGCAACCCCTAGTTTGATTATCTTGTAATTTCTAGTAATTATGCTTCATTTTTCAATCCTTCACATAAGTACCTAATATTATAAAATGAAGTGATCAAATCCATTTTATATTTTAACCCAAGATCGTCAATAAACATTCACAGGGTGAAAAAGATTAAACTAAAACATTGCAAATTAATTCATTACATCAAACTCCATTGTAATCCCAATAAAGAGTTTTTAAGCTTCCATAGTATAATTGAAAACAAAAGAATTACAAAACATGGAATAAGAAAACCAGAATGATAGCTTACTTATTTAGACCAAGAATTCCAAGGTTGATCTTCTTTTCCCAGCAGATTGTCTTCAAACTCCAAGAGATACCCCAAACCTTCTTCATTCTCCCTTTCTCTACTCTAGATGAGGAATGAAATTATAGAATGGAAGAGAGTTGTATGATAACTGGATTATCACAAATGATAGAGCAGCTCCCCTTTTATAGCTTCCCAAGCTACATTTGAACATTTGAATTTTGAATTTCTATTTATTTCTTATAAATTCCCCAAATAATTAGCCCCTCTTAAATCTCTTGTAACTCCCTTATTTTTTGAATTTAAAAAAGAGATAAATTCCTCTCTTAAATCCCATAAAGACCTCAATCCAAATGTAGAGCACTCATTTGAATTTGAATTTTTTCAATAAATTCTCCTTTGACTTGAGTGTTTGGTGCCCGTCCTTTGATCAAATGACTTCGGTCCAGAAGGAAATAAGTATGCTGCAAAAATAAAGAGTTCATCACCGAAATTCGGGCTTGGTCGGGTGAAGAAGGCTTCACCTGACCACCATGTAGAGTCTTCAAACTTCACCCGACCAGAAGGAAGTTATGTTCCATGATGCTTGGAGAGTCAGAATATGAAAAATAAGCTTCACCCGACCACTTCCAAACGACCTCGGATTTCACCCGACCAGAAGGCAAAAATCTTCATTAAGGCTCTAGAAAGCTATCCCTGAAATATGGCTTCACCCGACCTTCACCCGACCACCATGAAATTCGGTCGTCGTAATCCTTAGGTCCTTGGGATTCTTTCTTCCTTATGTGAATGTGGTGAATACTTCCTTGAGTTTTGGATTCCTGTCAAAATATAGAAAAAATACCACAAAAACTACAAGAAATCCTCTTTTTCGGGTTAAGCCATGAAAATATGATAATGTAGCACAAATGAGCAATAAATGAATCAAAAAAATATGAAAATGTACCTAAAATGGCCCTAAAAAGGGGGTATAAATCCCCCCGATCAAGGCGCAACAAGTGTAGGTGTGGTGGGTGGAGGGCTAAGAAGGCGGTGGGTGGATCTGGTTGCGATTGTGATCAATGAAACAAGTTGAAGATCTTACTTAGACGAGCGATGAGGGCAGCAAGCGGAGACGTAGGGTGGAGGGCGGCAAAGTCTAGGTTGGTGATAGAGGGAGAGGTGCGTAAAGCCTAGGGGTATTTTTCGGATGTTAAAATGATTATGGGATGAAAGGTAATGCGACATTTTAGTTAAAAGCTAAAATTTTAGGTAGATTTACTTAAAATTATAGTTGAAGCTATATTTAGCTAATGCTATAGCTAACATATTGGAGCAAATAATTAGCTAAATATAGTTTTAGCTAAGCATATAGCGAAGTTGTTAGAGATATTCTAACTGATTAAATCCTGGTAATATAATATTATTAAAATTTTATATACTTTTTTTCTAGTGATCTAGTTTGTTGCCACGTTATCAGAGTTATGCATCGAAACTGCAACCCTAATGTTATGTAGCCTGTTGGACCCTACTTTGTCCTGGTTAGATACATTTTATCAAACTTAATTTCCTTTCATGTCACCACTGGTTGTCGTAGAATGTTGTAGGACAATAAGAACCGTGATCATTGAGCTGAAAATGTCCAATTTTAGCAACTTATTTAGAAAGACTTTCAAAAGCCAAATATCCTGTCCCAAGTGATAGAAAATTAAAATTGAGGATCAACGCCTTCGACCATGCTCAATTCTGAGGTCAAACAAAGAGATTATGATTAAAATTGCGTTTGGACCACTAACGATGATCAAACGACCGACCTCCAAAACAGTACGCCGGATCAGGTTACGGATATCATTTTATTACTATAATCGCTTTCCTTGGAATTTTAATATATATTATATATATTTGCTATGGGAGTTTTTTTTCAAAAAAAAAATTAAAATTATTGTTTTGTTGCAATAAAACGGTTTGTGGACACAAAGTACAGGCTTGAGGCAAAAATATGATCATTTTCAAATAAAAAAGACATGTGCTGGCTCCTCATGACGGCCCGAGCTCCAAAATAAATTTCTTGTAATTTTTTTGAAATTCGAGTCGTCTTCTTGATCTCAAAAACCTAAAAACATTAGTTAAAAACTACATAAGTCAAAAATTTAAAACCTTAGCCGCCACCTTCCCTTTTTCCCGCCTATCCTAGTCCAATTGTCAACTTTTTATTCGTTTCAAAAACAAAACGAGACAAAAAAAGCAAATTAAAAAAAAGTAAAAACAAAAAAATCTCAACCACCTAAAATTAATCCTTATCTCCCTCAAACCAACCTGCTCGTTTTCTTCCTCTATGATCCGCTCTTGTCGCGTCGTCTTCCCGGCCTCCACGCCATGCCTGGAACTCCACGATGATGCCAACTCACGTCCTCTCTCTCACTTGGTCAAGTCCACCTCTAAACCAAACCATGGTTCAAACCTCGGTTGTCTTCCCTCTCTTAAACCAAACCCATCTACTTGAACCCAAGTTCCACCATGCCCCATCACCTCCTCGCCGCCCTCCATCAAGCAAAAACCCTTAGGTCATGTTTGGTACGCGGGAAAGGAATGGAATTTTATTCCTTTCCCGCATTTGGTTTGGAAAAGGGAAAGGAATGACTGATTAACATGGGAATCAAATACCCTTATATGGGGTGATCTTGATTACTCCCACCTACCAGGTTTACAAACATTACCCTATGTAGATGAATCAAGTTGACAATCTTGCCCGCCATCATATGCTTTGTGTGCTCCCTAGATCGATGCAGGATGGAGCTCGGGTGATGATGTCGTAGGGTGGTGCTTGGGCTCGCAACGTTGCGGGGGGTGGGTTTAGGGTGGGGGGGATCGGGCGGGCGGTTGGGCGGATGAGTGGGGACGCAGCAAACACGAGGTCGGTTGGGTGGCATGGGGGCGGATGGTCAGGCGGGGGTCGGGCAAACGGGGGGGGGGGGGGGGGGGGGTGAGCGGTCGGGAAGCCGGGGGGACGCAGCAGACACAAGGTCGGTTGGGCAGCATGGGGGGGGGGGGGGAGGATAAAGATGCGGGGGTGGTATGGGCTCGGGGAGTGGGGAGGCGGTCGGGCAGATATGGGACGATGCATCTACCGCAACGTGGGGGGGGGGTGAAGATGTAGGGGGCGGCGTAAGGTTGGGGTTGCCGGGCAAGCGGGCGTCGAAGGATGAAGGATATTTTAGTCATATTATTACTAATAAAAAATTCATTCCCCTCAATTGTTATGCCTAACCAAACAAAGGAATGGTAATATTTGATTACATTCCTTTCCTTTAATAATTTCATTCCCTCCCATTTGATTACCTTGTACCAAACATGCTATTAGCCTTATCTTCTATTTTAACCCCCAAATC
This sequence comes from Taxillus chinensis, assembly GCA_023512835.1. Taxonomy (NCBI): domain Eukaryota; kingdom Viridiplantae; phylum Streptophyta; class Magnoliopsida; order Santalales; family Loranthaceae; genus Taxillus; species Taxillus chinensis. The sequence goes on from CM042091.1 coordinate 46,009,200, forward strand.
CTTTGATCAAGTGTGGGTTTTTTCTCACTAATCTGAAAAGAATGCTTCACAAACCCTTTATCCTTCGCCATCGAAACCAGAGAACCCTCGCTCCTCTTGGCCTGAGATCCTTCAGTGGGTCAATATGGAGCATAATCAACTACACCCAATACACATAGCTTTTCCACCATTTACCGCCAAGCCTAATCCTCATCTCTATTTCCTTCAAATCCGGTTGAGATTCTCCCTTTAGCCTGAAATCGTACCACTAGATATTCAACCAAGCCCGACTCAAAGCTTGTTGCTGCCTTTACGCAACTCCCCACAATTTAAGGAGGATAGAGGAGTGCGAAGCCAACCCAGTGCCCCACGATAGTTGGCTGGTGCCAGAGGAAGACGCCCAGTTCGTTAAAAGAGCCTACTTGGAGGTGAAGAAGACTTTCTTTTGAGCGTGGTTGGTTTTTTTATTATGTCCTTTATTTTGTTTTCTTTTTATGTTGCCCATTTTCTCACCGTGCTTCTTTTGTTTCACGATTATTAGCCTCTATATCTGTATTATTGGTTATTATCCCTTTATTTTTGTGTTGTTTTTCGTATGTGTGTTGTTTTAGATGGGTTTGTTTTTTTGTTTGATTCATTCCCTCTTTTCCTTTGAGTATTATTTTTTGTTTGTGTTGTCTGCTTATTAAGTACACGTTGTCAAAAACAAAAAAAACAAAAAAACAAAGACTGCATTTGTGTCAGCCTAGTTCGTTTGTGTTTTCAAAGAAGAAGAACTCATTTGCGTGAATGACTGCATTTGTATTTTGTTTGTATCTGGATTTTGCATTGAAATATTGGAAGAGTTTAGTTTTCAAAACAAAATAGAAGAAATAAAATGATTAGAAATCTCATTTCACGTAACCCAATTTTTATGCTTGTTTGTTGTTTGTGCATAGTTTTCCTTAAATTTTCTTTTATTTTCTATTGTAAATGTTCTTTTAAATTCTATTTCGTGTTTGGGATTTAGTTTTAACTGGGTTGCTTGGTTCTTTTATTTCCTATTATCTTCTTGTTAAGTGTTGGATCTGTTTGTTGTTTGCTATTTGTTGTGTCTTTACTTTTCTTCTTTCTTTCTGAGTTAAAAAAAAAAGAACTCTCTGGTTGTGTTTTTCTTTGTTGTTAATGTTTTCTTTCTGACTACTTGTTTGTGCCTGGTTTTCATTTGGAAACAATCTGGTTTCTACTAGCTTGGTCTGATTTGTCCACCATTTAGTATCTAACTGCCCTCTGGTTGTGGTTTTTCTTCTGTCTAGGCACGTCTGGTCGCTCTTTGCCCTTTGGTTCAGCCTGTCGCTTGGGTGTATCCTATTTGATCCATGTTTGCATGAGTTCATTAGTTTATGTCATAGTTGCTGCTTCACGACTCTCATCAGTTGGTATTTAAGCATCAATGTCCTTCCTTTTTTTTGTTTCTTTCTATCCACTGTCTTGGTAATGTTAAAATTAACATTCTAGAGACTTCTCTTGTGGCAGCATCCATGCATGTAATTTTAATTTATTATTTTTAATTTTATTTTATTCATTTATGTATTCATTTTTTTCCAGTGGTCATAGGAAAGATGTTATTACTGGCCATTAATCGTGTAACTATGAGTCTCTTACCCAATACCGTTGTACTTTGTAAACAAAACCCATGAAAAAAGAAGAAAGCAAAAATAAAAACGAGGGAGGGAGAGAGGGTGATAACGTGCATTTATGCCGTTATCCTAGGCCTTATTTAGGGTGTTTTAGAGTATGTTTTGTACCTATTTGCATGATATTTTACACATATTTGCTCTAATCCCTAGGAAGACCCTGTTTGGTGTATAGTTGTACTTTTTGAGTGTTTTTGGCAGGTTTTGGAGCAACTTTTTTCCACACACCTTCGCTAGATCACTCCATACACTCAAGAGGAAGCTATAGGAAGAAGATGGAAGCAAAATGAAGGCAAAATCAAGGTGCACGTGAAAAGGCTTTCTCACGTGCATTCTCACGTGCAAGGAGTTTATTGCATGGATGCCTTCTCCAAATCGAGAGGAAGCTTTGGAGCAAATTTGAGTCGAATTGGAGCTGCACGTGAAAAGGGTCTTCTCACATGCATTCTCGCGTGCAGGCATTTTTGAGCTCCAAATGATGTGTTTCGTTGTTTTAATCATTTTCCTCTAAAGAACTGGGGTCAAATTTGGTGTAGTTTGAGTGTTATTGAGCCTAAAACGTTGAATAGTGTTACTAACCAAAACGACGTCGTTTTGGCTGCGACTACATTTATAATTAGGGCACACCTTTTGTAACCCTAATTTGGCCCACTAAATCCTATAAATAGGGGGCTTTGGAGGCATTGTAAATTATCTTGAGTGAGGGAATCTGATCTGAGTTCTGAAAAAGAGCTATAGCCATTGCTAAAAGATCGGATTGTCCTTGGCAAGGAGTGATTTGGGGTAGCAGACGCCGGAGTCTTTGGAGGCTGGAGTCTTGGTTCATCTTGGGTTCTTCCTTTATTGTCCTGGTACTGTAATCATGTTCTTTCTTATAATTTCTATTGCTTTTGTCATGATTATGGAGTAGTTTTGTTAGTCTAGGGGAGCAATGTAACCCCAATATATTGTATTCAGTTTGGTTATGGTTGTTCAATAAAATAAAATTCATTTCTTGTTTAATTCACTTGCTTGAATGGAAACACTAGTGAATTAGATTTAATGTTGTATGACGGACCAAGTCTGTAACTATTAGATTGTTTATCTACCTTGATCACTTTTATTCACATGGACCAAATGGGATAAAAGCCTTAAATCTATCTTAGCATGGACCAAATGTAAGATAGGTAGGAGATAATCAACATGAACATGAACTAGAATATAAATCAAGAACAAGAGCCATAACCAGATTATTACAATCCATTGGGTGGTAATCATTGTGACCCTAGATCCTTAATCACTGCAATTTCTATACCAACAGCTTGCCAACATTCTGATTTAATCACTTTGCTTCAAACTATTTGCACAACAAAAATCAATTATCCAGACATAAATTCAACTTGTTTGCTCAGTGCTTGCTGCTTAACAGCATTAGCTACCTCCCTATGGGTTCGACAACCGGAGTCTTAATACTTCATTTTATTACTTGACCAGTGCACTTGCTGCAAAACCTATAGACATAACATTTACGAGTCAGAGGGGGGGAGGGAGGGACTCATAATTACAATACCGTTTATATTTATTTTGTGGATGTCACGATCACACACAACACATTTGTATTTATTTACTTTTAACTTTTATTATTTCTTAATAAAAAAAGAAAGCTTTCAAAAAGAAAATACAAAACAAAAAAATGTTAAAAATAAAAACCTTTTCAAAATAACTCTTTTCTTAAATCAAATAAAAAAGGATGTTGTCTTATTGGACAAATAAAATAGGAAAATTCAGTATTATTTTACTGGACAAATTCAAGCAAGTGGTTCAAACAAGTTAGAAACCTCTAACTATTAAGATAAGTAACGAAAGGGTGTTGTGGTGGTGCTAAATTTTCCCCACGCATAACCAATTCTCGAGCCCATCTCAAGCGACATAGAAACATTTTCCTTTAGGTGACCAATCACACCCTAAAAACGATTAGTGACGACTCTATTTATTTCATCACTATTTAGATGAAGGTTGGGGAGAATTGCACCCTGAAATTGGTTTTCCCTCGAAGGAAATCCGACGATGACATAGTCGTACTCATTTTCTATTCTAAGTTGGAAACTATGAAAAAACATTAGATAATATGACATTTTACAAATTAAACTCAATCTTAAAATTATTGTTTTATTTAATTATTATTTATTTACTGATGTATGGTATAAATAAAAAATTAAAAAGAAAGTGTAAGAGAGCAAAAGATGTGATCCCCCACCTCAAACTATAATAGTCTTTGTTGTCAATTTGCATAGGATTTTTATGGACTTTGTGCCGTCAACATCCATTGTCTATTCAATTTAACCAACTTTATCGTCTCCTACACCATATCTGGACCATGCATGTATAATGTCTTTCTAACTTATTGTCATGCCCCGATGATTCGAGACATTTCTCGGTGGCACGATCTAGAAATGTATTCGTGCTTCTTATAGGAGAGGGGCAGGTAGAAGCGTAGACAGTGCGCAGTGGAAGGCTCTAGGCAGTTCGTGGAGGAGAATGGATGGAGCCCCTTTGGAGTTCAGACATGCCAACCTGGTTGAATGTGGGGAGCACGCCACTAGTCAAGGACTTGACGTTGAAGAAGGGATTTGACCATCCTTACACAAACTGGTCGGAAACTAGAGCCATTCTCCTGATGGTAGGGCGAAACCAGTCTACGTGCGCTTCAACCCTCAAAGGCTAAACTTAGTGGACCGTGTATAGAGAAGCTAACTGCCGCAATGGGTTGAGAGGCACAGGAAATCTGACCCCGTGACAAGTGATATCAGAGCCGATTCGGACCGTATCCTGAAGACTCGCCGAGCACTCTCGCGAGTAGCATGATCCCAAGGTGGGAGCTCACAGAGGTGAGTCGACTGGTAGTGTCTTGCATGCTTCGTGTCCACAGAGGTGGAGTATCTTAGAGTGTGATATAGAGTTGGGCAAGGGAGTACGAAGGAACGCGTCGGAGCAATCTTGGAAGCCTTCTATCCATTGGACATTGGGCGAGCGGGAAGCATCTTGGTAAAGGTGTTGTAGCTTGTGGGGAAGCGATGTCCAACCTATTATCATTGGGCAAGCGAGAGGGCGTCGAGGTGAAGATATCGTAGCCTGCAGGGAAGTGATGTCAACAACCACAATGAGGGCATTTCGAGGATTGTGTGGAGGACAATGTCATGCCCTGAGGATTCGGGACGTTTCTCGGTGGCATGATCCAAAAATGTATTCGTGCTTCTTATAGGAGAGGGGCAAGTTGAAGCGTAGACGGTGCACAGTGAAAGGCTCTAGGCAGTTCGTGGAGGAGAATGAATGGAACCCCTTCGGAGTTCAGACTTGCCGACTCGGTTGAATACGGGGTGCACGCTGCTAGTCAAGGACTTGATATCGAAGAAGGGATTTGGCCATCCTTACACAATCTGGTCGGGAACTAGAGCGATTCTCCTGATAAGTCCGATGGCAGGGCGAAACCAGTCTCGTGTGCTTCAACCCACAAAGGCTAAACTTAGTGGACCGTGTATAGAGAAGTTAAGTGCCGCAATGAGTTGAGAGGCACAGAAAATCTGACCCCGTGACACTTTGCACAACATAAAGGAAAGGAGATCGACAAGGTTGCATATACAGTATCATCCCGATCGTGACCTGATAGATGTTGTTGCTGGGGAACTCCACTAATAAAGGTGAGCTTCCAAATAACCACTGAAATTTAACACACAAGCATGCAACATATCTTTAAGAGTTTGGATAGTGCGCTCGAACTGGCCATTTGTCTGTGGATGATAAGTTGTACTCATGCTCACTTGGGTACCTAATGCTCACTATAACTAGAGTCAAAAATGGGTAATGAACCAAGTATCCCAATCAAACACAATAAACAATGGGACACCATGCAACTGTACCACAACATCTATACACTGCTACCCTAAAGTTTGAACTTGATTTGTCTCCAAAATTAGAAGAAAGTGAGTAAACTTTGTCAAATGTTCCATAATAGTCCAAATAGTGTCATGGCCTTTGGAATGAGGTAGTGTAGTTACAAAGTACATAATTACATGGTTCTATTTCAACTTCAATATCGATAAGGACTGTAATTCATCATCTAACCTCAAATGCTCTTATCTTAACTTGCATAAGTCAAACGATGTTGAACGAACTCAATAACTACCTTCTTTAGGCTTAACCACCAAAACTGTCGTCTCACCGCATGACATATTTTTATCCCACTTGGATGAACAACTAATTGAGAGTGGTAGAACACTGCCTCCTAAATAGAATATGGAACTATCATCGTACCCCGATATCTCAACACGTGGTCAAAATCCTTTATCCAATATGAGGACACCACAACAGTCTAAATCTGGCCTCAGCACACCTTGTTCCTGGGTGGTAGTTGATGTTATGGAACAATGACAAGCACACTACACACACCCCATTCTCCACGATCAACTAGCTACAACCCCATATTAGCCAAATGCCCCATTATCTCTCACTCCTTGATGGTACTGTGGGCTATCATCGCTATATTCTTCCTCCTCAGAGTATCAATTACCACATTGCCCTTCCTAAGTGTATATCTTAGGTCAAAATGAAACTATGGCATATATTTCACCCACTATCTTTGCCTAAGGTTTAAATCCCTTTAAAGAAAGATGAACTATAAGCTATTATGGTTAGTATATACCACAAAATTTTCTCCCTTTAGATAGTGTTACTAGCTCTTCAATAAAAAGATCATTATGACCAACTCCAAATTATGCGTTGAGTAATTATGCTCATAAGGCCTTAACTACCGAAAGTCATGAGCAATTATCTTCCTATCTTGCATAAACATACAGCCCATACCAACTATTGAGGCATCACAACAAACTTCATATGGCATACCCTCTTGGGGTAGGATCAAAATCTGTGTTGAGGTCAATTGAGCCTTTAATTGACTAGAAGCTTCCTCACAAGCATCATATCACATGAAACAAACCCCCTTCTAGGTTAAACTTGAAAATGGGTGTCACTCCTGGCACTCTATGCCATCCTTCTAGCTCCACTGTCGTTTCCCTTGTTACGACAAAATCAACTCAGATGTCCCTCTTTTCTATACATTTGACATTTCAAATGCCTTTGGAGGCACTCCCACTTCAAATGTCTATGCTCCCCTTAGCAAAGACAACCCCTAGGAGGTCCTCCGGCTAGGTCCCCTATCCCTTGCCAATTCCTTATTTATCTTAATTTTGGTTAGATTTGGTTCGAAAATGTCAATTCCTTCCTTTTTCCCTTACTTTCTCTCCCTCTCTATCTTTCTTTTTCTCTCTACGAAGTAGCCAAGAACAGAATTAGGGTTTCTCCCATTCTCCCCTTCTCCTTATATATTTTTACATTTAATTAATTAAAATAGAAAAAATACCTTCTTGAGGCCTCGACTCCAAATCGGACCCAATTATTGTCAAAATTCTCCATTTGATATGTACAATACTTGTTAGACCTCATTTTGTCCGGGTTGGACATACTAACCCCATGTTTTTATATATACCATTCTGCCCATGCCATATACCTTGTTGAACAGGTCCATAAATTTGCACAAGATGGATACACTTACACGAACGGGGAAGCCCAAAATGGATAACCTTTGCTACAAGTCCCTGAAGTACCCCAAGACCAATACCAGGGGATAGGAGGAAATTTGGAGAATAACTCACTTGATTGAGCTCAATTCCGATGAAAAATGAAGAAGTTATAGCCAAAACAACTTTCATTGGAAAAAGTCAAACTTGCCAAAAGACGGTCAATGCCCTTGGTCAAATTGGCCAGAAAAGTGACTATGTGAAATTCTCCAAAATGTCTATTTAGGCAAATACGGGTCTTCCCAAACAATCTTCAAAAGGTCGTCCATTTTGGCATTTTAGGTGGGGGTAAAAGGGTAATTAAAAGTTAAAAAAAAAACTTGACTCGAAGCCTCAAAGCCTATGAGTCTTCAACCATTGACTTTGACCATTGACTTCGGCTCGTGACCTATGACCCTTCGACTCGCGGATCTTCGAGGAGTGCCCTTCGACCTGTTGACCACCGACCTTTAACCTTGCTGACACTCGACCTGCCGACACTTCGACCCTTGACTTTCGACCCTTCGCCCCTTGACCTTCGACCCTTCGAGAGTTGACCTTCGACCCATTGACCATTGACCTTCGACCCACCGAAACTTCGACCCTGCCAACATTTTGACCTGCCGACACTCCGACCCATAGGCCTCTAACCTTCGCTGTTTGGCCTCTCTCGCTGTTTGCTCATGGGACATGTTTTATTAGCTGGCCATTTTGTCAAAGATGCTTTTCAATGTCTGTCAGTCACATGTGTCAACAAAAAGCCAAAAAAAGGGGCAATCATAGGTCGACAGTCCGCCTGACAAAGCATGGAATCTGGAAATAAAATACTGGATCAATAATACAGCATTAAATGATGCAATCAATGCAATACAACCAACCCCTTTAAATCCAGTCTGCTTGTCCACATGAAAAGGGGTTACTATTGTTTGTTTTTTATTGTTTGTTTTCGTTTCACTTATTTGTATTTTGTTTTATTTTCATTTCTTATTTGTTTTTTTTGTTTCCTCTCTTTTAGCGATGTAATAATTTTTATTTTGCTTGTTTGTTTTGTGTATTTTGTTGTATATAGTTGTAATATGTAAAAAGCAAAAAAAAAAAGAGGAAAGCTAAAAAAGAGAGAGCGAAAAAAAGAGATGAAAAGAAAGAAGAAGAAAAGGAGAGTGGTTTTATTTTTATTGTCCAAATCATACACTCCACATTTACTTTGATGTATGTGTTCATTACTTTGATATAAATTTGTAACATATGTGACTTTAGGTTTTTAAAACCAAAAGGAAAAGTTTTCAAACAAAAAAAAAGCACAAAACAAAACAAAAAAATAATTCGTTTTCCAAACAAAACAGAAAGCAAAAAAAATTATTTTCTAAAAAACCAAAAAAACAAAAGAACCCAAAAAAAAAAAAAAAAAAAAGCAAAAAAATCGTTTTTTTTTAGAAAAAAAATAAAATAAAATAAACACAAAATGTTTTTTTTAACAAAACACAAAAAAAAAAACAAAAACAAAAAATTGTTACTAGAAAATGAAAACAAAAACAAAAACAAAAACAAAAAAAGCCTTAGAATTTCATTTTCCATTTCAAAAAAAGCAAAATGAAACTTTTAGGATTTCCTTTAACAATTTAGGATGAATTAATTTTTAACCATAACTTTAACATATAACTTAACTAAAGAAAAAAGCATAAACTCAACCCAATTACGACAGTGACAATAAAAAGAAAACCTCCTTTTCCAAAATAGATACCGAAAGGGCGCTGTATGGGTGCTAATCTTTCCTTACACGCAACCAACTTCCGAACCCTTCTCTGATAACACAGACCACACTTTAAACTACTCAAAGTAGAGGGTATCCAATTGTACCCTAAAAACAGTTAGTGTCGACTCTAAATTTCTCACCATTAGTTTAGTTTGAGCCCACCCCAAATGGGCCCGGACGAAAATCAGTGATGACAATACTATCTAGATATTATCATCCTCAAATAATGACTCAAACACAAAGTCACCTGAAAATATCAAAAAATCTCATAAATTCACAAAAATAGCCTTTCAAGGCCCCGACTCCAAATTAAACTCACTTACAATAAAAAATTTTTATTCGACACATACGTTGCTTTATAGATATTAACTTTCTTAAATACTCATCTCATCACATGACTAACCCCCAAATATATATTATTACAAAACTAGTCAATGGTGCAATTAATTAGGAAAAATTATCAACAAACCTCTTGTAATAGCCAACCAACCCTAGAAAACTACGAATCTCAAACACCTTTTTTGGCCTCTTTCATGACATTGATGTCTTAATCTTCTCGGGATCCACTATGATATCCTTAGATGATACTACATGTCCTAAAAACTTTATTTGCTACAGCCAGAAGTCATACTTCGTGAACTTCATATATAAACTATAATCCTGTAATATCTATAACACCACTTGCAAATACTTCTCATGTTCTCTCTCAGTCGAGGAGTCGAGGAGTAAACTAGGATATCATCTATGAAAACCCTGTTTGGCCTCATTTTGTCTGGGTTGGACATACACATTCATTTGCTGCTTTAGACTTTTTTTTCTATTTGTTATTCATTTTGTACAGATAAATAAAGAGACATGACCGTTGATTCAAAGGGTGTATTTCAATGACTCCTTTAAAAAGACTTTCAAATGCTAAAAATCCAGTCCCAGGTAATAAAAAATCAAATTTGAGGATCAATTCCTTCAACCACACTTAATTTTGAGGTTAAACATAGAAGTTATGGTAAAAACCGTATTCACCCTCCAAATAAAAAAGAGTTCATTTTCAAATAAAAATGACACTAGATCACTTGTTGTGATGGCCCGAGTCCAAAAATAACTTTTTTATGATTTTTTGAAACACGAGTTGCTTTCCCAAGTCCAAAACTTAAAAATATCAGTTAAAAAAAATACCCAATTGAAAATTTTAAAACCCTAGCAGCCATCTTTTTCCCTTTCCTGCCTACCCTGGTCCACATGTCATCTTCTCATTGGCTTAAGAATAAATCCAAATAAAAAAACCAAATAAAAAAATAAAGAAACAAAACAAAATAAAAAATAGGTCAACTCTCATCTCTCTCATCTCTCTCTCGTCCCTCAGAAGACGCGCAGCGCAGCAGCGATGCAAACTTGTCTTCTCCCCCACGCCTGGCCATAGTATTAGGGACCCCTTACGTCCAACCATGCCTGTCAGCCAATATCCCACACCACACCTTGCTTGCCCATGACCTGTTCAACCCAAGCCAGGGCGCCCCACCCAAGCCAGATGATGTACCGCGCAGGACCACCGTGCCAAGCCTCCCCCTCGCAGCCCCGATTCAAACCAAATCCTTTTCCTTCCTCTCTTATAAAAGCCAATCGAATCCCTAGGCACGGGGGGCTCTCCAATAAAAAAAACTTAGCTATAATCACACACTTGTTCATCTTCCCATCCTCCACAGAGAGTCCTCCTGGCCGGACATCATGTCGCCATCTGCTACCGCCTTTACCTTTCAAAATCATCCACCACCATGATCGCCCTCCATCCTACATGGTCCCTCTGTCCATCATGATTGCCCGCTAAGCTTCATGCTACCGCCATGACAATCCGCCATTGCCATTGCTCCTATAACGACAAGCATAAGCGGATAAGCCCCCAAGACTTCCACCACAATCTGGCCGCCTCCATGACATTCCCATTCACACTTAGAGGTGCCACTCCCCGCTGCGGATGTCATCAAACCAAGACACCATCCTACGAGGCCTTCATTGCCTCGCATCCCTTAGTTTCACGCCTGCCCCCCTGGTTTCCTAAGGAAGCAAAGAGGTGGTGATTTGTTCACTTGGATTGAAGAAAGGTTGGCTGTGTGGGTTTTGTTTGACATGCTCCATGCTCTATTAATGTTTGTTGTTGTGTTATAAAGTTTGAAATCTCGTATATGCTTTGTTTTGGATTTAATTGGTAGTTCTATATGCACTAGTTCTGCATGTATGTTATGTAAACGTGAGTTTTGTTTTAGATTTGTTCCGTGTTGTTTTCATGTCTGAGGCTTATCTATATCTCTTCATGTTTGTCAACACAAAATTTAGGAAACACGATTATTCAAGTGTATGCTTGTTTATATGCTTATTGTTTTCTTCCATGGCTTTGTTTATATCTCTTTCATGGTTGTTCGGTTTGTGCTAAATGTTTAATGGCTTGTTTTTATGATTGTATTCTCTGATGGTTTTAGGCTTGTGGTTTATCAAGTGTTTATATTGGTTGTTTGGTACGTTTTCGGGCTTGTTAAGTTGCATTGGAGTTTCCTTTGTCCATGGCTAGTTTCTCACCCTCTGTGCTTTGTTTATTCTACTTGTTCACCAGCACAGAGCACCACGGTTTTTGATCTCTGATCATACCCAAGTTTTGGTCTCTAATTGTTTTTTTGTTTCTCACCCTTTGTGCTTTGTTGTTTTTAATTTGTTTTTATGTTATTTGTTGTACCGAATACTGGCTTATTTTTCCCATTAGTTTGAAGCTGTCTTTCTTCTATCTCACATCATGATAGTTCTGCTTGTTTTCATTTTATTGCAGCTTCCCTTTTTTTTTTATGCTTGTTTGCTTGTTGTTGCTTTAATCATTTATTTTTTTAGGAGTCCCTTATTTACATTTAATTTTTAATGTTTTTTTGTTTTATTTTTATAGCATACTTTTCTTTTCTTTTTTGTAATGAGGTCCCATGTGACCTCTTTCATTTTTGTAAAATGTAAAAAAATAGTATAGTGAAAATGAGTGAAAAAAAAAAAGAAAAAAGAAAGAGAGGGAGATTTATTTTTTATCACTTTCACACACTACACTTTTATTTGTGTTTAAAAAGAGGAAAAACTCTTATTTTCTTCACTATTTCATTTTTAAAAAAAAGACAAAAAATTATTTTTCTCAAAAATGCTTTTATAAAAAAACCAAAAAAAACCAAAAAGTTCTCTTGTATTTATTTTCATTAAATATTTTTATCTCTTTCTACATTCTTATAATTTTTAGAAATTCTTTTAGAATTTGTTAAACAAATTTTAAGGCTTATTAAGATTTGATTTGTAAATACTTTACTTTTTAGGATCTCCCTTAGTCTTTAGCAAATAATTGAATTTAACTCAATTGGAACAAATAATTTAGAATGATAAAATGAGTAGAATTCTTAAATCTTTACGAAAACAATTTAGGACTTTCAGAATTGTACTTTAGTTTTTTCTCTAAACATTCTTTTTTAGACATTTTAGAATAATTGTACTTAATTCAACTTTGACAAAAAAAAAACTTAAATAAAAGAGTAGAAACTCTAATCTTTAGAAAAACAAAATCAATTGTAGATAAGCAAAATTAAAGTGAATAAAATAAATTAGAAACCTCCTAAATTGAGCTTCGGCAACGTAGACCATTTTTTTAGGTGACCAACTGCACCCCAAAAACAGTTGGTGGCGACTCTGTTCTTTTTTCATCACCATTCGGGTGAAGGGTGAGAAAACTGCATCCCTGAAAGCGGGTTTCCTCCTGGACGAAATCCGGTGATGAAAAACCCCATCGAACAAATCCAAGTAGGAAGTGAAGATCCGATTTATCCATTTTATAAACATAACTAGGGTATTTGTAAGCCTAAAAGACATTATCATCTACTTATAATGTCCATACTTGCAACTAAAAGTCGCCTTTGAGATGTTTGCCTCCCTATTAATCTTAGATAACGCAACTAATGGTATCCAAACCTCATTAATCTTGGAAAACTATCGTGCATCCCTAAACTAGTCAAACAAATCATTAATCCTTGGTAATGGGTATCTATTCTTTGCAGTAACTTGATTTAGATTTTTGGTAATCTATATATAAATAAAGTGAATCCACCATCTTCGTGAACAACACTAGAGCAACCCAAGAAGAACTACTCAATCTAATAAAACCATAAGCTAAAAGATCATTTCTCTTTCCCTTGAACTCCCTAAGCTCAGTTGGTTCTATCTTATAAGCTGTCAATCTGATAAGTGTTGTCCCTAGTAGCAACTATATTGAGAACTCAACCTCCCTTTTTAGTGACAAATCAACCAAGTCCTCAAGAAATATATTAGGAAAGTAATTAACCACCTTGAGAAGTTACTCCAATAGGTTAACTATATAATTAGTAATAGCAATAAATTTAAGAAAATTTACTTAAATTTATAGTTTTTGCTAAGATGCCACATTATCCAATTTTTTTCAAACCCTAAAATACACATCCCTGTTTTCACGCGTCTCCCTCCACCCTCATCCTTCCCCCCTCGTCCTTGCCCGCCCTCCCCCCTCCCTCCCTCGATCGACGCTTGCCCTTCCCCTCCCTCCCCCCGTCACTGCCCTCATGTGTCCATCTAGATTTTCTTGTAGTTTTGGGCAGCTGAGAGGATCTTTAATATTAAATGAATTTTAAAAATTTAAAGAAAATACAAGTTAAAGAGAAATGAGAAAAAAAATAGTTAAATAAAAATAAAAATAATATTATATTAAAATATCATTAGTTAAAATCAGGGACAGAGCTAGGAATTCAATCTGGAGGGGGCCAAACTGGTGGAATTTTTTTTTATGAGACTGGAAAAAATATTTTTATTTCGGGGGGAAGGCTTTAACGAAATTTTTTTATTAGCCAATTAATTTTTTTGTTGAGTCATCATATATGTAAATGTTTAATTACGTACAATTAACAAGTTGTATGGTATTGGTAAGTGGTAAGCATAAAGCATCCCTTTCAGATTCTGGAACTGTAGCTGCTTCATTGGTCTACCTTGGCACAACCTGTTGGCTTCTCTTCACCGTGGATCACATATGTGACACCAAGCACGGGAACTACCCGACGTTGAACTGGTTCTTCCTGCTTGGTCTACTGGCCCCAGTCCCCGGGTGGCTTGCTTCCCGCGCGTTTCCCAGCAAAAATTGGATCAGGATGATCAACATGCCCATCATCCTCACCGGCTATAGCATGCCGCCGGCCAGGCCCGTGAACTGCATCTCCTAGGGGGTCGTGATGGTGTTCTGCCCATCATCCTCCACCTTTTATAATTTATATATAGATATATAGAAAGAGAAAAATAAATTTGAATTAGAGAAAAATGGATATCGACATGTACAAGCAACCGACTAATTTTTTCCAAAAATGAGAGGAGGCGGGAGAGGGGGACCATGGCTCCCGTCAGTCTCCTCCAGATTTGTCTCTAGTTAAAATGATATTATAATAAATTAAATATAATTTTAGTTAATCATTTTAACTAAGCTAAGTAATACAATGGAAAGTGAAAACTTGTGGTTGTATATATGGACAATTACAACTACACAATGCTGCAAGCAAGTTGTATAAACTAAAAGAAATGCTGAAATCATGTAGTCTACAATAAGACGTGGTTGATTTCATTATCGATAGAATTTATAAGGATTACATGGTTTTTTTATTTCACATCTTTACCTTTGGATATGTGGTTTTTTTTAATTCACAGATACTAAGTGGTGTCCGGTTTTTTTTGTTTTGTTTTGTTTTGTTTTGTTTTGTATTTGGTTGCTTTTTGTTTTTGTTGACTTATGACCCTGCTTGTGACATTAAAAAAGAAACAAGTAGAAGATTCAGCGGTCGCATCTCCGTCTAGTCCGCCGCAGACACCGCTCGGACGCTCGATCAAGGCGCCTCCGTCCAAGCTTGTTGCATGGCGTTACAAAGAACACGCTTCGAATTATTTGGATTTGGACATCGTATCTCCAGGTTTTTAACCGCATCGAACGAGGTCGGTTATGTCGGGTCTTCAGGCCTCATGTCCCCTGAGAGACCAATGGACCATGAACTTCCGACACCCCTTCTTATGACCCCAACTTCATTAGACACCTACGATTCGAACTCCCGAATCAGATTTTTAGTCAAGAGAGGCCACCTTGCCCATGCTCGCCACCTGTTTGACAAAATGCCACGCCGAGACGGAATCTCCTGGACCACCATGATCGCTGGTTATGTCAATTCCTCCGAGTTCGGGGAAGCACTGGCTCTGTTCTCGACCATGTGGGTCGACCCAACAGTGTCGGTGGACCCCTTTGTACTGAGCCTAGCCGTAAAGGCTTGTGGACTCAGTATGGACTTGCATTTAGGTGAATCATTACATCGGTATTCAATCAAAACGGGACTCATCAATTCAGTGTTTGTTGGAACTGCCCTCCTGGATATGTACATGAAAGTGGGGATAACTAGGAGTGGCTGTAAGCTGTTTAATGAAATGCCCGTGAGAAGTGTGGTCACTTGGACGGCTGTTATAACTGGGCTAGTTCGTTGTGGTTATAATAAGGAGGGTTTGGTTTATGTTTCAGAAATGTCAATGTGGAAGTTAGAGCCTGATTCATTCACATATGCTATCGCATTGAAGGCTTGTGCTGATTTAGGGGCCTTGCAATTAGGGAAAGCAATTCACGCCCGAACAATGAAAAATGGCTTCCACGTCACTTCTTTTGTGGCCAATTCTCTTGCTTCCATGTATAACAAATGCGGAAAATTAAACTATGGCCTGAGCTTGTTTGAAAGAATGAGGACTAAAGATGTTGTTTCTTGGACCACTGTTATAACTACATGTGAACAAATGGGTCATGATGTGCAGGCAATTGAAGCCTTTATGCAAATGCAACAATCTCATGTGAGCCCTAATGAGTACACATTTGCAGCTGTGGTAAGTGTTTGTTCCAATTTGCTGAGGGGAGACTGGGGCGAACAACTCCACGGCCATACCTTACAAATTGGTCTTGCCGATTCTTTCTCAGTTGCTAACTCTATAATCTCCATGTATTCAAAATGTGGGAAGTTATCTTCAGCATCTATGGTGTTTCACGGAATGGTAAGAAAAGATATTGTCTCATGGAGCACAATTATTGCGGGGTATTCCCAAGGAGGCCGTGGAAATGAGGCTTTTGAGCTTCTTTTATTAATGAGAAGGGAAGGACCAAGTTCAAACGAGTCTGCTCTTGCCAGTGTGCTTAGTGCATGTGGAAATATGGCAACTCTTGAACAAGGGAAGCAGCTCCACGCCCACACCATCTCCATTGGCTTAGAGGAAAAATCTATGATCCAGAGTGCCTTAATTAATATGTACTCAAAAGGTGGCAGCATTGACGAGGCTTCAAGGATATTTAATGCTGCAAAGAAGGACGATATTGTGTCATGGACCGCCATGATCAATGGGTATGCAGAACATGGACGCAGCTTTGAAGCAATTGACTTATTCAAATGTATTCCTAATGTTGGTTTGAGACCAGATTCTGTTACTTTCCTTGGAGTTCTAAGTGCTTGTAGCCATTCGGGTCTGGTAGATCTTGGTTTCCACTACTTCAATTTGATGAGCCTGGATTATAAGATCAGCCCGTCAAAAGAGCACTATGGCTGCATGATTCATCTCTTATGTCGAGCTGGGCGGTTAAAGGATGCAGAATCCATGATCAAAAGCATGCCACATGAAAGAGATGACGTTGTTTGGTCAACACTCTTATGGGCTTGTAGGATCCATGGAGATGTTGATTGTGGAAAGATGGCTGCAGAGCAGATTCTTGCTGTTAACCCAGATTGTGCGGGGACCCATATAACCTTGGCAAACATTTACTCTTCAAAAGGGAGGTGGAGGGAAGCGGCAGATATGAGGAAGCTAATGAGGTCAAAGGGGGTAGTAAAGGAGCCTGGATGGTCTTGGATTAAGATCAAGGATCAGGTTTTTACATTTGTTGCGGGTGACTGTACACAAGCAGAGTGTGAAGAAATATATGGAATGCTGGCTTTACTGGCTACGAGGACAGAGGTTTCTGATTATGTACTGCAAAATTAAAAAAGACTTTCGTTGGTTCTGTGTATTTTCCTATTGCTTTATACCAGAACAGTACAGGATGGTGAGTACCTTCGACCATCAGATCCAGCATGTGTGTAAGTACTAGATTCTTTAGCCATGGCTGCACTGCACATGCCTGTGCCTCTTTTGGACGCTCTTTTTAGATGGAGATAGAGGTAGGCCATTCCCTTTGTTATTTAGTCTTTTTGATTCCATCATGCTGTGTTACAATCACTAATAAGTGAATTTTTTTAGGAAAACTTTTCCAATACTCTCAATGATCAGTGCCATTTGAATTGGCTGCCATGAATTTACACATAAATTTATCTAACAGTAATTGCTTCCCATTCCACATTGATAGTAATTTTTTCCTAATATATTATGCACATAATGACATTTTTTTACCACCTTCCGGTGTGTTCGATGAGGTTAATTTATAGAGTTTTAGCATGTGTATTTTTCTTATTTATAATTTTTTTAGTGTTTTGAGTATTTTTATTATGATTAAGTATTAAATCATGTTATTTGTTATATTTTAGTGTTTAGTAGAGTTATGTTGTGTTTTAGGTGTATTATGCAGGCAAACGGGAAAGAACCGGGCGAATTAAAGTATCATACGGATTTAGACAAAGAATGTCGTTGTGACAGGATTTTTTGCCTTCATCGTGACATAGAAGAAGTACATTTCATCACGACAGATCATTTTGCCTTTGTTGCGACAAATCATTTTATGTTCGTTGCGACACGGAAGAAAATATATTTCGTTGCGACATAGAAGAAAATACATTTCGTTGCGACAAGGTCTTTTGCTTTCGTCGAGACAAGCGTCGACTTTTGTTCATTTTGTATTTTTTCTATTTTATTTTTAATGTAATATTTAGAGGGACTATATAAGGAACATGTATAAGATGTTAGGGATTCTAAACCCTATGGGAGCCCTCCTTGACGGCTAAGAACCCTAGGTTTGGTTTTTTAGAATTTTCTTTGATTTTGGATGATTTTAATGTAATCTTAATTGAAGAACGCATTGGTTTGGGTGGAGGATTGTTCCTTCATAATAGGTTGGATTATTACTTTTCTCTTCCTTGTAATCCCAAATTTGTGATTTAATTTATATAAACATGTTTATTCATTATTTCATGAAATAATATTTTTTCTTAGAATCCATCTTTATTGTATGACTTTGTTTGATTATTTTTTCCTTTTATTATGAATGATTTTATTTTACTGATTGAATCTATGCTGTGAGTATTGTGAACCTATTGCATGTTTTAGATAATTGAATGAAAAATTGAAAAATAAAATTTAATTATCGGAACTCGTAAAATGAAACCTATGACTTGCGAGTCACAAGAGTAGTCCATGATCCTAAGAGGATCCATGGTTGATCACCTTCAATGGATTTGGCCTTATTTCAGTGAGTCACGAGAGCAGGCCGTCGCTAAGGCTAAGCACGCTGTTGCTAAGGCTAAACACGTCGTTATTCACGCGAAAGCGGTTGTCGGTTATCTTAGGATCAATCACATTCAGATGATTAGAGACTATAATAATAATCAATCAAACCATATGATTAGGAATTAGAACTTGTAGTGAACCTCATTCCTAAAACTTTATCCTCTTATTTTCTATTTTCTTTAGGATTTCTTTATTTTATTTTATTTAATCACATTGTTTGTTTAAACAATAAGAGCATAATTAGGTTAGAGATTTCCAACCGTGTCTTAGTGGGATCGACCCATACTTCCTTTCTACAACGTAGTTAGGTTTTATAAATATTATTTTGATAGCATGAGCACGACAAAATGCTATATCAATTTTGGCGTCATTGTTGGGGACACGACAATCTTGGGGACTTCAGCTAAAAGTATGAAAATTGGACTAGGCCTCTATATATGTGTGTGTTTGATTTTGTTTTTCATTTAATTGTGTGATTTATTTATTTAAAAAAAAATTTTTTTGTTGTTTTTTTCTCTTTCCTCTGTGTGTTTTCATATTTTTTTGTCCTTTGTTGTTTTTTATTTTTAGTTCCTGTTTTTATCCATTTATTTATTTCGTATTGGTTTTTTAATTTGTTGGTTTTGTGTGCTATTTTTTATTTTTATTTGCTGTTTTTTTATTTTATTTGTTTTTCTTTTTAGCCAGCTATATACTTTTTCTTATATTTTAAAATGATGATTAGTTGTATGTTTTTCAGTGGCAAGCATGAGTCCTCTCAATGTTCTAAGGCTACTATTAGGCAACTCAACCAACTGCATTTAGGTGTCACTTATGATGATCCGAATTATTATTGTGCTCTTGATGTGTATGTTAATTCATTACCTCATGAGTTTTGTACTTGTTGCGAAAGTGATTGTCATATGATCGATACATGCCTTTTGAATTCACTTGCACTCCCTATATCTTGTGAGGATAATGGTGGGATAGAGTATAGTTGGTTCACCATTAATGAATTAATAGAGTGGTAGATGGTCTAGAGAGCTCTACCATTGATGATGCTATCCTTAAGGACCTTATTAAGGTAGCTCTACCATTGATGGTCTAGGAGCATAGTTCTTTACCACTTTAGGAACTTCTAGATGTTCCTCTTTATTCTCCTCTTTTCTATTTTCAGAACTTGGATTACTTTCAACCTATTTATCATGACTTCCTTCCTCAACTTAAGGAAGTTTTCTTTCTGATAGTTCCTTTTCACTTATTAACATGACAGCTTGTACATACTCTCTTGGATTTGGTTTAGTTTTACTAGGAAGTTCACCTGGATTCCTTGTAGTAAGAGCATTTGCAATCTGTGCAATCTGCGTTTCTAACTTCCTATTGTGGGTTTCCAATTTGTCAAATCTACTTCCAATGTCTGTCTCTATCTTATTCAGTTTATGCTCAGTTCTGGTTGCCATCTTTTCAATTGCAAACTCCCAGTCAGCCTTCTTCTTTTCCCTATATCCAACTCCTTGTGGTTTGGGCTGAAACTGTCTGTTAAACTGCTAATTATTCTGGTTGTTTTGCGCTGGTACTGCATTGCTGCCATTCTGATTACTTTGCTGACCATTTTGTCCACCCCATGAGAAGTTTGGGTGATTTCTCCATCCAGGGTTGTAAGTATTAGAAAAGAGATTATTCTGTGGTCTGTTTTGATTAGCAATGTAGTTGACCTCTTCTCTCGAATTAGCTGAACAACCCTCCATTGTTCCTCTATAAGCTCTTAATAGGCACTTATTTAGTTGATGTACCCCTCCACACTCTTGGCAAGAACTATTCACTCTTGCTACATGTTGAACATTCAATTTTTCTACTTGCTTGGTGAGAGCTTCTAATTTGGCATTCAACATTGTTGAATTATCCACTTCTATTAGGCCAGACTTCTTTGCCACCACTCTCCTAGTTGGCCATTGGCTTTGCTCCTTAGTCAGTTCTTCTATTATGGCTTATGCTTCCTCTGCTGTGTTGGCTGTCAAAGCACCTTCTGTTGCAGCATTTACCATATATTGCTCATCAACTGTGAGACCTCCATAGAAGACTTCAATAAGAAGCTAATCCTCTAGACCATGGTTAGGACATTTCCTCTGTAATTCCCTGAATCTGTTTCATGCTTCACCAAGGGTTTCTCCACTTGCTTGAATGAAACAGTGATATTATTTCTGAGTTTTACTGTTTTCCCTCTTGGAATGTATTTAGAGAGAAACTCTTGAGCACAATCTGTCCAACCAGTAAAATGTCCATCTAGGAAAGAATTAAACTATATTAGAGCATCCTCCTTTAAAGACCAAGGAAATAGCTCTAATCTAACATAGTCCTCTGGCACTCCTTGTCTCTTCACTGTTCCACAAATTTGAACAAATCTGGCTAGATGATGAGGAGGATCCTCCAAGGCTGATCCTCCAAAACTATTTTGCACAACCAGATTGATAAACTGTGGAGAAAATTCAAAATTATCTCTCATTAAAAGAGGTAGGTGAATAGAATTCCTAACATCAGATACATCCGGAGTGTGATGATCTCAAACTGGCTTAAGATCTGACCCTTGAACTTGTGGATGTTGGTCCTCCATGACTGAACAAGATTCTACACTTTCTTCTTCCCAAAATAGATTCTGCAAATCAAACTCAGGCTCACTCCAAAATCCAGAAGCAGAATTTGATACCTCTTCACTAGTTGACTGTACACTCCTTTGCTTCCTCAAACGAGCAAAGAATGTACGCTCTGGTTCAGAGTCAAACAAATTATCAAACGTCGAAGAACGCTAGGTCATTCATTAACACCTGTAAAAATAACACTAAACACATACCCAACATAATACCGCACACAGAGTTTGGCAATTATAAGAGTTGTGTTTTCCATAAAAAATTGCAAAATTCACTTTTAACTTCGTTACCTTCCCCGACAATGGCGCCAAAAACTTATTAGGATTTTTGTAAGCACACAGATCGTTACATGTAATAAAGTGGACTTAAAGTCCGGATGTTGAACCCACAGGGAAGGTGGCTAAATGTAAAGCTCATTTTGTAATTTCATTGAGTCAAGTTGAGTTTGGCTTTGTAACAAATGGATATTTCAAGATTGTAATTGAAATAAATCAAAGCAAATGTAATGATCTTATGGGAGAAATAGGGATTCGGATTTCAACTGATATAATTTTATTCATTTCAAGTTCTCAAAGCATATTAATTTAAACTATCCCTTTTTATTTAAAACCCAACACCTTTGCATGAACTAGCTTGTTTTGAGTGATCTAGCCGTGTGTAAACACTAGCTTGGGGGACGGGAAACCCATTAAGTGCTTAAGTTGTTTGAGTATAGATTGACATCACACCAATCCTAACTAGGTTACAAGAAAGAATACTGGCTTTCGTAAATTATATTCTTTTCAAGTCAAATCTCTTAACTATCTGATTATCAACGTCTTCTTTCGATCCATAATTGATAAACCTTAAACAAGAATTAAGATGGCTAAACCTAATTCTCACATGCAAACTCAAGAGATTTGATATACAAAGAAGGGAATTCAAATTAACATACCAAAAGAAAAGAAATTACAAGCTTACATCAATATCCATCCTCCTTCGAAGGAGGTTTAAACAACCATAGTACCAAATAATACAAATGTTCTTGCCATAAGAGCCCTCAAGCACTCCCTCTCTCTCTCTCTCTCTCCTAGAAGAACCATCCCTAAAATTACATATTTTCCCCTTTTTGATCCAATTCCTAGGGTAACCAATTGTGCAACCGTTAATAATCGTTCCCTCCAAGAATTAGAACTCGTTTCCCTCTCAAAATGGTTGAAAAAGAGTCGTCAGATCCATTAATGAAGAGATCTGGGACGTACAAATGGCATATGTAGAGTCCCACTGAACTGCAGTGCACGCCGTGCAGAAACTGAATGTGGTCAATTGATTTGGTCATCTGAACATCAGTTGACATGACCAAAAGTTCCCGAGAGCTTGGTCATGTTAACTTGGCTCTGTCAATTCTTCTTGGTCATTTCAAATTTTCAATTGACCATTCTGCAAATTGTTCTTTATTCTTTCTTTCTTTCTTTGGTCATTGTATTCAGCCTGTTTTCCATTCAAAAACAACACAAACATCACAAAAGAATCTACTATTGCTATGTTAGGAGGTTAGTTCCTTAATCAATCAAATACATCAAAATGAAAGTAAAAATGTGATCATTTCTCATATAATCTCCTCCATTTGACATTAAATTATGGTTGAAACCCCCCCCCCCCCCCCCTAACAATGACATTTAGTTATTTGGTTAGGTTTCAATCCATGATTTGGTCAGAACTAATGAGATATTGTTACGTCAAGTATGCATGAGAAGCTTGCCCAAAAGAGGTTTGTATATAAAATCACATCACCCTTTTAAGTGTTATCGGATTTGTGAGACTTTTAGGTATTAAATAGAAAATAAATATATCATTATAGTTGTTTTTGTATCATATATGGTTGTATTATACTTATGGTTTTAAATGTTTTTTGGGGGGCAACATGCATGGATATAATTACCCCCTTAGTTTTTTTGTGCCTACTTTAAGAACAAATAAAACAAAATTTGACTAGAGTGTATTTTATAATAGCAAAATAAAATTTTCATTAAGAACGTTAAAAATGTGACAAATTGCATCAAACAAGATAAAGTAAAATACAATAAATTTACCATTATATACCACATCAACTAACAAAGACCACAAGTCTTCATTTCTTCAATAAATAAATAAATAGCCTTTATAGTGTCCCTGATTTAGCCACCATACATTGTCTAATATCACAAAAGTTCTAAATTTACCAAGTACAATGAAAGAGGGGATCATATATTTGTTTTCTAAACATTTGCATGTTAGATATCTTTTTATTACTATAAACCTTTTAAATTCTTATTTCATGCGGCTTTCCAAGTTAGAAAAGTAGCCATAATAGGAACTTTGGTTCTTTAAATGTGATTTCACCACTCTACCCTACTTTGATTCCTATGATCCCATCAAGTTTGGTCTCTATGATATCATAAAGTTATATATGTAAAGTACTTTAAGTTATCAGGGTTGTGGTATAGTACACTCTCATTTTCTTTTTCTTTTTTTCCAACCTGTTTTTTACATTTTATTATTTGTCATTAATTATTTATTTCAAATATGTCTTCTTAAAGATAAATATTATTTAAGAAAAAACTTAAGGACATGAAACTAATATAATGTGCTAGCAAAGCCACCACAAATATGCAAAATGGGATGAAAGTCAAAAGCCACCCATTAAAAAAACTCAACTAAAATCAACATTCCTAATATTTTATGGCATCCATATCATAAGAATAATCACTAGTAGTTTTGTTTTTGTTTTTTGTTTTTGAAAGATTTCAGAAGTATTTAAGACAAGTCTAGGTGTATAACATGAATATTTTTCTATCTCAAAACCTAAATAAATGTAACAATTCAACCTAAATTAGATTTAGGCCCTATTTAATAAGGCTTATTAAGTATTTAGAGTATTCACACTAACTCTATATTCTTCATCCTTATTTAAGGAATGTATATATTTTGTTTATCCCTTCACATCTCATTCTCCATCTCTATCTCTATTATTTTGAAATATATTTTTATTTCATATTTACTATTTTTATCTCTTTTATTTATAAAAACCAATCATATATATATATATATATATATATATATATCAAGAAATATATTTTAAAAAATTAGAAGATAAATAATGATAATCTAAATATGGAAATTTTCTATCAAATCTCTATTTTAAACTCTATTTTAGAGAATCAAATGTAGTCTTTTTTTTTTCAAAACTCTAAAAATAAATCTAAATTGTAGAGAAAATACAATTATAGAGGACATGATGTGGTTTCTCTAAGCATTTATAAACCCAAACTTTTTTTGATAGATTATAGCTATCAAAACTAGTTTATAGCTTTATGCTTTTTTTAATGTTAAAAGCTATTCATAAGTCATAAGCAACAGGAGGAATCCGTTTTTATTTTAGCATACATCTGTTATACCCTTAAAATATTACAAAATTTAAGATTTATCCTTATTAGTCATTTAACTCCATATAAGTAATAAGTACTTTACTGTTCAAATACTTTTATTTACTTATAAAAAATCATAAGTTTTTTTAAAAAAAGGTATATACATAAGCACATTTTATAAAAAATGCCAAACAATCTCTTTAATGAAAGTCCTTTGATTAAATTATAATAATGTACAAGAGTATAAGAATAACCACAAGTTAGACCTTACTTTTTTTTTTTTCTTTCTAATCATAACTATCATTTTCTATTGTATAATGTCATTATCACATGTTTTAAATATAAAGTTTAATGTGTTGTGGCTTACAAATTTTATTTGTTTCAAAATAATATTAATTTTTATTTGACAGTAAAATAATGAACTGCATATAAAATAATAGAATTTTTAAGGAAAAAAGAGTTAATATGAACAAAGGCATTAATAAATAAATAAATATATTAATCGACTAAAACTATTATAAATATTATTATATATATTAAAATAAATTAATATGAATAGAATGTATGTTTATATATACACATATAAATTAATTAAAATAACCCTAGTCTTTATTGCTTTATCATTTTGTAAAATTAATGTAGCCAGTTTTGGCTTCCAATGAAATTTTTTTTATACTTAATTGACATACATCTCAATAAATTTTTAAGAAGACAGACACAATATCTTATTACAATGAACTTTCACTTAAATCATAAGTCATATTGGTAAAGACTCAAACCTAAACCAATAAGTAGGATAAGGTTATGTTTGATAGTGTTTTCTGTTTTCAAAAAGTACTTTTAAAAATTGTATTTGAAAACTTTTTTAGTCGAATTGGAAACACATTGTTTGAGAGTTGTTTTCAGCATTTTCCATTGGTAGCTTTCGTCGTACTAGAGCAGACGGGGAGGATAGCGGTGATTTGGAGGGGGCGGCTAGATAGAGATGGACATTGGTAGGTTCGGTCGATTTATGCAGTATTTTTAACCTGAACCAAAAACTTTTAGTATGGAAAAATAACAAATTAAAATCAACTAACAAATGTAAAAAATCATCAATTTTTGGTTCAGTTTAGTTCATCGATTTTTAACCACCATTAACACTTAATCAAGAACTACCAAAATAGTAAATGACAAACTAATAACTTTATAAGGTGCATTGGCTACGTACTATGCAAATATATATGAGATCATTAAATGATCAATCTATCTAGCATTAACATGTTTGATTTGTTCACTAGTGCTTGTATAGATGCATTAGCATTGATTTTCTGGTACAATTCCAGGAACGAATATATATTCATAAGGGGTGCGACTATATCTGTGAGTGACCTAGGTAAAAAGAGACATGTATGAAGTCTTTGAATATATAATACATTATATTCGGTCGGTTTGGTCCATGAATTGATACTAAACTATAAACCAACTGTAATATATCAGCTTTTCAAAATTTCAAACCAAATAAACCAAATAAAAATTGAAAACATCCAAAATGTGTTTTTATTTTATTTTTTTACATTTAAAAATAACTTGTTTTTAAAAACCAAAAATGAAAACAATCGCCAAACATAAAAAGTAATTGTTTTCTGTATTCAAAAACAGAAAATTATTTTTAAAAACACCAACCAAACATCCCTTGGACTACTTATGTAATGACCCGTGTTTCGGTATGTGAGGAGTTAGTCACAGTTATGCCTTTTAAGTGGAAATTGTTAGGTATTGGAAAATTTCTTCTCATACTCATTAGCTAAAACACTTTGTATGTTGATGAGCAAGCATGAGGCAAGATATGAGCCCAAGAGGACACTTTTGGAGGGTGCACGTGACAATGCACGTGACAATGGCTTGTCACGTGCAGTGAGGTTTTTGCATGGGAGCCTTCTAGACTAAGTTATAAGGCCTGTGGTAAAGTTTTGGGCCATTTAGAGGTTGCACATGACAATGGCTTTTGTCACGTGCAGCCATATTTTTGCACCATCATCTTCGATTTGTTATGATAGTAATTGATTGGCAATTTGCAAGTGTACAAATCGTGACAAGTAATAAAGTGATTTTTAAGTTCGAATTATCGTACCTAAGGGAAGGATGTAGAATTTGGAAATTTTAACTAGCTTATAAAGAGAATTTTGGTTGGAAATATATAAAACAGAATTGAATTTAAACAAGTTGATTGAATGGATGTGAGATATGGAAAAATGCTTTGTTTGAGTAGAGACAAGTTCGATTGATAAAAGTGATTGGAGTTAAGATTTCATTTGATGTATTTTTCTCAAGATAATGTCTTAGTTCAATCTAATTATTTCCTTGTGATAATATTTAATACTCAACCTCTAATGCATGAATTAGCCTTTTCCAAGTGCAGTAATTCTGTGTATACCCTAGCATGGGGGATGGGTGACCTTTTAAGATTTGGGTTGTTTAGTTTAGTGCAAGTATCACACCCACTCTTAACTTGGTATCTTAGGTTTACACTCACTGCTGCATGTCATGTAACCCCTAGTTTGAATATCTTAATTTTTCCAGTACTTATGCTTCATTTTCCAATCCTTCACATAAATACCTAATATGATAAAATGAAATGGCCATAATCTATTTTATATTTAAACCCAAGATATTCAATAAACATTCACAAGGTGAAAGAGATTAAACTAAAATATTTCAAATTATTTCATTACATCAAACTCCATCCTAACCCCAATTAAGGATTTTTAAGCTTCCATAGTTAGATTGAAAACAATAAAATTACAAAACATGGAATAGAAAAACCAAAAGGATAGCTTGCCTATTTAGACCAAGAATTCCAAAGTTGATATTCTTTTCCCAGTAGATTGTCTTCAACTGCAAGAGATACCCCAAACCTTCTTTTCTCTCCCTTTCTCTACTCTAGATGAGGAATGGAATTGTAGGATGGAAGAGAATTAGATGATAAGTTGATTGATGATTTCCAAATGATGGAGCAACTCCCCTTTTATAGCCTCCCAAGCTATATTTGAACATTTGAATTTGAATTTCTATTAAATTCCCCAAATAATTAACCCTTCTTAATTCTCTTGTAACTCCCCTATTTTCTTTTGAATTTGAAAAAGAGATAAATCCCTCTCTTAAATCCCATAGAAACCTCAATCCAAATGCAAAGCACTCATTTGAATTTGAATTTCTTCAATAAATTCTCCTTTGACTTGAGTGTTTGGTGTTTGTCCTTCATTCAAATGACTTCAGTCCAGAAGGGAATAAGTGAGCTGCAAAAATAAGGGTTCCATCGCCGAAATTTGGGGTTTGGTCGAGTGAAGAAGGCTTCACCCGACCTTCACCCGACCAACACCAGACCACCTCTGATTTCACCCGACCAGAAGGAAAGTGTCTTTAGTAAAGCTCAGAGACTCCAGATATGCAAAAAGTAGCTTCACCTGACCTGGTCGGGTGAAGAGTCCTTCACCCGACCATCACCAAACGACCTCGGATTTCACCTAACTAGAAGGAAAGTATCTTCAGTGAGGCTCAAGGACTCCAACTATGCAATTTGGGCTTCACCCGACCAACTTGAAATTTGGTCGTCATGACCTTTAGGTCTTTGGAATTCTTTCTTTCCTCTGTTGATGTAGTGAATTCTTCATTGATTTTTGGATTCCTGTCAAAATATAGCAAAAATACCATAAAAACTATAAGAAATCCTCTTTTTCGGGTTAGGACATAAAAATGTGATATTATAACTCTTTTGGGCAATAAATGAAGTAAAAGTATATGAGAATGTACCCAAAATGGCCCTAAAAGGGGGTATAAATCCCCCCGATCAGTAATGTTTTCCCAAAGGGTCATGTTCAAATGGTGAGTAGTTTGTCCTGTGTGGAAGCGAAAAGGTTAAAACATGTTTCATTTATCAAAATTACGTCATTTTGATGTTGAGTTTCATTTATCAAAACTACGTCGTTTTGATGTTGGGTTTCACTTAGCAAAACTATGTCGTTTTGATAAGTGAGGTGCCTATATAAAGAGGTGGAGGTCTCTTTGTTTTAGGTTTAGGGTTTCTTTCCGTCAGCCGCCACAGCCGTCGAGAGAGAGAGAGAGAGAGAGAGAGAGAGAGAGAGAGGATCTCCTGATCACTGCTGTAGTGATTCGCGTGGGTGGACGGCGTCTAGCGTAGAAGCAAGGGCAAGGAGGAACCTTTTGAGGTAGGGATTCTGTCCTTTCTTGAACCCAATTCCAGGGTTAAGGCCTGTGGTAGATGTTTTAGAAGATTATTCATGTTTATTAATAAATATAAATATATATATACGTAAATTTATATAGGTGTGATCTCCTATATGAATGTTAGCCTTCAATGGCAAGTTGTTTGGTTTTGACGTTGAGTTCGGAGTCTGGGGACTTTTCGGGTTCGTTTGCGTGGCAGTGGGCCTTAGAGGCCATTGGGATGTCTGCGTTGTTCGTTAGGCTTCGTCCCGCAGTAGGGTCTCGTGGGAAAACCCTGGGGGTTTCCGGGGGAAATATATTTGATATGATGATTATGTTTGATGTGTTAATTATGTTTGACATGATGATGACGTGGATATGTTAACGATGGTTTGTGTGTGGGTTGTTGAATACCTGTCTATCAGTTGTGTTATGATTGTGTGATTAACTGTGTGGCTGTGAATGTGGAGCCTGTGTGGCTGTGGCTGTGGGTGTACCTGTTCCTATGACTTGTTTGTGTTGACATACTCTTTGTGGATGTTGATTATACTTGTTTAAATACTTGTACCATGACACTGCACCTGTACACGTTGACATGTAGAAACTAGGAGCATGGGATGGGTTGGGGAGACATGATCCCTACTAAGCTGTGGTCACTCACCCCTCCTACTGTGTTTCTTTTCTTTTCAGGGACCTACAGGCGTTAGGTGGGGACACCAAGGTGGAAAACAATTCTGGTTGTTGTTTTGTTTAAATGTTATTTTGGGTTATGACATTTTGTGGGACCTTTATAATCCCAGTGGGAAAATGATATAACCCAGGGGGAAAGATTGTAAAAGGGTTTTGACTAAAAGAAAGGCATGTTTGGTTTGTAAACATTTATTGTGGTTTGAAATTAATAAAGATATAAATTTCTGTCTTGTGGTTATCTATTGTGGATGTGTGTAGCCATGTGTAGAATTATTTGTTCCAACCCCTTACCCACCGGGTGGGTAAAGGGGAGTCACGAACCGGTTTCCTCAAGTTGGAAATCCGGGGCGTGACAACTTACCACCGCTTACCACATCGTGATTATTAAAACTTGCTCCTTGTTTTTGAATGTTATTAGTGTTATTATTATTGTAAGTAAAACTAAACCTGTAAAGAAGGGTTTTATCTAGATTTTTCTTTTCTTGTCCTTAGAGAAATCACATTAGGTCCTCTATAATGACATTTTTCCTATAATTTAAAGATATTTTTAGAGTTTTGATAAAAAAAAAGTCTAATTAGAGCATTCACACCAGCTCTATAATCTCTATCTCTATTTTAGGAAATAAATAATATACTATTTGATATATTTTGTTTATCCTCCGCATTTCATTCTCCATTTCCACCTATATTCTTTTAAATTATAATTTTTATTTGTATTTACTATTTTTTATCTTTTCCATTTATTACAACTAATCAAAAGTACACAGATGTCAATAAATATAATGAAAAATATTTGGAGGATGAATAGTGATCCTCCGAATAAGAAGATTATCTCTCCAATATCTATTTTCAATATTTAAATTTTGTAGGTTAGAGAACCTAATACAATGTATTTTTTTATCTATAAGTTAAAATTTTATCTAAATTTTAAAGAAAAGTATATTTTAAAGTAACTAGTGTGAATGCTCTTAGATTCTTCAAAATAAGTTTAAAATAGAGATTCAAGAGAGAATTCTTATATTTAGAAGACTACTATTCATTCTATAAATAATTTTTTAATATATTTTTTGATATTGATGTACTTTTCATTGGTTGTAATAAATAAAAGAACTAAAAAAATAATAAATAAAAAAATATTTTTAAAAAATATAAATAAATATGAAAAATTAGATGTGTATGGATAAATAAAATATATCAAATAATATATTATTCAAAAATAGGAAGTAGTGTAGATACTATTTACGAGGTTCTATTTCTTTGATTACTCCCTCCTTGAAAGCTTCTTATAAGTGCCATTCTTGTAAAGTCTTGAATTTCAGCGATAAACAAACTCGGAGAACAAATGTTTAGAAACAGATACAGTTAATCTAAAGAAATTGTCAGACGTCAGAGACTCGGAGATTTTGAAGGCTGAGAGTTATAGCTGAAGGGTCGTAGCCATAGAGTCGAAGACTTGAAGAATACGGAGACTCAGTTTATGAGCAACTGCGAAAGACTAAGGAAGAAATGCAAAGTCTAAGACTTGTAGAGTCAAAGATTTTCAGGGTTGAAAACTCGTAGAGTCAATGACCTATTAATGGTCGAAGAGCCTCTTAGTCAAGTAAAGTAAACTAAGAGACCTGAAGGTCGTAGACCCACAGAGCTAGGGTCATAGACTCGCAGAGTTAGGGTCGTAGACTTGCAGCTATAACAACGGGTAGATTAGGTGCATTACGAAGAAGTCACTCTAAGAGCCATTAGGAGAGTCGTAGACTTGCAGAGTCGTAGACTTACAGTTAATAGAGTGTGTCATCACCGGATTTCGTCCGGGAGAAAACCCATTTTTGTGGATACGGTTCTCCCACCCTTCACCTGAATGGTGATGAAAAAGAAACAGAATTGCCACGAACTGTTTTTGGGGTGCAGTTGGTCACCTAAAATAATCTACGTCACCGGAGCTGAATTCGGGAGTTCATTACGTGTGAGGAAGGATCAACACCCCGACAACGCCCTCTTGGTACCTATCTTAGGAGTTTGGGAGGTTTTTAATTTATTTTAACAATTTGTTTTAATTGAAAAAGGCTATTTTTTTAATTTTAATCCTAATGTCAAATTTTTTTGTTTGTTTTTTAAAACACTTTTTGTTTAAAGACATTTTAAAGAATCCTTTTTTTATCTCTACAAAAATATGTACATATATATATATATATATTAAGAAAATATTTTTCAAGCAATCTCAATAAAACATAAAAAAAAGGTATTTATGTTGGAGTGATTGTTGACTTTTGGGGGTTTATTGGTTGAGTTTGCGTTTAAGCAGTCATTTGAGTGTGATAATATCTGAATAATGTTGTGCTCGTCATTTTGAGTGTTTTGACTGTAATTTGACTCAATTTGGAGTTGGGGACCTTGGAGGTCAATTATTGTGTTAGGAGGTCAATTATTGACTAGGTCAATGAGTGATCAATGATTGGCAGAAATATAAATAAAATGAAAAGTAAGAGCTTTCATTTTACGCTATCACGTTTGTGCGTTAGAGAGAGAGAGCTTGGAAGTTTGAAGCCTTGGCGATTTGGGTTCGTGGAGCTCAAATAATCACTCTAGGTAGGTGTCCTTGAACTTCTTATCTTGATTCTATCTTTGATATGCACGAATTTGTCATGATTTATGGAATTTAGCATGAACCCTAGGTTTTGGGGAAAATCCAATTTTGGGTTAGATCTAATGGTTTAGTATAAGATCAGTGGTTAAGAACTGATTTATATCAGTTTGGATATGTGTTTCTGTGAGCTGGGGTTGTTTAACTGCATATTCCATGAGGGTTGAGAAGTCAACCATGAAAATCTGGATTTAGATCTAGATTTCTAGAAATCTGTAATTATGTGCGTATTTCTATTGTTACTGTGCGATTTAGAGGCATTCAGGACGCATTTTGAGGTAGATATTGTAGTCTGTTGCATAAAACGTGTATTTGTGAGCGTCTGGGGTCACTGGGTTGATTCTAGACGAAGAACAGGCAAAAACAAATATGAACAGTACCTTGGGTTAACTATTGGGTTGAAAGGATGAAGACCCAAAGATTTGGGTCGAAGGGTTGAAGATTCTGGGTCGTAAGGCTGTAGGGTCGAAGATCCATAGATCCGTAGTCGTAGGGTCAAAGATCCGTAAACCCGTAGTCGTAGGGTTGAAGATCCGTAGTCGAAGGTCGAAGGTCGCAGGTTGTAGCTTCAAGTCTTCGAGGCCGCAATTCCGCAGCTACGAGTTGCGGTTCCACAGCTATGAGTTGCAGTCCCGCAGCTAGTTACGAGTCAGGCAGTTCTGCAGCTTCGAGCCAGTGCAACTGCACTTGACTGGACTCATTTACATTGTAACCTTTAAGTAAGTATTATACTTAAGTTACAATGTAAATAGCGAAATACCCTCCTTTCGGATTCAAAGAAAAACACTAGAAAATTAAATTCTCACTCCTTCAAAATGTGAAAATTGGGTTTTAGTGTCAAATCTCGGAAAAATCCAGTTTTTCATAGAGGTGAATTGTTGGAAAGTGGGGTTAGACATCTCAGAAAAATCCCAAAAATCAGATTATCTTAGTTATGATATGGGGACCCAATGCCGGGATTTTTTATTTTAAGAAAACAACTTCTATGAGTATCTCCTTCCTTGTTCAAGGAATGATGATCGATTTGTGAAGACTGGCTTCAGTTATAATGAGAGTATGGTGAACCTTAATGCCATATTAGTGTTGGAATGTTGGTTTGAGGAATTGGGGCTTGGGCTCTATGACTTGTTGGGTTCTCACCGTGAGGCTAAGGCATGTGTTGAACCATTGAGATCGTGAGCCGTTGAGCTCGTAGAGCTAGGGCTGAGTGCCCTGAGCTGAGATCCCGTTGAGGATTATGTTGAGTCGTTGAGCTCGTAGAGCCAGGACTAAGTGCCCTGAGCTGAGATCCCATTGAGGATTGTGTTGAGCCGGTGAGCTCGTGAGCCATTGCGCTCTTGGAGCTAGGGCTGAGTGCCCTGAGTTGGGATCCCGTGGAGGATTGTGGACAAGCTGTCCTGTGTGGGCAGGCTGAGTCCCGATGTTTGTGTGCAGGCTGAGTCCTAATGATTGTTCACACTACACAATGCACGAGTACATAGAGCATGTAGTATAGACTTGTATGTTTGCATGATGTGGAGTATTAGGGTCACCTACTGAGTTTGTCGCTTACCCCTACTTGTTTACCTTTTTCAGGTGTGACTCGAGACTAGTGGAGGACTTTATTCCAGGAGGACGTGCCCACTACTCTGATGTATGATATAGTATTGTATTCTGTATTGTTGTGTATTGTATCCCGGACATGGGTCCGTGGACAGTTGTATTTGCATACTGTTTGTGATGTGATGTCTGTATGACTATTTGACTTATTGTATGCATGATGATATATGGGAAAGTACAGAATTACCCTTGATGTATGACTGTACAGGGTTACATGATTGAGACAACACCCGCGGTGTAGTCTCTTTTGGTGCTAGTCACCAATCCCTTGACCTTTCGGTTACGGGCAAGGGGAAGTCATGTTCCTGGTTCCCTGGAATTTGAGGGCGTGACAAGTTGGTATCAAAGCATGGTTTAGCGGACCTAGGTAAGTGAGGGGTGGTTAATTGATTCCATGTGCCTTGAAAAACTACGCCTGATCAACGCAGTCCTTACATGTATTCTAGGTTATGTTGATGTCAGTTAGATCATCCTAGGAGCATATGTAGGAATAGATGCATCTTTAGTGGTATGATTGTGTGCATATAGGGCACTAGATTGTCCTTGTGTGTGATGTGATTGCATTTGGTGCCTGAATAACATGTGGCCGTGAGAGCCAGGACTTGATTTTGTGTGCCCTGAGTGGTGATGTGATGCTATATGCATGGTTGTGGACCTACGGGTCGTGTGGTGAGAACCTACGAGTTGATTTGTGCCTTTGATGGCTGTTTGTGCTAGTAGTGCTAGTGTTGATCATTTGTTGTTTGTTGTCATGGTCAGTGTGATGGCACAACCGAGGAGAGTTGTCCGAGGCCAGGGCCCGGCAGAGGAGCCCACGATAGAGTCGGGGCACCAGGGGCAGCAGATCCCGCAACAGAGTTCGCCGGCTCCCGTTATGGGACCTAACTTGGCTCAAGTGTTGCTTCAGCTATAGGAGGTCATGCAGGTTATACAGGGCTCGATGAGGGAGATGACTAGGGAGGTGGATGAGCTAAAGAGGCAGAAGCAGCCTCAGCAACCACCGCAGCCTCAGCAGCAGGAGGCGAGGGTGGTGCAGGATGTACACCAGCAGGAGGTCGTGATAGAGCTAGCACGACGAGGAGTGGACTGGGCTGCACAGTTTTTGAAACATGTACCCAGGACTTTTGAGGATGGTTCACGGCCAGAGGCAGCCGAGGACTAGATTAGGTGGACAGAGGACATCTTTGAGATGATTGGGGTGCCAGATGAGGAGCGGGTGTGAATGGCGATAAACTATCTGTTGGGTATCCCACGTAGGTGGTGGGAGTCCACTAGAGCTATCCATGGCAGTCAGATGGGCTGGAGGGAGTTTGTGGAGCACTTCTTTGGGGAGTATTTTCCCAGCTCAGTACAATATGCCTGACGGAGAGAGTATTATGAGCTTCAGCAGGGTAGCCATACAATGGGTGAGTATATGTAAGCCTTCACAGATTTAGGGCAGTTTACTCTTGAGGCTTGGGAGAAGGAAGCCCATAAGATACAGGATTTTATTCAAGGCTTGAGGCCATCTTTGAAAAACAAGCTGGAATTGATGCAGTTGACCAACTACAGGGAGGTAATCGACAAGGCACTCATTATTGAGCAAGGTCAGGATCAGGCGAGAGCCCAGAGACCAGGCAGTTCGGCAGGTATGAGTAGGAAGAGGCAGAGTGGGGAGAGCAGTGCAGTTCAGCCTGAGAGGAGGCAAGTGCAGAGGGTTTCCAGCCAGGCAGTGGGACCATGGGAGAGTTCAACTAGCAGGAGGCCAGGTGCCTGTTGGAGTTGTGGTTTGACCAGGCATGTATCGAGAGACTACCTGAGGAAAAAAAAAATGACATGCTTTCGATGTGGAAAGGTGGGACATGGAGCTAGGGAATGTGTTACCCTTAGCGCGACCAGCAGTGTAGGCCCTCGTCCGAGAGAGCAGGGACAGAGGAGTGGGGCTCCGTCTCTAAGGTCAGTGCCGCTGGCATAGAGCACGCAGATGCGACCTACGGTGTAACAGCCTCAGCGGGAAGCACATGGTCATGCTGATCAGCAGGGCAAGGCCCCAATGGGCCAGGCTAGTGTTAGTGGGCCACGAGGGAGGACTTTTGCCCTTACCAGTAGAGAGGCAGAGGTTCCACCAGTGGACGAGGCAAGACCAGGACCTTCAGTGGTGAGAGGTACCATCATCATTTCTCATACTATCTGTTCAGTTTTGATTGATACTGGTGCTACCCATTCTTTTATTTCGTATGCTACGGTGGTTGGGTTGGAGTTAAACCAGGAGACAGTTAGTCAGTCTTTGATGGTTGTTTCACCTTTTGGTGGAATTGTGATACTTGAGAGTATCTGTCGTGCTTGTCAGGTAACACTTGGGGGTGTTAACCTGTTGTTTGATTTGTACATCATGGAGTTAGATGATTTTGATGTTATCCTAGGTAAGGATTGGTTGGTCTCCGTGGAGGCCAAGATGGATTATTTTCGACGGCGTATGATGCTCCTCATGCCAGAGGGCACGCGGGGTGTCTTTGTGGGTGAGTGGACTGAGGAGGCATACAGGTTGGGACCTTTGAGGCATGGGTAGGGTGATGTGACCCACCAGTTAGCCAGCTTGACGTTGGTTGACGGGAAGAGAGAGGGGAAGGATGTTTTGCCACCCATTGTAAATCAGTTCCCGGATGTGTTTCCCGAGGAGTTAGCTAGTTTACCACCTGTGAGGGAGGTAGAGTTTTCGATTGAGTTATTGCCGGGGACAGCACCTATTAGGTTGACAGCCTACCGGATGGTGCCGACAGAGCTTAGAGAGCTCAAGAGGCTGATAGATGATCTATTGGCATGAGGCTTTATCAGGCAGAGTAGCTCACCGTGGGGTACTCCAGTGTTGTTCGCCAAGAAGGCAGATAGTTCGCTTTGGTTGTGTATAGACTACTGGAAGCTGAACCAGGTGACTGTGAAGAACAGATATCCATTACCAAGGATCGATGATCTGTTCGATCAGTTTCAAGGTGTGAGATGGTTTTCCAAGATAAACTTGAGGTCTGGATACCATCAGTTGAGGGTTACGGAAGTAGATATCCCTAAGACCGCATTCAGTTGTCGTTATGGCTATTATGAGTGGCTTGTGATGCCATTTGGGCTCACAAATGCTCTAGCAGTGTTTATGGGATTGATGAACCAAGTTTTTGCTCCATATTTAGATATGTTCGTTGTGGTGTTCATCGACGATATTTTGGTCTATTCAGCGACCAAGAGGGAGCATGAGGAGCATTTTCAGGTTGTGTTGCAGACCTTGTGAGAGCACTGACTGTATGAGAAGTTCACAAAATGTGAATTCTGGTTACAACAGGTGAACTTCTTGGGACATGTAGTATCTTCGGAGGGTATCACAGTGGATCCTACGAAGATCGAGGCGGTTATGTTGTGGAAGAGGCTCATGAATGTGTTTGAGGTTCATAGCTTCCTTGGTTTGGCAGGCTATTATCGGAGGTTTGTGGAGGATTTTTCCAGGTTGGAAGCTCCGATGACGAACTTGACCAGGAAGGGAGTTCCTTTTGTTTGGTCTGATACTTATGAGAGTGATTTTATGGAGTTGAAGGCACGATTGACCTCAGCACCTATCCTAATTCTTCCACAGGAGGGTGTGCCTTTTGAGGTGTATTGTGATGCCTCTAGGGTGAGGCTTGGTTGTGTGTTGATACAGACTCGGCAGGTGACTGCTTATGGGTATAAGCAGTTGAGACCACATGAGCAGAACTATCCCACGCATGATTTGGAGTTGGCTGCAGTGATCTTTACTTTAAAGAGCTGGCAGCATTATCTCCTTGGGGAGAAATTTGTGGTATATATAGACCATAAGAGCTTGTAGTATATCTTTTCTCAGTGAGACCTGAACCTTAGGCAAAGGCGGTGGATAAAGTACTTACAGCAGTTTCAGTTTGATATGCTGTATACCCCTGGCAAGGGTAATGTGGTGGCAGATGCTCTGAGTAGGAAGAGTAGGGCCCTGGTTGCCCATTGTGCCATTAAGGAATGGGAAATGATGGACCAGTTGGCAACGATGAGGTTGCAGATGGTGACCAGTGATGGGCGAGGGATGCTCAGTGTTGTTGTAGCAGTCCCAGAGTTGCAACACCAGATCATAGAGGATCAGCTGGGGGACATTGACTGTGAAGTCATCAGGGACAGGATTTAGACTGGGCAGGCATCTTCTAATTGGACTAAAGTTGCAGAGCATATATTGAGGTACAGGGGTCGACTGATAGTTCCCACTTCTCTTTAGGATGAGGTTCTTCGGGAATTTCACCAGTCACAGTTAGCTGTACATCCTGGTGGGACCAAGATGTATCATGCCGTGAGGAGGCAGTATTGGTGGCCAGGCCGGAAGAAGGCCATTACTGATTATGTGAGGAGGTGTTTGACCTGTCAGCAGGTCAAGGCAAAACACTTGAGATCAGCTCGTGAGTTGCAGTCATTGCCAGTGCCAGAGTGGAAATGGGACCACGTAACCATGGATTTTGTCACTGGACTTCCTCATTCCAGGGGACACGACACTATATGGGTTATTGTGGACCAATTAACCAAATCGGCGCATTTTATCCCGATTCGGGAGACAAACCCAGTGAGGACTTTGGGACAGAGGTATCTTGATGTGATTGTGCGGTTACATAGAGTCCTATTGTTTATTGTATCTGATTGGGATGCAAGGTTCACCTCTCAGTTTTGGAGATAGTTGCAGCGAGGCTTAGGTACTAGGGTGAACCCGAGTACAGCTTTTCATCCGCAGACGGATAGTCAGTTGGAGCGGACGATTCAGACGCTCAAGGATATGTTATGTGCTTGTGTCCTAGATTTTGGAGGTTGTTGGGAGATTCACCTTTCTTTGGTGGAGTTCTCTTACGACAACAGTTATCAGGCCACGATTGAGATGACCCCGTATGAGGCGCTATATGGGCAGCCTTGTAGATCACCTTTGTGTTGGGCACAGACGAGAGAGGCAGCAGTTCTCAGTCCCGATATGGTTCGAGAGACCACGGAGATTGTGTAGCTAATTCGATAACATTTGTTAACAGCGCAAAGTAGGCAGAAGTCCTACACGGATCAGAGGCATCAACCTTTGCAATTTGAGGTGGGTGATCGCATATTCTTGCGGGTTTCGCCACGTCAAGGGCATCGGAGGTTTGGGCGTGGATCCAAACTCTCCCCTCGTTTTGTGGGGTCTTTGAGATTATTGCCACCGTAGGCGCAGTGGCTTACCAATTAGCTTTGCCACCGAAGTTGGCGCGAGTACATGATGTGCTCCATGTGTCTCAGTTGAGACGATATCACCCAGATCCTTCTCATGTGTTGGACTATCGCAAGACAGACTTGGCTGATGATGGTGCTGTTGTTGAGATGCCGGCACAGATTTTGGACAGGCGGGAGCAGGTCTTGCGGGGCAATACAATCCCATTGGTTCGGGTGTTATGGCAACACTGAGGCATGGAGGAGCAGACTTGGGAGAAAGAGAGCTAGATGCGGGTTCTTCATCCTGAGCTGTTCGAGGACGATCAGTCCAGAGGTGGGGAGGATCTGAGGACCTTCCCTGAGGTATGAGTTATGTTTTATGCATTTGTTTTGCGTATGTTTTGTATGTGGTTCTACTAGAGATGTGGTTATTGTTTGTTAGCATCTTGTGAGCCTTTTTGGCTTGTTGTGAGTTGCATTGCACATGTGTGGTTGGTGATCATGTTGATGATCATGTGTTTGTGTCTTGTTGTTGTGCGGTGCTTGAGCTTGAATTTTGCTATGTCCTTTGGGCATGTGTTTTATTTTCGAGAATGAAAAGTTCTAAGGTGGGAGGATGTAAAGACTCATATTTGGATAGTATTGAGAGATAGTCATTCTATGGGAATGCAACTATCTAGACGGTAGTGTAGCCGTCGACGTGAGCATTTTGACAGTACTTGGGCCCGATTCCGGGTCGGGGCCCCAAGTGGCCTGATTGTTGACTTTTTGGGGTTTATTGGTTGACTTTGCGTTTAAGTGGTCATTTGAGTGTGATAATATCTGAATAGTGTTGTACTCGTCATTTTGAGCGTTTTGACTGTAATTTGACTCAATTTGGAGTTCGGGACCTTGGAGGTCAATTATTGTGTTGAGAGGTCAATTATTGACTGGGTCAATTATTGGCTAGGTCAATTAGTGGTTAATGATTGGCAGAAATATAAATAAAATAAAAAGTAGAGCTTTCATTTTACACTATTACGTTTGTGCGCTTGAGAGAGAGAGCTTGGAAGTTTGAAGCCTTGGCGATTTGGGGCGATTTGGGTTCGTGGAGCTCAAACAATCACTCCAAGTATGTGTCCTTAAACTTCTTATCTTGATTTTGTCTTTGGTATGCACGAATTTGTCATGATTTATGGAATTTAGCATGAACCCTAGGTTTTGGGGAAAATTCAATTTTGGGTTAGATCTAATGGTTTAGCATAAGATCTGTGATTAAGAAGTGATTTATATTAGTTTGGATATGTGTTTCTGTGATCTGGGGTTGTTTAACTGCGTATTCCATGAGGTTTGAGAAGTCAACCATGGAAATCTGAATTTAGATCTAGATTTCTGGAAATCTGCAATTATGTGCGTATTTCTGTTGTTACTGTGCGATTTAGAGGCTTTCAGGACGCGTTTTGAGGTAGATATTATAGTTTGTTGCGTAAAATGTGTGTTTGTGAGCGTTTGGGGGTCGCTGGGTTGATTCCAGACGAAGAACAGACAAAAATGATGATGAATAGTACCCTGGGCGAACTATTGGGTTGAAAGGACAAAGACCCGAAGATTTGGGTCGAAGGGTCGAAGATTCTGGGTCGTAGGGCTATAGGGTTGAAGATCCATTATCGTAGGGTCAAAGATCCGTAGATCCGTAGTCGTAGGGTCGAAGATCCATAGACCCGTAGTCGTAGGGTCGAAGATCTGTAGATCCGTAGTCGTAGGGTTGAAGATCCGCAGACCCGTAGTCGTAGGGTCGAAGATCCATAGTCGAAGGTCGAAGGTTGCAAGTTGCAGCTTCGAGTCTTCGAGGCCGCAATTCCGCAGCTACGAGTCGCAGTTCCACAGCTACGAGTCGCAATCCCGCAACTACGAGTCAGGCAGTTCTGCAACTTCGAGCCAGTGCAACTGCACTGGACTGGACTCATTTACATTGTAACCTTTAAGTCTCTTTACATTGGGCTAGTTGGACGATACTGCAGAGGCTACTGAAGTTACTGGTATGTTGCCAGCATCTCACGTGGGAGTAAGTATCAAGCAGTATTTAGAAATTACATAGGCAAAGATTCAAAGTAAAACAATGTAATGAAATCCAGACAATCATCTGTCAACATGAAAGAAACAAACCATTTCTATAGACAAGCAACGAACAACTATTTCCAGATTCTAATTCAGCACAAGAAAAGCAGGTAGGATGAGTTTTGCAATATAAAAGCATGACAAAAAAAAAATTACAACCCCAACAACCATCCGTTAGTTCACTTCTATCTTTATTCACCCTGTTCCATTCTTTTTTTTTTTAATACCTCCCGTGAAGTCCAGAGAGTAAACATACAGATGCAACAAGCATCATAGAGGCTATGACACACGAGAGAAGAAAAAAAGCAAAACATGCATGGATAACACACATTTGTCAAACGAGTATGGCAGAGGCTATGACAAACATTCATCAAACGAGTATTCAGGGAAAGATGCAGACCAATCAACCCATCAAACGAATATTCGGACACCTTATCTACACATCTCATGTAATAACAAATATTCATCAAGAAATCAAATAAAAACAAAAACAAAACATAAAAAAAAACTTGAAGACAGCTCCCACGCAGATCTTGTCTCTGGCCATAGATGAACCTCGGCCTTCTTTCTGTCTTTCCAAGCTTCAACAAGCCCGTATGACTACCACCATTTTCTCCACGTCTACCAGCAATGGCGAGTTTTTCCTTCATGATTGGAGCAGCACCAGGACGTCACACCTTTGACGTCTCCCTTAGCCTTTGTACGCAGAGTGAAGGTTTGAAGTTGTTTTGAATGCTTAAAGTCATACTAGTGGAAGAAGAAAGGGTGATGATGATTATGGATGACGGATTCTAGTTTTGAAGTGGCAGTGGCCGAAAGTAAAGTTTCCGTCCAGGGGACTCTCTTTTAGAAATGCGGGAGAAGACGATAGAGGTTGAAACCTGATTGGGAATTTTGGATTATGAGAGCCCCCCTTGATATAATGGCTGGATTCGGTTTAAATAGAGGGATAGGAAAGGTTTTAGGGTTTGATTGGGGGGGGGGGGGGGTGGCACAAAGAGATGGCTTGGGTGACTGACCATGGGTTAAGGTTATTGGCGGGTTGGTTTGGCTTGAGATAGAAAGGGGAACCATGGTTGAAGGATGGTTGAGT
Source organism: Taxillus chinensis (assembly GCA_023512835.1). Lineage (NCBI taxonomy): Eukaryota > Viridiplantae > Streptophyta > Magnoliopsida > Santalales > Loranthaceae > Taxillus > Taxillus chinensis. Next base: position 46,051,250 of record CM042091.1, read on the forward strand.
TTGATACGCTAGAGGGATGGGTTGGTGTTGGCGTCGTCATGGAGCTTCGGTGGGCACGGCTGCCATTGGGGAGACGCTGTGAAGAAGACGAAGCAAGGAGAGAGAGAGAGAGAAGAAAACAACGAGAGAGTTGGTGAGGGAGAGGATAAGAATGATTTTATGTGGTTGTGTTTATTTTTGTTTTGGTTTTTATTATTTATTTTTTTGTATTTTGTTTTTTATTGTTTTTTTATTATTATTACTGATCCATGAGATGCTAACATGTGGCTTGAAGTGGGCAAGGAGAAAAAGGAAAAAATTACTTTTTGTTAACTTATTTTTGGAATTTTTAACTGATGTTTTTTTGGTTTTTAGGATCGGCAAAACAATCTAGCTTTCAATAAAATGTGAAAAAATAAGTTTTGGACTCGGGCGTCATGACAAGCGATCCCATATCCTTTTTTCTAGAAAATGAGTTTATTTTTGTGCCAAAACTGTATTGCACGTCCCTAAACCGCTTTATTACTGAAAAAGTTTTTTTATTTTATTTTTACGAAAATAAGCTCTAAAGTAAATATATGCAATATATATGTCAAAATTCTCAGGAAAGTGAGTAAAATGCAAAAATGAGGTTCATGACCTTATCCGGGGTATCGTTTTGACCGTTAGCCGTTAGTTGATCACTATTAGCGGTCCAAATATAGTTTTGACCATAACTTCTTCGTTTAACCTCGGATTTGAGCGCGGTCAAAAGCGTTGATCTTCAAATTTGATCTTCTATTGCCTGGAACTGGTTCTTTGGCATTTGAAAGCCTTTTTAAAGAGGTCATTGAAATCCCCCTCTCAGATCGGCGGTCACGTCTCTTTATTTATCTATACAAAGTGATTAACAAATCGAAACAAAGTTTGAAGTGAATAATAAATGTGTGTCCAACTCGGGCAAAATGGGGTCCAACAGAGTGACACAAAATACCTAATCTAATCTGACTCTAGCCTCGAAGACTCGAAGATATGTGAGTCGTAGACTCGCAGAAATTAACACTGTAAAGCCTAAAGCAAAATTCCACAACTTCTACGGGCTCTATCCAAAATCTTCGAGTCACTAAACCTACGAGGCACCCACCTTCGAGGCAAACTTATAACCCTAAGCATATCCGCTAAGCGATATCCTCAGCTAGGGTTTGTATAGTAAGCTTGCGTCATTCTGAGCAGTTGAGTGCATTTAATGTCGCATTAATTACTACCAACTACCATCCACGGATGAACGGCCAAGATCGACTGCATGTAAATACGCAGTATGGGCAACAGATCTGCAAATTAGAGTAGATCAACCCATCCTCTGTACTTCCACATTTTCAGTGGCGGGAAGTCAATCTGTCGGGATGGACAACAAGGCGCACTAGCACTTTAACCTTAAAATATGTCTCTCACACACTTAACGACAAAAACATGAGTTAACAACTCTCTCAAAAAGCGTGGAACACACATAACACAATAAATATGATTCTGACGCATATTAATAAAGAATCTTTTGTAAAATTAACATAAGAGTTCCAACACTAGAGAGAGAGACTCCGAGAGAAACATTCGAAGTGTTGTGTGTCGTGTTGAATCAAGAACAAGAACAATCTTTTTGATTACTCACATATTCTTGCTCATCAAAGATCCAGTACTTTCATCGAGTCTAATCTCTGTGTTGTTTCCACAATCCAAACTATCATATATCACTCCTTTCACATCTGAGATCTGTTTAGCAAAGAGCATTTACTCACATCTCCGATTTGTCTGATAGTTTATTATATCTCTCATTATTACTCTCATTCTATATTGTCATCTTCTCCATTAATACTTCCATCATAGTCGTCTCTAGAAGAATCATAAACCAGCTAACAGTCTAGCTTCCACGCACAAAGAAAGTCTATTCACACCCCCCCCCCTTCTAGACTCACTTTGGGACCTACAGAAGCAAAGAAAAAACATTTTGCTAGAGTTCAAGAAGCATGTAGGAAGGATGTGGAATGTGCTTTTGAGATACTTCAAGCAAGATTTTGAATTGTACGTGGGCTTGTGCACTTTTGGGATAAATGAACTCTCAACAATATTATGAAAGCATGCATAATATTACATAACATGATAATTGAAGATAAACATGATTACGCTGGAGTTGAACAAGATGATGATTACGAACAAGTGCCTGAAAGCATCCTTACATCTGTGTCACGAGAGCCTACAATCAAAGTTCTAAATTTTATTCAATCTCATACTCGCATTAGAGATAGAGAAAGTCATTTAACACCAAATTAATTCTAATGAATAATACAACGAGCTTAACCATTAAATTTGACAGCTATATCTGAGTATTTTATTGGTCTATTATAGTGTTATTTGTTAGTGCAACCAAAGGAAGCATAAAATATGCCAAAATACCAAATGTAATGCAGCTGGCAGCTTCCCCTGTGTCACGACCCGAGGATTTGGGACGTTTCTCAGTATCACGATTTAGGAATGTATTCGTGTTACTGTTACTTAAAGGAAAGAGGTTGGTTGAAACGTAGATGGTGCATAGCGGAAGGTTCCAGGAAGTTCGTGTAGGAGAACAAATGGAACCCCTTCAGAGTTCAGACGTGCCGACCCGGTTGAATGTGGGGAGCACGCCGCTAGTCAAGGACTTGCCGTTGAAGAAGGGATTTGGCCATCCTCACACAAACTGATCGGGAACTAGAGTCGTTCTCCTGATGAGCCCAATGGCAAGGCGAAACCAGTCTACGTGCGCTTCAACCCTCAAAGGCTAAACTTAGCGGACCATGGATAGAAAAGCTAAGTGACGCAATGGGTTGAGAGGCACAGAAACCTGACCCCGTGACACCTGGTTCGACGTCCTTCAAAACACGCAAGACTAGAAAGATGGGAGGGAAGCAGAAAATGAATAAATGAGGTTGTTTAACTGGATGGCAACGTCTACACTACAAGGAGCATTTCTAACGGACATTTTTGCAAAGCATAGGTGATGATATGGCGTGTTTATTCTGCCTAGCACTAGAGTGTGGCGTCTGCAATTTATGGTTGCAGTAGCCGAGTCCCTTAGCATAGCATACTAGTCCCTCAATTTATGGCGTTTATTCTGCCTAGTACTGGTTTTAAACTTAATAATAAAAGTAATACAGTGAGGATAAACCAATAATTGTTCCATTCAAAAACATCAAACATGTCATAGATAAACAAACATAATTTCAAAACACCTTTATGTCAAACATTGCTTTGTCAAATAACATATGCTGAAAATTTATATTATGGAACCACAGTGCTACCACAGTATAGGTTCCCAGCAAATGCATGGTTATGGATGGAATTGAATGGGCTTGTCTATCTTTTATAAAACTACATTATCACTTTCTTCCTCAATTGTTGATATGTTATGGAAAGGATCAACACATGCCACATGCTAAAAATCCTTCATAGAATCCACATGCTGCAAATCCTTAACATCTGCACCTAAGAAAATAAAACAAAAGAATTCAATAATAACATAAATTTACAATTACAAAAATAATGCAATACTATTTACTAAATACCATTTCTTCTTTTTGCAACAATTTCCAATTGAAGTGTCCGAAAATATTCTTGTTGCACTGGAGGCAATGTATGTAAATCCTTTGTCATAATTTTCATCTCCTCTTTCATTGTTTTCCTTTCCTCTTGCCTTTTGGCCAATTGAATTTTCTCTTCTTCAATATGAAGACGTCTACTCTCCAACTCTATGAAATCAGCATGACTCTTTTCTAGAAATTCTTTTCTCACTTCATTTGTTTTTTTTTCTCATCTACCATGGCATTTAAAATCGATTCCACATTTGAACTAGTACCTTCGGTGCTCTTTTGCTTATTCAATCGAGCTTTTTCAGCCTTCCTACCTAACAGTCTCTCTAAGTCATTTTCAACAACTCTTTCTTCTAGATTTATTGTATCGATTGAAGATATTATCTCTCCTCTCCTTTTCTTGGTTGGCTCGAGAGTATCATGACTATTGATCCATTTTGGTGCATACTTCAATACATTCCAACAATGTTCAAACTCAAATTTTTGCTTTTTTGGATGTATCTATGTGTACATTTGTTTTGCACTATGAACCTTAAAAATGAACAAATAAAAATAATCAATATATTTAGTTGATAAAAAAATTATGCATTAACACAACTTGAAGAGTTAAAAAATGTACCTTGTCTTCCTCAGTTATACCACTTGGATGTAATGATTCAATCTTTGTCAAACACCCAGAAAATTTATTGCATTGTTGCTGAATATTGAACCACCGTTGCATTAACGAACTTTAACTACGTTGACTTTCGAAAGTCCTATGAGCATAATAATAATCATGAACTCTTGCCCAAAATTTATCTAATTTTTGGTCATTACTTTGCACCAGATCTTGGCTAATAGCAAGCCACGAAGATATAAGAGTCAAGTCTTTTTGGACGCTAAAATTGGGAAGACGTGATTTGAGCTTCTTAGAAGACTCTTAGGAAGGAGATCTCTCAAATAACTCTCTCGGTGAAGTCATTTAGGTTCCATATGTATATGGAATATTGGTATTATGTGAACTTTCTAGAGGGCAAACAAAATTATGGTTTCATTTTGAGACTTCATCCCTAACCAAAAGCACAATAATTCAGTAAGTACATAGTAAACTCTAGCTTCCGTTATAATATACTCTTATTTTCATTAGCAAAACCAGATTTAGATTGAGAAGAATGTTGACAATATCAAATCAACTAAAAATAGAATTTCTGCAAAACAAATCATAGATGAAAGTCCTATGAACACTATCTAACACTATCCCAAATCCAAATAGCTTCTTTTAAAATTTAAATTGAACCCATATTTTATACCCAATATGGGCATAGCAAATTTGATACACAATATGGGCATAGCAAATTTTATACACAATATGAATCAATGAAAACACATGATCAAAGCAAAGCCAGATTTTATGCTTCTTCTTATAAACAAATCAATGAAAATTACAATAAACGAAGGTATCCAAAATCAATTAAGCCAGATTTTATGCTTCTTATAAATCAAATCAATTTATTGTTGAGAAGAAAATTATGTGATACCTTCACAAATTCGCAAACCCACGCCGAGGGGTTTCCGGAAAATTGCGCAGAGGAGGGACCTAGGGTTTCAGTGTCGTTGCACGGTCGGCCGAGAGAAGGGATGGTGCTACCCCAGCTAGATGGCGGAAAGGAAGAAGGAACAACAGAGGGTTTGAAATCCGTTCGTTCGCCGGCAGCAGTGATATGTTTGAGAGAGTAAGTGTCGTCGCACAGTCGGCCAAGAGAAGGGATGACGGTACTCCAGCTAGGTGGCGGAGAGAAAGAAGGAACGAAAGAGGGTTTGAGATTCGTTCATTCGGTGGCAGCGATGGGTTTGACAGATTAGGGCATTGTGAAACGGGAAGGAGAGGGAGACAAGGTCAAAGGAGATGGGAAATGGGAGAGAGCGGCGGAGAGAGGCGACAAAAGAGGAGAGAGAAAAAATATAGGAAAATAATAAAATAAGATGTAGATAATGAACAGTGTCTCTTCAAATTTGAAGAGTCACTGGAGCAATTTTCACATCAGAAGAGTCATTTGAAGAGTCTGTTGGAGCAAAAATTCTAACTTTTATTGTCTACATGTAAATAATACATAGTGAGTTGGAGTTGCTCTAACGTTTGAACCTCAGGACCTAAGAGCTATACATTTAACATGGGCATTGGCATTGGCCTCACTAAAATACAAATATAAATTCATAAGTCAATGAATATTCGTTAAATATACAATTAATCTGTAACTTTGAGCTAGTAATTTTACAATTTTCTCCAAATTTGACCAACACTATCACACTCGTTTTTTTCGTCGACTTTTATTGATCCAAGACCTCTGCAATGATTTAGAGAGCATAAAATCATTCTTTCCTACAAGATATAGAGGCCAGGAAAATGATCGAGACCCCAACCAGTGGCGAATTCAAACTCCAAAAACACCTTCGGAGCCTTCTTCCCCTCCGTCTCGCTCCCTTCCAAGCGGTGATTTTTCCTGCCTCCTCTGCTTTGTCGTGAAATTAATTGAAACTCTAATCCAGACCATTGAAAACAAATTTACCAGTTCATATTAAGTGAATTGTATGCAAGACTTTGAAGTATTCATAAGATAGGAATTTGTGTCTAAGAGCATACACATCCAGGTTAATTTTCCCATTCCTATTTTAGGGAATCTATGGTACATTATTCCCTATAAATTGATTATCTTCTAAAAATATAATATATCTCATTCCTTATCCCTTTTTCTATTCTTTTGAATACTATTATTTAATTCTTTCTTTATTATTATTTTTCCTCTTCCATTTATAAAGGCCACACAGGGGTGAGAGGTAGCCTCACCCTGAGCCATATGATTCATTATATGTCACACGTGCGATCGCATGTCTTAAAATTTCAAGGTTGCGGTGGGCAGTGTGGGCCTATACGACATCTTGTGTAATGGAAGAGTGTACACTCTGAATGGTCAGCTAGTGTTTTTTGGCTCAACAAGCTCGATGTTCAAACGAGGCGCAATACTTGATTGGAGTTGTTTAGGATTGAATGAGACCATAATAAGAAAACATCGTCTAAAGATCAGTGTTTTGTTTGCTTGCTTTTCTAATTAACCCTGCTAGAAAGCGCAAGATTAATATGTCCAAGGAAATAGCATCTTGAACTCGAAGTGCAAGTGATGGTCAAACGAATTTGTACTCTATCTTAAGAAAAAAGGAATACGAGCAAACAGTAAAATCAGTAACCTTCCCATCCTATTATTGGGATACTTGTACAATTTCAGATGAAGGATAGAAGAGATAACATGAATAAACACAGCATAAGAACTTCATATTTATTTATGAAACTCTGTATATTTCAATTACAATACAGTTACAAATTATTAAAGACAAAAGGAAAATAACTAACTTACAACTGACAGAAGAAACCGACCCACAGAATCTAAGACACGTTTACAACAATATATAACTGTTTACACATGACACATGAGTAGAGATAAAACACGTGGACACAAGAAATATATAAAAATACATAACATTGCATATAGATTTGCAGTTCTAAAGGCAAATAACTAACACTCCTCCATGCATTGAGAGCTGCAAATTCCAAGTCGTTCCCTTCGAAACTTGAACTTGTTTGCTAACACTGGTTTAGTAAAGAAGTCTGCAAGTTGATCTTCAGATTCGCAGTACATAAGACTTACTTCTCCTTCCTTCTGAACTTCTCTTAAAAAATAATATTTGATCTTGAAGTGTTTAGTTTTTCCATGAAAGACAAGATTGTGAGAAATTGCAATAGATGCATGATTATTTACAAAAATTTCAGTTTCATTTATCTATTCCATGTGCAGATTGCATAACAACTTTCTCAACCATATGACTTGATTTACTGCTGCCGTAGTTGCAACAAATTCTGCCTCTGCAGTGGACTGAGCCACAATTTCTTGTTTCTTGGAACACCATGAAAAAAATCCAGATCCAAAACTGAAACAATACCCAGATGTACTTTTCATATCATCCACCGATCCACCCCAATCACTATCAGAAAATCCCAGTAATTTAAAATTTTCACACTTCTTAAATCTCACACCAAAATTAATTGTTCCTTTGACATATCTAATCACTCGTTTTGTTGCCTTAAGATGTATTTCACTAGCATAATGTATGAAATGTGAGAGAATGCTTACAGCAAAAAGAATGTCTGGTCTAGTTGCAGTTAGGTACATTAGACATCCAATCATACTTCTGAAATAGCCTTCTTAAACTTTGTCAGTCTCATCTTCTTTGCTAAAGTTCTCCTTTGGATTTATTGGGGTAGTCATCATTTTGCAATCTGTTATGTGAAACTTCATGGGAATTTCTTTAGCATACCTTTTTTGATAGATAAACACCTCATTTTCAGACTGTTTAACCTCCATTCCCAGAAAATGTCATTAACCTGAAGATCTGTCATTTCAAAAATCTACATCATTTCCTTTTTGAATGCTTACTCTGATGTTTCCTCCTGTGATTAAGAGATCATCAACATAAAAAGAGACTATGAACAAATCATCTCTAATACATTTCACATAAAGAGTAGCCTCTGACATACTCTTTTTAAAACCTAGATTTGACAAATGTTCATCTATCTTGCTGTACCACGCCCTAGGCGCTTATTTCAAGCCATATAGAGTTTTTTTAAGTAAACATACTTTCTCCTCTTTGGCTTCTTCAACAAATCCTTCTGGATGTTCAACATAAATTACTTCCTGGGGAATTCCATTTAAGAAAGTAGAGTTTACATCTAATTGGAACACTTTCCACCCATTTTGGGCTGTTATAGCTAACACTAGCCGAATTGTGTCTAATCTTGCAACAAGAGCAAATGTATTCGAGTAGTCTACTCCAAAAATTTGAGCATAGCCTTTAACAACAAGTCTGGCTTTATACTTGTTGATTGAGCCATCTGCATTGAATTTGGTTTTAAAAACCCATTTTACTCCAATAACTTTCCTATCCTTTGGTTTATCAACTAACTCCCAAGTTTTGTTTTTTACAATCATAGACAATTCTTCCTCCATTGCCTCTTTCCATTTCTGATCTTTAATAGCCTCTTCATAACCCGCTGGTTCACAAATAGCCACATTACACCTCTGATAAATATCCTAGATATATCTTGTTCCACGGACTAGTGGGTCATCTTCAAATTCTTTTTGTCGTTGTTCAGATATTTGTTCTACTGAAGGTATTAAAATCAAATTTGAACTCTACTTGCTTGCAGATATTTCTTTTGTTTGTTCCCAATTCCAATTTTCATCTTCAATGAATAACACATCTCTACTAACAATTATCTTCTCTGTTTAAGGTTGATACACTTTGTAGGCCTTAAAAAAGAAGAACATGCTTCAAAAGGTGTTTTATTCTTCAATGCTGTGGTGGACAATCTGTTTTGTAGAAAAACTGCAGTACTAGCTGCCTCAGCCCAGAAAGTTTTGGGTAATCCTTTATCATGAAGCAAACATCTGGTCATTTCCATTATGGATCTATTTTTCCTTTCACTAACTCCATTTTGTTGTGGAGTGTATGGAGTCGTAAGCTGATGTTTTATTCTTGCTTCTTCACAATACATGTTAAATTCTTTGGAGGTGTATTCCTTTCCATTGTCTGATCTTAAAGTTTGAATTTTGCAATCACTTTGATTTTCTACCATCTTCTTGAATTTCCAGAATACTACTAATGATGTGGTTCTTTGAGGACTACATACATCTGTGTGAACAAGTTGTAGCTTTTGCTTGGCTCTCCAAGTTGATTTTGGAAATGCTTTTCATTTTTGTTTACCATATTGACAAGCATGACAATTTGGTAAGGCATCTTCCAGTGTTGGTAATCCTTCTGTATTAATATCTTCTCTCATAAGCCTTCTCTGCTCTTGCACCTGCAGAGAATGAAGAAGTTCTGCTAGAGAAATCTTTGATAAATCTTTGGTATTTTCCAATGTTGTAACAGTTGCATCATATTTTTCAGGCACTGTGACAAGAATCTTCTCTACAATCCTTGAATCATTTAATTCAGATCCAAGCAATCTAACTCTATTTGCAATATCAAGAAGTTTATCTTAATATTCTTTAATCATTTCAGATTCCTTCATCTTTTGTTACTCAAATTCTCTGATCAAGTTTAGAACTTGTATTCCTCTAATCCTTTCGTCACCTTCATATTCTTCCTTGAGGTAATCCCATATGGATTTTGCCATCTTAAGGGACATTATCCTGATGAAGATTTGTGGTGAAACAGCAGCAAACAAACATGCTTTAGCCTTTGATTTCTTTATTTTCTTCTCCTTCTGCGTTTTCATCTGTACCATGGTGGGATTATTTGGGAGTTCAAGGATTTCATAATCTTCTTCAACAGCTTCCCAAAGATCTAAAACATTCAAGTACGTTTCCATGCGTACTGCCAAAATTTGATAATTTGCTCCATCAAACACTGGTGGAGCAATGGATGATGAACCTACGTCAACTTCCATGACTTATTAATCAAACACAGATCCCGTAAGAAATAAGCTCTGATACCATTTGTACAATTTCAGATGAAGGATAGAAGAGATAACATGAATAAACAGAGCATAAGAACTTCAGATTTATTTATGAAACTCTATATCAGGGGCGGAACTAGGATCTCATTTGAGGGGCGGCCAAATCTGACAAGAATAAAATTTTAATCCGAACAAATAGAAATTCGGACAATCCAAGTTATGGCCAAAGCGAAAGGATTAAGAAACAATTAAAGAAACATTTATTATTGAAATAACCCATAGACAGGCCAAACAACAATCTGCGTAGCAATTTTTTTTAAACGAAAACTAATAATGATATTAATTATTAGTAATTTAATTATTAGCCATTTAAAAAATTAGAAATTAGAAATTTAAGAATTGAAATTTGAAATGCATAAATCATTTATACTAGTGTTAAAAATTTTGGAATTTTATTTACTTCTGTGGACTCAAGAACAACCGAGTAATACTTTGTTTATCAGTTGTCAGACAGAGAATTTGCCTGAAAATGTAGTGTTGAAGCTTATAATGGTTGCTGGTCAGGGCCTCGCTGCTAAAGTGATATGAAATTCATATATATGGAATGGAATTTACAAGGAGATGTTTGCATAGAATGAAATTTGCTAATGGGTGATGTAATAACAAACCATATTATATTTAATTCGTATGTATGAAATGAAATTTGCATAGAATTTGAAGAACGAAATGAATGAAAACTAATTCGGATGGCTTTGAAGCTCTTGAGGAACAACATCTTGTGCACTCTTTAAAAGAGACTTCAAAGACTCTGCAGCCTCATGGGAGTTGCTAGCATAAGAACTCAATTTCAAGTATACTAAAAAAAAATATATGAATATATGAAAAGACAATCTGGGACACGTTGGGCTGTCAGCAGGTATTTAATTTTGTTTTAAGAACATATTATGGGGCCGGGTGTTAAACTTATTCACATATTTAAACTATTCGTACGCCATAAGCATTTCAAAAGTGAACATGTCTCGGTCCGCCCCTGCTCTGTATATTTCAATTACAATGCAGTTACAGATTATTAAAGACAAAAGGAAAATCACTAACTTACAACAGAAGAAACTAACCCACAAATTATAAGACACATTTACAACAATATATAACTGTTTACACATGACACATGAGTAGAAATAAAACACGTGGACATAAGAAATATATAAAAATACATGACATTGCATATATATATTTGCAGTTCTAAAGGCAAATAACTAACAATACTTAACAATAGCTATCCTGTGCACATGAAGAATGACATATTATCATATACATTTTTATTTGCCTAAAAATTTGAGGGTTCTGTCATCACCCGTTTTGGGCGTGCATGTCTGCTTTTGTGAAAGGACTCCATGCTAGTTCATTCCATTGATCCTAGAGTCATCCCTTGCACAAGGCTCGCACAAACCATTAAAGAAAAGAAAAACACGAGTCGCCACCAAACAAATTAAAGGTGTGATTGGGCACCTAGAAAAAGAAAGGTCTACGGTTCCAGAGAATTAGGTTCGGGAGTCGGTTACGTGTGGAGAAGGAAGAAAAATTCTTGCACCCCCACAACGTCCACAATTGGTACCTAGTCTTGATCTATGGGTGTTTGCTTGCTCTATTATTTATTCTAAAAAAAGAGTTTTTGTATTTTTAATTTTAAGAAAAAAGAAAGATTTTAGGATCTAGGCCTTAAAACAACAAAGAAAAAGATTTTAATAAAGTAAATAAAAAGGGACATTCTAATTTTAGAAAAAGAATGTGGGATCTAGGCCCATGTGACAGTATTGTATTTTTATAAGAAAACAAAAGTAATTTTCCTTTTTTAGAAAAGAAAACAAAAGCAATTTGAATTCAAATAAGAAAATACTGCCACAATTGATATTGGCCCAGGCAGACTATGATGGGAGCATCTAGGGCTCAACCCTCATGACCGCCCAGGCCTTGTTTAAATTTTTCTAAAAGAGATTTGAGTTTTGTTTTTTTTACGTTTTATTATTTTTTTGAAAATAATAAAGGAAAAGAGAGATACAAAGAAGTTTTTTTTGTGTTTTTGTTTTTTTAACTCTAAGAAATAATTAAAATAAATAGAGACGTTTTTGGGTTTTATGTTTAAAAACAACACAGAGAAAGAAATTTTAAAAAAAGAATAATTTAATAAATAAACAAAGTAAAGAACCTGAAGGAAAGAAAATGATGCAGGTGGGAGCCCCTTTTTCCTTCGAGTAATGCCTTCAAAGAGTTTCCTGAAAGCACAAAGGTTAGAAAAAGAATTTTTCCAGTGTCAGCTCCTCCCCGTGAAGACGAACAGTGATTCTGGGTGCTTTTTCCCTTAGAAAATGAGTATATCTCTCTTTGTGATTCCCAGGATACTCTCTCTCTCCCTCTGGTTTTTATCTCTCAGAAATTTAGTCAGAAAGCTCTCTCTCCGAATAACCTCCTCTGATACTTGATAATTGATCCTCCCCTTTTGCCTTTTGGGGCAGTCTATTTATAGGAATCCCAGGGGAGACAGCCCGTGCCTCGGCATTTATTGGATGCCTTACAGTCCCCATGAGTCAACTACATCGTTCCAATGAATTAATGACTTCGGAAATGGAATTCTCGGTTCCAGCCGATTTACAATAATTCACAGTTCCCGTGCTTTGAAAAAAGGAGTCCCAAGGGTCGAAAATAAATAAATCGTTTGAGATTATTTAATCCTCTGTTGTACCTGGACGCTTTGGTGGGTAAGGGCGGAATGCATTTCGGATGTATTGGAGCCGTTGGGAATTAATGGTTATGCAATCCCCAGGGTCAACTGTGATGTCCCGAGGAAAATGACATTTAATTACAGAGGTCTTCCGTCCCTATGCTCAAAAATGGAGTTCCGAGACATTTGAATGTAATATTTGGAGACTCCTCAATTCCCACGCTTAAAAAGAGGGTTCCGAGACACTGCTGGCATTTAATGCACTTAAAAAGAATTTTCGGAGTCCCGATGCTTTGGAGTCACTCCCCGGACTGTAGAGGAGCTATTTTGGAGTTTTTTCAAAATTATTGACCCAGGTTTGACTCCCCGGATCTAGGCTTATTCCGGATCGGTGGCCTTATTCCGCATCTATAGGTCCTCATTCCGTATTAACAAGTCCTTATTCCGCATTAATGAGCTTATTCCGCATCAATAGGTTTAGCTCGGATTTGACCAAGTTTGACCTCCGGATATGCGCTTATTCCGGATCAGTGGCCTTAGTCCGCATCAGTAAGTCCTTATTCCGCATCAGTTGACCAAGTTTGACCACCGGATCTGGGCTTAGTCCGGATCAGTAAGTCCTTACTCCGCATCAGTTGACCAAGTTTGACCACCTGGACTGGGGTTAGTCGGATCGTAAGTCCTTACTCCGCATCAGTTGACCAAGTTTGACCACCGGATCTGGGCTTAGTCCGGATCTGTAAGTCCTTACTCCGCATCAGTTGACCAAGTTTGACCACCGGATCTGGGCTTAGTCCGGATCAGTAAGTCCTTATTCCGCATCAGTTGACCAAGCTGGGCTTAGTCCGGATCAGTAAGTCCTTACTCCGCATCAGTTGACCAAGTTTGACCATCGGATCTGGGCTTAGTCCGGATTTGACCAAGTTTGACCACCGGATCTGGGCTTAGTCCGGATTTGACCAAGTTTGACCTCCGGATTTGGGTTTAGTCCGGATTTGACCAAGTTTGACCACCGGATTTGGGTTTCCCCAAAAATTTCCGTGTGTGGGCTCGGTCGCCAGGTGGCGCCTCTACTTGGGCTTCCTTAGGCCTCTCTTGTTATCACTTGCTGTGTTAGGAGAATGCCTTTGTATATATACTGGGCGAAGGAGAAGCAAAATTGGCAATGTGAGACAAACATGCATATGAAGAACCAAAATTCGTGGAAAATTAGCAGATTTCTGGAGCAACTTCAAAAATTCATAACTTTCTCCACAGAGCTCGGATTAAGGCCAAATTGGTCTTGTTTTGCTCGAAATTCGGTTATCTATCTTCTGAAAGTGGAATCACTCCAAAAGGATCATCCATTTAGGAGAAAAGTGGGAAATACCGCACAGAGGTACATGATAAAGTGAGCATTCTGCCCGTCCGATTCAAAAATTCATAGTTAATTGCATAGAACTCGGATTACCTTCGAACCAGATGGAGATGATAGATAAAGATGTTATCTAACTAATTCAATTGACTTTGTTCATATCCAATGAGTATTGAGAAAGTTATTGGCAAAATAGTGCGCTGCGCACTAGCTGTCTCCCCCAAATTTGCACAAGGTTTGGTTGCCAACTTTGAAAAATCATAACTAATTGAATACAACCCGGAATATTCTCAAACCAATTGGAAATGATAGATAAAGGTGTTATCTAATCAATTCAATTGACTTTGTTGGATTACGACAAGTATCGGGGAAGTTATTAGTAAAATAGCGGGCTGCCCACCGGTTGTCCAATTCAACTTGGTATTTTTATCATAATCATTTCATTTCTCCTCGGAATCAAGTGTGGTCAAGTGCGTTATTCTCCGAATGTTATCCTCTATCACTTAGTGGTCCTTTGCCAAGTACGGTTGCGATCTAACCTGGTCAAAATGGGGTACAACAGGTTCGCATTTTACTTCCCTAAAACTCGTACACAACATAATCAAACCTAAGTGGACGGATTCATAATTTAGGGATTGGATTAATATGGAATGCAAAAAAATTATAAAAAAGATAAGGTGCGTAAAACTCATATAAAACATGCTTTTCTTGTTGCAAATGTACCCACAGGTGACTAGAATGGAGTGTGTTGCTTTCTTTGTTGCATTTTCATGTCTGGGGTTGCTGCTATGTGGGATGGAGAGGAAGATTGTTGCTTTCGCTTTTCTTTTATTTGCCCGCCATCACCGTTGTTGTTGTTGTTGCCGTCATTATTGTTTTATGTGCTGTTGCTGCCACGGTGGATGTTACCACCTCGCTGCTGCTGCCGCCACTTCTGCTGCTGCAGCTAGAGCAGAAGACATCACTGAGGAGTTGGAAGATGATGAGATGACAGTTATGGGAGGGTTTTTTGATCGATGCTCTTAGGGTTTTGTTTCATTTTTCTCAATATGACTACTTTTTTGGTTTTCATGATAACACAGGGCATTAAAACACAGGGCATTAAAACAATCCGGGAATGATAAAGGCATTCCCGGATTATAATAATTGTTTGAATGATAGAGATAATATATAACAGAAGAATTCATATTTAATTTCTTATGCCATAAGTTATCTAGTAAATTAATGGATCCAAAAACAAATTAAACAACATATAGTTTTATTTGACGGAAATGATAAAGGCATTTCATCTAAAAAAATTGTTCATGGGCGAATATGGACATCTATAATTGCATATATATATATATATATATATATATATATATATATATATATATTTGTCACACTGGAAAATGCTCGGGGTTGGAAATTGGAATAGGGAAAACATTGGGCGCCTTGTTTTCATGGTTGATTTGTTTTGGTATCGTTTAATTGCAAATTTTAGAATGAGGTGGACCATTGGATTGGAATGCGTAAACGTAAAAGCATGAGGACTAGAGTGCAAATTCCGAACGGAAATGGGTGATGGGCTCTATTGCAATTTTCAATTATAGAAACAATCCCTCTATTGTTTGTTATGTTGACTCGAGTGAATCCCCTCTCTGCCCGGCCTCTGCGGCTCTGTCCACATGGATTGTGCTTGCAGGAGATGAGCCAGGTCTATTTTCGATTCCAGTGGCCTACATAAATTCGATTTCAAAATTTATGCGGTTAAATATGCCAGTTAGAGCTGTAGATGCCTGCCCACCTTCTCCGGTTTCGGGTATTTTTTCCAATCTCGTTTGTATGTCATATGATCAAGACACAAACAATATGTGTACTGCATTTTTAGTCCCTAATTCGCGTACTCAATGTTTTGGGTTTTGGTCCAATTATTCTCTATCAACTATGATTTCTAGGGAACCCCTATTTTATGGTTTGTGAATCAAATCAGCGGCTACCATAGATAGACAGCTTTGCTTACATTATTGTTTGTCTTATATTTCGATGTCATGGATTTCACCTTGGATTATTTCTGTATGCATTTTTGTTTTGTTTTGTTGTGTTGTGTTTTATGTAATTGATTTGTGAAGTTATAGTCTCTTATGTATTTCTAACGTCGAGACTTCTCTTTACTTTGAAGGTGCAAATGCAGGACAGACTTCGCCCCCTGCATGTTCATTCTGAGTGTTGGACAGGTATGTTTTGCTTATCTAGGCTATCTGGTTTGTTTCCTTGTTAATTCTTTTGGTCTGCAAGTATGCAAATGGCTTACCCGTCACGACTGCCACCACTAAATGACACAAAATGCTATATGTAATTGAATGAACTTCAAGCTTGCAAGAAAAGCATGCCATTTCCTTCAAATTTTCAATCTAAGCATATTTTATCGAAGAGAGAAACAACCTGCATTTTCTTGCATATTTTATTGTACCACCATGAGCTTTGTAGTTCCACAATTCTAACTAATAAACAAGTAAATATAATTCCTTTTGTGCTCTCGTGTCTGAGTTAAGCCTGCACATAATTTGAAAATAATGAATGTGTGTCTAAGCAATGCTAACTTACAATCCAATTTGTTACAATTTAGCTTGCCTAATTAAGGTGATCGAGTAATTTGGATTTTGAATTGGTCATAGGTCTGTAGTATAGCTAAGTTTACAATTTTATGTTAACCATGCTAGTTATTTTCACAAATTGCTGGAGTATTTTGTGCATGTAAGCCACTTACTAATAATTGTGTTATACTTTTGTTCACATAAACAACATGATCCTGTTACAGGCCTTTTCTGGGACTCAAAATGTCTCAAGCCTATAAAAGGATGAAGCATGGAGAGTTAATGTTCGTATCCAAGGTTTCGACCTTGATCATGGGTATCTATGTGGTACCATATAAATTTTATTTGTGTCAATTGTGTGCGCTGCCTATTGAGATGAAAGTGAGATTCTCAACATTTTAAAATTATTGAGAATTGTAAATTTTAAAAAAGAAATTTGGGAATCAAGTTATATCAATCATTTTTTATAGTGGATTTTTCAAAATTGTACCCTAATTTTTCCTTTCAAACTATAAGAGTGTTATTCGTAAAAATTCTAGCATTTCTCACTACTCCATTTTATTTTATTTATTTTACATAATTTATTATCAAGGATCCCAACCACATGATCGGTGACAAGCGCCCACCAACTAAGCTCGGATCAAACAACTCAGATGCCTGAGGTTAGTATCAGCTATCCCTCTCAAATTACAAATTGCATATCCTCCAATCACAAACCTTACCGCCTCTCTCTCTCTCTCTCTCGTGATTCAGGGCTTGACAAGTGACATCACCAGTTTCTCTGACTCATTATTTCATCAAGAAAAAAAAAAACAAAAAAAAAACAATATCTCTCCAAAAACAGATCTTGGGGCCGAAAATAAAAAATTTTCCCCAAAAATAATAAAACCCCCCCCCCCAAATTTCCCATCTCCCTATAAAACCTTTTCTTTTTTCTCAATTTTTTTTGTTGATTAAAGTCAAAAGTTTATGTAGCATGTATGCATCAATGAAGGGCCCAAATCCAACCGATATGTTCTGTCCTTGAAAACAAAGCTTTCATTCATTGCAATTCATATGAAGAGAAAAGGTGAATCCTGTTCTTCCTTCGTGGGTGGATTTCAGCTCAAGCGTCTGAAATGGACTGCAGATTCAATAAGTTAACAAAGACAGCATAATTTTATGCACATAACTCATCAAACAGAATTTTGGATATATGATCTTTAATCTCTTACTCCAACAAATTACATATAATGTAACATTTCTAGATTAAATATTTAGACTGAAAAAACAAAGTTTAATGGTTGGCATAGATGATTCGATGTACTTCTAAAGTTTATATTATAAACAAAAAAAAAAAAATAGCCAATAAGCACCCTACTATGATGCTTTACACATTTAATTCACGAATGAATTTTAATTTTACTTTTACTGCTCTAGGCGATTTACAATCGTAAGAGAAATCGGTTTATGGAAACTACTTGAGAAATCGGTTTATGGAAACTTTGAGAAATCGGTTTATGGAAAAAATAAATTACTACTTGAAATCGGTTTATGGAAACTACCTGAAAAGCAAAAAGACTTCAAGAATCTAGAAAATCTACGAGGCTACCGACCTTGATTTTCTTACAATACGGAGGATTTGTTATAGTTTCCTATTTATATTCTTAGGAATCGTGATTTTGTGATTACAATCGGTGGCCCCTCTTTCAAAACACCCCCAAATACACACACCAATTCAGTCTTCTATCTCTCTCTTCTCTCATCTCTCCACACGCACTCTTAGTCACGAGACCTGGTTCTTCATCGGACAGGTGAGCCTTTTGTGCAAGTGCAACAGTTGGTATTTGTAGTTATTTTGTACCCCTTTCGATTTAATTAAGGTTTCGAGTCTCGACGCAGTGTTTGTTTGTTTGTGGATTTGGGTATTGCTGTCGATCCGGTACTGTTAAAGTCTTACTAGCAGATATTATTTGAGGGTAAAATTTTCTTTTTTCGAAAGTACGACATAGTTATTAGAAGCCTATATCCTACCCAGGCTTCCAAAGTTCATTAGAAGCCTAAATCCGACATAGCTATTAGAAGCCTAGATCCGACAGTTTGTGAGTCATTATTTTTTTCGAAAATCCGACCGCAATCGCATAGATGATTCCATGTACTTCCAAAGTTTTGCGGGGTGACATGTTTTCGATGTCTCCCGCGTACGTAGAGCATGCTTCAGAACTTTGACGTTCTGGTGTGACATGCATTTTTTGTTCTTTCAACAAACTGAATCTTGCTGGTGCGTGTTAGTGGGTGGTCAACGACCAATGTGATGTTCCACCATGTTAGTTTTCTTTTTGAAGGAATGAATACTAGTTCGAACTGGGATCACGTACGTGTTTGCTTGATTTTCTTTTGAAGGAAGATCAAATTTTATTCTGCGGTTAACCTATTTTGAGATCTTTAGCGGCTGTATTTATTTGAGAAGAGCTTGCAATTGGTTTTTAATTTACTGAATTTCTTTTCTTTGCGTTTAAACAGTAGAATGGCATCTCACATTGTTGGATACCCCCGGATAGGACCACACAGAGAGCTCAAGTTTGCTCTGGAGTCTTTTTATGATAAGAAGAGCAGTGCTGATGATTTGCGGAAGGTGGGAAGTGATCTCAGGTCTTCCATCTGGAAGCAGATGGCTAAGGCTGGGATAAAGTTCATTCCTAGCAACACATTTTCCTACTATGACCACGTGCTCGACACCACTGCAATGCTTGGAGCTGTCCCGGAAAGATATAATTGGAATGGTGGTGAGATTGAGTTTGAAACATACTTCTCCATGGCCAGGGGTAATGCCTCCGTACCTCCAATGGAAATCACCAAGTGGTTTGACACCAAATAGTAAGTTGCAAATTGCAATTCTATCACACAATGAATCATTGTTTTTAGCTTTATTGTGGGAGTTATGAATGTTTCATGAACACTTTTAGCCATTTCATTGTGCCTGAGTTGGGTCCTCGAGTGAAGTTCTCTTACGCTTCTCACAAAGCTGTGGCTGAATACAAAGAGGCTAAGGCGGTATGTGGTCTACCAAATTCAACTTATTTTGCATTGACCCTTTTATCATGTTGGGTACTTAATACACATGGGACAATGTGTAATCCATGTAGGGGCACCTCGGATTACTTATATTACCTACCTACAAATAGGATTTTCCATACACATAAGGAGACATGCCAATGGGCAAAGGTCGAGGAATGTTGCTGAACTGTTTGGACATTTTATCATTAGAAAATTAGTGTTAAACTGTTAATTCAAATTGACAAGTTAATTTAAAAGTTCTGAATTTTTTTTATTGTATTTGTAAATTAAACCTTGGGTCAAGAAATCTAAAGTAGTGAGAGAATGTTGATTGGTCAACTCCTATATTATTATTTTATATATTAACATAAGAAAGTCATTGCGGTACCGCTGAATTTGTTTTGTATCATATTGGTGATCTTTTTTATTAATGTATTCTAAAATGGGTAAATTTTCTAAAAACATTCCTTGAATCGTAATTTAAAAATTAAATACATTGATTCAGTTAAATATGCGTTGGTGTTTTGTCATATGAGTAATATATATTCTAATCTTAGCCACATGGTAAGATAAGTCCTAAAAGCAAAGGGTGTTGATAAGTAAATATTCTAATCTTGTCCAATTATTCTACATGTAGCTTGGAGTCGATACTGTACCAGTTCTTCTTGGCCCTGTATCTTACTTGTTGCTTTCCAAACATGCAAAGGGTGTTGATAAGTCCTTCTCTCTACTTTTTCTTATTGGCAAAATTCTTCCAATCTACAAGTAAGAGTGCTAGACCTTTCTGTATTTTGTGTTGGTTGGTATACATTGATTTGTTGAACTTGCTTTCAGTGTTTTATTTTGTTATTTTTTAATCTTATTTTGTTATTATTATAAATATTTATATTTATATTTAAATTATTTAAAATTATTATTGTTGTTGTTGTTGCTGGAGTAACAATGAATGCTTGTTTGCAGAAAAGTTGTGTCTGAACTGAAAGCTGCTGGTGCTTCTTGGATTCAGATTGATGAGCCCACACTTGTCAAGGATCTTAGCTCACACGAATTGCAAACCTTCACTCTTGCATATTCTGAACTTGAGTCAACTCTATCTGGTATCAATGTATTAATTGAGACATACTTTGCCGATGTTACATCTGATGCATTCAAGACCCTCATGGGATTGAAAGGAGTCACTGGATTTGGATTTGATTTGGTTCATGGAACAAAGACCCTTGATTTAATTAAAGGTGGATTCCCTAAAAGCAAATTTCTCTTTGCTGGAGTGGTTGATGGTAGGAATATATGGACCAATGATCTTTCTAATTCACTTTGTATTCTCAATGAACTTGAGGGCATAGTTGGTAAAGGTATTTTTTTTCCTCATCAATCTTACGCCTGGTAAATAACCTTTTTTTGGGCACTGATTAATTAAAGTTCATGTGCAGATAAGCTTGTGGTCTCTACCTCCTGTTCACTGCTGCACACTGCTGTCGATCTAGTTTATGAGACTAATTTGGATGCCAAAATTAAATCTTGGCTTGCGTTTGCTGTTCAAAAAGTTGTTGAAGTGAATGTCTTGGCCAAGGCACTGGCTGGACAGAAGGATGGGGTATTTTTCTTTTCATTCCACATATAGTGACCTGATTGAATCTCTGATAATAAAATGATAAATTAAAAGGAATGGCATTTGGACTTACAACAATTCTTGTAACTCACTCAACATTCCCGAGCATATGCATATTGCCTACAATTTTCAAGTAGCGAACAACAGTAATCATCTCCTGTGTCATTTGGATGCACAGTTGATCTTAATCTGTTGGCTGAACTTATTATATGATCATCCATCACATAAAAGTGCATTTAGGTGTATTGGTTCGTTTGTTTTTAGTTGTATTTAGTACTATGGTTTGTTTCAAAGTTGGTCTGTTCTGGGCTTTTCATATACAATGATATGTACAATCATATCAAGTTACATCGTATTATTTCCAGGCATTCTTCTCTGCAAATGCTGCAGCTCATGCTTCAAGAAAGTCCTCTCCGAGGGTGACCAATGGGGCTGTCCAAAAGGCTGTATGTGCCCTTGCTCAAATGTTTTCAGTTTCATAAAAGTTACTCATTGCAGCTGTAATGTAGATGTCAGTTGATGCTTATTAAAAGACTTGTTGTTTTTATATTTTCAGGCTGCTGCATTGAAGGGTTCTGATCACCGCCGTGCTACAAATGTGACTGCAAGGTTAGATGCCCAGCAGAAGAAGCTCAATCTTCCGATCCTACCAACCACAATCACTGGGCCTTTTCCTGACACCGTGGAACTCAGAACAGTTCACCGTAAATACAAAGCTAAGGAGTAGGTGGTTGTAACTATTATTGTTGTTGTTGCTGTTGTTATTATTATTATTATTATTATCTCCGTGGTTTTGTAAGGATTCTTCTGTCATAGGATTTCTGAGGGTGTCTATGTCAAATCCATTAAGGAGGAAATTAAGAAAGTTGTCAAGCTTCAAGAAAAGCTTGATATTGATGTACTGGTCCATGGGGAGCCTGAGGTGAGCATGATATTGATGAACTGTTTCATGGGGAGCCTGAGTTGTCTTTGTGCATCAATTAATGAAAGAAAAGAATTAGATACATGACGAGTATCTAGGATTTAAATGCCATGAAGTTGGGTTTATAAGATTCAAAGAATCTGACATTTATTCTGAACTCCCTTCTGTTGTATACTGTAGAGGAATAATATGATCGAGTTCTTTGGAGAGCAGCTGTCTGGTTTTGCATTCACAAGCAATGGTTGGGTGCAATGTTTTGGCTCCCGTTGTTTGAAGCCGCCCATCATCTATGGTGATGTTAGTCGCCCCAAGCCAATGACTGTCTACTGGTCCTCCATTGCTCAAAGCATGACTAGTCGCCCAATGAAGGGAATGCTTACAGGCCCCGTCAGCATCCTTAACTTGTGCTTTGTTAGAGTTGATCAGCCCAGGTATTGACAGAATCTGACCTCACAAAATTCTCATGCAAAAGTACGAGACATTTAACTTAAATATATGGACGTTTATAAATAGTAATGATTGATGTAAATATATTCTTTTACAGATTTGAGACGTGCTACCAGATTGCTTTGGCCCTTAAGGATGAAGTGGAAGACCTTGAGAAAGCAGGTATCAATGTCATCCAGATTGATGAGTTTGCTCTAGTCGAAGGCTTGCCATTTAGGAAGTCCGAAAGAGCTTTCTACTTGGATTGGGCTTTCCGCTCCTTCAGGATTACTAACTCTGGCGTTAAAGATACTACCCAGGTTGAATTTCTTGGTAAATTGCACTTGTTTTTCATGCTCTGACCCATTATTACCACTTGGGCTGATATATTTTTCTTCTATTTTTTTGACAGATTCACGCCCACATGTGCCACTCCAACTTCAACATCATTCAGCCCATCATCGACATGGATGCTGATGTGATTACCATCATGAATAACTATGATGTGAAGCTCTTATCGCTCTTAAAGTGTGGTGCTGGTGGCATTGGCCCTGGTGTCACTGACGGGAAGTCCCGAAGAATTCCACCAACTAATGAGATGATCTTCATGATCAACCAAATGCGTGCCGTTGTCGAGACAAACAACCTGTGGGTTAACCTTGGCTGGGAGCTCAAGACTCGTGAGTATGCTGATGTCAAGCTGGCCCTCCATAACATGGTTAGTGCTGCCAAGATTGTTCGCGTCCCCCTGGTCAGTGCCAATTGTGCTGGTAGAAGAGATGCACCAGAGCTAATTCTTAGGGCGATGAACGAAAAAGTATCTAGGTGGATTACCTTTTCTGGTTACTTTATGTATATTTGTATGACATGTATTTCCATCTCTAACTTTTTTTCCCGCGAGTAGTTATGTTGGGTTGTATAGGAAGAGTGCATTCAGTTATTTTTCAAGCCACACCAGATTTGTTAGTACCTCATTTGGCAAAAATTCAGTAGTTTTCGTTATTAGATTTATGCATTTCGTTTTTAACACATCCAGTATAGCTAATAAATAACAAAAGAACTCATTTATTAACTTTTCATGAACCAAAGATTTGTTTTGGTAAGTGGGACGAGATGTTGGCACCTCCTCCATTGATAAGCTCACCTCTCATAAGTTAGCCCCAAAATTTTTATGAACATACCATAAAATTTTGAAAATATTCATTTTCTCTTAAGCAGTCTCAAGCAATCTAATCCGTTGACGTGAAGCATTAAAGCATCAATGTTCTTGTCTTTGTCTATTTCGTTGTTCCGTAGGTTACAATGGGTGTAGACTTAATTTTTCATCATTTTTGGCTCAACAAGCTCGATGTTCAAATGAGGCGCAATATTTGATTGGAGTTGTTTAGGACTGAATGAGACCATAATAGGCAAACGTCGTCTAAAGATCAGTGTTCTGTTTGCCTGCTTTTCTAATTAACCCTGTTAGAAAGTGCAAGATTAATATGTCCAAGGAAATAGCAGCTTGAACTCGAAGTGCAAGTGATGGTCAAACGAATTTGTACTCTGTCTTAAGAAAAAATGAATACGAGCAAACTGTAAAATCAGTAACCTTCCCATCCTATTATTGGGATACTTAACAACAGCTATCCTGTGCATGAAGAATGACATATTATCATATACATTTTTATTTGCCTAAAAATTTGAGGGTTCGCATTTTACTTCCCTAAAACTCGTACACAACATAATCAAACCTAAGTAGACGGATTCATAATTTAGGGATTGTATTAATATGGAATGCAAAAAAATTATAAAAAAGATAAGGTGCACAAAACTCATATAAAACATGTTTTTCTTGTTGCAAATGTACCCACAGGTGACTAGAATGGAGTGTGTTGCTTTCATTGTTGCATTTTCATGTCTGGGGCTGCTGCTATGTGGGATGGAGAGGAAGGTTGTTGCTTTCGCTTTTCTTTTATTTGCCCGCCGTCACCGTTGTTGTTGTTGCTGCCGTCGTTATCATTTTCTGTGCTGTTGTTGCCACGGTGGATGTCACCACCTCCGTTGCTGCTGCCGCCACTTCTGCTGCTGCAGCTGGAGCAGCAGACATCGCTGAGGAGTTGGAAGATGATGAGATGACAGTTATGGGAGGATTTTTTGATTAAATTTACAGGGAAACGGAATTAAATTTTTGATTAAATTTAATAATTCGTTGGATGGTCAATAATTCAGTGTAACCTGCTACTGTGCAATACGCTTTTTTTTCTTTAGTTTTACATTTATAAAGCGGTTAAATATGGATATTTCTAATGTGTAATTAAATTCAAATGTAGTTATGTTTAAGCATAAATATTTGTATGAAGTTAAATTTATAAATTATTTATGAATTTTTTTATGATATTTAATATAGTTTACATATAAATTTTGTATGAATTTAAATTTGACATAACATCTCAAATGAATCGTTTTGTTTTCGACGTCGTACCGTGTTATAAGTACTTTTTATTAATATTATTATTATTTAAAATAAATAATTTTGTTTTCGGTGGCCATACAACATATGTTTGACTTTTTTTGATTTTTTTTATTATATCGTATGAAAAAATAAATAAATTATATCGGTTATTTATTTATGTTGCATTGTATTTATTTTTTGGGTTAATTTTTTAATTTTAATTTAATTTAAGATTTGTTTTTGAAAATAAATAAAAAATAATTTTAATTTTATAGGATAACATTTAAAAGGATAATTTAATATGTGTATTTTTTTTAGTTTTCGATCTTATCTTAATACTAGAAAATTTTGAAATCTAAAATTGTATTACACATCGTGATTATCGTGATTTTGAATATTATTATTATTATTGATGGATTTTTCTTCCCTCGTACTTATGGGTTCTATTTCTTTAATTACTCTCTCCTTGAAAGCTTCTCTGCAAGTGTCATTCATGTAAAGTCACTGACCCAAAGCAATTTAATTGAATTTCAGTTATAATACTTAAGATGTAAGCGAAAGCGAAACTCTCAGGAAGTGCCATCCAAGTGAGAAAGGAACTGGACCAAAACAATATAACTGAATTAGTTCTAACACTTCAAATCCAAGCCAAAGTGCACATACTCGGTCACATTTCCTGGGATGCCCAATCCGTCTTTCTCTGCTTCCACTACAGATGTGGAAGGAGGTAGCAGGTCCTTGTCCACATACCCTTCAAGCCTTTTTTTCCTCTACTCAAACCACTCTTCATGCAGTAGGTTTTTCATTTTATTTTATTTATTTGCATCGGCATCAAAACCAAATGGAAATCCAATTTCTCCCACTCAATGTCAGCCGCCATTTTTACGGTACATCACTGCAATTAGTCATTGTGTTATCATCCTCCTTGAAATAAATGGAAACCAAATGTTTTCAGGGACAAAGGCTACATGATTAAAGAGAGGACTCTCAGGCATTTAACTTCAGAGAGAAACTACTACTCACAAATAAATTCAAGAGCTTTGCCTTAACACCTCCCACAAACCACAAAGCAATGGCCTCATTGCCAGCAACTGCTACCTCAATCCTATTAGTGCTTCACGTATCTTCTTTGTTGCATAGCGTAACAACAAAACACTGGCACACACCGACCAAACACCACCACGACGGCAAAGCCCATACCCATGCATCAAACCCAAGGCTCCATCAAGCCTACATAGCCATCCAAGCATGGAAGAAGGTCATTTACTCTGACCCCAAAAACATGACTACTGACTGGACTGGCCCTTTGGTCTGCCGTTACACTGGCATATACTGTGCACCAGTCCCCGGTGACTCACACGAGAGAACTGTTGCCGGTATAGACCTTAACTTCGGCGACATTGCAGGCTTCTTGCCTGACGAGCTCGGCCTCCTATCCGACCTCGCTCTCCTTCACCTGAACAGCAACCGCTTCTGCGGAATCCTCCCCCTAACTCTCTCCAGTCTCACTCTCCTTGCTGAGCTTGATCTCAGCAATAACAGATTTGTGGGTCTCTTTCCTCATGTGACGCTCTCTCTTCCCTCTCTCCTATATCTTGACCTTCGATTCAATGAATTCGAGGGTCCTCTTCCTCCTGAGCTTTTCAACCGAAGCCTCGACGCCATATTCGTGAACAACAATCGGTTCACATCTCTCAACATACCCCCTAACTTGGGTGGCGGTATGGCCTCTGTTGTGGTGTTTGCAAATAATAAGTTTGGAGGGTGCCTCCCACCGGGCATTGCTAACTTCGCCCATACTTTGGAGGAACTGTTGTTGATCAACATGAGTTTGTCGGGGTGTTTACCACCGGAGGTAGGATTTCTCTACAAACTGAGGGTGTTGGACGTGAGCTTCAATGAACTGGTTGGCCCCTTGCCCTACACCCTAGCAGGACTGGCTCACTTGGAGCAGTTCAACACAGCACACAATAAGCTGAGTGGGGTGGTGCCTGAGGGGGTGTGTGGCCTTCCGGATTTGGAGAATTTCACAATCTCCTATAACTTCTTCTGTGAGGAGGAGGGGTTGTGCTCAAATTTGACATCCAAGGGGATCAGTTTTGATGACCGCCGGAATTGCTTGCCAGAGAAGCAGCTTCAGAGGAGCAAGAGAGAGTGTGAAATTGAGGCCAAGCATCCCGTCAACTGTTTTGATTACCACTGTAATGGTGGTCGTGGTGTGACATCAGTTCCAGCACCCCTGGCTTCAGCTCCTAACCCCTAGCCAAAATAGCTTTAAAATGGCATTGAAGGACTAAAAATAAAAACCAAAGCCTATGTTTGTGAATTAGCACTGTAAAAGAAATTCAATCGTGACTTGTACTATTCAGATAAAATCATAAAATAAAATTATATTACCAAAAAAACTCGTGTAGAATAAAAAAGTGGTCACCCTATTTTGTCCACATATTTTAATTTTAAAAAATAATTTACCTGATTATTATTAATTTAAAATCTGATAATCTTTCATCATTGAAAAGATAATTGTAGGAGTTGGTTTGCTAGTATAGTGCCGATGTGCTATTTGTTGGTGTAGTGGTCTTGACTTTTGATAATTCGGCTTGTGTCGAGCCTTAGGTTCTAGCCTCTTGAACGCATGTGGCTTTGGATTACTTTCTAGCTTGTGAAACGGTATAAATGAATACAATTTCCTTTGGAAGTGTTGTTTCAGTTGTATATCCTATTCCTCCCTTATTTGTTATGGTCTTAGACCATCCTCAATCTTCATCATTGTGGCTCTTGAGTCTACCCATATTGATTTGATATTCTTTTCCTTCTTTGGTTGAAGTTGAAGTTGAAGATTAGACATTTCTTTTCCAATTTTTCCATGTTCTTCTTGAAGCCTTTTCACTTTTGTATTCAAAGATGTGAGTTCACCTTAATCTACCACTAGACTTTGGACTCTATCCTCTGATACAGAGATTGTGTCATTGAGTTTTAGGTTTTCCTAAGAAATGACTCTAAACTTCTATGGATTTCATTTGATTCATTCAAAATATTAAACAATGAGCTCATAGATATTAAAGTTATTTATGGATATGTTATCTTTTTTTAGATGCTACTTCGCAACTTCTTCATCAACTGCCATTAGACAGATATCAATTACTTCTTCAGTTTCCTCATCATTATTATGAGATCCACTCCAATATTCATTGTTGTTGTCATCAATAAATGCTTTATTCTTTGATGAGGTGTTGTACTTTAATTTCTTTTCCTCTTCTCTTCTTGGGCACTTTACATTATGCAACAAAGTTGTCTGGTCTGTTATAATTGTAGCATAATTGCTGTTGATTAGATTTTTTACTGTCCTTGGGCTTCCTTGGAGATTTTCTTCCTTTTCTCTATCTTGACATAAATTTGCGAAATCTTTTAATGAACATAGAAAATTTTTCATTAGAATCTTCATTTTTGTTTGTAGATGCTTCTTCTTCTATGGTTTTTGGAACTAGTGCTCTCATGGGAGTTAAGCTTGTAGGTTCTGAGATTTCTTGTAGGGTCATTGTGCTAAGATCCGTTGCTTTCGATATAGATGCTTTTTTGGAATCCCAGAAGTTTGTGAGACTTATAAATTTCTTGTTATAATTTATCGGACTAAACTTCTTGTTGTTCATTCAAAGAGATCTATCCCAAACTTGTTTGGCTATCTTGCACTGAACGATATTTTGGAACATTTCCTTATCCAGAGATCGATACAGAATACTCTTTGTCTTGGATCTACTCTAACTTGGCCTTTATCCTCTCCAAACCATTCTAATCAAGGCTTCATAACAAACCTTCTCTGGTTGAACTCTTAAACCTTAATATATAAAATATTGATTGAAAATGGCGGAACAATAATATTCAACCCCTTCCCTAACCCCCCCCCCCCCCCCCCAAATAGTAAATATACTACCCTCACCCATGTCTTTTTATCCAAAATTAATAATAATAATAATAATAATAAAGAAACAAAACAAATAAAAGTGCGTGTTTTATATCTCTCTATATAAATATATATTGTTCTTCTGTCTTTCGAACGAGACACTCTGTCTCCAAGTTGCTGACGTGAAATAGTGGAATTAACTTGATGGAAAATATCTGTTATGTTTATTAATAATATTTTTTTTTTTAATTTGAACCCAACATACTATCAGCCATGCTTTAAAAAAAAAAAAGCAACAATATGATTAAACCATTTTGATATAATAATTAAAACTACAAATTATGAAAAAAGACAAAGCTGGTTAGTTGATAATGCTAAAACACACACAAGTTACTAAGATAAGTTATCAAATTATAGGAAGGAATTGAAGGATATGCTTGAGAACCATCATATTGAGATATTTGAGCTAAAATATTGAACCATCATAATATTGAATCCAATCAACCTATGTAATATTGAACTCCCCATTATCACGGGCTCTCTTCTAAATATTTTCAAGAGTATGTTAATATTATGTTAAAAAAAACTAAAGCCCCGCGGACCGGTTTATTCCACTATAACCGGTTTATTCTCAGTCCCGAAAAAATTATAGGCCTAAATGAATACATATTTAGGCTCACCCTACAGTAAATCAGATCTGTCCCTTTTATAGTCGTAAGAGCCAAATTACTTACTGAGGTAATTTGAATAGTGATCAAATTAAAAGAACCCTTCATTAATATAAATTTTGATATATATATATATATCCACACACACATAATGTGTACTATCTTTTGTACTATCTTGGTAATGTCATCGCCCCTCTTTCTTTTTAAAATTAATTGGAAAGCAAATGTGCTTAATTATGCTCACACAAAATGTTGATGATGTTCTTCGTTTGTTTTTGGTTTCTGGCTATAGAATAATGCAGCTGTTATGGCTATGGGCCACTCACATATTGAATTATGTGAAATTATGTTCAGCGAGCTTGCATCAGTCCTTGGTGAGCTTTCAATGGAAACAGAACGGAAACCAAAGTGGAAGGTATTTTAGATGGCTACAAACATATTCATATGGAGCGCATTTTATATGCAGCGTAGAATTTTTTAATCAAATGCAGCGTAGAATTTTTTAATATAGAACAAAAATTAACATATTTTATATGTATACTGGGTTCTTATGGAGTACTGAACATCATAAAAACAACAAAAGGTTGATATGTATATGCATGCCTAGAGGCATATATATACCATAGAAAATAGCATCCACATTCATTGTGTTAAGAGTCTTGAGACCTTTGTGAAGAGGCATTTCAACTGAGCAGGTCTTTAAGGATTCTATCTGAAAAAATAGTTTTAGCGCCCTAATGACTCGTCATACCAACTCTATGAAAAATAGTAAAAATACCAAGTATAGTTTTAGGTCTTCATTGATTTCTTTGAAATATTGATTTAATTTCTTGTCCCTTGTGATTTTAGAAATCATCGGGAAAAAAATATAATATTTGCAGTGAGTATATCCTTTCTTTCTTTTTTTGATTCACTGAGTTTTGAAATTTCGATTTTTGTTTTTAAAATTTCAACTATTTTCAATGTGACCCCTATAATGTCTGAAAATTTTCAATTTGATCCTGCTAGTGTGCATTCAATGCATTTTCTATATTTGTCATCGGCCACTTATTTTCATCCTTCTAGGATAATCATTTCAAGTGATTTTTATCTGTTGAGGTTTTCATGGTGTTCTTATTTTGGTTGACAATGGTGTATATATTCTCATTTCTGGGTATATCAAAATTGGGTTCATTAATGTGTTGTGATGGAGTTATCATGTTGTGGTGGAAGTACACGTTCGTTTATGCATCCATTGAGTATACACTCCATGTGATAATGAATCCATAAAGTCCTTAATTTGTTTTGCATGGGATACTGATGTGGAGGTGAACGTCTAATAAAGTTTCCTAATTTTGAAATTTTAACATGAAGGGGGGATGTTCTCAACGTGTTATTTCAGAATATATTTTGTAACAACTTGAAGCAGGACATGAAGGGAGTGTGTTAGTCATGGGGCCATAATGGCTAGTCTTAATCTAAGCCTGTATAAGTGTACTCCTAATTTATTTTATTTTTTTGAAAAGATGTGAGCTCATAGCAATATATATCAAATTTATTATTCTTTATATTATTAATTAAAAATAAAACGGTGTTGCGGTTAATTTTGTGGGTTTTGACACTTATATTGTGTGGTTAAAGTTTTTCTCTCACGGTTATTCTATAGTAATCTCTTGTAGTTGCTGGATTAGATCTTTAATTCCATACAGAATGAACGCTAATTATTTTCCTTGTTTCTGCTATTTTGTTCTTTTCCTTCCATCTTGTTTTGTTTTTCTCATGTGCATTAAATAAATTTTAGCAGTCCCTGATGATTCCATGCTAAATCTTTATTGCAGGATTAGTTCTATCATTTTCCTTATACCTTTCTAGTTTTTCTGGTGGACTCAATTCGCGGGGAACTCCAAACAGATGGAAATTATGTAAGGTTAGCTTTGATTTGTCTTGCAACTGCATTAATTGAGGTTTCAACCAGACACTACCTTTGTGCCTGGAAACGCGCGCAGTAATTGTTTCTCTAATGCTCTCTTTCCATCTACAGATTTCTCAACTAAACTTGTGGATTTTTATGTCTGCAGAGGGACTTGACTCCTCCATACGTAGATGATGGTTTTCTTGAGATTGTGAGTTCTGAAGTTGCTTGGCATGGACTCATGTTACTTGCTCCAAATTTACTTCTACTCAGGTACGATATATAGAAGTAAATTTATTGAAATATTTGTGCAATTGCTTGACTTTGATCTGATTTGAACCAGTTCTTATCTAGTTAAAGTTTTGCTATGAAAATCAGGTATGAGATTATTTTATGCACACAAAGCTTGCGTGCCCCACCCAGATCCTTGTTAGATTGTACTACCAAAAAGAAGCCTGCTTCATTGTGTCTTCACTATCTCATATCCAGGAAATCAACAACAATTATAAACATTAGAAGTTAGAGCGTTATAAGGTTAGTTTCTTTTGCGCTGTAGCGCGTCCTTTGGGTGTCTGATTACTACTGACATATATGAACTGTTTTGTTACCTCTCTCTCTCTCTCTCTCTCTCTCTCTCTCTCTCTCTCTCTCTCTCTCTCACATTGTGCAAACAGGGAATTTATTTTGACTAGTGAGTTTCATCACAAAGGTCATTAAGTATTTTTCTAATTGCATTTTCGTGCTCTACTTCAATCCTATTGTTTTCTAGCGTGCCAACTCATTTTTGTTTAGCGTTATGCTATACATACAAGCTGGCCGGGTTGTACGGGTAGTACCTTATCAAATCATGAGTTAACGCGGCCGACATCATTGAATGATTACAAAAAATGAAGAAGAAAAGAAAAGAAGCAGGCATAAATTTTGTACCTTGTATGTGGAATGTTGATAAGGTTCCATATTCATTCGAATATGGACTAGGCAATCACAATCCTAGATAAAGAACAAGTTGGACACTTGCAGTAGTTAATAATTTTACTAATAAAGGACGTTTAAGACGGACGGCACCAACATGGGCAGAGCGTACACGTCATGTTCTAAAACGAAATCTCATTTTTGTGCACCACCACCACACAATCATCCACCCCCGGAGCGAGACTGCATCTGCTAAATAATTTTATTTAATTAGGACAAGTAATTCGATTAAAATAGAAACCTCAGATTAATTAATTCCAACGTGAACTTCATTCACCTCACAGATTCATCACACTCACAGCAAACTCAAACATTAATTCATACAAAAACATTAGAAGTAGTAGATATTAATAAATCGCAAATTAATAAATATTATGTTGAACCCTAACCCTAAACCAATACTCTCAAAAGTATATTTGAAAATGAAATATTTTCCTAGGTAAAAAAGAATAAGTTTTTTTATAGTAATTATGTGCTCACGAACCCTTCTAAAAAAAAAAAAAAGAGGAACTAATTAATTTCAATGTGAATGACATTGATTTGGACAAAGATTTATACAAGTTGTATTAGATGAATAACACATTATTATTGAATGATTGATTTTTGTTAGTTGTGTATCATGTGAGAATATACAAACATATTCATGTTGTATGATGTATAGGTGATAAATTTGTTTTGAAATATCAATTGTTATGTAGTCTCTTTTAGGTATTAGTAACAAATCCCATTGACATTCAGGTGCAAGCATGAGAATCACTTACTCGGTTTCGATGTTTTGAAATTTGGGGACGTGATAAGTGTGGTCAATGAAGGGATTCAAAACGCATTCAAAAGAAGAAGAAAAATCTCTTGTTTAAAAGAGACTGTATCCATTGGAAGGTACCTTAACCTCCAAGTTAACAAAGGAGGTAGCCTTTAAAAGGAAAGAAAATTTTAAAGAGAAAATCCTTAGAAATGGATAATGAAAATAAAGATAAAGTACTTGAGTACAAAGAAAATTGAAGAAAAGTTCAGATAAGACCAAACCAAACCCTTAAGCAACCTAGCTTTAATTTAATGGTTGACATTATTATGAGATCAATTATATGAACCAAAATAAATAGAAAATTTATATTTGATCAAATATATGAATCCAAACATTCATGTTAGCCAACATTCATTGCTATCAACTCTATCCAAGTAATTATAATAATTATTTGTTTTGACAGAAATAATTTTTTTTAGTTTTGTAATTTTTCTAGTCAAATACTCGTAAGCATTGATGGAGGGAAAAATTTGGTTTCCTTTTTTATTTACTTTTTGTTTTATTTTATTTTTTTAAAATTTTATGTTACCGTACACAAAATTAAAAAATATCACTGCAAGTTTTTACATGTTTTCTTTAAAATTAAACCTAGCGAATTCTCTATTTTATTGGTTTTATTTTATTTTATTGAAAAAAGCATTATCATTTTTACATTTGAACACTTATCTTTTAAAAAATAGAGAGACTGTTAAATAAAAGAAAAAAAGAAAAAAATAACTCTTATCTAGCGAATTACTTTTTATCCTCTTTTTGTTTATAATTTTTTAAAAGAAAAAAATAAATACTTTTATAATCTAAAAGCTATTTCTTTTAAACAAAATAGTTATTTTTTCCTGCAATTTCACATCATTTCTTATTTAAGGAAACACAACATCATCCAAAAAAAGAAAAAAAATCATTATTTTTTTAATTTTGTATAGAGCAACTCCAACAGGCTCTCTACTATCTACAAATAAAGAATTAAATGCCAAAAATTAACTCTAACAGACTCTTAATCTCATTTTCTATATTTAAAAATTATTAAAGTTAATGGTGTGCATGTTTCGGGTGGGATCTGGTGAAAAGGTAAATCATTAATCGACGAGCCATTAACGGGTAATTAATTCTTTCACCTTTAAACCCTGCCAACTTTAATAATTGGTAAGTTTGTTAAATTTTTGGCGAGTGCTAACATGCAGATATGGCGAGTTAAGCAAGTGTCTACCATCATTTACGATCTATAATTAAACGACATAAACATATATAATATAAAATAATTATAATAAAAAGTATATTATTTTATTTATTAAACATTTACAATTACATGAAAGGAAAGACGTTAAATCTGTGGATTGTAACATTACAAACTCATAATCATATGTGTTACATGACATAGCTCTTGGCCTCTGTGAGAAACGATAGTGAACCAATATCTAATAAATAGATGATAAAATTTATTTTATTTTTATGATAGGATGCATTGGATCAAATTAGTAGCGAATTTAAACGGTCTCAGAGCATCTCCAATTTATCATCTATAGTAAAAGCTATAGGTATATTTAGATCAAAATCATCTCTAATAATCGTTATTATCAACCTAGCAAAAGCAAAAAAAAGGTAAATATAGATTTTGCTTTTGCTTTAGCCGATCCCTGCCTTTTCACAAATATGATGAAATTATTTCTGTCACCCTCTCCTCTCTCTTTCTCTACCTGTCAACAAACTTTTGCCCACCTCCCCGAGTTCTCTCTTCCCCACTACGATGGCAATCCAAGACGGCTACTCGTTATTTATTACTTTTTAATGGATTTGATCCTCTTATGTTAACTTAGCCAAAAAAGCCTCGTCATGTCCATGGGGATCCTCATCCAGACCACGTCCCTCCTCTACAACTTCCCCATCGTCCCGGGACTGTATCCCTTTCCAAACTTAAATCAAAAACACGGTAGATTCCTTCCCAAACCTTTCGAGGCTCACGGTGGCCGGTGGGCTGTCCCCTGTAGCCTCGTAATTTAGGAGTCATGGCCTGGGGTTTGTGTTTGCGGTGAGGAACGTGCGGGCTAGGCCGTTCACGAGACGCGAGATCGGGGCCCTAACGGCAGGCCTCCCTACTCGAGATTCTCGACGTCCTCCTTCCCCGGCGAGACTACTCTTGGCGTCGGCGTGGGGCGCCCATGGGTCCGGTGCGGTGCGGGAGACCGTCGCCCCCTGGCATTGGCGCCGGCAAAGGCGACCCGCCAGCGCAGGGCACTAAGCCCTAGAACAACTAATTAAATGAAATTAGGGTAAAAATGAGGGTAGTTAGGGAAAATAAAATTTAAGTAAAAATTTAACTAAAATAAGGTTAGAGCATAATTAGTTATAATGGTACTATAGTAAGTTAAAATTAGCTTTAGCTATCCATTATAGATAGATAGGATTGGAGATGCTCTCACCCGTCAATACATCTAACCAGCTATAAAAAAAATTCATCTGACTGTCATTTATATAATTTTTATTATCAAACGGGTAAATGCACGCGGTAGAATCAAACGGGTAAATGCACACGGCCCGCCAACTGACTTTTCACAAATATTAATATATGACATAATATTAATTCTCCACAGCCACAGCCAGCGTCGTCCCTCCTCACGCCGCCGCTGCCGCTGCCGCCGCCTCCTCCTACCGTCGTAGATCTAAGGAAATCGTCTGTTGCCAGATCTTATCTGTTGTAGATCTTCATCTGCCACCTCCTCTCTTCCTCATCTTCATCTGCCCCCTTCTCCCGTTGCCTCCTACCTCCAGTCGCCGCCTCCGCCGCCGCTGCCTCCTCCCGCCAGGCGATAGTGAAGCCATCCGATAGCGGCGTAGCTTTAGGCGGCGCACGATTTCAAACTTTGGAGGTCCCTTTGATCCAGATCATTTCAACCTGCCACGTCATCGGACAGAGGAATTTCTTCCGATTGTTTGTTTCATTTTCGTCTGCTCTTTCACTCAACAAAAACAAAAATAGTAATAACAATTCGATTCTTTTCTTGTGTTGTCTGTGCGGCCTCCGAGAGGTCTCAGAGGCTCTTCTCTGCAGGTTAGTAATCAATCGGTTGTTTTTTGTTCCTTCGCACGCCTGTAAATCTATTTATAGGTGTTTTGTGTGTCGTCGTTTACTCGTTTTAGTCTTGTGCCATTGTTTTATTTATGTCTGTTCATTACTTCAATTCAATAGGCATATCCCATTCCTCATTGATCGCGACACGCCCATTTATTTTTCAAAATGGGTTACGTAAAAATGGACTACAATGGTGCTGACCAAAGAAACCGCCGGAGATGGTGCTGACCCTGGGGTTATGTTGGGAATTGATGCTTCTTGATGGGTTAATGGAGGCTGATATGCGATAATAGGGGTTAATCTGGTTTGGGAGATGACTGTGTCTGTGTCTGTTGGGGTTCAGTTTTTCGGTAGTCTCCTCTGTCACGGCTGAGGCTAGATTGGCTAGAAAATTGGTGATAGCTGACGGTTGGATGGACCGAGGTGCCTCTTGCAGAATTAGGGGAGATGTGAGAGATTGGCAATGGCTGGGTTGGTTCTGGGGATGCAGGATCACGACTCTGTTGGGTTCTCTGTTCTTTTTCTCTCTTTCTTTGTATTTTTTTTTTTTTTCTCTCTACGTTTTCTCCTCTCTCTGTCCCTCTGCATCTTCTGTAGGAGCTTTTTAAACTTTTTTTTTTGTGAGTTTGTTTTAAAAACGCCTTATCTATCCTTAACTGATCATACGGTTTTCACTTTTTTTTTTTTCTTTTCTTTGTTCAAATTCATTTATTCAAAATCTAACCGTTAGATCACTATGAAATTTTACAGTTATAATATATATTATATGAATATGTAATCTAACGGTTGATTTTTAAAATAAACTATAATAATATAATAAAAAATTAAAGAGCTATATGATGCGGCTCTTTTTTATGTCCGCAGCGAACTCCGACTCCTTCTTCTGTAGTGAATACACCATATTTCTAATAATAATACCTAACACCGATAACAAATAATTCTCTCTTTTTTTACTTCATTTTTTTGTTAATTGCACTAACAATACTACACAATAATTATAATAATACATAATAATATTATTAATACCTCGACGAAAATAATTTGGTTTTGGTATTATAGTTTTTGCTCTTTCTTTGTTAATAATAATAATCAAAAAAAATTATTTTTCTTCTTGTTTAATGGACATAAATATTTAATTAATTAACAAGAAAGTAACAATAAAATACAGATGTAATAAAGTGAAATGGGGTCAAATATTATTCAACTAGGGTAAAATAGGGTTTAATGGACACCATTGACCTCTTGCTTTATTATTAATTTTAGGTACTTAAAATATTATTATGTGGTTGGTATCTATTGGGCGGTATTAATATTTTGTTCTTTTTTTTCATAAATTTAAATTCCATATATTTAGTGTTTGATTTGTTTAATTTAAATTCTTGAAATTTCAGAGTTTGTCTTTACAATTCTATTTTTTTTACTTAATCTTTTCTTTGGTCAATTGATACTAGGTAAGACCTAAGGCAAAATTTCCTTGAAGTGTTTCAAGTGTGAAAATGTTGGACACTTTGCTTTCAAATGCAAAGTAAATCTGAAAGAGTTATAATGATGACGATTGGTAAGAAGAAGACTCCTAGATGAAGAAAGTTATCTTCAAAGCTAGAACATCTAATAAAAAGTCTAAAGGATATGAGTCAATATAAAGAAACTGATAAGAAAAAAGAAGACTTATCAGAATAGTATGCCTTCGTGGCATCAATTGATTTTATAACATCCTCTTAAATAGATGATAAAGAATAGAATGTGAGATAAAATAGATCTAGAGAATGAGATGGAGGCAGCCTTATAGGAAATTAAAAAGCAAAAAGAGATAAGAAGATAAAAAAGCTTCAAGTTTAAGTAAACGAGGTAAAAGAAAAAGGAGAAGAACATAAACAAAAATGTGAGCAAAGAAAACATTGATTTGAAGTTGAAAATAGAATAATAGATTAAGATTACTTCAAGTAAGTTACTTTACTTTACTTCAAGTAAGTTAAAGGTTGAGGTTAAGACACTACAAGATTACTTTTGTTGCATGATTGTACAAGGACGTGATAATCATAGCTTACTCCTTAAGTGTTTATAACCAACCCTTTGATCATTTCGGTGTGAGCATGGAAAATCACTTACCTAATTTCAAACTTCTGAAATTTAAGGACGTGATAATCATAAATAGCCTAAATCATATAATCAATATAAAACCAAGTTGTGGATTTACATCAAGGAGCTAGAATAAAGAGTCTGCTCATCGTAGTAACAATCAACTAGACCCTCTTGACACCTGAAAAACTTGTAAACAATGTAGGGTGAGCATGAATGCTCAGTAAGTAACCTACTCTTCTACACCACCACACGGCCAAACCAAACCTAGAATCTACATGCCAAGTGTATACATATGCCAAAATAGTGTTTTAACCTACCCTTTCCAAACCATCAACATAGTTAGAGGGCTCTTTTACAACAACATGTTGATGATTGTGAATAGGGCCGGCCCCAAAGCTAGGCAAGTAAGGCCTAGGCCTTGGGCCCTAAAAAATTATCCCATATTTAGGGCTCCTTTTTAATAATTATAATCTTATATGTATTGACCTAGCACCTAGTAGTCGACACAGTCAACCCTAACGATCCACACTCCCTCCCTCCTGTCTGCACCCAACCCTAACACTCCATGCTCCCTACATGTCATGCCCCGGCTTTTCGGCCCACAAAAACCGGGTAGTGAATGTCCATGCCCGCACCCGAAGGGACAAGGGGTTAGTGAGAACACCGAGAAAGGGACCTTAGCACGGGTGCCGTCCCTAAAACCATATCATATATATATATATATATAAATCTCATTTCAAATCACAATACAAACACACATACATACATGTTCTTTCCCCCACGAGATTACATCATAGTTTTTCTAATCCAACAAAACAAACAAACAAAAACAAGTTCTCCACCTCTGGTGAACCTCCTAGCTCCTGTAAGCACCTGAAACAAACAAAAACAAACACAACAGGAGGGGTGAGCAACCACAGCTCAGTAGGGATCCTATCACTTTACACCCTCCACTCAATACATGCTCAAAGCATAACTATACGGACAACAAACGTCAGGACACTGCCTGAAGCAAACTAAAATCAAGGAACATATTCTTATTTTTAACCTCCAACTCTCCAGACAGCTCTCACAAGATACTGATGCCATTACTGAGTGCCAAAAGGATAGGTATTCCAATTTGATACCGCCGCTCTACGGGACACGCCGCTCAACCACCTCGGATTGAGAGGACTTTCGATATCATAGAACACCTTCCTGAGGACAAACAGACTCTAACACCAGCATAACATCTCAGGGGTCTCTACCACTTGTCATCAGAAGCCTCACAGCATCTCATCAATACAACATTACACCAGGACAACCTCTCCTCATCAGGACTTGGCATGTTTCCCCACAATCCAAAATAGGATTATCAACAAATCACATCAACAGGATAACCTATCCTATCCACACAAGGACTCAGCATATTCACCACAACCTTAAACAGGATCCACATCACCTCAGGGCATAGCCTCCATGCTCCTTCACAAGATCATATCAACTCGACAAGCTCATCAGGTCATAGCCTCACCCAACGGGGAACATCACCAAACTGGGGGGCCTTAGTCACCTATCACATCCATGTAAGGGTACATCTGCACTGAGCTCAACTTAGCTCAAATTCAACCTTTGAATATGCCACCGGGCACAATTGACATCTCATATGGACTTAAGAGTCTCACATGTCACATAGATCTCACACACAGGTATACAAGCAAGCATAACATATCACAACAGACCCAAAGGTCCCATACAGTACACGTAAGTATACGAGCTAACCATAACCATAACCATCAACATACCATGAGGCTCTCATAATGTCGACCACCCTCACCGCCCCTTTGACACCATAGCCCTCATGACCCAAACCATAACATCAAACCAGCCACAATTCATTATGCTCAGTCTTACCTCTCATACACAATATTTCCTCTCAGGAACAGTATGAGCTCTCAAACATGGTATTGCCCCTCGGGCATAGCATTGCCTCTCAGGCACAATATTTTATATTATCTCTCAAGTACATTGCATCTCAAATACATTACTATATTACCTCTCAATAGGGGTGTAACTCTAAACCGCCAAACCGCCGAGACCGGTCCAAACCGATCCGCCGAAACCGCCAATTTATCAAACCGTTGAAACCGAATAAAAATCGGTTTGGTTTGGTTTGAAACCGAATAATATATCGGTTTGATTTGGTTTGAGATTTCAAAACCGCGGTTTAAACCAAACCGAACCGAATAATATTGTTATTTATTTATTTTCTATTTTTATTTTATATTTTGGGATTTATTTATTTAAGATTATTTGTTAATACTTGATATGTTGTATTTATGAATTATATTATCAAATTGTGAGACTCATAATTATAAATTTAACATGTATTAGTATTGATATGCTTACACATTATTTACTTTTTTTTATTTTACATCATTTAAATTTTAAGAACTCAAAAATTTATAAACTAAACTGACTCAAACTGATCCAAACTGATAATAATTCAAACCGCCGGTTCAAACCAAACCAAACCAAATCGAATCAGTTTGGTCTGATTTGGTTTGGTCCAAGCAACAGGTTTGGTTTGGTTTGATTTTATCCAAACCGAAACACATCAAATTGGTTTGAAAAATGACTTAAACGGACCCAAACCGAACCAATTTCACCCCTACCTCTCAGGCATAAAATTGCCTCTTAGGTATAGTATGGCCTCTTAGGCATCGTATTGCCCCTCGGGCACAGCATTGCCTCTCAGGTACAATATTACCTCCCAGGCATAGTATGGCTTCTCAGGCATCGTATTGCCCCTTGGGCATAGCATTGTCTCTCAGTCACCATATTTTATTACCTCTAAGGTACATTACCTCTCAGGTACTATATTACCTCAGGCCCCGCCTTACCTCTCAGGTACATGACTATAGTACCTCTCAGGTACAGTATTACCTCTTAGGTACATGACTATATTACCTCTTAGGTACAGTAGCCTCTTAGGCTCTGAGCACCTCTCACTTCCCAGACCCTCAATAATAGCCTCCTAGGCTTACCAAGGTAACTTCACAAGTCCACGTGACCACTTGAGTTCACAACTCTATCCTCATGTCTTAATCAAGAGAGAGGATTTTCGTAAAAGCTATTTTCTTGAAATAAAAAGTCCCGGCATTGGCTCCTCATACCATAACTGAGATAATCTGATTTTTGGGGATTTTTCTGAGAGGTCTAACCCCACTTTCCAAAAAGTCACCATTATGAAAAACTGCATATTTCCGGGATTTTACACTAAATCCCATTTTTTACATTTTGAAATAGTGAGAATTTGATTTTCTAGTATTTTTCTTTGAATCCAAATGGGGGGTATTTTCTTATTTACATTGTAACTTAAGTATAATACTTGACTTAATGATTACAATGTAAATGATCCAGTCCAGTGAAATTGGAACTGCACTGCCCATCTGCTCGAGACACCCTGCTCGAGACTGCTCGAAACTATGCTCGACACTACACTCTGCTCAACGCTCCTTGCTCGAAGCCTTTGCTCGAGATTGCTCGAGACACTTGCTCGAGGCTACATTCTGCTCGACGCTCTCTGCTCGAGGCCTCCGCTCGAGACTCTGCTCAAAGCTGGCCTCGAGCAGTTCCCCAGTCGCGAATTGTCGACTGCGTTCTTCCCCAATTCGTCCCAAAACCCAATTATACCCGTTAAATCTCCATTTTAAGCACTAATTCATCCCCCAAATGGTTTTCTAACTCATCCTAGCCATTTTAGGCTACCAAAACAACATCAATTCATACCAAAACAACATAAATCGAGTTTCTCAAATTCTAAGGTTCATACTTCCAATTCCACAAATTCGGAGTTAATTCACATGTTTTAGCTACTTTAGCAAGCATAATCAACGACATAGGAGTGGGAAAAACGAATCCCTACCTCGACTTTAGTCAATTTGAGCTCCGGATCGTCAATTTCTCTTTCTCCCTTCTCTTTCTCTCTCCTCTCCTCTTTCTCTCTCCTCTCCTCTTGCTCTCTCTAGAAAGGCAAGCACGTATCACAAATTAGGGATTTGAGTTCTTCACTGCCCTATTTATACTTTTCCACATTTAATTCGTTAAAATATCAAAATTACCCTCACAGGGTCCAGACTCCAAATCAAGCCCAATTACGGTCAATACGCTCCGTTTGACAAGTACATCACTGTACTGAGGTTTGTTTTTCCAAATAAGACCTCGAATATAAAGTCGCCCGATCACACCACAAAAATCCCAAAATTAGCCTTTAGGGGCTCCGACTCCGAATCAGGCCCACTCACATTCAAAATGCTCTATTCGACGCATACATCGTCGTACTGATATTCACATCCCTCGATGTGCACTCCATCACATGGTTAACTACCGGAACCCCAAACACGGGTCATTACACTACACTGCTGTTGTTGTCGTGTCGTACCGCTGTGTCACGCCAGCGCTTCGCTCCCACTGATGTGTTGTGCCGAGCCGAGCCGTTGCCACCGCTAACATTTGTCCAACGATCCGTGAGACCGTGACCAACTGGTACGTTTTTCTCCTGATCTCATGATTCATCCTGTATAGTATATATTAGTTACTGCCTTACTTGAATATACTGCTGCCGCTATGAAAATAAATGCATAGGAATATAGTCTATTTTTATGAATGTTCTTGCTGTATTTGTCTTAATGTGTTTTTTATTTTAGATGATACACTTCATAAATATATTATTGTTATATTTTAGTATTTGTGTTTTTATTTTTATTTTATGTATTTGTCTATTTGATAAGTTTATATATGTATTGATCGAACAAATATGCCCTTGCCTAAATTTTAAACTAAGTTTTCATACATATACTTCAACTTGAATATTCTTTTTATAGACATAATTAATG
Source organism: Taxillus chinensis (assembly GCA_023512835.1). Taxonomy (NCBI): domain Eukaryota; kingdom Viridiplantae; phylum Streptophyta; class Magnoliopsida; order Santalales; family Loranthaceae; genus Taxillus; species Taxillus chinensis. The sequence continues at coordinate 46,094,651 of CM042091.1, forward strand.
CTGTCATTTTCATTTGAATTTAGAGATAGTATAGTACGGTGGTGGTAGTAGTATACGATCCAAAATAAATGCCTATATAGTTACTCGACCCTTTAATAAAAGTTCCAAAAAAAAAAAAAAGCATAAACGAGAAACTCACATAAATCCACAAATACCCGGCCGTTACATTGTTTGTCGGGTGCAGTTCAGTCGTTCGTTCATACACACAAACACGCACACACATCATTTATTGTCGTTGAGATGGGCGGGCGCAAAAAAGAAGTACAAAATCGAGTTAAACTCCATTTTGAGATCCGACCCCATATCGTCATTCGCCACCTCACTCCCTTCACCTCATCGTTGGTTGAGCGTCGGGTCTGAAGTTAAAATTGCGGGACCTGCCACCGCCACCGCCATTGAACTGCACGCAACTGTGCAGAAGTAACTCCAATCCAACCCAACCCAACCCAACCCAACCCATTACCATCAGAGGAGAGAGAGAGAGAGGAAACGAAACAAAACGAAACAAAAGTGTGTCTACACGATAGCAACAACCGCACCGCCATTAACTATCTCAATTCACACATCAACCTCAGCTGCTTTGCTTTTTTTTTTTTTTTGCTGTGGTGAGTCTCTAGTAGTAATCTAATCTTATGGCCTGAAGGCACGTCGTCGGCTAAAGATTCCGGCGACTCCATGTCGGTGGCGGAGCATCGCCACCTCGGCCAAGGCGGCGGCGGAGCGAGACTCTGGAGTTTCTGTCCAACGTGGAACTCCGGAGGAGCGACTCGCTCGAACTCGACCTCGACCTCGACCTCGACTTCGTCGACGCTGACTCTGCACCGTCACCCGACCGAAAGTAGCAGTCGACGACAAGCCGAAGGTGTCGGTTCCCGCTCGTCTTCATCGATTACGGTGTCCTCGGTCGCTAGATCTCTGCTCCCGCCCAAGCGTAGGCTCCGTTTTGATCCAGCCACCAATCTTTACTTTCCCTGTGCGTGTTCCTTCTTTTTTTTTTTTGGGGTTTTTCTTGTGAAAAATTATCATTTCTGATTATTAAATTTGTAGTTTCGTGATTTCGGTTGTTTCAAATATGTGCTTCTTTCTTTCGGTTATAGTTTTCATCAAATGATTGTTGTTCCTGTATGTTATGCTTGAAGATGAACCTGGAAAACAGGTCCGAAGTGCTGTTAGGATTAAAAACAGTAGTAGCCGGTCGCATGTAGCTTTCAAGGTATTCTTTTTTTTTTTTGTTTGCCTTTTTAATTAAATAAGTTTTGCTTTTTTACTTGTTTGTTTATATTCAGTACCTAAGGCCTGCCAGTGGCAACTTTACTTTAAATCTTAATTAATTTGATGGAGTTTATTATTCTTTCGATTACATTAAGCCTTGTGGATCCAGTTGAATTTTATTAAATATGTTTGTTCATTCTTATCTCATAACCGCATTGTGTCACCATTAAAAAGTAACCCATTATTTTCTCTTCTTCTATCATTACAACTAAACTAGAGCCGACATATTTTATGCCATGATGGTTGACGAGCATCTTTGTTCAAACTGTTCATGGATATATATATATATATATATTGTGTGTACGCGCGTGCACGCGTTTGCATAATCACCATGCGACGTGTGGACACACCAATTTAGGCTGGCTCTATACACGAAGACATCTAATGATTTCATTCACCTCCATTCAGTTTCAAACCACTGCACCGAAGAGCTGTTACATGCGTCCTTCTGGTGGAATCCTTGCCCCCGGAGAAAGCATTACTGCAACTGGTAATTGTCCAGTTCCTTGGGCTCCCTTGGAAAAATCTTCTTTTATTTTTCATGCGGTACTTGTCTTCATTGTTAAAATTCATCTCAAACCCTTAACATGCATGCTAGTCTTCAAGTTTGTGGAGCAGCCAGAGAAGGGTGAGAAACAGTTCGATCAGAAAAGCAAGGTTAAGTTTAGGATCATGAGTCTAAAAGTGAATCAAGGCACAGACTATGTACCTGAGCTGGTGAGTTTTGTGCTTTCTTATTTTGTACTTTATGCGGGTGAGCGTTGCTCAAATTTTCTTATAATGATGAAGTATTTTCAAGGTATTATTTTAATTTTTTTCCAGTTGTTTTATTATTTCCTCTAAATTTATATTGAATTATAATTACTGCAACCGCATTGTCACCTCTCCCACCCTCTGAATAGGGAGCCCTATTTATTGTGTGCCACCTTTTATTGTTTTAATCTTTACTCAACTGCTTAATGGCTTAATGGGCAGTTATTTAGCTGATGCCTAATATTAATGTGCGTGCTTGGGGAACATAAGATCCCAATTCTGGGCATTTCCCCATCTAGCTCCAGTGCTCCACCATAAATGAAAGTTGTCATGATCAAAATATGGGTTGATACCTCAGAGAGATCTTAACATATTTAGTATACAGTCTTACAAGGTACCCATTAAGCTCATGGGACTTTCATAGTATGGTATCATGGTCTGGTCTTACCTAATTAGCAAAAAGATCATAAAACATTATGGTCTTAACCTCCACCGTGCTGTGTTTAATAGTCCTCATAGGCTCATACTTGAAAAATTGACCGTTTGCATGAGTTAGGCTCTTTTGGGTGGGGAATACAAAAATCCATGAATTGTTTGGTTGCCTGCATAATTCTTTGAAATACCATTTTTTTGTAATCTTCTGTATAAGGTGCCCCAAATCTCTCCTGTTCACTCGGATTGAGAACCATGTTTCTTGTTTATAAATGGGCTGCAGAATCATCGTCCTTTTTTTAGTAGTTCATTTCCTGAATGGACACGGGTTGAACTTGAGACACTAGACTGATTTTTTCCTTGTCTGTTTGAATGAACCTATACTTTTTTTTCACTTTCCTTTTCTTAGCCTTTTGATTTTCCTCCCTTTCCATCTTTCTCTGGACCTTTTTTTTTTTAAATTCCATGTTCTACAATCTACATTACTCTGGCTCATTTATGGATATGATCATATTTGAAATTTTGTTGACCCTACACGTCATCAACTATATCTTCTCCTCATCATTTCTGCTATTGGTCAATGATGAATACTTTTCAGTAGACATAACTGGATTTCTGAACTTTGTTGTGGTATGGACTTAAATTGTAATCTTATGTTTGAGCTTTTTTCTTGCATAAACCATTTTGTTAGTGATGGATTTTATCTTTTAATGTCCTGTCTTGATAGTGTCTTTCTGGGACAGGACTAAAACTAATTAGTCTGCTGCCATGTACAGTTTGATGAACAAAAGCATCAGGTGGTCCTTGAGCGAGTTTTGCGTGTTGTATTCTTAGATGCTAAGCGTCCCACTGCTGTAAGTAGAAACTTTTGATTTGTGAAATTTGTAATACTTGAATGATGCGTGTCCATCCATAATTTGATGATGCCATTTTCATTCAGGCATTTGAGAAGCTCAAACGACAGTTAGCTGAAGCTGAGGCTGAACAAGAAGCGCGAAAGAAACCGCCAGTGGACACTGGTCTTCCAGTTGTTGGTGAAGGTCTTGTCATTGATGAATGGGTGCGTATAACATCTGTTATGTTTTGCAATAACTTTTGGTTTTTTGTAATCTTAATCATGCAAAATGCTTGATCGAAGCATTTTAATCTTGCATTTTTCTGCATGTGGCATTCTGATTTCCAGAAAGAGAGGAGGGAGAAATACCTCGCCCAGCAACAAGTGGAACCAGTGGTCTTGTAAAAAGTTAGTTTATTAATGGAAACTGTGTACCAATTTATCATTGGGGTGCAAGCAAGACAGATGACCAAAGATTAAAGTAGGGGAAAAAACATAAATAAGAGGAAGTTGTAGTAGGTCATATTTGATTTTTGGAGAAATATGAACAAGCAAGCCTTTCTTTATGGAGGAAAGAGATTAAAAGGCAGAAACGCGTTGGAGATGTATTTAATATTTTCAGTTTTTAGCGTGATGAACTGGGCCGTGCTTGCCTGCATGCAGCTAAATATAGTCATCATAGGTCCTTCGTCTGTGGGACAGTTACCAAATGCATCGTTTTAATTCATTCATTTCTGAAGATCCACGTTACCCAGATATTTGTCAGTTCGGTTCTGTTCTGTTCTTGTAGGAGCAAATATTTGATGAACTACACAGGTCACGTGGACCGTGTTTGCTCAATCACTGTCTGTTAGCTTGTTCCACATTGGCCCACAAAAAGAAATCAGAACAACCTACTCATTTGGATAGCATTTTGCATGCCACAAAATGCCAATTTACGGTAGTTTTACCAATATAGTAATAATTTTTGGTAATTTTGTAGCGAATGCGACGATTGCATGGCAATTTAAAAAACAGAAAGTGCAGTTTGGCCTAAAACCTGAATCTTAAAAACATGAATCAGCACAGGTTTGGTGTATTAGCTGCAGTCTGCAAAGACTGTCAACAGGTAAATTTCCATTCAAGCGCCTTCTAAGCTGTAAAGATGCACAGATTGACACAACAGGTATATTAGAAGAAAAAGGAAAAAAAATCGTTTCAGTTATCAATCCTTTAAGGTATTAGCCCAATCAAATAAAACAAAAAAACAAAGACCAAAAAAAATCACAAATTAAAACACTCTCTACACTCAGCTCCTAGGTATAGTACAAACAGAATAATATGAAATTTAAATTATGACCTACAGAAGAACACATCCCAGTACATAACAAGCAGTGATCATGACACGCGTTTGGCAATAGAAGACAGTGAACTACTGCGGCTCCTCAATCTGATAGGCTATCAGGCAAATGAAAGGTAAGTGAACCAAGCATTTGATGCGAGCTATTCTGAACAAAGACAGCAAGGCCGGACTTGGTGCTGTTGAAACCCTCCCACAGAGAAAAAGTAACACTTCCTGTGATGGTCTTCTTGGCAGGGACATCTTTGACAGCGCAAAGCTTCTCCAGTCTCCTAACAACATAGTCATTAGACAGGACACGCCCTTTGTTTTCCCCCTTTGGGCAGTCCGTCACCAGCCCATTTTCATACAAAGCCACCATTATATTGGCGCCATGACTGTCAACCTTCGTTCTTAGCGTGCCTGATAGAGATACTTGCAAGGAATCGGAGGAAGGCATTTGAAAGGTAGCCTGTTTAGTCCAATTCATACCAGTTATAAGAACCGTTTTCATATTCTCAGTGTAGTAATTAACGTAAGTAGATCCAAAATAATAAGAAAACATATTCTAGGCCTGAATTTTGATGTCTATAGTTATAAGACCATCTCCAACCCAATATTCTATTTTGAAGCAACTTTTACGTTAAAATAGCATAATTTTCATAAGTCATATCCAATCGATCACTAAACCTTCCTCTATAAAGTATATTCTCTAGCATATTCTTTTTTTATTATTAAACTTTTTTTCCACCCACCATCGTCTAGCCTCAGCCGCCATCGCCCAGTCCAGTCCCAGTCCGGCCATCGCCTTATCCCCAGCCCCAGTCCGGCCAGCCCCAGCCCCAGTCCGCCATCACCCAACAGTCCGGCCAGTCCAGCCCCAGTCCGCCATCACCCAGTCCGGCCAGCCCAGCCCCTGCCCCACTCCGCCATCACCCAGAAGTCCAGCCATCACCCCAGTCCGGCCAATCCAGCCCCAGTCCGCCATCACCCAGTCCGGCCAGCCCAGCCCCTGCCCCAGTCCGGCCATCGCCCCAGCCTCAGTCCATCCAACCCAGCCCCAGTCCGTCCCCGCCCAGTCCGTCCCCTCGTCCGCTACATCAACCGTGAGCAAAAGCAACAAAAAAAAAGAAAAAAAACAAAGATAGCGCAGCAACAGTGCTGCGCCAGATATGGCGCAGCACTGTACCAGACGTTAAAATAAAGCAACATTTAACGCTACGTTGGAGACCCGATTTTCGATTTTTGCTCTATATTTGACGCTTTAGCGTCGTGGTTGGAGATGCTCTAACAAGAAACAGCCTACACATAAGCTCGCTAAAATATTAAAGATGACCTTATGATAAGACTAAGATAAGTTGAGAGAAAATTCGAAATCAAAATTCGAAAATTATAATATTCATCATAGCTCAAATTATAGATAAGTTGAGAGAAAATTATTTATATTAGTTTGATCATTAAGGTTGCTGAATACACATGTTAGAATGGTAAAGAAGATTGTCTTTTAAGATAAAACAATGAGTTAATAACAAAAAATTATAAGAGTAATAACAAAAATATAAATTTACTAATAAAAATGTTTGTATATTTGATGAAATATAAATTTTCCGTTGGTTTATAGATATGCCAACCATGCTTATTAACGCAACAATAGCCAGAGAGCTATAGCTGCTCAGATCCCTAAAATTTCTCAGTGCCAGTTTATGAAGCACTTTCGTAGGGAGCCTTGTTGATGGCATTATTGTTCCTACAACTCAACACCAACATTGTATATATAGCTAGGAAATGACGTGAGAGATTCAATTATGAAATAGAGAACAAAAATTGCATAAAAAATTTGAGGATCCCCAATTCCGCATACCTGGAAGGAAGGAGCAGGGAACCTGACAGCCGACCGAATGGAAGACAAGAGCGCCTCCTCGTCGGTGCCGACGACGTGAGACCGGCCCTGAACCACCACCTGCGGAGTGAACATGGTATCGAGCCCCAGCGCCTCCACGTAGGCCTTCTGCCTAACGGTCCACTGGCTCGACCCGAACGGGTCCTTCCATCCCACGTAGTCCCAGTAATCGACGTGGTACGCCAGCAAGACCACCGGAACCTGCAGGTCGAAGTCGCCCCTCCCCAGACGCGAGATCAGGAGCTCCGCCGCCGGAGAGGTGGCGCATCCCTGAGACGAGAACAGCTCCACCGCCACCGCGCCGGGTCCGCCGTCAGACGCCGCCTGGTCCGCAGCCACCGCGGTCGATTCCGGCGACTGGGTCGTCTTCCTCGAGGAAGAAGAGGACCCGCCTCTGCCAAAACAGGGGAAGAAACGACAAATCATATCGGTTTTTGAGACAAATGAATAAGGAGGGTCGATTTTTCTGGGTTTTTGAGGAATATTTTGTCGATTATTATGATTGTTTTTTGGGGGGGGTTGGTGGGGGGGAGAAATGTAAGATGTGGTGTGCTCTGATTCAATGAAATAATTTAGGGTGAAATGGTTAGAAATTAGAATGGTTGAAAATGGGTGAGCACAGGTTTTGGTCGGCGACGAAGATGGGTCGGTTGGTGACGCGTCGCTGTATCTGATTTTGGAGGTTTGGCTTTCTGCGTCGGTGGCGACAGCCGGCAACCACCGCCACTGTTTTCCTGCTAACCGCCACCGGATGGGGAAATTTATATCTTTCTTTTTTTTTTTTAAATTTTATTTGCTGGTTCGAAACGAAACGCGCACCGTGTGTTGTTGTTGTTTTTTTTTTTTTAGATTTTGGTTTTTGGTTGGAAACGATTGGATACACGCTGTCGATGGAAGTAAAGAAGCAAGCTGGACAGCGGAAAAGCGGCAGGTTTAACGCTTCTTTCCCGGCTGTCCGTGAAAAAGCAAATGCGATGATGATATCTTAAATGTCTTTGATTGCCTGAGTTTGCATTTTCCTTTCCCTTTCCCTTCCTTTGTGTTTTTTGTTTTATTAGTGTGTTTTGTTTTTCTAAAAAGCAGAAAGGTAAATAAAATATTGAAACAAATGGAACAAAAGCTTGGTTATAGCCAAGATAAAGTTAAAAAAATAATATTTATTTTATTGTATATAGGCAAAGAACTTGGGGGATTTTTATCTGATCAAAGTATTCATAGCAACGTTTTTAAACGGATCAAATGTATCACTTTTTTTTATTTTAATAAGTTATTTTTTTAAAACTCACTCAGCCTTTCTTTTTTAATCATTTATTAATTAAAATATTATTTAAAAAATATTTATTTATTTATTAAAATTAAAACTAAATATGGTAAGAGGAGAAAAATATAAAAAAAAATATGATAAGAGAAAATATATTATTTTAATAAATACAGTGTCAATAATATTGAGTTAAATTTAGAGTGTTATCATTTATTTTGTCAAAAATTTAGTTATAATAGAGAGTTTAAAAAGTATAATTTTTAGACATTTTTAATAAATTAATTAAAAATCCATATAGAAAGTGAGTGGATACTCTCATATCCATTTGTGACAGACTTAGTTTAATGTTATTAATTCATTGTAGTTTGATGGCATGACTATATCTACTTTTAGAAGCGCCATGAAGTTGCTTCACAAGTGAATATATATCTAGTTTGTTACTTTGTGTGGATCCGATTGGCAATGTGTATTTATAAAACCAACTAGCTATTATTCTGATTTATTCATAAAAAAACCTAAAATCAAATGTACCTCAAAGATAACAACAAATATGTTCAATGTCATTCTAGTATCTCCAAATAGAAGATGAACTATATATAGCCAATAGGTTAATGCCAAAAAATAATATTGAGTTGTGTGCAATTGACAAGATACATCAGTGTTCCAATTGTACTAAAATATGGTACTTTACGATCGATGACCCCTTCATTATCTTCACAAGAACGCAATAGATCTATTCCAACATTTAACTACCACTATCAATGTGCTTAAAGGATTTGTTTTATCCATATGAATACATTTTAAGGACTTTTTTTGTATAATTTGATTGATGTACAAAAATACCATAAATCACGAAAAAAAATAAGTGTATCTTAAGTCCTTATTTTAAATTTATCTTTTAAATACTATCATTTTTTATATCTCTATAAGTTCATGGTATTAAGATCGTCAACATATAATATGATCACTACAAATCTGAATGTTGTTTTATTAATAAATGCATATGGGCATACATGGCTATTCACATAGTCCTTTATACAAAATATTCACTTAGATGATTATATCATGTGTGTCCAAAATTGCTTTAAATCATTTACCCAACATGGAGTGGATTGGCTATTGATGTTGGATGACCGTCATTAGAGGACGTACTTAATTGTTGAACACATGTTATTGGAGGAGCTTTGCTGTACTACTGCTAGTCAATTATTGTTGGAAAAACGTTGAACACTACTAAGATTGCAATGGTTATTGGATGAGCAAGACTCGTCAACATTATCATCATCTTTTTCTTAATTGACATGAGCTTCTTATGGGCATTGATGACAACGAAGTGAGGAACTCGACGGTGTCGAAAGCTTCTATGCAACACTTGTTAGCATCGCTCTCACCCGTAATGGATCAACGAGAGTGGAGACAATTGAGTAGGGATGACAATTCTACATAATAAAGCACTATGTTGTTAGACTATAAATCATGTTTTTCCTTTAAAACAAGGATATAAACAGGGACGGATCCATAGATTTTGGTTGAGGAGGGCCGAGCCTCATAGTGTCCACCGTCCATGGAGATCACAACATCTCTGGTACTCCTGCATCTATCGTCCAACGGCCATGGCAATCACAACATCTTCGGTACTCCTGCGCCCACCGTTCGTGGGTGCAACATCTTTAGAATAAACGGATCTACTCTTTCCAGGTTCAAGATGCAGCGTCTCTACGTCTGTCGTTCGTGGGTCCACTGGCAGTCCATGGCCCCCGTCGGTCCCTAGATCCGTCTCTGGTGGTGGTGCACAAACCTATTATCAATTAATTGCAATGAAATATTTTGGACATGCACGTATGTCTGACACACGCTAGCACCTTTTATTATATATATATATATATTGGTAACCGTGTGATCAGGCAACACCGTGTATTATTAAATCTATCTGATGTATGTATTTTTACCAAATGCATATCTGATGTAAATATGGCTTAGAGATCATAGAGTGATTTTAGAAATTGCTTTGTTGTAATTGTCTATGACTTTTCTATTTTCCGGATGATGGTAATGTGTAACTAAATATATCAATGTATAATAAGAAAAAGAAAAAAACATTTAGAGGTATTACTAATTTTTTCCCTAAAATTTTTCCCTAAAATGGGGGGGGGGGGGCATGGCCCCCGCCGGTCTCCCCTAGATCCGTCTTTGAATATAAATATGTTGGCATGAGAAAAGTTCAATTGCCTATGCAGTCAAATAACCTTTTCTTTATCTTAACTGCTTATAACACATTAAGTAGTTTCTCTTTTAGGAAAGGATGTTTGAGACAAAAAAAATAGTGATGAACTTTTAAAATTTTGAATGAAATGATCAAGAAATAAGTAATAATAAATATATGAGTGACTTTTTTTGTATATTTCTTCACATTGATCCAAAGTCATTAATTTGATCCTAAAAACAACAACAAGCATACCATACATTAAAGTGACACATATAAGGTCAAACATCCCATGTATTCGTTTTTGAGTCTCTTTCTTGATTGCTTTTAGAATTTTTGCACTTGCTAGACCTTTCATGCCACTCGTATCCATTGAAAGTATGTGTAGCTCTTTGCTTTGCAACTTGCCTTCCTCTTACCATATGCCTTGAATTTTCATATAGTCTTAGAAACATTAGTCTCTACCGAAGTTTACCAAACATTGCATTATATAAAAGTTCAAGAAAATACTCAATGTACTGTGAGTATGTGCACCTTGTGATTCTAGTCGTTATTTGATTTTTTTTAAAACAATTCAATGGCTCAAAATATATTATAAGTGTACCCTGAATTGCATATAACAAAACTTTAAAAATTATAGTTCTAGAAACGAATTAACTAAAAAAGGAGCATAGTTTAAAAAAGACTTTAACTCTTGTTTGGTTAAAGATAAGAAAAGAGTGAAAAAAAGTTTAGCTAAAAAATTTAGGTGAAAAATAAGTAAAAAAAATTATTTGTTTAGGATGAAAAAAATCACTGAGAAATAAGAAATTATTTGATAGTATTATTTTTAAAAATAAAATTATTTTTAAAAACAGTAAATTTAATAAATTTAAAATTATTTATAAGATTAAAAATTTATCTTTTAAAAACATATAAAATGTATTTTCAAATACTATTTTTAAGTAAAAAAATACTATTTTTATAAAATTGTATAAAATACTATTTTTAAGTAAAAAATAATCAAATCTTTCCGGTGCACGGGATATTTTTGGTAACTGTTCATTAGTCTCTGTCTCGGCGAAGAAGACGAAGGCAGGAGACGAGAGAGAGCAGCGAAATTGTACTTATCCTGTTCCACTCACTGACACACACTCCTTCTTCAACGCCCCCACCTTTTTCCGTCTCCTATACTTGCACCTTTTTTGCCTCATACTCATACTACATTGTTTGCTTTTGAATCATACTTATAGTTTGTATATATATATGTGTGTGTGTGTGTGTATCCCCCTCTCTCTCCGTGTCACTTTTCGTTCTTTGTAGTATTGGTTTGGTTAGGGTTTTGAAGTTTTCATAATCATAGTGTCCACTGGGATTCTAAACCTCGAATGGTGGAATCATTGCCGTGCGTGTTTTAACGTGGCCGTTGTTTGTTTTTATTTTTGATTTCTTGTGTCGGAACCACGTATCATTCCCATGTTTAGTAGTTTATACTGTTTTAAATTTCTTCTTCTTCTTCTTCTTCTTCTTCTTCTTCTTCTTCTTCTTATTTTTTTTTTTGGTTTTGGCCAATGTAGGGTTGAACTGTGGATTTTTATCAGCATGGGAGATTTGTTGAGGTACATCTCTTCCCTTTGGTGTTTTTAATGATCGTTGATGCTATTAGATGGTGCTTAATTTGAAGTTTAAACATAAGAAACTAATTGAACATGTTTGTGCTTCTAATTTGATGTTTTTTTTTGGCTATAGCTGTTGGAAACGTTCCCTTGTTTGGGGCTTTGGGTATAGCTATTTTTCATGACATGGGCAATGGCCTGTTGATAGATCTCATCTTACTGAAATTAACTGTTAGGGACGACGCCATGGACACACTCCGAATACTAGTTGCGACTGATTGCCATCTGGGCTATATGGAGAAGGATGAAGTGCGTCGGCATGATTCATTCCAGGCATTTGAGGAGATTTGCTCAATAGCGAACCAAAAGAAGGTAGCACCTTTTTTTCCCCTTGTTGCAATGAATGCATCCCTCAGGCCTATTTATGAGCAAGTACATGTTCACTTATGTTTTTCTGTATATTGAATATGCTTGTTTTGCCCTTTTTTGTTTTCAAAATGTGATAGCTGTTTTTGTGGAAAAAAAAAGTGGTCCTACTTTTTTTATTTTTATTTTTTGTAACTTAATCTGCTGGGCATATCATTGAAATTGCATGCTCTAACTTTTGTTTTCACTTCTGCCAATTTCATCACACTGCTGATTTACTTAAGTTTAACTCCAACGCTTGTGGGCCTTGTTTGGGAAAATTTGGAATAATTTCAAATGAATGATATATGTGGGCTCCTTTTAGGGTTATTGAGGTGGATGATAATGGAATTGGTGTGTTAGTCTGATGGAATGCAACTGCCAAGTTGGTACCCATACTTTGAGTCACAAAGATGAGGAAACCAATTTCTCTTATGCCCAAGATAATTCTAAAGTTTTCAGTTGAACCTACACAAAATTATTTCCACATGTATTGTCCATTTTCAATGTTTATAAAATTTACTTCAAAATGATGTCAGGTGGATTTTGTACTCCTTGGTGGTGACCTGTTCCATGAGAATAAGCCTTCCAGAACAACATTGGTCAAGGTCATTGAGATTCTCCGTCGTTATTGCCTCAATGATCAACCGGTGCAGTTCCAAGTTGTCAGTGACCAGACTGTGAACTTTGCAAACTCGTAATGGCCAATAACTGTTCATTTTATTTCATCTATGCTTTAGGCTATATTTGGATGGGCATTTTGCAGTCACCCCTATTACTTTATCTAAAATATTATTATTTCATTTTTTCCTTTATTGATTTTTAAAAATCTTTTGACAATTTTTATACCAAAGAAATTATCAAGCTCTAACAACAAACACACCATTAGAAAATTCCTTTACATGGGTTTGCTGGCTTATCATTAGATATGATCCGTCTTTCAAAATCCTTTCATCTATTGAGCCATGGCTTGGAGAATTCATTATCCTGGACTAAATTGGGTCTCTGGGAGTGATGCCATCCATTGAAAGAATTTTGATATCCACCCTGCCTCCTGCAATGCTGTCTGGAATGTACAGATTTTCTTATTCCCCTTCTTAGATAGTTTTTCCTTGTCCAGATCTTCTGAGACTTTCCATTATGTATTTTCGTGATTTTGATAATGCTCTTTATATAATAATGTACACTTTACAAAGATTATCATTATCATTTTTGAGTTAACTGATAGGGACAAAATTTTATTAACAGATTTGGTCATGTGAATTATGAGGACCCTCACTTCAATGTTGGTTTGCCAGTATTCAGTATTCACGGAAATCATGATGATCCTGCTGGAGTGGTACGACATTATTCTAAACTATTGTATTAATACTTGTTTTGTATCTCGGCTGTAAAGTCATTCTAAATCATGGATTGTGTGTGAACGTTACTTGTGTATTTCTGTTGAATATCAAGTTTGTTGATGCATAAGTTGTGCTTAGCAACTGGCAAGCATCTGGATTCTTATAAATTTAGAAATTTGGTCTATATTTAACACTTTGGGTTTTTTATTTTTAATGTGATTATAAAATTGTAAACCTTTTCCCTAGTTTATTTTCATTTGGAAAACTTCCCATAGTTAATTATCCGGCTTTTTTTGGGATTGAAATGGAGAAATATTGAAGCTTATTTGGGATTAATACTATGAATACTCAAGATATATGTTGATAAAAAAAAAAAGAATACTATTGTCGGAGGAGCTTGGCCTTCCAAATAAGTTGCTTGTATATGGTTTTGGATCAATCTTGTTCATAGTTAAAATGATAGTACCCAGAAGTTAGATTACTCACAATGGCCTTAATACGGTTTGGCTATAATTTAGTCAAATAATTACCGTTTATAAATTATAGTTAGTCTAATTTTATCCGATGAAATAACAGGCTCAACATTTTAATTAAAATATTATTTTTTAAAGCTCACCAAACCCTAGCAACTATGCAACTCTCTCTCTCTCTCTCTCTCTCTCTCTGCATCCCTCCTCCTCTCTGCACTCTCCCCTGCCGAGCCCCATTCCCTCTTGCACAGCCGCTGCACCCCACCACTTCTTGCATAGCTGCCTACTGCGCCCCATCCCCTCCTAAACAGCTGCCACGCCCCATCCTGCCGTGCCCCATCCCCTCCTGTATAGCTGCCGCCACCCCTCCTGCACAGATCTTCAGCTGTCGCCCCTCTCCCTTTACAGATCTGCCACCACTGTCCCTCCCACTGCACAGCCATTGCGCCCACCCCTTCCTGCACAGCTGTCGCAACCTATCCCCTCCTGCACAGCCGCCACAACCTACACAGCCTCCAGTGGATTTCGTACTTGTTAAAAATACTATAGCAATAGTAAGCTCACTGTGAGCACTTTTTAAATATTTTAGTTATATTTTGATACTTGGCTAGCCAGTAGTGAATGCTCTTATATTTCCTTTTTTCTTAAGGTTAATTTTCCCCCCCCCTATCATGTGGAACATAACATTTTAATTTGGGGTTTTCAAAGGATGATTATTTTGTAAACAATTTTTTTAAATGAATGCTATATTAGAAGTGTTATCTTCACCTTTTTTCTTCTTTGTTTTATAAAATGAGATATCAAAATAGGTTGGCATAAGGCTATCCTTGAAAATCTTAAGAGGTATTGGAATATATTGTTGTGCCAGGCAGCAATATAGGGAGAAGTTTTCCTTGGTTTGTCATTAAAGAAAACAAGAATATTGTACTTCACATTTAAAATGCACTTTTTTTTTAAATTTCAAATCTTCCAGTTATCAATTTTTGTAAAAAATCACATCTCCAATTCAATGTGACAAACCAAGTACAAATGAAATTTTAAGAGGTAAACTTGATCTAAATGTATGGTTTTTAAAAGATCAATTGTGGACTATTGTATTCAAAATTTAATCTTTAGTTTTAAATTCTAAAATGGTTTTTCTTGTGATTTGTATTACAACTTAGTATTGGCTTAGTTTGGTAATGCTGTGCTTTTAAGAGAAGCTGCTTTTAGCTGTGCTGGAGAAAAAAACTGCTATGAAAATAAGCGGGTGAGTGTTTGATAAAATATAATTTTAAAAGTGCTTTAAATTTTAAAAGCAGGTGATAAGTGCTTGGTAAATTAAAAACAAAAATGCCGTAGAAATTTAAAAGATAAAAATAACCTTTTAATTATATTATAATTTTATATAAATAACATTTAAAATAATGTTTTGTTTGAACGTGAACCCAAATCGTTTTGCTGTTGATGTTGCTTGGTTTAAAATAATTTTTTTGTTTGGTTTGATTTATTGGAATTGAGGAACAAATTGGGGTGCGTACGACCGGCCGGATTTGATGAGCCAGGAAGGGTCCTCGGCGGCAGCTCCGCCATCAACACCGGTTTCTTCAGTTGTGTCAACCCCGATTTCTACCGCTTCTCCAGCATCGACTAGGATCTATCCCCCCCCATCGCCAACCCCCCTCCCCCGCGCCGACCATGTCTTCCGCCCTGACCTCCACACCTGACAGTCCACTGTTCACGATGCCCTCCTCGAGTCCGGCGTCGCCCCCTACAACGGCTTCACCTTGGACCACAAGATCGGCACCAAGATCGACGGCTCCACCTTCGACTTCGCCGGCCGCCGCCACGGAGCTCCAACCCCATCCCTCGTGTTGAGATCGGTGGGAGGATGAATAAAAAAGGATATTATTGTCAATTTTATTTTTTAAAATCTGC
The DNA here is from genome assembly GCA_023512835.1 of Taxillus chinensis. Taxonomy (NCBI): domain Eukaryota; kingdom Viridiplantae; phylum Streptophyta; class Magnoliopsida; order Santalales; family Loranthaceae; genus Taxillus; species Taxillus chinensis. The sequence goes on from CM042091.1 coordinate 46,110,355, forward strand.
TTCCTAAAAAAGCAGTTTCTAAAAACACCTCTTGAATTGCTTTTGCTTTTGACAAAAAAAAAAGCAGAATTTTTTTTTATAAGTACTTTTTTAAAAATTATCAAACACTTTTTGATGCTTCTGCTTATAAAATAAGCAGAAGCAGGCTCTCAAAAGCATTCCCAAACTGGGCCATTGTCACTTAGATGTTAAACACTTACCTTTTAAGCCAAGTACAAATTTTATCTTCTATTCAAATCAATGCTTTTGATATATATATATATATATATATATATATATATATATTTCTAATCTATGTGTTATTTGTTTTTTAATATAATGTCTTTTACTTATCAATATATATATATATATATATATATATATAACAACTTAATATAAAACAAAATCAACTGACCATTTTGTTGATTTTCATTTTGTTGTCCATTTTGTTGTCAATCTTAATAACGAAATTAATAATGTTGGTGTCCATTGTTGTTTTACACTAATACAATGCTCCCATTTGTTTAATATACCAATATTGTTGTATTGGTGTAAAACACCAAGCGAAATTAATAACGATAGATAGGCGTATTGTTGTGAATCTTAAAAAACCATTTTGTTGTTATTCAAAATTAATAACGCTCCCATTTTATTGTCAATCTTAGTTGTTATATATATATACACACACACACCAAACCAAATTAACTGACCTTAATTCTAATAATATGAGGCTAACTATATGAATTAAGATTGACAAAAAGCTTATATTTGATCCTATACACTATATATTAATTTTTCTCTTTCATGTATTCTTATTGGCCACTTTTTTTTTTTCAAATCTTAGTAATTTCATATTATTTGTTATTATTTTCATTCAAGTTATTTTTTGGTTTTTTTATCTTGGTCAATGTTAATCTTCTAAACCCTTTAGGTGCATTTATTGTCTTATGTTTTAAATGGCTAAACCAACGTAAATGATTTTCTCTCATTTTATCTTCAATTGGAGCTACTTCAACGATACGACGAATTAACTCATCAAATTAAGTGTGGGGTTCATTGTCATTCTCTAACCCCACTAGTGGGTCTTATGGTGTGGGGTTATGGAAGTTTATTTGTTCTTAGTGGGATTTATTCTCTTAGTTTGTGGTGTATGAAGTAGGGAAGGGATTGGCTGTTCGGTTTTGGGATGATGTGTGGTATATTGTGATTCCTTTGAAATTGGCCAATCATGAGTTGTACCAGATTGCTTGTAATACTGATGCCACAGTGGCCGAATCTCTTTTAACTCTGAGGTTTATCAGTGTAGTGGGAGGTGCATTTTTCACATCTCGCTTAGGATTGCGAGTTGGAAGCTTTTTATGAGTTCTTTGAATTGTATTTTATTAGGGCATGTTTGGTGTTAGCATTCAATTTTCTGTTTTCAGAAATTATTTTCAAAAATTGTATTAAGAAGTTGAATACACGTGAATTGAATACCCGTTTTTTGTTTGGCAACAGTTTTCTAAAGTTTTTTATCATCTTCTTCTCTTTTTCCTCTGGTTCAGTTCTGTTTTGACCTATTTTTGTCGTCGTAGGGGGATTTTGTAAGGAGGGTGGGTCGTAGGTTAGGGTGGAGCAGTCGCTGTCGGGGGGGGGGGGGGGTCGTCTCCGTCGCATGGGGGTGTTGTGGAGGAGGGGAGCCGTCGCAGGGGGTGGGGGAGCCGTTGCCGTGGGGGGTGGGGAAGTCGTTGCAATGGCCACGGGAGGGAGGTCACGAGAGGGGAGGGAGCTGTTGCCGTCTTACGGTAGTAGGAGGGGAGGGGGTCGCGGAAGGTGGGGGGGAGTCGTCGCAGTAGCCACGGGAGGAGGTGGAAGGCGGTCGCGCAGGGGAGGACGGTGCTTGAGAGAGGGAGAGGAAACACACCGAAAACACATGAAAACACGCAAAAGATGTTTTCGATTTTCTGTACTTGGATATAACTTGTTTTCAAAAACCAGAAAAAAAACACCTACCAAACAATAACAACATGCATTTTCTGTATTTAAATACAAAAAACCAAAAAAAAAAAGCGCTACCAAACATTGCCTTTATGTTCCTCAGTTCCGTGTTTGATAAAATGTGTTGGCATCCTAATAAGGTGAAAGGCTTTTCGATTAAACTTTTCTACTTTGTTCTTACCCTTGCCAACCATGGGTGCTTTCCTTAGCGAAGTATTTGAAAGGCAAAGGTTCCTTTGAGAGTGGCCTTTTTTGCTTGGACAACGATGTTTGGGAAGATTTTAATTGTTGACAATTTCCAATGGAGGAGCATGGTGGTTGTCATTTGGTGTTATATGTGTAAGGTGCTGTAGTGGAGCATCTTTTCTTTCATTTTCCTTGTGCACGGGGTTGTGAGATATGCTAAGGTTGCTTGGTTTTTTCTAGGTAATGCCTCCAATTTTTGCGACTTTGCTTTTGTATTGGTTAGGGGACATGGCAAGACATTCAACGACCGGATAGGCTATTCCTCCTTGTATTATCTAGAGTCTTTGGTGTGAGCGGAGTGCGCGTTTGTCTGAGAATTATGAGAGCCCCATAGAGGAGTTTAAACTTATTTTTTTTCGCTCTTTGCAGGATTGGATGTATGTTTTGGGTTTTTATCGGTTCTCTTAAATTTTTAATGTTATGAATGGTTGCTCGTTATGAGTTTTTTTTTTTGGATTATTCGAATGGTGCTGTTGTATTTTGGTCCTTAGTGCACTTCTTATGTACTTGTTTTTCGAATAAAATCTTTTACTTATGAAAAAAATCTTCTTTTGGCCTTCTGCTGTTGGGTTTTTGATGCTGCAAATGTGTTCCTTATTGTGGTGACAGGACAACCTCTCTGCAGTTGATATCCTATCAGCATGCAATTTTGTAAACTACTTTGGAAAAATGGTACTTGGAGGTTCTGGTGTTGGTCAGATCACTGTTAATCCTATCCTCATAAAGAAGGTCTGTCAAGTGCTTGTGGTGCTTTTGCTCATCATCAGTTCTCTTTGAACTTGACTCATGACTGTGGTGTGAACTGCAGGGAATGACAGCTGTGGCTCTATATGGCCTGGGGAACATTCGAGATGAACGGTTAAATAGAATGTTTCAGGTGTTTTAATTGTATCAGTTGGAATTTAAGCTGGCCATTAATTTTGTATGCATCTTTAATGTTTTCTTGGTTTGTTTTAATGTATTAGACACCACATGCTGTACAATGGATGCGGCCCGAGGCCCAAGAAGGGTGCTCTGTTTCAGACTGGTTTAACATTCTAGTACTTCATCAGAATAGGTTGTCTTCTCACTGCATCAAAAAAATAAAATACATACTAACGTGCATGTTATTGTTTCATTTCCATTCTTGTCATTACTTCAGCAGTTCCATGTTCTAGTCTCATGAACAGCCCCTACTATATTTATATCTTGATTGATTATTATTTTTATTTCTTCCTGTCTTGTAGGGTGAAGACAAATGCTAAAAATGCTATAAATGAACATTTTTTGCCACGTTTTTTAGACTTTATAGTGTGGGGGCATGAGCATGAATGTCTCGTTGATCCTCAGGTACCACAAAATATATATTAATTTTATTTTATGACAATTTCTGTAATAATATTTTATGAAAATTGGATCGTATGCCGATAGGAAGTTCCTGGTATGGGTTTCCACATCACTCAGCCTGGTTCCTCTGTGGCAACATCACTGATAGATGGAGAATCAAAGCCAAAACATGTACTGCTTCTAGAAATTAAGGTTGTTTTGGCCAATTGCATTGAATAATATTATATCAAACATGTATTGTTGATATTTGACACTGATACCTTCTTGTGCAGGGAAATCAATATCGCCCAACTAAGATACCACTACACTCAGTGAGGCCTTTTGAGTATGCCGAGGTAAGTTTGAGTGTAATATAATTATATCTAGTTTACGTATTGTTGAATCATTCAATATTCTTGGAATGGAACAGGTCATATTGAAGGATGTGGCTGATATTGATTGCAATGATCAAAATTCAATTCTTGAACATCTGGACGAAGTGGTAATCTTAGTATCCCTTGCTTAAAACTGGCAATGAAATGCAAGATTCTTTGTTTTCTTCTTTTAGTTATTTTTTTATGACTGTAGTTCTTGGGTGGCTTTATGCTATGCCTTTGCAGCAACTATGCACTAATAAAATTATGTTGTAGGTCAGAAATATGATTGACAAATCTATTGAAAAAGGGGGAAGCAGATCAGAGGCCAAACTTCCACTAGTTAGAATAAAGGTAACGACTTCTTTGAATTTCCAAATTCCACTACGAATAAAGCTGATTCTCACATAGATGTATCACTGTTTGCATATCTCCTGCTTGGAGTTCTTTGTAAGTTTGCATTTGTGCACACCACACACATGCATGCACATAAGTCTATGTTTTATATGACCATATCTATATCATAGTTTTGAATAGGGACGAGCAGCATAGGTGGGTTTGTATCATCAACCCAATGTAATTGTTTTATTCTGCTTTCAGATTTGTTGTATTAGGCATTTATTGTACAGAGCAATCCATTTCTAAATCTACTATTTAAAAAAGGGGAAAAACCTTGTTTGATTAGGTTTTTTGATTGATAATAGGTTGATTACTCTGGATTTATGACAATAAATCCTCAAAGGTTTGGGCAAAAGTATGTGGGGAAGGTACCTTCAACTTGTCACTTGTCTTACATTGGAAATTTCAGATGAACTTTTATCAATTGTGGATTGAATGTTTTATGATTCTTTAGGTTGCAAATCCTCAAGACATTCTCATATTCTCAAAAGCTTCTAAAAAAGGTCACCGTGAAGGTAACTTACATCACCTAGATAGATTCTAGTGTCTCTTTCTTCCTCTTGTATAACATACTTCCAGGCGGATTATGCTCCCTACTAGGACTGGGCTGAAAACCTGATACCTGATATCTGAACCCGATCCCATATGTTTTAGCCTGAACCTGGCCTGAAACTTGAATAACTACATTGATATATGGTCTTAATCAGGTTCATTGCTTAATTTCAAAACATAATATACCTGGTCAGACTCTTTTTTACCTATCCGTAACTACACTAGGAGCAATACAGACAGGAATGATAGAAATGTGATTTGATTATGTTTGTCTTTTTGGACAAATGCTACAAATCCTATGGATACATGTACTCTGTCTTCGATAGTAATCAATCTATTTTTTCCCTCTATATTTCTACATGTTACCCTAGGGTTTTGTTATACGCTTTCCACTATATTTATACAGGTTCAATAGAGAGTACAGCATCTGCCCTGTCCTTCAATGCCTTGTTCCTAACATTGCAACTGCTTTTGACTGCTTGGCTTCCCTGGAACCATCTTCCATTTTTCAATCCTAACTGGGTTATCTTCTTTTGCTTCCGTTCCTGCTTTTGACTGCAGTTCTTAGATATATTGGTCTGCCCTTAAAAAAAAGTAAAATAAAAATGAAGCAAAATAGAAGCTAGTTTTTATGTCAGGGTCCTCTTTGTCATTTCCACATTCATACTACCCTGGTTATATCATTAGAGTTTTTCTACAATCTTGAAGCACTCCAAAATGCAAATATGCAGTTCATATTATTAAAAGACACTGTACAGTCTCCTGCATAGAAACACCTAGATATAAAAATACACTCTACAATAAAACTGAAAAGACCTACCAATTATGCAATCATATAAGAAAGTTTGTTGGACACCATTAGTTCCCAATTTTGGAGCTCTCTATGTGAACCCTTAAAAATGAAACTTATTACTTTGGTATTTGAATAGGTATTGTTACTTATTATAATTAAAGCCTATGAAGTTGGACATCCTAGACAAACTTTACTTATCAATGAAAGCAGGTTGCACCAACTCAATGAGAATTTGAATCCACAATTGCTATGATTGGTTCCGGATGAATATAATATACTACACAGTGTGGGATGTCACTGCATATCAATGCTTCTGCTCTATTGGAATTTGATTTATATTTCCTTGGGTTGTTGAGAAAACAGGAGTCAAGATAAAACGAATGTGAAAATTTTATTTTACAAATAGAAATTGAAATTGGGGTCAATGAAATCACATATAAAATACAGTGTTATGATTTTCCGTTTTATTCCTTATTCATATAAAATATAGTGTTGTGAGGAGCTCTCTTGTACTTTTTTCGTTCTTTGGGAGATTAGTTGTATGTTCCGGGCAGAATGCGTTTTTCCTCCATTTAGGATATTGTGGCTGGTTGCTCTTTTTGATTGGGTTATTGTTTTTGTTTTTTGTATTCTCGCATCTCGTGCACTTCTTGTGTGCGTTTTGATTCTCGTTAATAAATAAATTCTCTTACTTATAAAAAATATATATATAATAATGTTTGTTTTCTTCTTTAACTCTCCCAAAATAAACAATAAAAACTTCTTTCTTTCTGTTTTACTGTAGCCAAATTTGACGATGCTGAGCGTCTTCGACCAGAAGAACTAAATCAACAAAATATAGAGGCTTTAGTTGCGGAGAATAACCTGGTAAATAGCATAGCTTTATTTTGTTCATTGTAGTCTAAATTATGCAAGTTACAGAAAACACATTATCTTAAAACTTATACACACTGGCTGATTACTGATGGGCAACAGTTGCAATAAGATACACAAGTGAGATTTGTAGCAATTATTTAGGGCTCTACATTGGCATGGCGTCTATTTTTATATGCATTATTTCGCCAAATGTTTCTTGAACAAAATAGTTAGTAGTAATGTAGAAGTTGAAATTGAGCATTAAACTTCATGTTTATACATTGCCAATTTCTTGAAAATATTTACTGATTGTGTAGAAAATGGAAATCGTTCCAGTCAATGATTTGGATGTTGCATTGCACAACTTTGTTAACAAGGAGGACAAGATGGCCTTTCATTCATGTGTCCAATACAATCTTGATGAAACACGAGTAAGCATTACATATTGTTAGTTAATATAAGTATGAGCGTCAGTATCTTTTTATTTACATATTGTTAGTTAATGTAAGCGTCAGTATATTTATTTATTTATTTGATTTAATTATAATATTTATGTGAATATTGGAGGGTGTCCCTGAGTTGTTATCTGTGTCACGTATTGTATATGTGTGCTAAAGCATTATTTATTATCTTCTTACACAGAACAAAATCGCTCAGGAATCAGACATCCTAAAGTTTGAAGAGGAAGATATTATCCTTAAAGTAGGAGAGTGCTTAGAGGCAAGTAAAATTTATTTTTATTTTTTGTACATTTTCTTTTATTTCTATGAAATGCATGTGGTTCAAATCCTCGTTGGAGATTGCCTTGGTGCTGACACTTGAGCTTGTGTGTTATATAGGCACTGTGAAGCAGATTTTCATGGAACACTAAGGAACTTTTGGACAACAAACCCATTATTTGAATTATTGATGTCACTATAATAATGGAAAATGTAATTAAGACTTTATGCTCATAAAGTATAAATTGAGGCAAGCAATATGTTTCCATGTTTTCCTTGTGGGGCGCATCAAATTCATAGTTAACGTCCAACTATACTGATGAAGGAGCATCAAAAATTAAGTTCATTCATATATTTACAATTGATTTGGTCATTTGAAGCCCCTTCATTACAACATGAGAAACTTTGTCAATTTTAAGGGCATATATATATATATTTTTTGGGCCCAAAAGTATATAGTTATGCGTTGGCAAAGTTCATAAAAAAAGTGCTAGGCATCATTCATCTTCATGTTTTTTTTGTCCGTGTGAATGAATGATTTTTGAAATGTAGATAAGTAGGAACTTGCTGCACTCACTGGGAATGTTTCATAGCAAGACTCACTTAATTCCCTTTCCCCAATGTATTGTGTTATGAAAATGAACTGGTTATAATTTATAAAAGGTAACTAACTACCGATGGCTGGATAATTTTTTGTCAGGAACGTGTCAAGGAAAGGTCCGGCCGCTCCAAGGGAACCAAACAGTTTATGTCCGATGCACAGTCCTTGGAGGTACTACTACATTTGATTTGCTGCTAAAAATTGGATTAAGATTTGTTTCTTCATTTTTTGTTTATTTTATTTCACCAGTCTTATTTGATTGTCCAATATGTATCCATTTTTATAAGTTATGTCCATGTTTTCATATTCATACAGGATGTAAGAAGTAAAAATGCCTCAGGAATTGGTAGTGCCGTTTCCTTTAGTGATGATGAGGATGCTACCCAGATGTTTAGCTCAAAAACTACCACCCGAGGCAGAAAAGGGTCATCAGCAACTTCGAGATCTTCTCATGGTGCTTCTGAGGCACAGAAAGTTAAAGCGTCGACTAGAGGAAGGGGAAGGGGAAGAGGCAGGGGTTCAAGTAACCTGAAGCAGACAACACTTGATTCAGCTTTAGGCTTTCGCCAGTCTCAAAGGTTTTTCTGTTCTCGAATTGCGAATGTATATTAGATCTATTGTCAGGGTAAAAAATATTGAGTCAGTGATTCATTACGGAAAAATTGGCATATTCCAAAATTATAATTTTTATCTTAAGAATTTTCTATATTTAAGGCAATGTTTTATTGCAGATCTGCATCAGTTGCAGCAGCAGCTGCAGTTCAGAGTATTGCTGATGACGAGGATCACATAGATTCTGCTTCAAGCAGTGAAGTAGACAAATATGATATTCATGAGGTCCATAAAAGTTCGGTATGGTTTATTTATTGATTCACTTGATTTCTCATGTTTACGTTAATACTGTGCATGGATACATGCAAGGAAAAGGGGATGTGCAGGGACTGCACATGCATGTGTGCATGGATACATACATACATGTATATATATGCACATATCAGGAAAAAGAAATGAGCAGGGACTGTAGGTTCCTTCTGGGCAGTCCCAAGCATGAGTGGTGGCCCTGGTGGGTGAGCCCTACTTTTTATTATTAATTAATTAAAAATTATTCATGGAACTCACTCACTTGTGTCTTGCATTGGCTGCACAAAAGAAATCTGCAATCTCTATAGGTTCCCTTTAACCATGCTCTCTCTCTCTCTATCTCTCTCTCTGACACACACACACACCCCTTTTTGGACCAATCTAACAAGTACAGACATACTAGTTTTACGCCAAATTGTACAATCTGTCAATTCATTGCCATGCTGGAAATTGGGCCAAAACTCAAAATCTCTATTTAAAAAATATTTTTTACAAGGAAAATGAGGAGAGTCCTTCAGCCAAAGGACGGAAAAGAGCTGCCCCAAGAGGAAGGGGTAGAGGTTCTGCCTCGACCTCTAAGCGTGGACGAAAATCAGATAACTCTTCAGTTCAGAGATTGCTTATGAGTAAGGATGATGACGATGACGACGATGATGAGATGCCAAAAAGAATTAATAAGTCTCAGCTTCCGGTAAGTCATGTTCTTTATAACCTAATGTATCTATTTGTGGTCATTTCCAATGCCTGTTGAGTTTCTGTTCCTAAAATTGTTTATTCAACTGCTGTTTTTCCGTTTAATTCAAGAATAAAAATTCACTCATTTGAGACAATAGCCACTTCTATCTTTATCCAGATAACTATACTACATGTTACATGCCTTTGTGTCTATGTTGTTCTGTTTGAAGCATCCCTAACAAGAAAATCTTATTCCCAAACCCACATGTCATGGCCGTGACACATTTTTTACTCTTTGTTTTATCCCTACTTTATCTCAACATTAATGCAAAAAAAGCTTCAAAAATTCAAACTTGAAGTTTTCTCTTTTGGAACTTTTTTTTTGTCTTAAATGATTTTATATAACAAATTTGAAGAAACATTATTTGGGTGTGATTTATCAATGCTTTGATCTGTCACATTAGATGGTCAAGATTTCTAAAATTTCATTAGGCCTAGAATAACCGGTACAAGTTTTAACATTAATGAATTTCATTTGTTCAGCATTTCCTCCTTATGTTGTCTGGGAGTTTTGTTGTTGTAGACTTCCTTTTGGAATGGTCATGTAATTATATTTATGAATCCAGATTTCTTTCAGTGTTCTAAGTAATACAAGAGCCTGTAATCATGTCAACAGTATAGTTGAGGATCTCTAGCACTACAAACGTACAAACCCATAAATTGAGGGTTCTGTTAAAATGTACTTCTCATTCCTGTTAAGAAATTTGAAGTTGGAATATACTGCATTCCCCACTCCATTGTTTGCAGGTGACGAGAAATTATGGTGCCCTGAGGAGATAACCATCAGTATGATCTACATCTCTTTGAAAATGATGCTCGGTGATTTTTCTTCCTGTGCCACTTTTTTCATTGTTCTCTGCGGGGCAGTTAAAGTGAGATGATTAGCCAAATGTACATTCTGGCATTCTGCAGTTGGTCTTTTTTCCCTTTTTCTTTGCTACAAGTGTTGAAGGTCATTGCTAATTTTACATGTGCTGGACCATGATTGTAGAGTTCAAATATTCGTAGCCGCTAGCTATCTTGTGAGCACCTGGATTGTGGAGTTCAAACATTCTTAGTTGAAGGTCATTGCTAATTTTTACATGAGCTGACAACTCAGTGCCTTCTGAAACTCATGATGTATGTATATGCTGTATAAGGAGGTGGTTGCTCATATTTCCTCTTCAGCGACCGATTCTATATTGAATAGACACGAATGTATTAGGCCATTTTCTCATTAAGACAAAAAGTGAGGCTTCTTCTTTACCCTCATTCCCAAGTTCGGCGCATGGTTGTCAAAAGCGACGGTTGAGCGTCTGAGCGCTTAGGCTCTTCCGAAGTGAAACGGGAAAAGTCGGTAGAGAAGCGTCCATAAAGCATTGCAAGTAACGCTTTTAGTGTTTTTTGATCAAATAAATGAAACATGTAAAAAGGGTACCTTTGTGTAAATAGCCTCATAAAACATGCAAAACTGTTGGCTTTTATTTTCATTTGCATTTTTAACCATGCTCTATGTGAATTCTCTATTTTAGGTAAAAGTTATTTTAAGGAGTTACTTTTATCTTATCTATGCTCTCTATTTTGTATTCTTGACAATTTTAAATATTTTATTTTAATATACTTTTGCAGCAGGAAAATAAATCCATGGCTGCACTGCAACCAAAGGCACAATAATAATAATAATAGTGACCGAACAACACACAATCAAAGGAACCCAGGTTTAAATCGTATTCACTTCAGTGAGATGGTCATGGTCCATCCCTGAGCTCAACTGCAGTATCAAAACAAGGAAGTAAGTGCAGTTGTACAGACGGCCACACCCTCACAAAAATATGTTTGTTGGGGGCGAGCCCGCAAAATGTAGTACTAGTTGATGATGGTGAATGCTAAGAAGGGTCAGGTGGGTTGGAATTGGGGATGTTAGTTCTGGCAGGCGGGGCTGGAGGGATGGTTTTCCGGCGACGAGTGGTTGGAGTTGTTATTCGGTGGCTGATATGGTTGTCGACATTGATGCACAAGCCTGATTTTGTATCGGAGATGGAGACAGATCAGTGAGGAATTATATCGAACAGTTGGAAGGCACAGCAAGTGACAAGGTGACGGGGAAATCCAGTCGTCGCACGCCAAGGTCGTCTGATCCAAGCTGCACACACCAAAACCCTGCTTGCGCCCCCCCGAAAAAACCAAACCCCAACACGAAAAACACTTTTGCCCGATGCCCTGCACACCCAGGGAGAGACAGGTAAGTGAAGCAGCCATCCTCGCCGTGCGAACCTCACCATCGCCGCCAAACAGAGCATAAAAGCAGGTAGATGGAAATTGCCCAGATCAGGCCATGAGACGGTGAGGAGGATTAGCGTTTAGTTCGTCAAGAGAGAAGGAGGTATGAGCGTGAGCTGTAGCGTCATCGTGAAGCAGGGAAGAAGACGAAGGAGGTGACGAGGCGATGAAGACGACACTAACAAAATAATTAAATTATTGATAGCGAGCGTGGACAGCTCGCTAGATTTTGCGAGTTACTTAATTTAGAGAGTCATTTAAGGAGGTGACCGGAGATGCTACCGTTTGTATTTTACTCGGTAGAGAGTCAAATAGGGTGTCGGTTGGAGATGCTCTAAATCCTCGCTCGCTTTGTTGCTTTGATTTGCCATGATTGAGCGTAACCTAGGAGGGCCTCGGCAATGGCTATGGCTTCTGCTCTTTAGTAATTGGTAAATCTTTAGGTGATGAAAGTAGTGTTACTTTGTTATCTAAATAATATTATCTAATTATATATAATTATTATTTATGATTTTAGATATTTTTAGAAGATATTTATTATTATAAAATTAAATTATTTTTTATAATTTTTTTGAGTTAAAAATGTTATAAAAATTTAATTTAAATTAAAATTATTCATACGAATATATTTAATAAAAAATAGTAACAGTATGCGAATGAATGAAATTTCATTCACAAATGCATTAGAAAATGAAATATCCTATACTATTTATACCTAGGATACAATTTTAAAATTTAATATTGCAAGATGAGAGGCAATAATAAGAACTGAAATTACTTTTTCATTTATCTCATGCCTTAAAAGATCCTTTTCCCGATGGAATATCCCATTTCACCTGGGTTATGATTTCAAATTTTAACTACCATGGAAATTGAATACAATAATAGATAGATCGTATCCTGCTAGGGCGTGCAGCACCCTAACCTCAATGATCCTTGGCGACCCTTTGCTATCGATTTGTCCTCTCCGAACCACGATAATGTCATTACGCACGCCCTTCTGTCAGTCATCCCTACCCTTTCCACTATAATCTCACGCAGTAGGTTACCCACTTTAATAAAGTTATGATAATTTTTACTTTAATTAACCCACGATTTGAAATGGGTCTATAATTTGATTAATTGATTTAATTATCAATATGTATACTTAGATTAATTGAGTTTTGATATAATTTATTATTTTGTTTAACTTGTTGAAAAACTATAGATTAATTCACAAATTTTTCAATTTATAAATTAATTATTATGTACTTTGTGGAATTAAAAAATTAATTTGTATGTATAAGATTATTTCGTATATGGTTGTGTTACTGTTTTCATGGGATTTGTATACTTTTTTCAGTTACATTATACTTTGGCTCTTTTATTGATGCTATTGCAAGCTGTCTGGTCTTTTATTAATGGTTTTGGTTTTGTGATGCTTTAACAAGTAGGAAGGATCTTTAAATTAAAACCAAACTAAATCATTAAGTCTTAATTTTAATTAAACGAGATTAATTATATAAATTAAGATAAATGTAAATTTATATTTAATGAATTTTTCTTTTTCAAACATTCTTATTAATAATCATATGTTTTTTTAAAAAATTAAATAATTTCATATCTCATGACCATTTACATGAAAGTTATTTTTATCTTCCTCTGTTCTTAAATAGTAATAGAATATTTATATCCACGTTTGACCCAAATCAAATCAAGTGTCTCAAGTTATAGCATCACATTTGTAGGATTTACTAATCAAATCAAGTGTTACATCACTTCATTAAAAAATAAACATTTTATTAATTTTAGATTTAAAACTTTCATAGATTAAAAGAGTATCCTAAAATTATCTATCTGCTTAGTTTATTGATGTTTGAAAATTTATTTCATCATTAATTTATATGGTCAAATAAAATGTAATCAAAGGTTTTTTGAGAGAGAGAAAATGTTAGGAAAGGTAACACTAGTGAAATAGGAGAAAATCCCGGATCCATCTTCACTCGGGCAACTGAATGTTGAAGGCTAAATTATCTTTCCTTGTGTCTGACAATGAAGATGGCAATTCTTTCAACTGGAGTTGAAGATTAAACTACTGAATTCAGAAGCTTGATATGATAATCTGTTCATTGATTTAATGATTCTATTTGCTATCATTTTATTTTTTATATAACCAAAAGAAAAGAAGATATTATGCATATGCTCACCAACTAGTTTATTTGGGAAGCTGTATGGCCGTGGAAAGCATTACATGATAATCAAGTCATATATCATTTGGATCAAAAGACACCCAATCCCACCCTGGTAGAGGGGAAAAACAATTTGTTACTCAAATCATGTACAGAGAAAAGGAAGCTACGCGTGCATTTTCAAGGAGTTGTAATAAATTTCCATTCGAGATTTGTATTTCCTGCTACGATAATGGTCTTTGAAAGCCACCATATTCAGAACTCCAAGCCAATATCTAAAAATGGAAATGCATTTTTCATTGTTGTAGGGTTCCCCTTTGATCAATGTGAAAAAAGAAAAAGAAAAATAGGATTTCGCCTTCAATACAGATTCTCATGCACTTCATTTCTACCGGAGGTAAACTTTTTGGGTTGCATTTCTCGGAAATTTGCATTCACTGATAATTTTCTCCTGCATGTAAATAAAAAAAGAAGGAACTTACTTCTTGCAATTTTGTCGATTAAAAATGTAAGTCTTTCTTTTGAACTGCAGTGATCTTCATAAGAACAAAGAGGACTCTACAACAACAGCATAAAACAGCCAATCTGATCACATCCAGATAAAGTATAACAAATGCAGATTTTGAGGTTTGTCCTTTAGGATTGTTTGCCCTTTTTGGATTGTTTGTCCTTTTGGCTATGACAGTAAATATGAAAAGACAACCAAATATGAAAATAACTAAGTGAAAACATGTGAAAGACTGTTTTTCATACAAACAATCAGCTGGATTTGTATAATATTCACACCAGCATTCCAAACAACTGACAATTGGACTATAATGTTTTAGCAGAATGCAGGGTCAGAAATTGTTTATGCAATTGGATTTATTTATATGGACATCTTTATATATATTATATATATATATATCAAGCTTCTCTAAATACAATATGCTATGATAATTGACAGATGACAATTAAATATAAGCAAGAATTGAGATGACTAATAATTGACATGAAAGTCTTTACCATTGGGCCAATCGGTCCTGTCTTCCCAGCTTTTTGGATGACACCTCTTCTCGTCAGATTTTGATGTCGAACCTTACAATCAACAGAAGGATCTTGGTACCCAGCTTTCTGATTTTCAGTGGTTCTTCCTATTGCATTCTCCTTCCCAGCACGCGGCATTCTCCGGAAACTGCTAACTCCAACTTTTGGCTTGTTCTTGGTTGTAGTAGTCAATAGATCTCTCTCATTGACTCTGTGAGCCTTCTTATGAACAGTTGGGTGTAAAACCTGCATAAAGGATATTTGCTCACATTTCACTTTCATGATGATAGCATAAAGAATTAGAATATCACTCTTTTACAGATCTGATCCAATTTTCGAATCAAAAAAAAAAAAAAAAAAACCAGTAAATTTGAAACGGACGAGCGTGAAGTTCATATAATATACCTGTCTGTGAAAGGGTTGAGAAGTCAGGAAATAAAACTGAATAAAGTTTATATAATCAACCTACCCCCACCTTTTTTGCAACATCCTTATAAGGGAGCTTTGCAGTACGAGCTTTACTTTGAAAAGTCCTGCCCTCAACTATTCTAGCCTTTGACAAATTTGTAACGTTTACTCTATTTTTAGCTGCTCCAGACATTCCGGTAAATTTTCTACAATCCAGACCTTGATCCTTCTTCTGACCATTCCTTGTTGTGCTATTAGCATCATAAAGAAGACTTGTTGATGAACCCACACTGGACTTACCTGAAGAATATTTACGAACTTCACTTTGTCCACTATCATTGATTGACCCTCTTGATACTTTCCTTGTAACATTCCTATTATCAACGCTTTGATCCTTCTTTTGAAACTCTTTGGTTTTGGTATTGACATCATGAAGAAGGCTACTTGATGAACCCACACTAGACTTGCTTGAAGAGTGCATATGAGCTTTACTTTGCCCACCATCATTGAGCTCCACTCTAGATGCTTGCCTTGTGATATAACTATTCCTAATGTTCATCCTCAGAATCGATAAGAGTCCACTTGTCTTAGTGGAATTTCTATCACTTGTTATTGCAGTAGAACTTGAACTAGCTTTTATATCTCCAAAACTGGATACTGGTATGTAATTGCTTGGTACTACATTTTCTCCTGTACTGCTTTGACAAACCAAACCTGCTTGCACATCACAAGTTCCTTTTGTATTTCTACAGCTTGATTTAGATTTTCGTTCCTCACAGGGGCCTGTGTCTGCACAGGAGCTATTTTTTCCATTTAAAGTTTTCTCTGTGTTTTTCTTGTCCAATGCAAGAACACAAGTGTTTCCTGTCACCCAATTCCTGCTTTTGTAGTGTTTTCCCCTTGATTTAGAGACCGAAGAGGGAAGCTTTGGTGATGACAGCCCCTGGGACTCAAAATCTGCATTCCCGACACCAGAATGCGAAAACATGTCTTTTAACTGAACTGATGAACATTGATGAAACCTGAAAATTATGTGAGCTAAGTCATCAACCAGAACAGTACAACAAAGGAAAAAATTACAGTAAGTGAAAGGAGTGGCTTACGGGTGGCTTCTGCGGAACCAATCATCAGTGCTGCAATGAAGAAATGAACACGACCATTAGCATTTTTAGTCTTATTCTTGTTTTTTTTCTTGTTTCTTATGTTTTGTATACCATTGGAAAGGAACAAAAAAAAACATAACTTGAACTTAACCAGTTTAAGGAAACTTACGGCTCTTGGTGCACGGAATTGGCTTCCAAAGTTAGATCAACCCACATGGGTGCTTCAATTTCTTCCTGCATTTCAACCAGCAAGCAAGCGTATTTGGGGTTGGGAAACAACAAAAAGAAAGTTGTTGAGCTAAGCAAAATGAAGAAAATCCAGCATAAAGTCTCAAACTAAAGAAAAATATCAGACAAAAACTAGAACTCATACCCACATGCTTCTGTGTGTGTGTGAGAGAGAGAGAGAAGATGAAAGGATTTTTTTAAATATCTTAAATTTCTACAGACCTTTGTCGTGATTGAACCAGACAAGTTAACCAAAATAAACTTACATTACATCAAACCAAAGACTAACTGGTTGAAAATCTAAATCCAAACATAAGGAACAAATTACATGAAACCCATCTTCAGAAAAATAAAATCAGAATCCAAATCGGTGTCTCACTATTACAAAGAAACACATCATCAACTCCATAAACAATTGACCCTGTGGTCTGTGACACACCAAAACCCCCCAATAACTCCCTAAATCAAGAAACCCAGATTTAAAAGAATTATATAGAGAAGTGGGGGGGGGGGGGGGGGGTGCGGCAATGAAAAAGAAAGAAAGAAAAGAGATGCAAGCAAAGGATCACGGAAAAAGATGTTTACCAGATAAGCCCAGTGACTTTTAGTTTTCTTGGGAGCCATTTCTTGCTCTTTCGCCATTGTAAACCTAATATCAGAACAGCCTGGGAAGAAGGTTCGAATCGAAACATCAATTCGAAAAGGAACCAATACCTACGTTTGGTTGTCATGCGACGAACGCGGCTTCGATTCCTCCATGATCCGATCGCGCGCTGTCTCTCTCACTCACTCACTCACTAGGTTTACTATTACGTGTGCCCCTCCCAAGGTTAATGAAAAACGGGAAGATTGTACTTGTAGTCACCGGAAAGTGTGTTCTCTCTCTTGGTTTTTTTACCGTTGGACATTTCAAAATTTTATACTAATGACAACAGGTCCATTATAAATTTATAAATAGTTTTATAATTTTGTTAAAAATAAAAACTTAAAATAAAATTTAAAAATAAATTTCTAAAATTTAATAGATTATTAAAAATTCTTTAAATAATTTTTTAATACATTTTTTTACCGTACATATACTTTTAACTGGATATAATTATAAAAAAAAAGAGATAATAAAAAAAATATAAGTTTAAAAAATAAAAATAAAAAAATAAAAAATAAATAAATAAATAATATCAAATAATATATTATTTATTTTTTAAAATAAAAAAATATAAATTTAATGTGAATATCTGCGCTGTACATAAGAATATAATAAATAAAATTTATTATTGTGCTTTGGTTTTTTTCCTTCCTATTTTAATCAACCATTCTAATTGATGCTATTTTGTTCTGGAAACCGTAGGTATAATCTTTACATAAAATTTGAAGTAGCCCACCCGAGGAAGATGTTTATCTAGCTTGAAATAAAATTTAATTTGTATATATGGAGGGGATAGCCAACAGAAGGAAAACGTCTATCTGGCCGATAAACCATAAAGCAAGTTAAGCAAAAAAAAAGTCAAAAGAAAAAACATATACAAATTACTCATGTTGGATGATATTTTGTACCCATTACCCTCCTCCCAATTAGTGGGAACCCATTGGTCTAGGTCTAATTTAACAAGTCAAGCGTTATGGTATACCTTCTATTTAATAATGTTTTCAAGGTAGATTTTCTAAGTCTTTAATTTAGCTAATTAAATTAAATTTAATATTTTCTCAACTCATAGGATTCCTTATAAATTTTTAATTTTTACCTCAAGCATGTATATTTAATCCAATAGAATGGTATATAATTGAAGGAATACTAACCTAAAAGCTATTTTGAAGATTGAACAAACTCCAATCACCAATAATTGGATCTCCAAATCTCATCTTTCTCTTCCCACACACACGATTCAAGTGAAGAACAACCTTCCTCTTTCTCCTAAATGCCCAACTTATATATTATTGCTTTTTATTTATTAATAAATCACAAAAATCCAATAATTAGCCTCCTAGGACCTGAACTCCAAAATAGGCACAATTACAATTAAAATGCTAGTATTAATGAGCATATCACCATTCAAATGTCCTCATCCCTAAATAACAACTAATTCACAAGGTCACTAGAAAATATGCCAAAAATACAATAAATCCACAAAATTAGACTTTTGAAGCTCTTACTCCAAATTAGGTCCAATTACTATCAAAATACTCATATCGATGGTCAAGATTACTGTCTATATGTTTTCATTCTCACATAATGGCTACCTTATAGAGTCACCCAAACATGGGTCCTTACAGTCATGGCTACCATTTCAATAATCATTTAAAGACTTAATTGGTAGCTTGAGTCTAGATTTGTTGGTGATTAAGTTTAGCTAACTATCATAGTGATCTAGATAATTTTGTTACTAAGTTGATATTTGTTTTAAAAATTAACGAGTTATTAGGCTCTCATTTG
This sequence comes from Taxillus chinensis, assembly GCA_023512835.1. Taxonomy (NCBI): domain Eukaryota; kingdom Viridiplantae; phylum Streptophyta; class Magnoliopsida; order Santalales; family Loranthaceae; genus Taxillus; species Taxillus chinensis. The sequence goes on from CM042091.1 coordinate 46,129,374, forward strand.
TCAGAGGAATCATTTTTGTTGCCAGACATTACAAAGCATGAGAAAGTTACAATTACAATAGATAATATAACAAGCCCAGCTCATACATTGCTTCAAGTTCAATGTGTTGACCAGAAGAATCTTTGTGTTACCAAAGTTTTGTTTGTTTCTTTACTTGTGAGATGCATCAACGAAGTTAGTATTGAGATAGTGCTATATAAAAAAATATCTAATCCTAATTATGTAAATACTTTTTTAATTAATTGAAATATATTTTATTTAAATATTTATTTGATTACATTCTTGTACTTTCGTATTTGACTAAGCATCAACATATCATTACTTATTAAAGTTTATTACTGGGTATGTGTAGGATATATACAGTAAATCTACTAATTAGACTAAATATAAAATTAGTTCACAATCAGTATGTAAGATTATGATGCGGACTATTTTAATAGCGAGTGTAATTTAATCTATGATCATTATAAAGAGTTTATAAATAGTAACAACCAGTATGTAATTATACATATTGAACAGAACTATGATAGAATAAGTTCTTCAACTAATACCTGTTGCAATGTATATAGAACTTTATATTTTATCATTGGATGACTGATTTATAAATTGATCTTATTTCAGACCGTTTAATTAACTCATGTCTATAAATTTTTTCTTTTAATTTATCAATGAGTGAGAGGCTTTGAGCTTTAAACACATTGATATCTTGGAGATATAATATTATAGATAGTGGATGAGTCAAGTCAGGTACGTAAAATCCATTGTGTTGTTGTGCAAAGAGTATGATATTCTCATGTTATTTAATTTAGGATTCTTGCATGAATCAAATGCTTATAACTATATTAGATATAATTTATTATAAATTCTAATTCGTAATTGGATCACGAATAGGTCGTCCATTGGAAAATGAATGATTATAATTAAATAGATTAAACAGAATCTATTTAGACATATCTTTAATTATGAATATAATAGTGAATGATCATATTACATGACAATCAGTTATATCGACGAACAAATCTTTTTTGTGAATTCTTGTAATTATATTTGCTTAATCTTAAAGTGCGATTTTAGCCCTTGGTCATGACTCAGAGTAAAACTAATAAATAATAATTTAATTGATTAATGAGATAAATTAATAAAATATTATTTATTAGAGCTTCGATTAAGTAGGTTCATTTAGTTCCTCTAACTACTATTGTTTATTCCTGTATGGAATATTGGATTATTGTAAGATAATTCTTTAGTTGTGTTTAAGAGCTAATAATTTAAAATATGTCAATATATATATTTAAGACTTAAATATATATTGCATAGTTATTTATTAAATTAAATTAAATAAATAATAATAATAAATATCTTTATTCATTTAATATGATTAAATGAATAATTATATTATTTATTTATTTCATAAATAAATAATTTTAGATAGTTATTTAATTAGCTTTAATGCACAATAATTATATTATTTAAAGAATTTAAATAATTATGAATATTGTATATTATTATTAACTGAAGAGGGGTATGCATAATAACACTGAAACAACCGTATGTATATAAATAAATGCACAGTCTTTTATGTTAATGAGGGCGTGAAATTGTAAACAACTAAAAGAGATAGAGCAATAGGTGACGACCGGCCCTAGAAGATGTGGTGTTTCTATTCTTTGATCCAAAGGTGCCACAACCCTTTACTCCATGAGAAGGTGAATAATAGAGAAGGCTAAGTGGTGATTACATCCAGGAGGCTACGAGGACAATCAAAGGCTGATCGTGACTTCATTCTTGATGGAAAAAAAGAGGGTTCTTACTTCAACATTCTTGAGGTTGTTTTTTCTTTATTATCTTCATTAAATTAAATCAATTGATTCATATTTAGATTTTAGTATTTGTTTACCAGAATTAAAATTTTAAAAATTCGTTTTCACTATGATTAATTGTTAACCCTGTTATGGCATTCCAACGGCTAGGCTTATAAATGAATTGAGCCGAGTGAGCTTAGTCAAGTTCGAGCTAAGCTTTACAATAATCAAGTCGAACCGAGTCGAGTCATGCCGAGCGAACTTAGTTGAGCAGGTATCGAGTGAGCTACGAGTATGTTATTTATTTAAAGGCATATGTTGGATAAATTTATAAATGATTCGATCCAAGTCAAACTTATACACAGGGCTGGCCCTGGATTTTGGGTGGCCCTAAGCTGAGTTTTAGATTGGGGCCCCTCTAAGATGAATCTACGTGTGTTACATGCTGTGTAGACGGGCCATAGGACGGACGACTATTGGTGACTGGTGATTGGTGTTTGGTGGTATCGTGAGGTGAGGAGAGGTGGAGATCCAGAGGACCACAGGCCAAAGCGGTGAATCCGAAGGAGGAGAGAGAGAGACTGAAGATGGAGGGGCGATATTGTCGAGATGGACGACAGTCGATGGCGGCCGCCAGTTGAGTATGGGGGGGGGGGGGGGGGGGCGGCTCCATTTCCGACAGAGCACGTAGCAGAGTCGGACTAGATGAGAGGGAAGAGTGCCGGTGCAGGCTTCCAGAGAAGAAGGGACAAAGGCCTTTGCGTTTGCCGATCGGATTGGGGAGGTGCGACACGCGACTGCAGGATGAGAGACTGAAGACTGCATGTGCGTGCGTCGTGCTGATAATAGTTAATACCAAATTAAATTATGGGGGCCCCAAAAATTGGGGGCCTTAATCGATCAGCTTAGGTTGCAAAAGCCTAGAGCCAGCCCTACTTATACAATAATCAAACTTAACCGAATTGAGCCGAGCTTATACAATATGGAGCTTGAATTTGAATCAAATGAATATTTAACAAGCTATATTGAATCAAATGAATATTGAACTAAGTGTATTGGCCAATTTACATGCCTAAGAGCATCTCCAGTAGTAGCCAGCTAAAATGGTTAGCTAAAGCTATAATTAGCTTGTTACAGTAGTATTTTAGCTGACATTACTTCAACAGAGTACATCTATTTTTTTTGCTTAACTATCTTTTTTTCCAATCTACCCCTATTCTCCAAATCCCTAATTTATTTTCTATTATCACTTACACACTCTCTCTCTCTCTCCCGACTATTTTATCTCTTCAACACGCTCCCCTCTTTCCCTCATCTGAGATGAGTCATCTCACCTCGTCGTCTTCCACACTCCCGGTCCAGGAGCGCTGCGGACTTCATGCTCTGGTCAGCAGGGTACCTCTACCGGTGGTCGGCGTCGGGGGAGGAGTAGTAATGATAGCGGTGGTGGTGGTACGAGAAGTGATGCTGGAGCTTGCCGAAGAGGAAGCAGTCGAGGCGTTTGTTGAGGTAGAGGGCGAAGGTCCGTACGAAGGCGGTGTAGTCCCAAGGGCTGGAGTTGGAGTCGTCGCGGAAGCTGGTGAGGTTGAGGATCTTGGCGCTGCGCTTCATGGCGTGGTGGACTTCCTTGGGGAAGTGGGGGTCACCGTCCTGGAAGACACGAAGGACGTGATCTTGCTGCCGTGCGCGACGTGGACGGAACCAAAAGCCGTCGCCGATCCGGCGATGCGGGAAGGGAGGAGGAGGGAGGGCATCGGGGGGGAGGGCTGGACGGGCGATGGGAGAGGAAGACGTGTGAAGATTTTGAAGGGTATTTTAGATTTTTAATAAAATTAGCTGATGTGGCATAGAAAAGCTAAAAAGCTATAAATTTAGGTAAATTTACCTAAATTTATTGCTATAGATGACAATATAGCTGACTATTGGAGATACATTTTAGGTAAATTTGGCTATAGCTGATGATATAGCTTACCTATTGGAGATTCTCTAAACGTATCTAGCAAAATTAAACAAAAACACAATCGGACGGCCACAAATGCGCGTACAAAATAGCAGGCAAATGATTATGGCGCGAAGCAACCGATTATTAAGTACACCACACGTGGCAAGACGAGATAGAATGTGGATAGAAAGATATAAGTCGAAATATTTTGAGGAAATGTGATTGGTTGAACTCGTACAAGAGAATCTCGACCACTAAATGCATCGCCACCCTCTTCTCCACATATATACTCATTGGTTCACACTCCTTCCCTGTCAACACACCTAGAGTCTAGACTTCAATTCTTCAGCCCCGCAATTTAAATATAGTTCTATGGCTTTAAAGCTCCAAACAATGGCTTCAACACTAATGGCAGCAGCAGCAAGCTCCAGTACTGCTCTAAGTCCATCCTCATTTCTGGGCCAAATCAGAATACCGAATGCCAGTAATGTTCTTGTTTCCATGGGAACTGGAAAATTCAGCATGGTAATCTCTCTCTCTATTCCAGATTGGCTTGTTAGTTAAATATATATACCGTATACAAACACATGATTAATGTAATTGTGGGGTTGTCTTAAAATTGGCAATAGGGAAAAGACTTATGGTATGGACCTGACCGTGTGAAGTACTTGGGACCCTTCTCTGCCCAAACTCCGTCTTACCTGACCGGAGAATTCCCCGGCGATTATGGGTGGGACACTGCCGGCCTATCAGCCGACCCGGAGGCCTTTGCAAGGAACAGGGCTCTCGAGGTAACCAAAATTATGGGTGGGAGTGGGATATGTGTGTGTGTGTCAATGCAATAGCAATACAACTACCGGTTTTATTTTATTTTTCTTTACGATGAATTTTCTGGTCCGCATGCATTTTTTCCAGGTTATCCACGGGCGATGGGCGATGTTGGGAGCACTGGGATGCATCACTCCAGAGGTCCTAGAAAAGTGGGTGAGGGTGGACTTCAAGGAACCGGTGTGGTTCAAAGCAGGAGCCCAGATCTTCTCGGAGGGCGGCCTGGACTACCTGGGCAACCCCAACCTGGTGCACGCCCAGAGCATTCTGGCGGTGCTGGGGACGCAGGTGGTACTCATGGGTCTGGTGGAGGGGTTCCGGATCAACGGCCTTCCAGGGGTGGGGGAGGGCAACAACCTCTACCCAGGAGGCCAGTACTTCGACCCACTTGGGCTCGCTGATGACCCGGTCACCTTCGCTGAGCTCAAAGTGAAGGAGATAAAAAACGGGAGGCTGGCCATGTTCTCAATGTTTGGCTTCTTCGTGCAGGCCATTGTCACCGGGAAGGGACCCCTGGAGAACCTGTTGGACCATCTTGTAGACCCTGTGGCCAACAATGCTTGGGTCTATGCCACCAAGTTCGTGCCTGGATCATAGAGAGAAGGCCAGGTTTGTCGTGTCTATTGTGCAAGTAGTAGAGGGGTGCTTTCTTAGGCTTGCAGGGTCAGAGGAGCTGGGAATTACAACTTACTCTGTCCTCAGCTGTGTTTGCGTTAAGAGATTTGAGTTAAACCTTTATGTTCATAAGATGAAAATCGAAGATCAACGGATGGTGTCGCTGAGTATTGGATGTTGATGGCATGAATGATAATCTTGTCGGCGGAAAATCTAAAAAATGATGTTGCATGCAAACTCCGGTAAAACAATGTGTGAAACGCGTACACAAGGGAAACACAAATTGTGAAGCAGGATCATAGCATGCTTTTCTTTCATAAAATCTTGACTTGCTTTCCTCCTGGCCGTCATTATTAATAACATTTTGGCAAAGCCCCGCATTCTGCGTAGCAGCGGAAGAGTCGGGAGCTAAGTAGCTAACCATCCCTTAACAATTCATGTGGGGCAGTGTTAGATACAATTGGGCTCGCGGCATCTTTTGTGTCTCCGGCTGACATGGCGTTTTTTTTTTTTTTCATGACTCGGCGAGCTTCCAAATCATCTGCTCAAGCCTGTGCTCAAGCCTAGATTCGAGCAGTCGAGCATGTCTCAAGCAGATCTGCTTGAGTCCATACTCGAATCTCTGCTCGAGGCGAGGCTCGAGCACGCTTCGAACACAGGCTCGGGCACATATGCTCGAGGCTAGGCTTGAGCACGCTTCGAGCAGGCGTCGATCATATCTCCCATAGCCAGATCGACGGGTTTCTGGGTTCCGTCGACTGTAATTCTCGACGAAATCTTCAAGTAGCCATAACTTTGCGTACAGTGATCGGAATTAGGTTCATTTTTTTTATTTGAAGGTATTGACGAGAGCTACGAGCCTAAAATCCCAGAAGGAATTTTCCGCCTTCGGATTTCCAAAAAAAGCCATCTAAGGCCTTAAAAATCAATTTTTATGCCATATTTCTGTTTCTTTCCGTTCAGATCCACACTGCTCGAGCCTCTTCTCTCCCTTCCCTGCGTTTTTTCTCTCTATCTCAGCCTTTATGCGTTGCGTGTTAAGTTTTAAGCATTTTTGCTGAGTTGGAATGGGCCACGTCAGCTGATTACGTAAAGGAGACAGCGATGCCGGTTGCATTTAGAGTTTTTGATCCATATGCGATAAGAAAAATATAGTTGTCAGATACGTTTCTCATAGGAATAGTCATGCAGGTACCTCAATGCCTAGCTACCTGGTGGACATACAATTAATTTGGCCAAAATTGAGTCTTGCAGCCAAATATATTATAAAATGCATCAAATGCATTTGACCAAAATTATTTTTGAAATTAGACGACTGAATCCCACGGAGGATCTATGTGAAAAACTACTAAAATGGAACCCAAATAAAATGTCACATGCCCAAAAAGTAGAAAATAGTAGTTGGAAACTTCATGCAAAGTCTAATAGTCGGTAACAGATTATCAGCTTTTTCTCATGAAATAAGTCATAAAATTATTATCATAATAAGTTAAGGGTGGGTATTTTAAAAAGTGATTTTTTATATTTAAATACACGGCTTTAAATTTTTGTTTGGTTATCACTTTTGTTTTGAGTTTTCGGGGAAAAAACGAAAATATTTTTCTGATATTTTTAGTTTGTTCTCCCTGTTTTCGGTCAATGGCTCACGCTGCCTCCCTTGCCCCTGCCGCAAACCCCAGTGTCCCCCCACCCCCGTTTGCTGCCGATCTCCCCCCGAAGCCTGATCCGCCGCCCCAGCCTCCCTTGGCCGTTGCGACAACGCCTTCTAGCCCACCTCCGCTTGATTTGCCGCCCGAACGCAAGCTGCGCTGCCTTCAGATGACGTCTAGAAACCAAAATACAATTTTATGAGAAAATAACCCCCAAACAAAAATATTTTATCCAATTACACAAAAAATCGTTTTCAAATACAACTTTTAAAAATAATTTTTGAAAAAATAAAACAAAAACGGGTAGCAAACATGCTCTAAGCTTTTTCTATTTGATTTATATCGTATTTCTCAATGTTTTAGTAAATATTATTTACTTTTTATAATTATGAAATTATAAAAAAAAATCTATAACTTTCTCTTTGCCTTCATATTAAATTATAAAAAAAAATTATTATGAAATAAAAATAAAAATATAAAATATTATTGTAATGATATATATATATATATATAAAGAGTGATTAGAAAATTTATTGTGATGTATATTTTTCCAGGAAAGAAAAAAATTTTTAAACTTAAAAAAGAAGTTGAGAAGCTGTTATTAGTGTCCTAAATCTTGTTTAATTATAGACTATTTACTCATCAACCAAAATAAGTATTCATTATACATTGTAGTTCATTGAATCTATAAAAATAGCGTTGGGCTTAGGAAAAAACAGAGAGTAATCCATTCTAAAATCAAATGATTTTATGAGAACTTATCCTAGTATCTTTATTAATAGCAACTTTTTCAATGTGAGATGTTTTTAACACTCTCACATGACAATATGAATAATACATCTGATCAAAAATTGTGAATGAGGCACAATTTGCTATATGAGATCATATTAGAGTTTGAATCCTAAAACTAATTTGTAGTAGATATCATATTTAGATATTTATTAACTAATATTTAATTATCAACTTTTCCCATGTAAATATTTCTAACAGAAATCATATCATGAGTCATCAAACTTAAACAACAATTCCTTACAAGTCACGGAACTTTTTTTCTCTCGTCATTATACTATCACTTTTCATATTCAAAGGTCATTCTATTAGTGTGGTATAGTTATTATTATTATTATTATTATTATTATTATTATATGATTATAGTTACTAATTTTCAATCTTCTATACGTCTACACCTCGCAAGGTTATGCCCTGTGGGGCATTTATTCAATAATCGTTTGCGGAATGGAAAGAAGAAAATGGTAACGAGTTACATGTACTAAAAAATAGTCAAGTTAGCATCTCATTAGTATGCATGTCAACCACAAAGAGCGACCATTGGAGATAAAACAGTGGAGTGCATACCGGTTGTGTACTGATGTAACTGTACTAGCAGCATATCACACCATGAGAAAAGAAAAAAGTACGAATAAACCGTGATCATTCATGTATCATTTGTTTAAAAAGTAATAATAAATGACTCGGATGAGGAAAAAAATAGTTCGCTTGCAAAGAATTAGAGTTAAAGTTTAATTACTCCGATATGATTTACTTACTAATAATACTAGTGCCACGAGAGAGAGGACTGAGAGCACTCATTGCACTCTCTCCCTCACAGCTCTCTCTCTCCCGCGGCCACCTCTTCCTGTTGGATCTCTCTCCCCATCTGCCGCCTCCTCCCTCCTGCACAGATCTCTCTCTCCCCCCACTACATCGCCATCGCCCCACCCCCTTGATCTCTCTCGCCAGCCACCGTGTTGTCGCCCCTTATCCCTCACATATAAAAATATGTATATTCAAACATAAATATTACACCATATTATTTGAAAATAAAATAAATATTCAAATACTATTTTTAAACATTATATTTGTATTTGAATACTTGTTTTCGAACAAATGGTTATAAAAAATTTATATTAGTGTGTTCAAAAAATATTTTTAGAACATAAATATAATATTTGAAAGATAATATTCAAACATTTGATTTGTATTCTAATATTAATATTCGAATATCATAAAAAAAATTAAAGGAATATTTTAGTCATTTAATGTGAGGAGATTTGTGTGTTTATAAGATTGGTGGATGTGAGTCCTCCAATATTGCATGTGCAGTAAGCCAAAAATACCAAAAGGACAATGCAATAATCAGTAGATAATCGTAATAACGTGACAACATATCGGATCATTAGAAAGGAAAAAAGAAAAAAATCGTGATCATTCAATTAGCCATGATTTTACGGCGATGCCGCAAGCCAGTTGCATCAAATATTTTTAAACTTGCATACTATTGGTTATTTGTAATATTGTCCCTAAAAATAAAATCTTCAACCAATACATGAATGTTATAGTTAATGTCCAATCAAGCTTTTAATCATGAGGAGCTCAAGAATGTCCTCTAATACCTATACTATCTAATGAGCAGTAATGATAAAATATAGAAGCCACAAAATATTAATATTAATTTTATTTAAAGTGCTCATATGGCGCCTCATTGGTTTGTCACATTCAAAGTTTGAAATGATTTTTTATTTTAAAATTTGTACTTTCTTATTATAAAAATTAATTTTATTCTACAAAAGAAAAGGAAGAATAAAGAAGATAGTACTTTCCATTGGAGAACGGTAGAGAAGTCATTGTTTTATTTTAAGTTGGTAGAGAAGAGTTTTTTATTTTAGTAGAATGTTGTCATTATGGAGCTGCAGGAAACAAATCCTCATGCACACCTGTGTTAGTGTAAAAAAAATCAACTAATCATGTTACTAGCAGGGAAGAAATTACAAGCAAATTACAGTGGTATGCGAAATGCATACACAATGGAGACGGTATGAACATTCTTTAATGTCTCAGAACTACATTGACATTCAATTCTGATATTATACAAGGGGACACAGTATGAGCATTGCTTTTTGCCTGGGTCTCAGTAGTGCATGCACAATAACATTCTGACATTAGCAACTATTTCGAGCTATAAACCTAAAACAAATCCTCCAAACGAATACCCATTTCAATATGAACAAGCATGTCAGTCCCTCCATCAGGCCACCACAAAAAATTAGTAGATTTACATACACAATCCCTCAACTATTGCTGCAGACCCAGCCTTGCAGATACTATATATGTTGTCAATAAATACAGAGGAACAGATTGCTCTGGACAAGGGCGTTCACCTATTAACAACACAATTCTCTTCCCAACAGATAGGGCAGTATATCATTTTGCCTGATAGATTTGATGTTGATCAAAAAGAAAAAAATTATGTCACCTTAGTGCAGTTCTTTCCCCACCATGTACGTCGACCTTTCTCTCCTTCCAAATGACCAAGCTTCTGAATCCTCATCTTGGCCTCTCGTAACCGAACCTTGTAATCTTTCTTCCACGCTTCAAACCGTTTCTTTAGTTTCCTATATTCATCCACAGGATTCGTATTGCCAGCTCTGAACTCCAAGAGTGTATTGGCATCGTCATCAAACCCCTGTTTCTGCTGATTGAATTCCTTCCCTAGGTTCCCAACCATATTCGAATTTCCATTAACCTCATTGGGTGTGCTTCCACCAGGAGTTCGGGATCCCACAGACACATCCTCAAGATCATTATATTGAGGGGATGGCTGACCTGAAGTGTTGTCTGAAGCAAGACTTTTCCTGGCTGCAGCTAAACTCATCTGCAAATACATACGCATTGGTTGCAATTAATTTAATAAATCTTCTTGACAACCATATACACACACACACTCTTAACATCTATGAGAATGAAATTGCAAGGCAAATGGTTATCCAAAAAACAAACAGCTGATCACACATATATTACAGTTTAATGGTAGTGAAAAAAACAAAGGATCTTCAATACAAATTTTGAAACTATTAACAGAAGTCCATTGGTCAATCGCTCTTTCTTTTCCAATAGACAGCAATTATATGGGAAAAATGGGCAGGTAAATTCTGTGCATGACACATGAATGCCTCATATGACTTGGTTTCTGGGTTTTGACCACATAAAAATAAAATAAAACAAAATAATGCTTGGATTCTGGTTTTGGGTGGGTTTGTGCTGCGGAAACTTTCTAGCGTGAAAAGCTAACCAATAAATTTGTTCAATGGCTCTAACATCCATCAATTAGTAAAGATGATCAGGTCCTGTCTACAAACTTTGATCCAACTTCACCAAAGCCCTTTGAAGGCCTCACACAATTTAGCTTGATGTTAGTGCAAATCGCATGAAACTTTTGCGAGTAGCGAGATTTGAAAAGGAGTCATGTTAAATGAGCCAACATGAATGTAGTTTTCCCTCACAATTAATTTAATTATGAAAGACTTATTCGCAACTCAAACCCGTAACTTCCAAATCACTAGACAATAAGTCTACTATTATACCAAAGTTCACCCTTAACATGTCAGTGAAATCACATTAAAAGTCTATTGTGTCTCAAGCCTCATAGGACTCAAATTCCATTGTGGGCAAAGACCAATTAAACCAATACAACTCATTATTTCTACATTGGAAACTGATGAAAATCAACATTGTGGGAAAGATTTGTTGCCAAAATTAAATTGCCTTGCCTATTTTTCTGTCACCATTAATCAGATAGGCTACAGCACTGTTCGGTCCATAACATAAAACCATTGGTCTTTAACCCAGTTATATCTTCATTTTACCAAAGTTCTTAAGTTTAATGAGTGTTGTGATTTGTCTTGTTCTGTATTACGATTGTTAAGAGTGCAATTAGTTTTCCTATTTGCTCAAAAATATTGATTCCAAGTTTTCTCCCCCTTCAAGACAAGGCTGTATATTAGGAAGAATTGGATAGCCTGATATATATCATTAGGTTCATAATTAAAGAGCTTAAGTTTTTAAATTGAGTAATAATATAACACCATTGTTTCCTAAGTATAGAAGAAGCTAAACGAGCTCTGTTAATTTGACTAGTACAACCACATTGGCACAACACAACATTTGTCTACCATTTTAGTTTTAAAATGTCAGCTAATAACATAAAATTCCATTTGTTCCTTCACCTAGTTCTCCAAAGCTACACATTGGCATGTAGATCCTATTTATTTTATTCATTCCAAATCATGCTACTTAAAAAATCAGGGTTATCAACACTTGAAGGTTCTAATGATAAAGCATTTCATCAATTTAAAAAACACATTTCCCATTAACTTCTCCGCTAACTGTTTAAGGCATTTCCAGCAGTTCTTTAAATCAACTCTTAAGAGGAGAAGATATGAAATACAAGTAACAATGAGTGCATGAACTAAACATGCGTAAGGTCGATGGAAAGGTACGTTTATAGATTAGGAAGCCCCTATACCAAAAGTTTCAAACGATAGAAGTTTACTTGAAGTAATAGCATTTTTAAATCTTTTCCTATATGACTTTCTATACTAACATGGGAAGCTAATTATATAATTTTATTGTTTCAATCATCACCATAAATATTTCTTAAATAAAGTAACTCCCTGTATACAAGGAAATCTTATCATTTCCTAAATTAAATTTATTAATATTTTAATATAATTAAGACTTAATTAGTTACATAAAAATATTTAAATTAAAATTTAAAAATTTAAAAAATTATATTATATAAATAAGCCCATGACCATTTAACACGATCTTTCTTTAAGGAGCCAAAGGCCTAACTTAGTTTTCTTAGTTTTTCTAAACTGGAGCATAAGTAGGCCAAGGGACAAACCAGAAGTGTCAAGAGCAAGCTCCCTTCATATGGCACGCAATGCTGCGTGCCCACGGAGGTGCAAGCACCGACGTAGCTAGGTACCGACAGGTGCAAAGAGCAATCATACTCCAGGGAATTCTCCGAGTAAAAAACCTAGTTGTGGGGGTAAAAGGCCCAGTGCCTTATTAGGGCGCCGAGAACTAGGCCTGGTCGGAATCCGCAAGAGATGGAACCGGCGTCCACTAACACTACCGAAGCTCCAGAGGCGTGTCCCTTGTGAGGACAGGCCCTACCTGAATAGGCCCTAACTGTGTCTTGTCAGTGTACCATTCACTTTATATAAATTAAAATATTATTATTATTTTTACTACACATCAGCCTTGGGTGAGAAAACACGCAACAGACAATGACTCCATCGCCGCAATCTCCTATAGCATTGGTGACTCCGATGACAACTGACAAAGACGGCACCAAAGTGCAAGTTAGCCGATGATTCAAGGTATTTGGACGGCGGGAGTCATTCAAGGGCCTCAAACCGACACGAACGATGGATGACCATGCCCAATTTCTTCCTGCCCCTTCAAAAAGTCGGCAAACCCCAAGATTTTCTCCTAGTGAACAGCAAGAGCGTCTCAGTAGTAATAATAGCACTGGGACCAGGTGACATCTTCTTCTACATTCCCACCATTTTTTCTAATTTTCTTGGGGAATTCTCTGTAACCAGGCAACGATGAAAGGGAATCAGAGATTGATCATTTGGGTGACCTTCTAGGATCCGACTAGAATTAGGTGGTCTCAGAGATTGTCTTGTGAATTTGGGTATTTGATCGATGGGGGAATTGGGTTAAAATGAGGGAGAACAGAGGAAGAGAAATTGATCACATCTGTAGGTATGATGACATAGAGAGACAGGTATGTCCATGCACAAAGTGCTGTGGGGACCAGTGCAGGCCTGTCTCTCTACGGTTGGGCCAAATTATCTTCTCTTCAGCTTCTCTCCTCTTCCTCTTAATGTCTCTCAGCGTCGAATTCTACAACTACACAACTTTCTCGTATTCACAACCTAAGATGGGACACTGCGATCACACCATTTGTCAAGTTGGGTACAATTTGAGGTTAAGAATAGAATCGACGGATTTCAAAGATTCTCAGTCCCTACTTCCCCTCTTTCGGCGATCTCTGCAGCGTCGCCAAATTGTGGTTTTGTAAGTGTTTGTTTACTTCACTCCCCGATTCTAGTTATGGTCGTTGGTGTGCTGTGTTACAAGTTGTAGCCGTGGACTATTTTGTTCTAGGTTATGTCAGCTGCAAAGAAATCCTCAACACTGATCGCGTGCAAAGATAATAATAAAATAATAATTTTATTTAGAGCAGGAAGTAAAATATATAGTAATCTATGTAAAATAAATAAAAATAAAAATTTAAAGAGAGATACTTTTGTTTGGACATCATTCTCAGGCCGGCCAATATCCATTAGTAAGAAAGCTTCGGTCCCAAACTAATTTTGTGTCCTACACAATCAACTTGTAGCATGCGGCCTACACAATCAACATCTAGCATATGTTTTAGGTAAAATAATTTCTAGAAAGACTTAATCTCGTTTTACTAATTGTAAAATTAATATTTAGTGTTTTGCTTGAGCCCCTTCAGTTATAAAACTCTAACTCTAATCGTGAGGTCTAGGAGGGTGAGCTACATGTCTGTAAGCCTGTTCAAATCACTTTAGCTGCGACCTCACACTATGACATCCCTCTCTTTGGGTATATTTATATCAATACATAGTTTAAAGAACAAAAACTCACTTGCAAAGATGCTATCTGCTTTTTCCATGTTTCTTCCATTGTCTTCGTCTTTGCCTCATATTCAGACCACCTGATCTCAAGTTTCTGCTGTTGTTCTTGTAGTGCAGCATTTTCCTTTTCCTTTTGGTCCAAAACCCTTTGAAGCTCAGCGACAGCTGAAGGTATCACCTGAATGTGAACAAGGTAAATCCCACAGAATGTTTAGAGATGCAAAATAAATCAATCGTAGAACATGCCGATGATCAAATGCCACATTTTTTTCAAAAATGCAAAAGCCAGTCTGAGTGAAAGCAAGATGACGGTCTAGAGTTCTATGAAGCCTAAGGGTGAATGTTCGTCTGCCTGGGAGAGTGTTAGAGATATTTACTAGTTTATTTGATATTATTAGGTTTACCAGAAATATTAGATAGTTGGAAATATTCAGTAAATTTTTTGCACTGTATTTTTTTATGTTTCTATACTGTGTCTTTACTTACAGTAACCAATGAGATCTTTTATAAATACTCGTGTTGTGTTATGTATCCGATAGTAAGGTATTTCACTGTTTTACCTCTCTTCAACACATCTGATACTAATATGCACATGTTTTGAAAATTACTAAAAACTATTCATGGCCACAGACAGAAGAGCTATTGGCACTAAAAAAATGCAAGTATTTGCGTGTGAAAACCTATGAAGTAATAAAAACTGAATGCAAAAAAATAAGCACATATGGCACAGTATAGATATCTCGCAGGTTTAATGATCTCTGACAGTACCTTCACTTCCGAATGCCTCCCATCTTGGTTTCTTTTGGAGTTTTTATTAAGCTTGTACTCATATTGTCTTCTAGCGAGCCACCCACGGATTACTGTCAGAAAAAAATGATGGAAGGTTAAAAATGATGAAATGCACCAAATGGTAATTAAACAAGTACAAAACTATCCATGAAATGCGAGCTTTGTACCAGCTTGAACAAGTATGATTGCCCTCTGCTGCTCATGAAGAATTTCTGGGCCAATCTGCTTCTTTGCAAGGAGATATTTTTCTTGCCTCTTTACTCCATGATCGAACTCCCTCTTAGAATTTAGACTACATGCAACTGAAGAAAATTTTACATTTGCTGTATTTAGAAATTTAAGAAAATTAACACCTTTATGCATAAAAGCAGGAGTTTGAGATCAACTGAAGCCTAAAACCAGTAAGGTATTCTTTCTGGGATAAATAAATGCTTTCAAATGAAAAATCTTCCCATTACATGACTGGAGCATAATGACTCCCCTCTTTAGGTACTGGGAAAAAAACTAGCATCCATAAAGAGATTTTTGAATCACAATCATACCTTCCACAGCTAGTTTCCTTGTCTCCTCCAATGCAGCAATCTAGGAACCAAAAAATGCAAAAATCAGAAAGCAATGGTGCAAGGAGTTTGTAATTTACATTAAGAGAATAGCCTTTCCAATAATTGCTCCACGCTTTAGATAATATAGCATTAAATTCATCCAAGCGGTTAAGTATTACTAATTCATCAAGTCGGATGCCAAAATACAATTCTAGGAAAAAGAACAATGAACTTTAAATTAGCAAGGGTACAGATATAAATGGACTTCAAAATATTGCTAAGCATAACCATGTTCTGATGTGCAGCATAAATATCTGTATGAGAACTCAATTTCAAAAATGCCTGACTTCATCAAATGGGTGGACAGACATGCACATGTAATTTTAGTTAGCCTAAACTTAAAAACTAATAAGGTAGTGCCCGATGCTTGTATAGAGCATCCAATTTTGTCCGTCCCGACTTTGTAATCGGTTATAATTATTGTCAACACACAATGGTAATTGGATGGCATAGAAACAGCAGAGAGCTGTCCAAGGACCAAAGAATGTTGGACAGCTATATATTACACCATATCATGCCTCAAGAAGCTCACCGAAGTGAAGTCTATCAGCTAAATAGTTTAAGATTTGCATGTTTAAATAAAATCACAAAGTAATCTCACTTGAGTGAACTTGTAGAAAGTGTTTACATTTGCACAGGTCTTAAATGATAAAACGACCTCAAAATACAGCTTGAGCATTATATTTCAGAAGACTAGATTGATTTTTTTTAAATATTCCCATGAATGCCCAGATCGCGATGAACAATAAAAACGCAGCAATGAGGAAGATGAACCCTAATCAGAACAGACAGCTAACCCTATTTTAGACTTATAGGTAGGGATAGCGAGGACTGGACAAGTTATTCGACATTGAACACTTAAGAAAACCTGAGAGAGTGGAGAGAGAGAGAGAGAGAGAGAAATCTAGATTTCCTTGAAAGAGATAGTGAGCATCCTTGGTGATCAAAAGGCAAAAGTGAAACAGAAAGTAAAAACTGAAAAAAAAAAAAAAAGGATAGACATTATAGGTGACATACTTTTATTGTTACTAGCTTTCTAATTACTGTAAGAGTAAAGAGATCAATCATTATAAAGGTTGTAACCTTCCAATAGCTGGTGCTATTATTAGTAAATTGACTAGGCGAATGTTGAAGTCTTGTCACCCGTGGAGTAAGTCACGTTAACCGAACCATGTATATCTTATGTTCTTTTCATTTTGCGCTTACTTTCTGCTGTTTTGTGTGATCTTGTTAACAAAGGACTTTGAATCAATCCAATAATCCATTAGTCTAAAAGATGACTTTTCAAAAATCTGTCAATTGGTGTTGGCAGTCCAATTGGTGCTAGATTAAGAGTGTTTTAGATAAGGTAACCATAACCAGATCTGGCCGTGTAAATATTGTGGAACCAGAGAATTAAAATAATACAAAATATTTGGTTGTAGTCAAAGGATTTTGCGTTAAAGAATTATTTGAGAAGTGTAATGCTTTTATATTCAAGATTAATACTATTATATTTTTTACTTAGGATGTAAATAAAATCTTGTTTACTGAAAAATCATATAATCTAACCATTTGTTTATTTTAAAATTAAAAAAGTCCAGTCTCTGACCTGTGCAACTGCGCAAGACATTTAAAAACAACAGTATACGGCCTGTGACAACTTGCAAACTCACCTGTCCTATCCGAAAGTATAACTTTGTAAAACCAACTTGGTACACATCAGGGTAGATATTAAACTGCTTCAGCACTGCAACAGATATGCTCAATGGATCATGCAATACAGTATTCCCTGACAGTAGAAATCCATACCTAAATGTTTACCGCACTACGTGATAAGTTCCCAAATATTATAAATTTATAATAGAAAATAATAACAGAATCTGAAAGAGCTATATTCTCCTACCTTCTGGAAAACTCTTGATGAGTCATTCGGGTATGATACCCAGATCTTGATATCCTAACAACCTCTAAAATTCCACAACACCTGAGCTGGTGTAAGATATAGTCTGGCTGATAGAGGCCTGGAAGCTTCTTATTATTTGGTTTTATACAACGTATGAAGTGAGGAGTGGTATTCTCCACCTGCTGCATCAACTTGATCAGTTGGCCCTACAACCACGCAAGAACATAATCAAGAAATTTGAACAATATAATTTCTGTAATAGGCTCATTTCAGATTATTCCAACATATAGTAAGGTTTTATCTGTATACTTATCAACACTGCATATACATACAAGAATAAGCCAAACATCTGTTTGAACAAAGTATTTTTACTTTCAAAATATATGCTTAAATCCTAAGGGAACAGGGTAAAGTTTCGGGAAAAAGAAGGTTTCACGTTAAAAGGCATGCCAAACCTTAAATGTAATGTAATGATATTTAATTAACTATTTACATCTGTTAAATAAATTAGTACATCTCATGCATTTATCGCATTTCAGAAAATTCCTTTTAAGTAGAACCAATACCCTTATTAACTCAATGTTCAATTGAGTCTTCTATTACATAATGAAACACAAGTCCAATAGGAAGTAGCTAACAATGTGCTCTGTCTCATTGTAGCTTTCATAACTTTGGCTTTAGATACTTTACCAAAACATACTGTACAAAAAACAGGAAAACAAATTGCAACAGAGATCTTACTGTGAACTTTGCTCCCATACTTAGCTTCTGCGAATCCACTGAACCTAGCTCATGAGAAGGGCACAATGAATTACGGGATTGGTGGGGCACACTAAGTGAAAATAACTGGGGAAGTGCAGAACCGCATGATGACAGAATTCGCGTGCAATCATGGTACACCGGGTCTCTGTTCTTTTCCAAGAAACCTGGTGTCTCATATAGAACCTATGAATATTATAACCGTTAGCAATTTCAGTTTGAAAGAACTACAATTCTAGTTTTCCAACCGGCAGGAATGGATGGTCTTGGAAGTAGGGCTTATTTATCTTTAAAATGCATCAAGGTTGATAGTTTTTCATTTCAAATCAGAGTAATCTGCGAATTGGAGTCATTAAGATGCATGACAGCTAAGTAAAGTTAGTAAACTAAATATCACCAAATTCTAGGGCACATCTTAAGGCAATCACTCACTGAAAAAAAGGTTAAGATGTGTGATAGTCCAACTTAAGATAGTTTACCCTTAGAATATTGGTAAAGAGAACCTTTGTTGAGCATCTCAGTCAATGAGTTTTGACAGACTAGTTACAATTTGTCCCGTCATCAATCATAGAAAAGACTTCCTGGTCAGTTTTCATGCAATTGCTAACACTAGAAAGGTTCTCACCTTTGAATTATCGAACTTTAAAACATAACAAGTTTTCAAGGTTATCCTTCCACATTTTCAAAAATTTGAAATCGTGATGTTCAAATAAAAACACAGTATCATGACTAGAAAAGTGCTCTCTGGCATACAGGACATCTAATTTTTACTTGGCTTTGCTTCATGAGGACACCATTTACCTCATCCATTTTGCATTATACAGCTCCATTTTGCATTATACAGCTTTCATTTAAAAACATAAAAGGCCAACAAAGGAAACTAGCCTTACTCTTGCATTTAGAATTCTCCACAATTAAACCTTCTTAACACATTCATACAAGTAAATTGCAAAGTTACTTTTCATTAAATGACTATAAACAAGTTACTCACTCGAAAGAGTTATATGAGGGAGTCAACCAAAGAGTGTTCCTAGACAAGCCCAAAATTGAAATTATAGAACTAACCTCTCCAGCATAATGGCATATACTGAAAGCCCCACCTTTTTCACTTTGAAAGCAAGGGCTAGCATTCAAGTGCTGCTTAAGCTTATTTGCAAATGTCAAATCAGTAGCCTTAGGAATGTTTGATTCCTCATCCAATAAGGCTAGTAGCCCTAAAGGTTTCTGCAATGAATTTCAAAAGCAAAAACACAACTCAACACACAAAAAAATATGATGCCTCAGCTCTAAAAGCATTCAATATAGTCTTACGATCAATCTGCAAAACGTCAGCTGAGATTAAAAAATTGATTTTAGAAACCAATGGGAACCACACAAGCTCTACAGAAATCAGTAGAAAGTCACTCAAGAACAAGATCTAAAAAATTTAGATTTCATTAGAGTTAGGCAGAAATTACCTTCTCAAACAAATTTAGACAGTCTTGGTTGTCTTCAAAATCTACTTTTGTCCAGTCAATCCCATCTGACTCATACTCCTACAATGTGAATGCAATATGATATGCTGAGATAAATTGGTGAAGTAGCTGCATTTAAAACCTTTATCAAGATGCTTCGGAAAGAAAAAATGGGAGGCCTAGCCAAAATAAACAAATAAATAAGGAAATAGAGGTGGTGTCAGCTCTGCCAGGGTATGTACTCATTAATTTCAACTATGAAACTTCAGAAAAACTTCAGCTAAACCATAAGATTTAGCCTCAAAAGACAGTCTGACTCACTTTCTTGATAGGTATTGTGTGCTTTCAACAAAAATTGCAACCAATTGCGTGCTCACCTCCTGCTCGAGTTTGAAGACATGACGATTGAAATGTTGCTGTAGCCTCTCATTCGCATAGTTAACACAAAACTGCTCAAAACTATTTTTCTGTAGATATGGAGAAGACAATATCACAAGTCCATATGATGCACTGCACATAACATCACTTGCAATGTCTAGTAGGCATACCTTAAATGACTCAAACCCAAAAATATCCACAATACTTATGGACCTTCCAGAGGGTGGCTTGCCCACTTCAAGCGATTTGTTGATTTGTTCTACAAGCCAATCAAACACACTTGCATAGATAAATTTAGCCAGTGCATCTCTTGTCTCAATTGCCTGGATAAGTAAATAATAAGACATAAATTGAAAGCGTGTTTGAGAAAGACAGACAGAGACAGCAATGCTGAATCAGCATACCTGCCACAACGTGAGCCTTTTAACAGAACTATTCCTTCCAGCTACAACTTTAGGTGCTGATAAAGTTAGCATCAGGTCTTCGGCACTGCAACCCATCAACTTGGAAGCACTGTTTACAGCTGCAAAAAACAATGATTGTTAATTCCTGAAGAATCCCTTTACAACTCTTTGTTATCATCAGAAAATGTTTCTGTTAAATGCAAAACCATTATGCATTCAGAAGGTGCACGGCCAGAATATTAAATTCATATTGATATCATTAAAACCAAACAAAATCTATATTTGCAAAAGTAAAATAACATATAAAGATAATTAAAATGTCAAACCCTGCAAAATCATCCTGTAACATGGCACACCTCTGAAAAAGCACCACGATTGAAACAAGTATTTGAATTGTACCTTCATCGGGGACCACCTCCACATGATCTTCACTATTGATTATACGAAACTGTATGTTTCCAAGCCACAACACTGCAGCAAGCATTTCAAATGCATGCTCTTGATCTTCTTTACAAATCTCAACAATGTCTAATGCTTCCTGGTGGAAGCATGTATATATATGTGTGTGAAAGACTTGAAAAAACAGAGGGCAGCCCATAAAAGGTGATGGTAAAATCTAAACTGAAATGCTTACCAGAAGTGTCTGAAATTTCTTAGCATCGTCAACATTATCAATTGCCAAGCAATTGCTTTGGTTAAGATACTTGAAATCAATGGCCCTCTTAAGATTCAGCTTGTCTGTGAAAGAAATTGATAATAATAAAGTAACATATTTAAGCACACATTTCTAGAAGAAATGACTAAAATAAACCATTGCAACCATTTTTATAAGATTAATAACAAAATAAATAAATTGCTACACGCTACTATGAATTACTCATTGAAACTCTCACTAAGAAGGCCTAGGGAAGCAATTGCTAGTGAAAAGTGTTTGAGAAATCACCCTTCGGCTCTCATGTTTCAATTAGTTATCAAAAAAGTGGTTGTTTAATGTATTCTTCTGGTGAGTCATTAATTTACACCTTCTTTTGGAGTTTTTGCATTACTTAAAGCTTAAAGTCATATATGAAATGGTGTACTGATGTTGGTTTACAAAAGTTCAAATTGTCAGGTGAAAATGTGAAAAGAAAGCAAAATCGATTAAAAAGAGGCCAACCAAGTTTGACTCCACAATATGGGATGTTACAGAAGACCAGAACAGTGTTTTAAGATGGATTAGAAAAGATAAAAGTCTTGAGAAGCATTCCAAAAAAAAATTTAAGAATTGAAAATAATATGGTTGATCATTGTAGGGGTAAAAGATTGTAAAGTGAACCTCTCAAGTTCAATCTTTTGAAGAAGACAATCCGATACCCCTCAAAAATAGAAGCTCGTAGGGTTATCATAAGAAGAAATGAAGGGGAACAAGAAGATTTCCACATAGTAGAGTCAACCTCAAATCATGGTCTAGATGAACCACACCATTTCATTAATGGATGCGTAGAATGAAACGTAGGATAACAACAGTCGCCTTCTCAATAGTCAACAAGTGCGTGCTCATGTCCAGAAACAACCTAGGCACATACCTCAACTGCTTTGCATAAGGAGAATAAAAATCCAGCAATTGCAATTCTCAATCCAATCGTTGCTAAATGCAGCAGGCACGTGCCCAAGTTCATAGCTTCCTTTTATGCTATAATTCAACACGCTCATCCCAATATTCTCCAAAAGCCGTGATACTTAAGGGTTATAAATACTCTTCAAACTTTCAAAAACTGTACAACTAACAAGCAATAAAGGTTGAATCAAGGTTTACATATTCTTTTTTTGTATGAGCTTATTTTAAACAACACAACCATTTTTTTAAAATGTGGTGTAACTTAGATTGGCAACATGTATTCTCCGTGTTTCTTCCTTAACCTGTTTGGCTGGGTGAAAACAATCAAGTTGAACTCAAGCAGTTAAGGTTGAAAAGTAATCGGATTAGTATAAATCCTTGTGTTTTCATCTCTACCCCTTTTTATATTGTATTGCAACTTAAGTTAGTTTCAATATTCTTTTTTTTATAAGTAGGTTAGTTTCAATATTCTTATAGGGTATTACACTAGGGCACCTAAAACCACAGAATTTTAATTGGTGTTGGTCATTTTCTATACTGTTGGTCTTTCCCATCCCACCCTATACAGACATTACATTCCTTTATCTACAGAAATCCCAATAAAAAGAAGGGGTAAACTACACTAAGCTACCTTATGATTTCGTCTCTGTGCACACAATTTTTTTAATAAGCATTAATTAATTTGTTGTTTGCAAGAGCAAGACCATTTACTTGTCAATCCACAACCTTATCTCTTACATCCAAATCTTCAGTGGTCTACCCTAGATTTTGCAATGTCTCTCAAATTTTGTAAAATCAATCTAGACAATAACTATAAATGTAGACATTCAAAAGGAGTCATCAAACTTGCATCGGCTTGAATTTGAGCAAAATTTTCCGGAAAATAGGGTTAAAAATAAAAAATAAAAAATAAAAACCAACCTTTAAGATTTGTGAGACCACCCGCACAAAGTTGGTAAAGTATATGGTATGATCTTTCCCCACTTGCCAGCTGAACTACTCTTGACTGCTCAACGAAATCATATCATTATTCAAAAGTGATGAGTCATGGCTAAAAGGACCAATTCAACATTCAAATTGGCATTGAAAATTACCTTATCTAGGAGAACTATCCATGGATTTCAGAGTCAACATACAGAAGTTCAATATAAAGAGGAGTCAGTCAGACACTAACACTTAAAGGCAATTTAAAATGCTGATTCTACTCAAGGTAAACAGGCTTACTGGTTTGAATCTTAGCACCACAGATCTTCCCAACTTTGCTAAAATGAATTTCAACTAACTTTCCCTGCACCATGCAAAGACAATGAGTAAATACAAGGCAGAAGGTAGTCCCATCCCATTGCCAAGAAAAATCATAACAATAGTGAAAATGTATCTTTGACAGCATATAAAGTCCAATATATAACATCACACTCACAAATCGGCTAGAGTTGTCATTAGCAGAAGTTTTGGCATTCCCAAATGCTTCCAATATGCAACTCGTCTGGAGGATTTTCTGCTCTAACCCACCTCTACCACTCCCAAAGGTGGCCAGGTATTGCATTGCTATTTTGGCTGTCTCAGTTTTACCTGCTCCACTCTCTCCACTGTAAAATACATTTATGAGTAACAAATTTAAAGTTTTAAACAGAGTACCACAAAAGTAGCCCCAAACCATGCAGTATCAATCAAAATTTCCAACTAACCTTACAATGAGGGACTGTTTTCTGCCATCTACACAAATAATAAAAATAAAGTGAGAGAGAGAGAGAGAGAGAGAGATTTTGCAAAAAAAAAAAAAAAGTTTCTTTTGCGCAAACGAATTTCTAATTTTAGAAATATATATTTCCTCACATTCCATCATCTTATTATAGGCAGCATTCACTATAGAATAAACATGAGGGCTGTCCAAAAGTTTCTGTCTGTATGCTGTCTTAAATTCATTTCCGAAAATCTGCACATCTTTGAATGGATTGATTGCAATCAAAACTGGCCCTGCTTTGCTCTACACAAGTAAGACACATAAATGGGGAAAATGTAAACGAAAAAAAGAAAAGAAAATGAGTACAATTCAAAGTGCAGATAGAAAGCTTTACACAACATACATAAATTTTATCCTGAGAATACCGATACTGAAGATTATGAAAAACTGATGGTTCATTCAAATAACTAAGCTGTGTAAGATCATCAGTCCCCTCTAGTAGATCAGGATTTGCAGGCAAGAGATCCCCTGTGAACACTTTTACCACCTATAATATTTTGCAAGAATAAGTAGATGTCCGATCACCCCAAAATGATCAGGATTGATGATGCTGATATAGCTGTAGTGATAGCCAGACAAATAACAACTCACATTTCCATCCAAGAGCAAAACAGAGGCTTCGCCACCAGAAGTTGACTCTATCTTGCCTAATGCCCATTGTCCAGTTGGCAGCTGGCACCATACACCAAGTTTCTGGAACAAACACTCAAAGTGAATGCATATTCAAGTGAACCATCTAATAAGGCCAATCATGAAATAGTTTGCAAATGTCCAAATATTTATAATGTGGACCTATCTAACATTGGGCCTACATACCCAACAAACCGGAAGAGAAACATGTTGAGCATACAATATTATTGTCCAGGTAAATGACTACTGGAGGAAATATAGAAACAAGGCTGACCAACCAACAAAACAGTATCAAATCATGATTATAGATTCATCCAGACAGAGGGTGACAGTGAAATGTATGGCTCAGATAAAGCCCATGTTAGAAACGATTCATTTTAGAATAATGACATGAAATCAGCTTTTCAACTATTTACACCAGTTCAGATATGAGCTAAGGTTTTTGGAAAAAAAAAAACCTAAATGACCGAATGGATTTTGTGCACAAAGTCCTAATATAGTCAGTATTTAATTACTATTAAGTCGAATCACAGTGAAATCTCCGGCTCACCCAACCATTCCTTCAGATAAATCCACTCAATATTCATCTATTTCCAATCCAACAGCAGGACTCAGTTGACTACATTATCATCAGAGTTACGTGACATTTTCTTGCAAGAAATCCAAAAAACACTGAATATGAACCAAATTGAAGAAGAGTAACAAGACAAACAGTGAAAGAAAAAAATTGCCTTGTTAATAAAATAATCAATCTTGTCATCCCACTCAGGCTCTGGGGGCAAGCAAAGTTCTGCAGCGAGGTCCAACCCATCCAAGTCCTCCGACCTCATATCAGATCCCCTCCTCTTCTTTTTCCCAAAACTACCAAATTTAGATGGAAACTCCTTCTCTTCCCTGCTAGAAGCAGACTTTCTCTTCACCTCGGCATTTGATTTCGAAACGTTTTCATCCACAACCTTGAAGCCGTTGGCCACGCTCTTCCTTCCAGAAGGCAACCTAGCCTTGGAAGTTGGCCGGGCAGGCAATGCCGGCAGCAAGTCCTTGGGCTTCTCAGCTTCATCCCTCCGCCGGAGGGAATCCAGCATTTCCTCCAGGGAACTGCGGGCTATACTCGACGGCGACATCGCCGTCAACATCATGCCAAATATGATAAACCCTCAAATCACAAAAGCCAAAGCCACCGGTATGATCAAACAGCACCACAACAAACCAATTTCCTTCTTCTTTTGCCCTTCTTCTTGAATTCCAAGCACAGCAACCACAAACACAAACCTACCAAAACTCAAGAAGAACAACCCAAATGCTAGAATTCTCCAAACCCAGAACCTATTTTGTGTCGGAGTCAAGGATTATGCAACATTCTGTGGGAACAAGGATGCTCAAAACCAATCCAAACACAGAGATAAATAAAACTCCATGTCCTTGCAGACTTGCAGTCAGTTACATTCATCACCGCAACAGCAAATTTCCCAAAATATGAAACAGAACAAACCTACGGAATCGGATTTGTTGATTTCTCATCATCCGAAACCCCAAAAAAAACTTAGAGAGAGAGAGAGGAGGGGTTAGTGAAAGCGGTTGAATAAAGGCTGTTGCCGGAAAACAAACTTTGGCGCTTGAACAAAAATAAATAAATAACTTTGGGAAGAGAGAGAAATGAAAGATTAGCGGTGAAACCGGAGGTTGACAGGGAACAACGTTGTTTTCGAAAACCTAACCTCGAGAAATTTCTATGTTCTTGAAGAACACAATGACATGGGAAATGGGGAAACCAAATTTTATGATATATATGGTTTCCAATCGAGGCAGGCCTGTTTTGATGCGTTGAGGTTCTGGAACGGGTATGGATGGTGTTTGAAAAAAACATATATAATATAATACAATATATTAATGGAATTATGTAACTGACTTAGTATATATATCCAATGGCATGGTTTATCACGTAAAATTATAAAAATATTTATAAAAAAGAATAATTATTTAATGATATTTGACTATTAATATTATAATATAAATTAAATATTTAATTATTATTTTTTAAAACATTATATTTAGTTCAAAAATAACCTTAGAATACATTAGCTTAAATTTGTTATCACTATTTGTTGAAAAATAATAATTTAAACATAAATACAGTGTTCGAAAAATGACCTTAAAATATTTAAGTTATGTTGAAAGTTGGAATATTATTTTTCAAACATTATATTAATATTTAAATATTATTATTTGAATATTTTTATTATTATTATTATGAAATGTTTTAGTCATTTCACACAGGCAGTGAGTGTGAATATCCTTCTATTTCTGTTGTTTTTAGATTTGTTTGTAGTATTGTCAGTACTTTTTTTTTTACATTACATATTATTTGAACTGTCACTGACAAGTTTTGAACCTTCACTTACTATGACTTCAGCTTCGTGAAATCTACTTTCTACAAATTGAACTAGCCTCGTAGGGATGTGTCAGTCGCATTCGCAGTAACTAAATATTTCTTGTATAGGTTTCTTTTCAAATACCCTCCTATTTTATTCTAATTAAAAAAACTAATAATTTTAAAAATTCAAAAGCTAGGGGGTGTAATGAAATTTTCAAGTTTAACTTAGGGTTCCAAAATTTGAAGTTCAAAAACTTACCCCTGCCATGTGGTGTTGATCAAAATACATACAATTAAGGGTATTTTTAGTTTTAAAAAATTTTAAAAAAATCAAATTTTATTACATTCATTCTAATTCTCTTGTTTGGCAAAAGATAAAAAGATTAGGGGGTGTAATGGAATATTTAAGTTTAATTTAGGGTTCCAAATTTTAAAGTTTGAAAGTTTATCCTGTGAATCAAAATACTACCACTAAGGATATGTTTGATAAAAGAAAACTGAATAGAAAAATGAGTGGAATGAAATAATTCTATTCCAATTCTCTTTTTTTATAAGTCAAATCAAAATTCATGGAAATGAATGATTCCCATTAGAAATGAGAATAGATGAATCTCATTGTAATAGAGTTCCCATTAAAACTCATTTTTTGCTCCTCTAAAGAAAAAGATTTAAATCATTGGGGAGTTAAAATCCAACATTATCTGGGTGTCCTTATGCTTCTAAAAAACCTTATTTCCTCATTTTTCTCACCTCACGTAAGAAAAACTTTTACATGGCAAATGTTATTGGCCTTTGTTTTTCATGCTTTATAGGATGCTCTAATCCAAAATTTTTTCCTTCCTCATATTGGCCTTTTCATCCACAATATTATTGTGTTCCTCTACCATGACCATCATATTCCTTTGCCTTCACTTTGTGTTAATTTACTATTAAGATGGTTATCTATAGCAAGAGCAATCGAATGTTAAAAACAAAAAAGTGAGAGCCATTGTGTTAATAAAAAATAAAAATTATTTGTGCAACTAATTTGTGGTATTACCGTGAAACTGTGACTGATGTAGATGGCCGTGTTTTTTTTTTATTTTTCTCTTTTTCTCTTTCGATGATTTGATATATTATCACGTTATTATGGTTACTCATCAGTTACGCATCTATGGTTACATGTAACATTACTCATAAAGAATTAACATGGGTCATTGTCACCATCACTCTTACATCTATACTATCATTGTTGCTACCACCATGCCATGACTGCTATCACTGCAAGACCTCGTTCAAGTTACCTTTAAATGTTGACCCGAAAGATCCAAATTTAGGTTTAGGAGGGAATATATATGTAGCCTACTACTTTTAATTTATTTTTAAATTTAAAATTATTTAATGGAGAAGATATCTTAATAATTAAAAATTATTATTATTTTATTCCTTTTCATACCAACCATGGCATAAAAATATTAAATTTTTATTTTCATCGTCATGACTGTCACATTCCTTTGATTATGTTACTACCTTCAAATTAATTATGGCATGCTAAATGTCCATTAAGAGTTTTAAAATTCAACATCTATTTGTATATAAAATGCAATATCCCACGTCATAAAGTTCAACTTACCATTGGTTTATAATATGTAGAAGTTCCGTCCTTGTTAATGTACTACCTAATATATAGCCGCTTGTATGATAACTTTGTCAAAGGACCTATGAAACTAAACTTTAATCCAATAAAACTTAGGATAAAGCTTTTTCGTCAACCCATTATGTCTCATTGGTATATTATTAATTGTTCTCATTAGTGGCTTATTTATCATTTTAGTTACTTTTATAAAAACTCCTATTTAAAATAATAGCCCTAATAAAATTTTGAATTATAAAACCAAATACCCTTTGAATTTATGAGTTCATATTTTTTATTCTAAAAGCCTGATTGTTCGGAAAAGTGTATCAAATATCTGCTTAGTCTCGAGAGAGAATTGAAAATATTGTGGGTTTGATCGACTATATTTTGAGTTTGTGGAATGATCATGACACTTTAAATATCAAAGTTGGGCATTAA
The DNA here is from genome assembly GCA_023512835.1 of Taxillus chinensis. Lineage (NCBI taxonomy): Eukaryota > Viridiplantae > Streptophyta > Magnoliopsida > Santalales > Loranthaceae > Taxillus > Taxillus chinensis. Next base: position 46,158,336 of record CM042091.1, read on the forward strand.
CAAGTCAACACTGCTGGGACGGCTACTCATTAATTAAGACCGTTACAATACCCTCTCCCATCATCGATCGCTATCTCAATGGTAGAATAACAGTATTACCCTTAATTAACAACTCTTTTTTTTTTTTTTGACTTTGCGCTGCCGCCTTTTTCATTTTCTGTCATAGATTTCATTTTCTCGACCAGGGGTAAATATGTAATGTTGAGAGAGCAGTTAAACCAGCGGATGTGAGAACGATGATGAAAACGACATAAAGGTGGGGGCAGCAGTTACAGTTATAGGTTCCACGATGAAGCCAACCGCGGGCAGGCTGGTTGATTAATTACCTTATCTTTCGCGGGTGGAGTATGATGATATTTGTTTGTTGAGTTGAGCCCCATGTTCGGTGGGATAAGGATTAAGGAGGAGCATGCATAATAGTGGTTGGTTGCAGTAGGTGAGCCCCTACATTGCGACCCAAATTCCCTGGCAGGTCGCAATTGATTGCTCACTTGCTGGACAATAACTGTGGGGTAATAACTAAATAGCAGCTTGCGTGTGTGTATTCATTTCAGATGATTTATATCACATTCAATATCAAAATTAAGTATTATATATTATAGTATTTTATAATTAAATAAAAGTTTAATTTGAACATGTAAAATAAAAGCTTACAGTTTTGATAATCTCATTATACATTAAGGTAGGATTTTATTTCTAAATTAAAACATATACTTCTAAAAATATAAATAATAATGATAATATCTATATTATATAAATTTAAAAACACTATAATATATAAATATATAATGATAATGATTTCCTATATTATTGAAATAAAAATTATTGATATATACATTTATTTTATTATTATTATTTAAAGATAAGAAGTAAGGATAAATTTGAAATTAAAAAAAAAATACAAAGACTTAGCATATAGAGTTTTTACATACATCATACAACATCATATAGAAACAAAATCATACGTAATGCTTGATGTGAGAAAACTCATAGTATATGATCGCTCAAATGTTTTATAATTCAAACCCACCAATACTAACATTACAAAGTCTCTCAAAATTTCAAATAGAAATATACGAAACATAAAAAAATGGTAGCCCACAAGCTAGAGAAATCCTGCGTACCTTAGATCATCCACCTAATACTTGCTAGTACCTAAAAAATATAAATTTATATAAAAAGCGAGCAAAACATAACTCAGTAGAGATTAAGTCTTTTGAGTCCATCTCAATGTCCCTGATATCTATATGTCAAGTGTTTTTTCATGTTTGTATTGTGAATCTAATGCAAACAACTCAATCACACACATCAAGCATACACATTAACCGTTACCCACGTTAGAAGGTAGAAGACACTCTCACTACCATAGTAACATATCATATCACACTAGGCGAATGTTGTATTTCTCCATTAAAGGAATATAGCATTTTTCACCCAAGCTGGATATGACTATCACCTTTTTTGATGTCATATCCATCATCGGGGATGAATGTAGACTTATATCATGAAGTTAAATTTACGATAAGCTAACCCGCGCAACACTTAATCACTTAGCGAAACTTTGTGAACTAAGTAAGTCTTAAGTTTGAGTGAATATTTTTATAGTCTGGCAACAATTAAGAAGTTTCAGAGAATGCCTGAAAGTGATAAAACTTACATGAAAAAAAATATCAATTACAAGTTTTAACATTAAAGTTTTACTCGACATATAGATTTTAGCACAATTTTATAATTGCCACCGTGAGACATCAAGTTGACACTTATTTACAAATTGACTATACATCTTTTAACTCATTCTATGAGTTATACAAACATTATAGATAGTATAATTATGATACAAAAATGTATCATAAGACTCCAGACTGTAATACTTAACACACTATCGTGAGTACTATACCATTTCATATAGACCTCAATGCTTATTCATTTAACCCAATTTCAATCCCTCTCGGGTTACATGGTTAATTGTGAAAGAAGTTATATTTGTCTACATTCTTTTCCCTTGATTCATTTTCTTTGTATATTTTGACTAACAAATAAATACCTTAATTTAAATTATTTAAATCAAACTAAAACCCAAATAATTAATTATACTATTTATAATTTTTCATAATTAACCTCATTAATCATCCACGTTAAAATATCAATTTTCCAAATTTCCTTTTGCCACCAAACTCCAAATCAAAACTTACAATTAAAATGACCATATTGACAACCTCATCCTAATTATGTGTAAGAGGTAAGACCATTTCAATGTTAATAAAATTACTATTTCTAATATGAATTTTACATCCTACCTTCTTTAAAGACTTTTGTACCAAAAAAGAAATACACCTTACACGCAAAAAAGCAACGATTCTATCATACTAAAATAATCTAACTACTTTTATACTACAAGCATAATCTCACGACTAACACACACACCCTTCCAACATGAGGCCACGGTGTCACAACGAAACAACACACACTACAGCAACCCAGTTTGGACATAGTTAAAAGAGATATGAGAGCATTTTAGGTTTTCTATTTCACAAATAGATAGGTAAATTTTAAAGTTTTGATCTAATATACTATTTATTTTTAAATAATATTAAATTATTTGAATGAGTTATTATAAATTTCAAATTAATAACAAAAGAAGAGAGAGAAATATTATTTTAATAAAAATAAAAAAAGTAAATATTTAAAAAGTTATAGAAAAGAATGTGTATTTTAAGATTGAAATAATATATGTGTGCGGTGTCATAGGAATTAGGATTCTCATACGCACGATATGATTTTATTGTTATTTCATACAACCAACTTGGATACGAGTGCTTTAGGATTAGGATTGGATTATTAAAATAATTAATAATGGTAAATGGCATGGCAGGATTCATATATCCGATTTTATTATTGTTTTACATAGCCAACTTCAAGTAATTAAAATAAAAGTGCAATTGTTACTGTGTTTTTATTGAAACACGAAAATAAAGACTAAATATGTTTGTGCATCCCGTTTTTGAAGCTTACAAGTACAAAATTGGTCACCTCGACACATCTCATAATATAGTAATACGGCTGGAGATCTGGTGTGACTAGTTCGGGACTGACACTAATTAATACAATAGGACAGCTCCGTTCTAGCAAGAGAATAGACCTGTCTCCTGGAACTCCTCATATTCTTACAACAATAATAAGAGCATGATTTTCTATACTATGCGAAGAAAAAAAAAAACTACCCTACCCCGGGAAATGAACTGCTCTCTTTCTGACATGGGACACTGAGGGAAACACAGCCCAACAAGGCAACAACCCAATAAAAGTAGTGTTCCCATGGGTTTGGGAGTCGTGAGTAATGAAGTGCTCAAATATTCCTTTAATCGGTCGAAATATAGATGGCACTTCTTTGTCCACTTGATTTGACCCTTACCACAGAAGGCGTTGAGTACGACGAACAAAGGGTGACAATTAGGGGGCCTTGCTTGCATCCTCAAGGGCCATCTGGATATGATGGTATCGCGCATTGGCATCGAGGTAGCTAAAGCGCTGGTTCCTCAAAGAGCAATCAAGAAGCTCAGTTTTTTTTACTTGAATTTAAAAGGAAAACAATCCATGGCATCCTTCTAATCAAGGTCAGAGCTTCAAATTTCTCAAAACCCGCAGACATGATTGCGTTTCGAGCGGAAGGAACTACGGCTTCGGTGTCAGAATTACAAAATAACCATAGCTAAAAAAATTGAAGGCGTGCAACAACCACCATATTAAAACGGCAATCCAACAAGGCAAGGGTTTAACATATGTCGCATGAACAAATTACACGTAGGATTGATCACTGACTCGTGGGCAAAAGAAAGTAAAACTGGTTCTCAAGAAAGCCTTTTTAAGGAAAAAAGAGCAGCAGTTTCAATTCTAACATTGTTATCCCATACCAGTTTTTACTTAGCTAACGTCATCTCGTCATTTACAGGGTACATATCTTGGCAACTTTACTGGAATTCAAACAGGTTCCGACATTTCCATTTGTGATATGGGAGAAAACCTGTAATTAAATTAGTGTAAAGTGTAAACCACTCAGTCATTGCTCAGTATAACCCTAAACACAAACTGCGCTTACTCTATTTGTCCTTTATAGACATCACCCTTGGCTTTTGCAGGAGAAATAATTGCAAGAATAACAAGTCCACCAAGCACAACAATCAAGATGCCCAAGGAGTTCACTAACAAAGCCTCGGTCGAATAGCGTGATATTATGTTGTTGGTTTGGAGAAATGTCAGTTTTTCCAAGATACCAGTGGTAGTAGTAGCAATAGCAAGGGCAAATATATAAATCCCAAAAAATAAATGCCATGGAAGTAGCGTAGCTCTAGCATTTCTAGACCCACCCGGGTACCAAAAGGTTGCAAATCCGGCAGCCCACTACAGAAAATATGGAATAAAATATGGGTCACAATCTTGGTCACGATAAACACATACTATATGAGGAAAAAGAGAATATGTATTAAAAGAACCTGTACTCCAAATAGGGCAAGGCAAAGCAGGCCCAGCCATGAATGAAGACTGTAGAAGTTTTCAATGCCTTTCTCATTGTGAAATTTCAAGGCAACCCATACACCAATCACGCTCAAACAGAAAGCCAAGAACTGAAGCATTAAATGAACCAACTTTCTGTAGTTCTTTGTCCCAGAAATCGTCCTGTATGCCAGCATACCTGCATCGTCCCGTGGAAAGGAGCTCATACCAAAATTTGGACGAAGTGTTCATGGCCAGACTCAATGGATATCTATTCCATTAAACAGCTTTATACAAAAAATTGAGCTTCCGGAATCTATCTCTCTATCATGTCAGTCTGACGTAAGACTAGTTGGTAGGTTTATAAGCATTTACATAGTAGCATTATCAGAAAATTATAACAGAAAAAAAAAGACTACAAGAAATGCATAAACCAAAATTTAAAATAAAGGTAATGTCCATTCTCAAAACTTGGCAGGAACAAATTCTAGATTGGAATGCTATTTACAGAGGAGCTTAGTACTTGAGCACGACAGCAAAGAGAGGGGGGGAAAGTCAGCAAAATGTTGAACAAGCATTTATGCAAGATTTGAATTGACTACAAAAAATCAACTGTAAAACCCACTTTTAGAGAGCTTCAGCTACTGGTGCAAAGACAGGGCTCTAGTTATGCTGATAACAGATTTAAATGTCTAAACGTGTATAGAAGCTTAGAAACAAAAGTAGCTGCCTTAAATTATTCTGGGTGGACACAGGAGATCATGTCTAGTTAATAGATATGCTTAGTGGTACTCATTCAGCTCATGTTGGGGACTTATTGGAATCACAGCACATGCAAACACATTGAACAAGACAAATGATGCATTGATACTCTATTGACACTAATACTACCATTCTTAGACCCCAAAATAACACTTTAAATGAGAAATTATAGCAATAATATCCTAACTTCTAAGCAAAAAAAACACCAAACTTTCAAATTTATGATCAATCCATAAATAATCAAACCTGTTGGATATATCAGTAAAATCAAAATAAATTTTTGAAAAAGGAAAAAAGAGGATATCTGAATCAAGTATAGATCAATGATTATTAATGAAAGCGACGACAAGGGAGTATCATAAACCAAACTAAATCTCCCAGGCTTAATTCCAATAACATGGGAGTATGGGACCCAAGATAGAGAGGGGGCATCATACCAAACATATATATATGATTGGTATATATTTGAAATAAGTTTGGAATTTGGATCCAAAATAGTCTCAATTAGGTTCACAACTCATTAGGTGGCATTACCAAAACAAAAATGACAAATAAGTTAAGGTAAATACCAAACCAATCAACCTTAATCCCAATAATATGAGATTGGCTATATGAACAAAGACAAACAAAAAATTTATATTTGATCCAATACACAGATCCTTCTCTTCCAAACATTGTTCTCAACCAGCAATCTTTCTTCTAAATCTAATAATTTCATATCCTTTATTAAATACAGGTATGTTTTTCTCGTGCAAGTACAAGTAAATACACAAAAATATGTATATAAAACCAGTCCCACTTAGTTGAACTAGGGGAAACTGCTTTGCAGCAGTTCCAAATCTTTACTAAAAGTTTATAATATAATTCCACAGCAAGATGGAAAGGCTACGCAAAAGGAAAGACACATAGCTTATACCAGCCACTGGTTCAGAAAATTCCCATTTTCCCATACATAATACAGGGTTCTATATATTGAATGATGACTTAATGGATGCAAAAAATAAATCTAACAAAACAACCCACACCCCTGCTTCAAAAGGACAAAGAAAGGATGTGTATTTACCTTCACCATTCAAAAGTACAAGCCCAATCACCATCAAAACAGGATGAACCTAAAAAGGAACCATATAGAACATAAGCTCCACAGAGATTAAATGTAGAGAGAGAACATTCCTATCAAAAAAAATACAACGTCAAAAGTAAAATATGCCCTCTTCTATTCCTTCACAAGTATCAGCATTGGACAGCATAATTGGAATGTGAAAACCATACATAAGAATAATACAAGCCTTCTTTGAAATTCCCTTTTACCTAATTTGGAGAGTGTTGGACAAATGTTCTCTATAAACTGAATACAATAATTAATGCATAGAAAATGTTATATATAAGTTAAATTTAATTTAGAATAAAATTGAACAAGATAGATATAGCTACAATACTACAAGTAATAAACTATTTGAACCCAAATCCCATCGATAAAAATATCAGCAACAACTACAAGAAGCTAAAAACACGATACCCATATATATGTAATCATGTTTCAAAATCCCAGATTAGTAGACCCTGGAACACAAGCACGTACGTTGAAGATGAGATCTTTGTTGTCGGAGACGAGAGACATTCCACCTCGGTAAAGCAGCGACCAGGAAAGGACCAGAGCTGCGACGGCAACTCCGACGATACGTACGAGGAGGATTATGGGGAATCGAACCACTGGCACCGCCATCGGAGAGATCTCAGGGTCGCCTTGGCGCTTCAATGGCGATTTGCTTGAAGAACGATAACGATAGAGCGACGAGAGGGTTTTGGACTTCTGACCCTTCTCTCTCTCTCTCTCTGTCTCTCGCTACGCAGAAATGTGAAAAGTGATGAACTGAGGCGTCTGAAATCGAGTCCGCGTCGGATGGTGGAAGTCAAAGTGCCACGTTGGCTTATGACTTGGAATTTACTTTTGTAGTCGTGAACTTTATTTATTTTTAAGCAGATGCCTAATAATCTATAAAATCTATCAACTCACTTTAGATTAAATAGCAACAAAATATTAGTTTTTTCATTGAATGCTTTAGTAATGCCTTTTATCTTTATATTAAATAGCCACGTTGGCCATTGCAGATACCATAAATTCTGTTTTGCACATAATACTTTATTAATTTAATATATTAAATGAGATAGTAATAATAATATAAGGTTTGGTTAGAGTTTTTATTTGTATATTATATTATACGAGTTCTAATTTGAAAAAAAAATCTGTTTTTGTATAAAGAAGAATATATTTTAAAAAGGATATTTTTCTTAAATTGGGTTTCATAAAACTTAAAAAAAAATGGTGAGTTCAAGTAATAAAATAGATAAAAAGTAAAAAATATAAAATATTTGAATTTTTCAATTTAAAAATTGTCATCGTGTATACCAAACATAGCAATAACTTCTCATCTATTAAGTTGTTAACTATTTATTATGAACTTTAAGATTTCTCTTTTCTCATTTAGACATTGATGGATTTAGAGATGTGTTGAGATATATATCCCAAATTGGGAATAATAAAGCATTATAGTGAATTAATAGGATCATGCACTCACGCCACTTATTATCAATTGGTTTTGAGAAGAATTTATGCTTATATATGCGATCAGAGCACATTCATATATTTCCTATTATGTTATATGTTTATGTTTGTAATGAGTAATCATAAATATTATGTGCAAGCCGATATACAAACACACTGACATACACATAACAATCCTTTGTGAATTTTTTTTATTCTCCGATAGCATTAATATTAGATTTTTTAAAGAAAGCTATTTTTCTTTATTTAAGAAAAAAATAAAAAAAATCATAAAATCATCCTCACAAACAGAATCTCTATATTTAACTTTTTTATAAGTTTGTATCGTATTTTCTAATATATTGAAAAGTACTATTAACTCTATTTGATTATTAAATTATATATAAAAAATTCCGTTCAACTATTTTCTTCATGTTTCCCACAACTTTTACTTTTATTTTATATTAAATTATAAAAAATATTATTAAATAAAAATATATAATATTATTTTAATAATTTAGTAAGTAAATAAAGAAATCTATTATAGTTTTATTCGTATAGGAAAGTAAAAAGTAGTTTAGATCCTTAAATTTAAAAAAAAAATAGAGAGACTAATGGTAGTGTTTTAATCGCTTCACATCATTTCCCTTAATATATTTTTAGTATATTTCAAGTTAGAAAATTTAGGAATATTTAGTATAATGGTATTATTTTTTAAAACAGAATTTTTTTTAAAACTATTAGCTTAGATAATTTAAAACTATTTATAAATAGTATAAATTTATTTAAATTTACAGTTTTTAAAAACAATCATATTTTCAAAAATAATCATAAAAAATCAAACTTCTTATTTTTCATGTTTTAATAGCATATCTTTAGTGTATCTCTCATGTCTCGGTTTGAATTTGCTTCTCTCCATTAATCACCATTTTTCTTCCTTTTTGTTAAATAAATAAGAATCAAAAAAATTTAAAACACTTTTTTTATAATGGTATCCTTACTTTCTTAATCTAAATTGTAAATTCAATATAAAAATAATATCGTGCGTGTGTGGGTAGGTGTGTTCGAGCTTTCATAAGTAAAATTTTAGGGGGATTTATATAATTTTACCACTAAAATTTCATATAAGTAAATTTTATATGGTGTCAATTTTTTTATCCGATTATTGATTCAATTCTACCTTTATTATAAATTATCATTTTATTCAAGGAGGGTCTGCCCTTAATTAGCTCAAAATTTATGACAAAAAACATAAATATAAATATAATTAAGATTTTTCCTTAATTTTTCTTTGCTAACAAAGATAAGCTAATGGGAGGGACGGATTCCGTTAGGGGGGGCCGAAATTGAAATTATGTAACTTATGTTTACAAACTGTCATTTAAAACTGTGATTAATATTATGGGTGAAATTTTAAACCGGCAAACTGTTCAAACTGACCCACCGAAATCGTCAAAATCAAATAAAATTGATTTATTTTGATTTAAAACCGAATAATATATCAGTTTGGTTAGGTTTAGATTTTCAAAATCACGGTTTAAATCAAATTGAATAAAATAATATTATTATTTATTTATTTTATATTTTTATTTTAGATTTTAGAACTTATTTATTTAATATTGATTGTTAATATTTGATATGTTGTATTTGTGAATTATATTATTTAATTTTAAAATTTTAAGAATTATAAATTTTATATATATTAGTATTGTTGTGCTTACTCGCTATTTATTTGTTTATTTTATATTCATTTCAATTTTAAGTACTAAAAAATTGATGAACTAAATCGACTCAAATTGATCTAAATTGATAATTTTTTAAACCGCTGGTTCAAACCGAACTGACTCAAACTGAATCAGTTCAATCCGGTTTGGTTTGGTTGAAGCAACAAGTTTGCTTTGATTTTGTTCAAATAAAAAATATCAATTTGATTTGAAAAATAGCTTAAATAGACTTAAATCGATTTCATCCATAACTAGTACCATCTAAGTCTAATAATTTTTTAAAATCATATAATTTACTTATCACTATTATATATAATAAAGACAATATATTATATTATTAATTAATTTTAATTATAGTTATAATATATATATATATATATATGTTGAAAAAATGGGAGTAGGGGAGGGGGGGCCATGGCCCCGGCCAGCCCCCCCATAGATCCGTCTCTGACTCTTGTATAATGTTTTTTTAATATTTATCTTTTCAATTGAAAATTACTTAAAGCTTGATAAGATTTGTTTTTAATATGTTGAACACGATTGATCGATCATGAAGATAAATTAACATTTTAAGCATGTACATATGTTTATATTTTTATTTGTATAATTTTTTTATACCGTAAGAATACCCTTATTATACAATTATCCAATAAGTATTTTAGAAGTTGCATGCGCGCGCGTGTGTGCGCGTGCGAGCGTCCATGTTCACATGTGTGAGGATTGACTAGTTTATATTAATAAATGGAGTAAACAATTCCTTAAGTTCTACATTAACACTAGAGAGGAATGAAGTATGCCACATTAGTGGGTGCAGATACCTCACCTAGCATGAAGTCTTTTGGGGAATTCAGTACTACCAAAAATAAAACCGTGCGGGCCAAGGCCCAAAGCAAATAATATCAGGTTAACGGGTGATCTAGACCGTTACAATTGGTATCAAAGTCATTACATGAATCAATGTGCTAATCTCACGAAGACATGGGCCTCCTAAGGGGAGTGAATTGTGAGGATTGACTAGCTTATATTAATAAAAGATAGAACCAACTCCTTAAGTACATTGATAGTAAAGGGGAATGAAGCACACTATATTAGTGGATGCAAATACCTCACCTAGTATAAGGCTTTTGGGGGGATTTGGTCCTATCAAAAACAAAATCAAGTAAACCGAATCTAAAGCAAACAATATCGAACTAGTAGGTGGTCGAGCCATTACAGCGTGTGTGCATGTGAACATGCTTGTGCATATGAAATTATATTTTTTTCACTCTGCTTTAAGGAATTATAATATATATCATTGTAGATAACAAATTGAAACAAGACATTATTTTTTAAAATGGTTTAATATACTACAATTAAATTAAATCAATCCAATAAATCCTTTTTAAGTAAAGATATTTTAGCATATTAATAATTAAGTGCATTTTTGCATACTAACTGTTTGCTTGATCTTTTATTTTGTTATTCCCTTTATGTGTAATTATTATTTTAATCTATTTTCCATCATTATGGTTTTGATTAAAAGTTCAATAATTTGATTTTAAAATAGATCAAAAACATGTTCTAAAAGGGATTTACTTAATAACTATTTTGTTAATTTTAAAATTGGGAGAACTTTTGATTTAATATTAGTTATGAGGCCTATAACATACACACAAAAGGAATATGATAAAATATACACAATGAAAAGGGGAACATGTTTAAAAGAGGGTAACACAACTAACTAGTATGATGGGGTAATTTTTATATGCTTTTGTTGCATGACTGTGTTTTGGTGGACAATATCATGTTACATATTATCTAGTCGTTTATGAGCATATTTTAAATGAGTGTTAACAAAGACTCCATTTGGGGAACAAATTTTGAGAAAAGAGAAATTTGGTTAGGATATGGAGGCTATTCTTCAAGGGGTTCAAGGAAAAGATTAGAAAATGCTCAAGAAATTAGTTTTTTCTTTGTATCTCTCTATTGTTTTAATTTGTTCTCAAACCTTAGCCTATCTACTTTAATTTTGGGCATGTAATTTATAACTGGAATGGATCTTGGTGTGTAATTTAATTTATAGAGTGGTTTAATTTTGGTGTTTTTTTCCTCTATCTATCAAGATATTTTGATTTGAACAATAATTTCTTTGAATTGGAACAAAAACTAATTTTCGTAACCTATAATTTTTTAAAATATATCTAATGAAGAAGTAACTTAATTTAAAAAATTAGATCAATATAATTAAAGTTGACAAGTCGCGAAAACAATTGCACATATGAAACCAATTTAGGGTTACTTATAAAATGATATTGAAACCTAGATAAACAAATTTGTGCAAGCTCAATGAGTCAAACTTAGTAATTTAAAATTTTAGATTAATAAAGTTAGAGATGTCAAATGTCCAAAGCAATTGAACCTACAAAGCCAATTTAAGGTTAATTTTAAAATGAGATTGAAACCTAGATAAACAAATTGGTGTGAGCTAAATGAATTAGGACTTCTAGACAACAAAATTAAACTCAAAATTGAGTTTGGTAGACAAGTTATAACTACCAAAAAAGTATATTTCAAATAATTGAGAATGTGGTTATTGCATGAGAGAATAAATAGTAATTGTCATGAGCAGTAATTTAATAACCTCAAAAATTAATGCTCGATGAAGATTTATATGAGTTAGCCAACATATAACTATAGTGGACACTTTAAGAATGTCTTTGGTTTATAAATCAAAATATGACTTAAAATTAAGTTTTGTAAAATAGTCTTATTCATAAAATTGATTTTAAAAATATTAAATTTTGTTTTAAGTATGTTTTGTTTTCATGATAGAAAATCATGTTTTTTTTTATTTTAAGGTAAATAAAACTATAGTTTGACAAAATGTAACTGTTCCCTTACATTCGCAAAATAAAGTTATGTAATTCAAAACTTTAGTTTTTGAAAAATCAAAACATTTTAACCCAAACATATCCCCTGTGTTTTGTACTATATTAAAAATGGGTGAAAAAAGTTTAAGTGAAAAAGAGATGGAAAAAAATATGGAAAAAGTTTTTCATATGATTGTTTGATTGAGTTAGAAAAAAGGTAGAAAAATTTTAAAACTTTTTTTTATTATTTGGTTGAAAGAAAAAAATATTTAAAAAAATATGTAGCACATGAAATACCATTTTTATCTTGTGTTATAGCAGATAAGAGGAGTCGATGAGCAAAAGCACTAGTTTATAACGTAGGGTAGAGAAAAAAAAAAGCCAACTTTCCCTAGCAAATTACATTGTTTAAGTGGTCAAAAATATGTAACTGTTAAAAGCTACTACACATCGCATTTTTTACTTTTTACTGTTTATCTTTGATGCTTACCAAACACATAAAAACTTGATTTTCATATCTTTTTTATGGATTCTGTTTTCCACCCAAAATACATGCCTACCAAACACAAGGATCGTGTTAGCAAATGTAAACAAAACCTGCAAAATCATTGTTTATATTAAAGCCAAACACGTACTAATAACTATTATTAAATTAAATAACTTATTTAATACGCGAGAATCAACTTGCGAGGAATGAAATAAGTAAGGAAATGAGATTGAATTGAAAAACAAAATGAAACTTTTCACTATCTTTACTATGGTTTGGTATACAAAGTAACAAAAGGTAATAATTTAATACAATTATAAAAATATCTCCGATTAATAATATTTTATTATTACAAAAATAATTTTTCATGACCTTCCCTTCTCTCTTGCTCAATGTTGTTCGCAAAATCAAAACCATCGTTTTGTCCCTACCAAGCGTATTGTGTCGTCCTCGCCAAGCCACAGCAGCAGTCGCTGCCCTGCTATTGTGTCTTCCACTACCAAGCGTGCCATCCTCACCTACCCGCAATGACATCTGCCAAGCGTGTTATCCTCGCCAACCCGCAGCGATAATTCAGATCTATTCCCGTTCTTACCCAATTAATCCTCTCTCCACAAGCCGCCTAGAATCAATCCATGGAGGTCAGGCCTATTGTGGTCGTGGTTGTCGTGGTCGGAATCTGGACAGAGATAGAGTTGTTGCCATGCTTGTTGCAGTCATGGAGGTCCCCAACTATGGTTGTCGTGCTTGTTGCGGGATGACAAAAAATGATAAAAATGTTCTCTTATGCATATCAAATGCAAAACAGAATCAACTTATCTTTATTTAGGAGCATGAGAATCATTAATTCCCTATCAGTTGGCATATCAAATACAAAAACAAAAAAAATTATTTTTTTCTTTTCTACATGTCAAATATGACTTTAAAAGCATCTTCAATTCATTAGCAAAAGCAAAAGCTAAATATAAATTTAGCTAAAAACTCTATTCAATATATTAGGTAAATTATTAGCAAAAGCAAAAGCTAACACCATATTTAACTTTTTTTGCTTTTGCTAATGATATCAGCTCAGCTTTTATCTCAATCCTATTCCAAAATTACAAACTAACCCTTGACCTAACCTCTTCCCACGTTACCTCCCTCCCACATGCCCCCCTCCTCTTCACATCCCCCCCTCCCCACGGTGCCTCCCTCCCCCATAACCTTATCCTCCCTAGCCACCTCCCTCTGCAACGTTAGCAACCAGCGGCGCCTCCTCCCCAGCCACGTCCCTCTACAACGTCGACAACTCTAATTGCACCTCCTCTCCAGCCCAGATCTCCCCTCTGCGTCACCCAGCCCTTGCGCAACATCTCCCCTCACCTATTGCAGGCACCACCATTGGCACTCCCCTCCAACGACAGCTCCTCTAGCGGTGGCCTCCCTAGCTACAATCTACTCTAGCGGTGGCCTCCCTAGTGATGCTTCCCCAGCCGCAATCTCGTCCAGCGGTGGCCTCCCTAACAATTGCTTCTCCAATGGCAGCTTGCCCCGTTGCCTCCCTCCCCCGCCCTCAAGGAGAACGACATCAGCGTTGCCGGAACCCTAGTGCTGACATGCTCCTCACCCTTTGCATTGCACATTGTCTTCCTCCCCCTCCCTTTGCTTGCGTCACCTTCCGCGTGCGTTGCCCCTTCCCTCGAAAACAACTTTTCCATTGTGTTAATAGATCTAAGATTAAGGATAAATTTTATAAAATTAGAATATTATTAATTAAAATAATAATGTATCAAACTAAAATTAATTTTAACACTATCCATTTTAGCTGTAGAGAGATGTTATAAATTACATTAGAGGCTACATATAGTAATTTTATCCAGAGGTATCGTTGGTAATTTTCAATAAATTAGTCTGCTTTTGAGCTATGAAGCATTATTGAAGCGAGGTGAAGATCGGATGTCTCCACGAGTATCAACTATCGAGGGCACTCAAAACTTGACGTTGGGACCTTTTGCTAATCCCTTCTCTAACGTGATTTTATATAGAATTAAAACATACAATTGACTTTATAAATTTATTTAGAAGTACTTTATATCCAACAATATTATAATATAACCTCATGTAAAAAACACTACTTCGAGAGCAAAACTTTGCAGCACGACTACATCATATCCTCATGACCCCATTCGCATTTTTTCCTACGCTGAATTGAAAAAGGATCATATCAAGACTCTATCGTACTTTTTGTAGGCCTCGCACTGTAAACAACTACAGCAATTAACAAGCCAAACCACGTAGATTCCAATTCCAACATCATCGTTCATTCATTTTAAAACACTACACAATCCAAAAACCAAAATCAACAAAAATCTAGGACAAAAGGCGAAGTCTAATCATTATTTTCTTCTCAAATCACCATGGAACCCATGGGCAGATACAAATTATGAGATCACCAGATTCCAGTAACCCAAGATCTAAATTTTAAGCGACTCATGATTCCACCGACAAAACACGCTAGCGCAGCAGCTAAGGACACGAAAGACCAAAGATGGAAGAGACAACAAATCAACCACCGAAACCGTAGAGGGTCCGCCCCTGCCTCTTGAGGGCATACACCACGTCCATAGCCGTCACCGTCTTCCTCCTGGCGTGCTCCGTGTAGGTGACGGCGTCGCGAATGACGTTCTCAAGAAAGATCTTGAGGACACCCCTGGTCTCCTCGTATATGAGGCCGCTGATGCGCTTGACGCCACCCCTACGGGCGAGGCGGCGAATGGCCGGCTTGGTGATTCCCTGGATGTTGTCCCTCAGCACCTTCCTGTGCCTTTTCGCTCCTCCCTTTCCCAATCCCTTCCCTCCCTTCCCGCGGCCCGACATTTCCGATGCAACACGCGTCGACGACGAAGATGATGGCTTTTAGGGTTTTGAAGTTGGGGAAACTTAACCTGGATCCTGTTTGACAGGTTCGAGGATGGATATACGGCTTATAAAGGACTGTTTGGACTGAGGGAGTGGAATGTGGATCGTTGGATCGGTTTTCTAATCGACGGTTGATGGACGCGATCCGCGTCGGGAGAGATTTTATTATCTGGGCCGTTGATTGCTACCGAATCGACAGTAGATTTGCTCCCGATTTGTTTTCCGGATCGTGGTTTTCTTCTGTGTCTTGCTTTATTTGCTTGCTATGCGTCCCATGCCGATCCCTTATCTGTTTTTTTATATAAAAAAAACTCCCGCTGAAACTAAGTAGGGCCAATAAAACATTGATCGAAGGAAAAATTAAAAAAAAATGATATTGTTCGTATCGGTTAGGATTTTATGACAAGTTGCATAAATTATTTTTTTCTTTTTAAAATAATTACTTTGAGTAGCTTTGATAAAACTAAACTTCAATTGTTTTAGTTTAAAGATATTATATGTGCAATGATTCCTGGAATTGTAATTGATGTGACAATTATGATTTGTTTGTATTTTATTTTTCTCTGGTATGCTTGTCATATCATTATGTTAACCCAATGATTACATGATCTTTGTGATATTAAAAGCAAAGCATTAACAATGGGTTTAGTATAATTAAACTTTCTATATAATTTAAGAAAAAATATATAGATTTATCAAAAACTCATCTACATTAGGTTTTTTAAAATAAGATATAGGGATAGAAAATAAATAGTAAATCATAATATTTGAGGATTCTCTATTGATTTTCAAATGCTTTTCCTATAATTTTCTAATATATATTATTATCCCTGTAAACTTTTGATTTGTTGTAATAAATTAAAGTGATATGGTAAAAATAATAAAAAAACGAACTAGGTAGTAAATGGAGAATGAAATGTTTGGTGTTTTTTTGAAAAATAAATAAATTTCAATAAATATATATATTATTCACCTCACAATGATGGAGATGTCAAACCAAATGTAGATACTCTAACATTACTTTTTAGGTTATCATGTTTCATTTAACGCTTTTTAAAATTTTGGTATAACAATTACTTTTTATTTAATAAACTCTATTAGGCACACCGTAGTTTTAAAAAATTTAATATGATTATGGTAAATTAAATTTCCTGAAGAAAAAAAATGTTATGTTTTAATCGGCTATCAAGAATGGTACCAGGTGTAATTACAATAAACCTAAAGAATATCAAATGTAATTTTATTAAATAAACAAAGTTATTCAACAAATATTTAAAAGAATAATGACAAATGTCATTTATTAAAGTAGGGGATATCAGATATAATTTTATCATACCCAAAAGATATAATTTTGTCTTAACACTAGTCGATCAAATAATATGGATTTCAATCAATCACCACTTTAATTGACCACCTTAGTGGATTCAACCTCACAAACACGTTGGAAGTTGACACCCATAAGTCGAGCTCAACTCTTGGTCCATGACCCCTCCCAATAGGATACCAGCAGCCCCGATTCGACTACACCCATTAAGTCGAGGCTCAACTACAACTCCATTGGTCCAAATCGACCGATCTAAGTCCAAAAAAAAAAAAAAAAATAAAAAGACTTAACTAATACAGTCCATCCACAGTGTCCCGCCTCATCTACCACCTATGAATAGGATGACCAAACCACATTAGGTTGGCCAACATTGATATCGACCACACCACACTAGTTTGACCACACGTTTATATTATATCAAATCACAAGTCAAGGCTCATGCAACAACCAAACTAGGTCACATAAACCAAATGGTCCCATGGTTACCCAACATTCCCCCACCAACCAAGATCCAACAAATTTTAATCGACATCATGAACTCATGTAAACGTTAAACCAACAATACCACAATATGTTTATCACTACAATAAACCACTTAATTAATAAATAATAAATCAACAAAAAAAATTTGTCTAATCGGGACCATTTGTTGGTCCATACACAATTTTTTTATTAAATGATCATATCAATCTCAATAATATTTAAATAAAAATAATAATAAGATTAAAACTTGGAGTTGGACACATTTTATTAAATTCAACCGTTTTGGGCCGGGGGGGGGTCGGGGGGGGGGCCCCCCCCCCCCCCCCCCCTTTTCCCTCCCGATGCTATCTCGGCTTGTTGAAATTTTTGTAGGACGATGGAGTCGCGGATCGCGCGCGACGCACGCCGGGACTCATAAATGCCCGATTTCAAGAAGTTATTCAAAAAGGCCTTTAAATGTAGAGACCCACGGAATTCAATATGTGTATATATTGTATATTTGTCATTTATTTGACCCATTAACTCTAGCCCATGAAAAGAACAATTAAGCTGATAAGAATTAATCAAATTTGGGAGGATCAACACCTCTCGACCGCACAACGAATGTAGGCTTTTCCCGAGGTCCTCTATTTTCTTTAGTTTATTGATTTAAAATAATAATAATAATAATATTTCATTATAAGAATAATCCCAAATAATTATATTAATAAAAATAAAGTCTAATATTTAAAATCCTTACATATAATCCCTTAATGATAATCGACGCAACAATTGTAATAATAATAATCCTCATTATATTTATTATTATAAATACTCACCTACTTAAATAATTTAAATAATTAAATTAATAAGTTTATATTTATATACTTACATATTGAGCATTACCATATATAAATAATAATATAATATATAACATATATATATATATTAATATTCGGGTCTAACTTCCAACCTCACAAGCCTGCCCTTTACAAACCCTTGGTTGGCCACTATATCCCACCCCCCCCCCCCCCCCCGAGGTCGACCACTGCCTACCAATGTCGCTCACCAAATTTTAAATAAATATCTTAGTTAACACGTTACTTCTTTGTCTACGGTTTGTTGTCCATAATTTTCGAGTTGCATATTAAATTCAATAGTCTCGAGACACGATTTCGGTTATTCAAAGGCCTTATGTCAAAGCTCACCATATAAAATCAGAGGGTCCGCTTTTCAAATAAAAATGACCTAATGGGTCAAATGATTATTGCCTTCAACGGTCTCTGGTTGTCACGCCTCTATTCTCATTCTACTCCTTGTTTTTTTATTGTTTATATTGCTTTTTGCCTTTTTAATAAAAGATTTTTTTGAAATAGTCTCGTGAGTCGCCCCCCTGCCCTTTATATTTTTCCCCCTCGATTCCAAAAAAAAAGATCAAAAAGACGTCAGTTAAAACTCCAAAACAAAATATATTTTTTCTTTTCACTTTCCTACCCCTCTCAAGGCCATGTGTCAACCATTGATTTGGTGGAAAACAAACAAACAAAAAAAAACAAAAAACAAAAAACAATATATATATATATATAATAAAAAACAAAAACAAAAATTTCAACCACACAGAACGCACGCTTTATCTTTTCTTGTCGTTTTCTCCCTCTCTCTCTTCCTCACACTCATCTTCTTTAGAGGTGTTAAATGGGCTGGCATGTAAAATGGGCCGGGTTGGGCCATAAAATTAGAGCTTGTTTAAAAATGGGCCTAAATGATTTGTGGCCTGCGGCCTGTGGGCGAAAGAAGGCCAGTATTTTTATTATTTTAATATTTTATTTTTGGTTTTTATTGGTTTGTTTTATTAAAAATTTACATATATTATTAATATTTTATAAGTTTGACCATCTTTATAGTTATTTGTAGGCCGTGTTTGACTCGTTGGAACTAAAATTTTTTTTTTTTTTTTTTTGGAAAAATGAGATATTTAAAGTAAAAAAAGTATTTAAAATTAAAAAATTTAAATAGACTGGCCTGCGGGCCAAGCCGATCCAGAAATTTCTGGCCCATTTAAAAGCGGGCTTTGTCACGCCCCCGAATTTTAGGGTACCCGAAACCAGGAACATGACTTCCTCTTGCCCGCACCCAAAAGGGTCAAGGGGTTGGTGACAAGCACCGAAAGAGACAAAGCTACGGGTGCTGTCTTAATCACAGAAGAGTACAAATCATACATCACGGGTAATCATGTACATTACCATCAAGCCACATCATACAACACAATATATCAGAAGAGATATACAAGCAAACATATTATACCGCACCTCAGAGTACGAACATGCAAAGTCCTCATAGAAGGGAAGCCTCCACTAGCCCTAACAACACCTGAAAGGCAAACCACAACAAACAACAACCTACCAAGCAAGATATACTCAAAGCACAATCAAAAGAATCAAACATCAGGACACATCCTGAAGCAAAACATCACAGGGGCCTCTACCACCTGTTATCAGGAGTCTCACAAGATCACACAGGACATCCTTATCCCACAATCCAAAAATATCATTGCAAATTTCATAAACAAGCACTACCACTACCTCAACACAGCCACACAGGCTATCACAATCACAACCACACATGCTATTAGTCTCAAGACTGCTTATTCACACAGAACAGCTTATCCACGATCCTCAACGGGATCCCGCTTAGGGCACTAAGCCCCTAGCTCCACGAGCTAAACGGCTCAACACGATCCTCAACAGGATATCCACTCATCAAGAGCTTATCAAGCCATTGCCTCACCCAACAGGGTACATCACAATCCCAGGGGCCTTAACCACCTGTCACACCCACGCAGGGTACATCTGCACAAAGCTCAACCACTGAATATGCTACCTGTCGAAAGCAACATATCATATGGACCCAAAAGTCCCACATATCACATAAATATCACATATAGCTATCATACATAGATATACAAACGAGCATAACATATCAAAACAGACCCAAAGGTCCCACACAGTACACGTATGTAGATAAGCTAACCATAGCAACCAATATACGAACAAACAAACCATGAGGCTCTCACGGTGCCAACCACCCTCACCGCCCATAGGCGTTTTAGCCCTCATGGCCCAACCATACATCAAACAAACCATGACAAACCACGAAGGTTCTATCACATAGCCTCACCAGGCTCTCACAGTGCCCGTTGGCACCCCATGGACTCTTTTAAGCCCAAAACGATCGCAAATAATCCACAACGGAGAACACCATGTTTCTCCCATACCAAATATCCATCGAAACCCCAACAAGAATCTAAGTCATAGGTCCTACCTTCCTCCTTCTTGGAGTTAAACACACATACGACAGACAAACCAGCATTGTAACACAACTAAGCAACCTATAATATAATTCCCAGACCGAAGATCTCTCATTCATGCAACTTATTGCACAAAACAACCACTAAGGGTTTACAACACTCCCCCTATAACAGAGGCTAGTTTCCCCAACAGATCGAGGATTTTCATGAAAGACGTTTTCCACAAGCTCGCTGGAAGCTCCATCAGGTCGATGTTGACCCCAGCAAGTCGATGTAAAGACCCATACTTGGGTGAGGTTGGGGTTAGGCCGAATAGAGTTTGAATATTTATTCGGCATCGTAACCACAACGTGAGCGTTGATTATGTAATATAGTAATTTTAATTTGTTGAGTTTATTATTAAATATTATAATTATATTATTAATATGATTATTTAAATTATTTAAGTAGGTGGGTGTTTATAATAGGGTATTTATAATAACGGATGTGATGATTATTATTATTATTAAGGGATTATTAGTGTAGGTATTTTAAATATTAGACTTTATTATTATTAATATAATTAATTGGGATTAATTCTTATAAGGAAATATTATTATTATTATTATTAGATTTTATTCATATTATTATTATTATTATTACTATTATTAAGAATTGATAAGTATAAATAGGGAGAACTTAGGGTGAACCCTAAGTTCGTTGTGCGTGCGCAAAATCTTGGCAAGGGAAGAAGAGGATTTGAAGCAGTGCCATTGATCCTTTCAAACCTAATTCTGGTAGGTGATTTTGTTCTGATTTCTTATTATCTTATCGCATTATCATGGTTTACTATACCAAAGCCTTGGAAACAAAGGGGATTCTGTCGATTGATCTACGCCAGTCACGCAAATCGTTGGTTCTAATACAGGCTTTGAAAGTAAGGTCTAGATATATATATATATCCTGCATGCTCGAACGATACCTCCACCTCCTCCCCCTTTACGTTTCCGCGATCCGTTCCAATCTCCCCCTGCGGCATTTGTTTCTCTTCCTTCGATATTATTATCATAGCCTATTATTATTATTTCGGTAGGGGCGTTGCCAAGCCACACGGCCTGGCCTTTTCTCGCGCAGCAGGATGCCAGGCTGTCTGGCGACAGCTTGGTCAGCGGCAGGGGTGACCCTGCCGCATTGTTTTGGTAGGGGGCGGCAGTCCCATGCCGCCCTATGTGGCCAGGGGATGCTGGCCCCATATATATATATTTATATATATGTATATAAACATAGATTAGTTTTAAAGAAAAAATACTGTTTATGAACACTGTTGGGTTTGAGTTCGTTAATCTGAAGTAATTATAGATATAGTTAAAGTTCGAATTCTTAGCTTCATAACATGAATGATGTTTGGGCTTGATATTTAAATATTTGAATTTAAATCAATTAGTTTAGTTAAACACTATCGTTGGATTTGTTATTAATCCTTTAGTGTTTTGATTTTCTTTCGTGACACGTTATTGTTGGTTTAACGGTTTGAACCGTATGATATAATACTAGTTATTGGAATCATTATTTGCCGATTGTATATGGAATTGATGGTGAGATTGGTTGGGTTACCCATGGGTCCCACATAGGGTTGGCAAGAGGCCGTGGGTCCCCTATGTGGCAGGTAACTCAGGTTTCATATGTGACTGGTTGTCGATAGGAACACCTGCAGGTCTCACATATGGCTAACAAAGAGGTGACTGGGATACTTGGAGATGGTGGCGAAATTCTATGGATAGATGAATTCAGTGTGAACCTTTAATGATTAAAATGTGATGTGATGTTTTGTTTGTGATTCAATGAATATTTATTGTGATGGAATATAACACTACACCGGCACAAGCATACACGGTTCATATAGACGTAGGAGTTTATGTAATAGAATAGTGGAGAAGTGGATCACCTACTGGGCACTCGTGCTCACCCTACTTTATTTATATTTTCTACAGGTTGTTGAGAATAACTGTTGGAGCCATAATAGTGTTGGACGGGACATCTTTATGTAGGATTTCCCATAGACCTTGTTAATTATTTTGTTAATTCATTTTCCGGACTTGGGTCCGTGGCAGTTGTATGAACCAAATTGGTGGTACTTTTTGTGAGTTGTTTAGTGTGATGGACATTTGTGTGGATTAATTGAATTGATAAACCCATTTTATTAAATTTTGAATTTATCACATTAGTGTATAGATCTACCCCTGTTGTAGTTTTGTACAGGTTGGACCGATCATCTATCCCACGACTCCTGGAGTGGGTGTGGGAAAGTTGCGCTCCTAGTTCTGTGGGTTTCAGAATTTGGGGGTGTGACAGACCACGTCAACTGCCCAAACTTTGACTGTACACATCAGGCGCATCGTCTTTAGATCGAGGCTTAAGAAGAAATCCGAACGATCATAAACACTCATCCGGAAGAACACTCATCCAGAACAACTCATCCGGAATAACACTCATCCGGAAGAACCCTCATCTGGAACACTCATCCGGAACAACTCATCCGGAATAACACTTATTCGAAACAACCCTCATCTGGAACAACTCATCCGAAATAACACTCATCCGAAACAACCCTCATCCGGAACAACTCTCATCCGCAACACTCATCCAGAACAACCCTCATCCAGAACACTCATTCGAGCTTCCACTCTGGATTAGACATTACGCACGGACTCCTCGATTTGTCGAACCTGTGATCTGTACTCGCCTAGACGGGTCTATAACATGTTATTCGTCGGAAAACCAGTCCGGTGACTCCCAAAAACCCATTTCTAAGCATTAATTCAACCCAAGCATGGGTTTCCCTCTCATCTTAGCTATATTAGGCTACCAAAACATCCTTAATTCAAAGGTAACAAGCAAAATCGGGTATTCCCCAAATGTTAGGGTTCATCCCAAAATCCATGATTTCACCCAAATTATGTATGTAAATCCCACTAGGATTCATGTAAAGAGATAAAATCACCTACCTGAAGGTACTAGAACGGATCAGATAGCTACAAATCGCCAAACCATGGCTCCAAGCTCCAAGTTCCTCAAACCCAAGCTCTCCTCCACGCAAAACTCAAAATGAATGCCCTCCCTTTCTCTCTTGCCTCCACCTATTTATATCTACCAAGAATCGACCTTGCCACTAATTGGCCCAATAATTGAGCTCCCTCCCAAGGTCATGAACTCCAAATTGAGTTTAACTACGGCCAAAATGCTCGAAATGACGAGCATATCACTATTCAGATATTTTCCAACCCAATTAACCGTTCAAATGCAAGATCAACCAATAAACCATGGTAAATTCAACCATCGGGCCACTCGGGCCCCGACCCAGAGTCGGGCCCAAGTATTGTCAAAATGCTCACATTGACAGCCACATTACCGTCCAGATATTTTCAAAATAAAAAGGCTATCTTTTAGCCCTACCTAGATACAGGTCTTTACAAGCCTAAATGGGCTGATCAAGGGGTTGGTGACTAGCACCCGGACGATCAAGGGGTTGGTGACTAGCACCAATACGGACTACACAGTGGGTGCTGTCCAAGATATACATGTACATTCATACAACAGGGATATTCATGTACATTCCAACATGCTATGGAGTTAAGGAAAAATAATAATAATTTATTAATGATATAATCATGTTAAAATTCGAATACAACTTTCACGGACCCTCATCCGGATATTCAAATAATAAAACCAATTATGTTATACAAAATCCATATACCAAGTTATACAAAATGTCAAATGAATAGCAATCAACTTCGGACGCCCTCGCGAATGGGTCGATCTCAAACATGTCAACAAAGTAGGGGTGAGCACAAGTGCCCAGTAGGTGATCTCCATCTCCTCACCATCCTATAACATGAAATCCTAAATCTACATGATCAGTGTATGCTTGTGTCAGTGCAGTGTCCTATTCTATCACAATAAGTTCACATTCAATCACAAATATAACATCACACCTATTACATTTCATCCATCAAAGGTTTGCACCGGTAATCCAACCATTCACAAGATCCCTACTACCAACTCCAAGAATCTCAGTCACTACCAGATAGCCATATGTGGGACCTGTGGTGTCCCTAATGACAACCAGCCACATATGGGAACTAAAACCATAGCGGACCTATGGCCTCTTGCCAGCACTATGTGGGACCTACGGTTAACCCAACCAACTCTACCACCAAATCCACACATATAACCAACAAATAATATATTCAATAATCAAAATTCAGTCTTATAGCACAATAGAATATTTAAATTGCTAAACCAATAATAACATGCCACGAATAACAATTATATCACATAACAAATAACAACAAGCTCAAACAATATTTATTTTATTAAACAAACTATATCAAGCCAAACAATATCAAGCTAATAATATTAAGCCACAATTAATATTCTTAATGCCAACTTAATAATATCAAGCCCAAACAAAATTTATATTGTTAAATTACAATATCATAATTTATTTATTTTTGACCTTACTATTGGTATGGTATCACTTAATATATTTTACTACTGAAACAAATTAAATTTTTATTTATATAGCTTGATAATTTCAATATAGTAAATTGAAATATACATATATAATACCAAAAGATGCTTGCACGATTTTTATGCATGTATACAATACCAAAACATATATATAATACCAAATTGAATCCTACTCAATTTTTATGCATATATTTGCTACAAAATGCCTTTATTTATTTATTTACTTATAAAAAAGTATTAGGAAAAGGTGGACAACACTGAGTCACATTGGATCTCATACAGGTTGGTGGGAGGGAAATCACGTGGGAAGAAGAGCAAACAAAGGCCAACAATAATAGTGGGATAATGATGGGGGAGAAAGGCATTAAATAATATAACGTATTGGAATACGCCATGCCTAGTTTTATTCCGCAGCCTTGAATTATTATTAATAATAATAAACTGACATACGCAAATAACCCGTCGGGAAAGAAAAGCGATGTGCCCCGCTCCCAACCCGTCGCACACCACAACGAACACCTCATGGCCGACGCAACAAACCCACAAGCAAAGCAACGAGATTGTGGGAGCCAGAAATGACAAAGATTTTGGTACACACATATATATATATATATATATATATATATATATATATATATATATATATATATATATATATTCGACACATAAAATTTCTAACGGTTTACGTTCATGCAATAGAATAGTAAAGAATCAAGAATCACCTACCTCTTGCCTTCCGAAGGGATTAAGCTCGCAAGAACAATCTAGAATCGGCGAAGAATGACAAAGAACACAAAGAATACTATGAACTCTCCTCCGACGGCTAGGGCCATGTTTGGTACTCATATTTTGTTTTTTGTTTTCAAATTTTGATACTCCGTAGTTTTTAAACGTTATATTTAAATGTTGTTTTCAATTGTTTCCATCCCATCATTTTTGTTTGGTCATTGTTTTCAGCTTATTGTTTTTTTTACTCTCTCCCAGCATCGAGCATCCTCCGACAGCCCAGAGACCCGCAACTCCACAATATAAAAACAACGAAACACGGGCATTAGGGAGAGAAAACGCCACCACAAAAGGTCAATTCCATTTTAAAACTACTTCCCTAGGTGGAAGATGCATGACAGAATGAGGAGTGCAAACTGTCCATGGTTTTACTGTGGCCGCGCTTGCAGTGAACCATTTTCATCGGGTATCATCATCTTATCCTAGCGCGCTCAACTCACCCTTGGGTCTGAATTTCCCTCTCCCACTGGCCTCCACCATTTTAATAGCCCCCATTAGACACTCCCAACAGCTGCAATCAATTAGTAATTATACACGCACACAAGTCCTCGGGGCTCTGGGAAGTAATTTCTCAAGACAAAAAAAATCAATAGCACGAGTAAACAAGAGCCAAAAATTGGTCAACTCCAAGATTTAGTTGGTCTAGTGTCCATCTTGATCACCACCAAACGCACCTAAGTAAACGCTCCAGTTGCCCCTCCGACGAGACAGAGACCCATCCACGTACAGACCAAAAAAAAATGGGCTGAAAAAAAAAATCGAACACACCCATCCACGCAACAATACCTGAGGGCGCGAGGGAGAAAAAGGCGAAGACGACACCATCACGAGAGAGGAAGATGGAGGAAGACAGATCTGGAAATCGTTTGAGGGCGTGAGAGAGAGGAAGACGAACGTGGGCCGTTTATGTTTGACGAAGACGACGCAAATTTTGGAGAGCACCACCATCTATTTTGAGTACAACTTGAAAACACCGAAATGGTGTTTCCGAAATTGCGTTTTCGAGTATCATTTAAACAGTAAAATCATTTGAATACGGAAATTGAAAACATTAACTAAACAACAAAAATTAACTCTGGGCCCACCATATTTTGTATTCGAAAACATAAAAGTGTTTTTGAGTTCTACAACCAAACACGCTCTAGAGTTTCTCAAAACAAAATTGTAATGAATGATAAAACCCCCAAACCCTATTTTTAATTAAAATTTGTCCTCCTCTTTAATAATTTCCAAAAAGCCCTCCTAAATTTTATTTTTCATTTATTAACCCTCAATTTAACTCCCAAAAATTACTAAATAACCCCTGAAAGCTTCTGGACCTCAAATTGGGCCCAAATATAGTTAAAACGATTGTATTAATGACCACATTCTCAAAATAACTTTCTTAACATCAAATATAGATTATAAGTTATGCTAACACATATACAGATCCTTACATCCTCCCCACCTTACACTTTTTGTCCTCGAAAAGCCAACTGAATCAAATGTCACAACTATCCTTATAAGACGTCATAGACCTCGATATCCAACCAAGCCCACACCCACATGAATATAATTATTAACACCTATTCTAACACACCCAAACCATCCTACAAATTTATTAACCCACAAGCGCTGAGTTGATACAATATCTACCATAGACCGAAACTAGCATGTGCTCTTAATCAATAACTAAGCACATGAATATAATTATGAGAACAAGATACAACAAACAAAATAACATAAAACAAACACACATGACATGATATTGGAAATATCCTTACAATAGCAACCTCGTACTTACCAATCCACGCCATTGTCGAAGGCTTGGAAACTCCAGCCACAGCATTGAGTGACACCTCAACCTCACTTATGGGTTCTTCTACTTCGGTCACACTTATTTCTCCTTCTTCGGATGTGTTTTCTTCTTCTTCTCCACTGTCACTTGAGTCTTTTATCAAGAATAGCTTTCCAATTCGTCAACGATGCTTATTGCTCCACTTCTCTCCATACTTGAAGCAGAGTCCCTTCTTTATCCTCTTTTGGACCTCTTATTCTGAAAGCTTCTTAACCTCTTTGCCTTCCTTCTTGTGTCCTTCATCCTTGACTCCCTTCCCTTTGGTATAGTACTCTGGTTTTATAGTTTTCCTTCCATAACCGTCTTTAGGAAGTCACCTTTCTTTATAAGAACTTTCCTCCAAGATCTCAGCTATCCTCATAGCCTCAGATAACCTATGGGGTTGCTTAAGTTTAAGATCTCTGCTAATCATGACTTCAACATTTCAACAAACGTTCCAAGTAGAGACTCCTCAAACCAACCACAAACAAAGATTTAAAGTCAACAAAATTCCTCCACATAGCCAGCTACCTTCTATCCTGCTTTAACTTAGCTAGTTGTCCATGGGGCTTTACAATTTGAGAGGGCCCCCACTGAATTAAAAACTATCACTCGAATGCTATTCACCCCATTCGTCACTCATCCTATTCATATTATACCTTGATCCAATGCCACTAATTGTTGGCCTTCACATCCAAATACATGTAGGCCACTACAACTCAGTCATCTTTGGATATTTTGAAAATTTGGAAGTAGTGAGCTGCTTTGTCCATCCACTCATATGGATCATCTATCTTAAAGTATGGGAAATCGATCTTTGGTTTCCTTGGTCCCCAACCACATCGTCTATCGCCAATAGAATCATTAGTGTCGTGCCTTTGTCCCCTTCGATATTGGAAGACTGGTCTCCGTTCATGGTCTGTTCTGTTGGACATCCTATCAGATTGATAGCCATCGATGTTCTCTTCACCAATTGGATCATCATGCACCCACCGCTCAATAACCATCAGACCTCACTCCACACACCCACCACGCTTAAGTCGGCCATGGTAAGGATTGTCTGCAACATTTGATGAATCATCGACCTCCTTTGTAGACCTTCGTGATCTACAATCATCATCATGAGTTCGCTTTCCTCTTACCGGTTCCTTGCCCTTGCTGGTAGTGAGATGGTTAATATTCTAGTTGGTTATATCTTAAAAACGAGCTATCTTTGCCATTTCTGCCGAAAGCTCCGTAACAGAATGCTCTAGCACTTCGAACCGTTGTTTGTTCGTCTTAGTCGTCTCCTCCATCATCTCGATGAAGAATGTGAAAGAAGTTTTAGAAATCTTAATGAGGACCTCTCAATGAAAACACCAAATTGTTAAAAACCTTGATTAGGATTCAACAACAATTTAGATATTGATAACCGAATACCCAAACTTTAGCCCAAATAATTCAGGTAATTAACTGAAAAATCTAAAAATAAGTATAAACCTCTATTTGAGAGTTTATAATTAATAAAATCACTCTTGAATGTCTTATTACGTCTGAATACAAGCCCTATTTATAGGCAAACGACTAACTAGGAAGTAAAAACTTAATACAATTAGGAAATTAAAGTAAAATATCAAAATATCATAATACGAATTAAATAAAAGAAAATAATAAAGGCAAGACTTCTAATAAAAAGGAAAGTAAATATAAGAAGAGTTCTAGCAGTAGAAGATGTCTTGCATCACATAATACATGCACGTGGCGATGAATTCTGCGTGTAACGATAAACTACATACAGACGGATAAAGAAGGGATGTGGCGATGTCGACAAGCGTGCACACTATGTGCCGCATTGGCTTTGCATATAGCCCTGAGGCTCTCTTCCTACGCTCTCCATGCACGAAATCGGGCACTCCGTCTCGATGTTGGTGCAACGATTTTATCACAAATTCAATAATTTAGAGTCCATTAGAGGGCTTTCACTTAAATTGGATGATATCATTCTAAAGATCATAAGACTTCTAATCATCATAGGACCCTCACTTAAGCCGAGCAATGTCATTTCCATATGAGAAGGCTTTTAGTGTCGTCATAGGACTTTTAAAGAAATCGGAAGAGTTTAAGAATCAATCAGAGAATCTTTAAAAAAGACAAAGGACTTTAAATTTCATCAAGGAACCCTCAGTGAAATCAAAAGACTTTAAAGTGTTAATAGACCTTAAAATAAGATATTAGATGAACTTTGAAAATCAAAAGACATTAAAGTACCATAATACCTCAGAAGAAGATATTAGATGACCTTTGGAAATTAGAACATGTAAAAACTCGCTAGTGGACCCTTGAAAAATTAAAAGATTTTGAAAGCATCAAAGAACTATTGTAAATTATAATACTTTAAATAATAATAATAAACAAAAAGAGAAAAACATAAAATAAGTAAAGACTCCCATAGACTAAGACCAGATATTAATTTTTTTTGAGGGTTATAAGGATACAAGAATTCTTTTCCCGTCCCACATATAACCAACTCCTGAATCTTTTTATCTGGAACTATAAATCATTCTTAAATGGCCAATTGCACTCATATCATGATTTATGGTAACTATTTTTTGTTTTAATTTTGTTTTCATCATATATGTTTTTGTTTGTAAGTCATTGTGCAATGATGACTCAGTGACCACACAATCCCATTGAGTCTCAAAAAACTAGCAATGAGACAGGGCAAAAATGGGTGATGACACTATTTATCAAAAAATTTAGATTGCCCTATAAGGCTTCGAACTCCAAATTAAGCCTAATTACATCCAAACAATCATATCATCAACCACATCAACATAATGACATTTTAAAAACCAATTAAAGACTATTTGTTAAACTAACCCAAAAACATGTCTTTACAAACATATTCCATAGTTGTTAGTGCTTGAAATACTATCGCTTAAAACTCAAGAGCTATTAATACATCATGTTCTCACATGAAAGAGCTCCTTGTGTAATTATACGATGTCATTTTCTATAAATGATAAATTTTTTTGCTTTTTGCTAAGTATTATTATAAACAGAATCATGTCGCTTTATAACTCTAGCAAGTTTACTATGTTAGGCTTACATTAAGTAATACTTTAGAGATGTAACACAATGTTATATCATTAAATGAAGTGATTCTTATTACTTTTTTTCTTTACTTCTTCTAAAATAGTGCCAAATTACTCCTCAAGCAGATTTAGTGCGTCATATGCCAAATCTTTAGTACCTCAAAATGTTATCATCTTAATGAAGCGTTCGTTTTCTTGTAATTCATCGTGGCCTTCAATTTTATTTGATGGAAAAGTGTCATTTCCAAGTCCAATAGTATTAGTTTGTCATGTTAACATACTTTAGTGGCTTTAGTTAATTAAATGTCATAGTTTATGAATCAAACATGTTTAGCACATCATTTATACATTAACAAGTGGACATGGGGCATTAAACGATTTCGTTTTATTAAGCATATAACTATGATTTCTTTGTTAAGTGTATATTACCTTTTGATGATCCAAAAAAAGAGTTGATCGATCTATTGTCAACTTTCTTTATATAAATTTCTTTTTTCTTTATATTATAAGGCCTTGTTTGGCTATAAAACTAATTATTATTAATTTTAACTTTATTCTGAGATCAAATGTTATCCAATTATGATTTCATCTATAAGTTCACTAGGTGAGATTACTCAATAAAGTTACTAGTCATAGGTAACACTTTGAATTTAGACTTAGACTAAATTAAAATTGTATTGTTTGAACTTAGGGGTTATATTAAATCTTTTATTTTGATTTAAACACTCTTTGACCTTTACTTGTTTTGATCTTATTTTATAATTTTATGTACTCTTTATGGGTTTGACACTCAATACGTTTGCTTTACTTTAGCCCTTTTAGGTCACCAAGAACACTTGTTATCTCTCTTAAAGTTATCTAGTTTTTATATATGGTATACAATTATCCAAATTTAAACACTAATAATAGAGATATCTATTTTTATTTATACTACACCTCTCGGTTATCCTAATCCTCATATCTTTCTCGAATTGTGGTTAGATTGTACTCTTCATTTTTAGTACTGACTACTTTTATTTTGCTTAACAACATATGGAAACTTGTCCATACAAAATGTAAAAAACTAAGGATTACATTTAATTTAATAATATAATTTTCCCGCCTTTTAATTTGGTCATTTATCTTATTAATATACTAAATGAACGAACAACATGTATCTTCTTTGCAATGCCATTATTCATTATTCCTATATATGCTCAACAAAAGATTCAAGTATCTTTACTATACTATTCAGAACAAGTCTTAATAGAGCTTAAGAATCTTTTGGAATGTGTCCAAAATATCCTTATTGGATAACTTATGATTTACACTTCTTGAGCATGCTTATATAAAGTGTTTGCAGAATAAGGCCCCTTTTTGCTAAAATATTAGTTTTTTTGAGTGAGCCCTTTTTGAAGTGCTTTTAGAATATTCTCTATTTATTAAAAAAAGATTTTTCTTTTTAGCAACTTTCAAAATAATATGTCTTCTTGAACAAACTTAGTGACTTCAGGCTCAACCTTTTCAAGTCATACTAAATAAAGCCATCAAACTTGGATTAATGAGCAAGGCTTTCAGATATTAGACTTATTAAGTAGGTTGCTTAGCATAACTTACTGAATAAGGCTTTTGGACTTTGGCCTTTCAGATATAACCCTTTAAATGGCCTATTGATTAATGTTTTTAAGTTTTTCAAACTCAGCCTTCATGATTTGGCTTTTCATACTTGCTTTCTAATTAATATTGACTTTCTTGACTTAGTTTTTTTTACTAGCTTAGTGAGCTTAATGTTTGCTTTCCCAACTTAGTCTTTTTGGATAACTTATTGGTTAATGTTTGTTAAGTCCTTCTTGACTTTAATGTTTAGGGTTTGACCTCCTACGTAACTTATGCTTATTGATTAATACTTCATGAATTCCCCCCTAGAGTATGACTTTCATACCCGTGAGCAGTCTGAATAAGCTTAATATTAAGCTGGGTCTTATTTACTAAGTGGCTTTTATACTAGGCTAACATACATGACGAGTAACATTTACAATTTATTTCAAGATTATAATTTTTATTCACTATACTTATCTCTAACATTGTCCTTTACTAACTTTATCTTAACTTATTTGGACTTTTGTCACGCAAGTGGAGTATCATTTGAGCTTGACCCGGGAATTAATATTGTCTTTCACTAATCTCATCTTAACTTTTTTGGACTTTTTCTCACTTTGCGCTACATGTGCGCTAGTTTATACTTATTAAATGATGACAATGATTATGACTTACCCAAAGTTCATACTAACATAGCATGAAGTGCATATGAGTCATAATTTGATTGAATGATATAAGTACAAATTAATAGCATAAGGTTACACCAAGACTTACGGATGGGTGGAAGAGTATAGATGCTTTTCTCATATATTTTTAATACAAACATGAGTCATATCTTTATAATTAATGTTATAGAAAAAACACACAAGAGAATATGTAATAATTATCAAATTAAAAGTTGTAGTGTCGTATTCTTGGTTTATAAATATATATATATATGTATAACAACAAACATAAGTGTGTTGTTGCTATTTAAACAATAGGGAAACTCTATGTGAGTGTTTGGTAGGATGGTATAATAGTATTATTTTTGAAAACATGATTATTTTTTAAAATAGTAGGCACAATAAATTTAAAATAATTTATGAGTGGTAAAAAATTATCTAAGCTCATTCTTTTTAAAAAATAATTGTGTTTTAACAAAAATCGAAGTTTGCCAAACATTTAAATAATAGGTATTATTTTTGAAAATATAATTATTTTTAAAAATAGTGTGCCGATGAATTTAAAACTATTTATAAACGATAAAAATTCATTTAGGCTCACAGTTTTTTAAAACAATTATATTTTAAAAAATAACACAGAATAATCAAACATGTTCATAAAATCACATGAATGAAGACAATCTCATGACAAGGTGACAAGGTTAACTCACAATGAAACCATGTACATGCCTTTGCTTTGCCTTCCTTTTATTTGTCACAATTTAATTGCAAGCACATACTCCCACGCTTATAATAATTTTATTCTCAAATAGTTACTATATGGCAATCATTTTTAAATACAATGAACAAAAACAATTAATTGCTTGTTAACTTTTTGATACAAAAGAAATGATTTTTGGGAAATTGTCCACAACTCTAAATTTAAAAAAATTAATACAAGTTCTAATAACAAAATAGGGCGTTTTAAAATGATAAGCTTAGATACATAATATTGTGATAGGTTTGATATTATTTTTTAAAATAATAAATTTAAATAATTTAAAATTATTTATGAGTAACATTAATTTATCTGAATTTATAATTTTTAAAAATAATTTTATTTTAAAAAATAATATCATTACATATTATTTGGGTTAAGGTATTTCAAGATTACTATGGAATAAAAATATGAATATGACCTCATTGAAATATCCAACTGGGAGAGTTGAATCTCGAAGAAAAATTTCATGGTGTGACATGCATGGCAACTTAATTAGTTGTTAATGTGTGTGGCATACGCCTCGGATCGGCCCAATGAAAGCTTTGTTGCTTTATGGGATAACCGTTGATAATCATTACAAATCCATCGTCTCATTCGTAAAAATAAAATAAATCCCCACCCAAAAAAACAAAAAAGATCAAAGATTCATTGTTCCTGTCATTTTCATACCGAAGAGAAAATCTATATATATTCTTTAATTTTAGTGGAATTAATTGAAACAGGGCGGCCCAGCAACAAAACATAACAACTGATAAAACCATGTATACATTCATCATAACCCAATGTCATTTTCATCATGTATGAAAAAAAGAGAGATCTAAAATATGTATTATCTGATTGATGTTATCGTCTTAACCATAACAATCACATTAAGGGGACTGTTAGTAGTTAGTATAATATAGTGAAATGATCGAAAGCGACTGATGAACAGTTTTTTTTTTTAAATATTAATAAATTTGGCAGCAAAAAATATTGTTTTTCAGGAGTTAATAAAAAACGGACCGTAATATTAGATCATTAGACGAAATTACCAGATGAAACCATCCAACAAATACAGCTATTTCTATTCAAATATTATATTAAATACTTAAAAACACTAAATTCCAACATCACGTGTATATTTTATCCGGTGAATTTTATTCGAAATTATCGAATAAAAAACCACACACTATTTCGCAGGCGCTGTAAAAAGTTATTAAAATTTCATTGCTTCCTGAAATCCCCGTACAGCAGCAGGAGACATTTTCAACCCCTAAAAAGAGAAAAAGGAAAACCGGAAAAAACAAAAAACATATAAAAAAACTTTTCAGTGGGCCCCACGAAGACCGACCATCACCTGATACTGCTGCAGGGATTCCTGCCTCTGCAGCCTCATTTCCTCGTTGAACTTCTTGATAAACGCCTCAACCCGGCGGTTCAACTCGTCCTGACTCAGCGACGGTTCCTTCCTCAGCTTCCCCGAACCCGGCGACCGAGTCAGCGGCGAGTGCGAGGGTGGGGCGGCCCTATCCGCCAACGTCTCCGACTTCCTCGTCTTGTCCGACTGCGGCGGCGAAGGGCTCGTCGCGGCGGCAGGTGGCGGGCTGCCGTGGCGCGCGTGCGACTCCCACGGGTCGGACTTCTTCAGGTGGCGTGTTAACGGCATCGGACGGCCCTCCGTTATCGTCTTCCACGTGCTCTCCAACGTGTCCTGCCGTTTCGGCCTCGATACCCTCAGCGCCCTACCGCCTGGAAAATCCCAAAAGTCATTCAAAAAGACGATTTTACCCCTACAATTTCAAAATTTCGTAGGCGTGGGTGGGCAATGCAATGCAACCGTTCCTAAAAAGTTTTTTTTTTTTAAACATTTAAAACTCTTCGATGGTTGCTTCTACGGAGGCTCACGAGGCGTCAGTTAAGGAAATTAGTTACTTCGATCCACAGGAAATAAATAAATAAATATTTACCTTGATAAGGACTGGTGTTGAAGGCTTTGCGGTGACCAAATCTCGTAGAAACCAGAGGTTTCTCAGTGGAGATCACTGACTCGCGTTCGCTCAAACAGTTCCTCCGCGGCGGCTCCGGCGATCTGAACACGCAATCATGACCATCGTTCCTCTTTCCCGGCTGGAAAGCATCGGAATCAGTCTCCTGACGCACCGCAGTGTTCTCCGGCGCCGGTGGAAACGACGGTTCGAACTGATGCGAAGCCTTCGCTTCGTTCGAAGCGACGCTTTCGTAGGCCGGATGGTCCGCCCGAGCATCTCCGGTGGACGCCGCCTCCGGATCTGACCTGCTCTGCAACACGGACGACGCGGCGATGGTGATGATGATGCAGTTGAGGACGAGGTAGAGGTACGGAGGCCTGAGCCACGGAACGACGACGCTCCACAGGAGAGGGACTTCGCTGACGGCGAAGTCTACCATAACCGGCACCGAGGCCTTCAGCGCCATGGCCACCGACAGCACAGCGGCGGAGACCATCAGGAATTTGATTGACGGGAACCAGGTTCTTGAACTTTTAGAAAGGATCGCCATTTTCTCCGTCGAAAAGAAGCTCCGATTGGTGGATTCGTTGTTTTCCGGCAATGTCCCCGGCGCGACAGAGAGCGAGGGGGATAAATATGGAAGGTGTGGAAATAAATTCAAAGGTATATATATATATGAGAAGTGAGTGACGTTGGCGTCGCCGTCGATGCTGTGATGATCATTTGGACCGTTCGTTAGAGTTTTTTATTACGAAAAGGACGGTGCGGATTGAATGGACAGGGTATGATCCACTGTGTGCGGGGGCACAGGCGCAATTCTCAGAGCAAATCATAGCGGTTGGCTGTTGGTGGTCTGTTCGGAGATGGGCAAGCAAAGGTTCGGAGAGGACACGTGGAAACGGTAGTGACTTCGAACTTGGGGGTACTGCTGGCTGGTCAAGTCTGGTGACGTTCGTGAGTTACTAATCGGAATACGACACGTTGAGAATAATAATGTGGACTTTTATCATCAAAAATTATTTCTCACAATTTTACCTTTCCTTGCAAATTTTCAGCGAATTTCAACTCTAATTGTTTGTTTTTCTGCTTTTATTTTAAAAATATAATAATTATTTTCAAGTATATAAAATATAAACTTAAAAAAATAAAATATTATTTTTATTATTTAAAATCTAAAAAATAAAAATAATTTTTTATCATTTTCAGTTTTTTATACTAAAAAATAATTATCATATTTTAAAAATAAAAACATAAAGCACTCCGATCAAACATACCATAATGCTTACCTTTTTTTAAATGATAGGTGAAGTTTTTGTTTATATTACCTTGATTTATGTGGAAGGAACTAGTAAAAGAAGGGTGCATGTTTTATAAATTTGTTGACCCAACAACTCATTGGGCTTAAGAAATTTATTTTAAATTCGAGTTTCATTGAAATAGTAGGCTCAATTCACAGTAAATAAAAATATTTATAACGAGAAAGAGCAAGTAATATGAGAGTTTGATTTTCAATAAAACTGTAAACGAATCGAGTTGAGTCAAGTAGTAAAGTATTCAAGTTTGGTTTGGTATTATTCTTTAATAAATCGAGCCGAACACAAATACTAAATCATTGTATTCATGTTCATTCGTTAGTATTTGAGAAATGCTCACTAATGTTTACAAACATCTTGTGAATAATAGTTCACAAATAGCATTCATGAATTTACCGACATACATATTTGCAAACATTACATTTTTATTTTGTTTGCAAACTCATTATATTTATTTGTTTAATTGTTCGTGAACCAAAACATCTAATTATCTTAAATTTATAAACAAATAATTAGTTCATTTGTTTGTTCATGAACTCAAGAGGTTGTTTATTCATTTGACTGTTCATTAACTAAAATATTAATTATTTAAAATTTATAATCAAACATATTTGTTTATTTGTTCATGAATTCAATTGTTTGTTTACTTGTTCATTTATTTAACTATTTATGAACATCTGTTTGTAAACATCTATTCATAAATTTAATTATTAATGTTTTCGAACATTGGTAGTGAATGCATGTTCATGTATATATATTCATGAATGGAAACAAGCCGAATACAATCTTGTTTGTGTTCATTCGTTTATGTTCGCGAACAAAAAAAATGTTTGTGAACATTATCTTTTATCGAGCTGACTATTCTCGAACATTTGGCTCGTTTACTGACCCACCAACAACTCTGACCATCATGCTATTGAGGGACTTTATCCTTAGGAACTCTGCTCAATTTCATTTTAACTTCCTTAAACTTGATTCCCTGGGGGTAATCATAAAAATGGAAACCTATTAGTGCAACACATATAATACTATAGATCTTAGTAATCCATTTCTTTCTTTCCTTCTAGTATTGTACCTGATGATAGTCAAAAACTCATATTAGCTTTTCACTCATGTCCACTTGTAGTAATACCCAATGCCTAAATATAGGGATAGCAATTTTGGCACGATTCGCCTTGCCCCGCCCTACCTTGACCTGAGTTATTTTTACTTGACCCAGCCGCTCTAAAGAGACAACAGGGCGGACACGAATATTGGCCAACCCGCCCCAACTCAAACACACCTAGAGTGAGTCTGGGTCACCCACTACCCAATCACGACTTGCTCTGCTACCATCCATACCCAAGAAAGTTATAAGGGATGAGAGCATAACTCTTATTTTTCTATGGTATGGAGTTCTCTGCCTCACCTTCTATAATATTTATTAACTATATGATAATGAGATGTTGAAGATAAGAGATATAATTGCAAATAACATAGCGTCCATGAGCTTTGAATTTCAATAATTGAACTCAACATAAATGCTTCAAAGATGCAATATAGTTATGTATATCCACATCTTCAAATTCTTCATCCACTGACGCAATTATTTTCATATCAATAACACTAAATTGAATTCAGTATCATGTTGTTTGAGTTTGTATGTTGTCTGAATTCAAAAATTGATTAAACGCTTTATCACCATAAGTATTAAAGGGCTAAAAGAGGCTACATAGTCTGTTGTGGGCAACCCATTAATTCTCTCTATCTTTACATGCCCCAAACTAGTGGAAGGACCAACAACTATAGTGGATGGTTGAGACTTTATTTTACCAATTTTTCTTTTCTTTAATATTTGAGAAATAGTCTCAACATCTCCTTCATCACCAAATAAGATAATTGTTAGAGGAATCAAATTAAGTAGCTCTATATTAATAGCCTGAATTTCTTCAACACTCTTAAAAGATGAATATTGTGGCTTCCTCACATATACATTCATTGTCTCCTACATTTTCCTCTTCCCTTATCAATAGTTATTTTTCATCATCAGAAGCTTGTTGAGGTGTTATTACCTATGTTAGAGGACCACCCCCAAAGTTTGTACATTTTGAGCTTAGAGGGTGGTAGAGTTTTCAACTCCTTAAGTCTTCCTGTGCTTGCTTTAGCATAACAAACAACATATCCAGCTCGAACCCATTATTTATTTTGATATTTTTTACTTCTTCTTTTAGTGCTGATAAAATCTCCTCCAAGGTGTTAATCTTCACATTTACCCTATTCAATGCATTAGAAGAGGTAATTTTGATCATTTGAAGGTCATGATCCATCAGATTGTCAAAATGGATAAACTTTTCCATGCAACTTATTGTCAAGATCAGAAACCTTCTCTGTAACTCCATCAATTACCTTTTTAGAATTAACCTTAATTAATTGCAACTGTCCTCAAGGTATCTTCAAGGATTTCAACTTGCTATCAACCACATAAATATTTTCTTTCATGTCTATCTTCATACTAGCCAAAGTTGCTTCATGATCCAAATATTCATGCTCTATCAGCTTCGAGACCAGAGATTCAGAAAAGTATGTTCATTATGTTTCTTGTTCTCTCTAAGTATCTTCAGTTGCTTTATCATAAGCTTGGGCACTGGATGCACTTACATCCATTCTATCTTCCTTAGTGCCTTCCCAGCCTCAGGGGCCTAGCTCCTCAGCCTTCACCTACCGCCTGCTAAACCCTGCAAAAGACCATAGGAGGGGTGAGCAAACCATGCTCAGAGGGGATCCAGTCCTCCCCACCCGTCCCGCTCATACACTCATGATATGTGTATGCTTGTGCTCGTGTCGTGCCTAAGGCTAAAGCAGCAAACATACCCAGAAACACTCTTTACCCGAGCCCGCACGAGGACACCCCGCCACCACGGCGACATGACATACCACATCCAGGCGAATGTTGCATGGACACCAATGCACATTTTCCACCCGAGTCGGATATGGTAACCATCTCTGGCGCCATATCTACCCTCGGGAATGGGTGTAGACTTAGCCCACCGTCGTGAGTGCTACACCGAGACTCGGGACCACGTCTTGGCCAAATCTCAAAGGGGTCCACATCGGCTGGCCCATATCTCGCTCGGTTCAAACGATCAACAACAAGATAGCATTACATCTTAACATGTAAACTCAGACGATTTACACTTTATCTGAAGGACCAAATCACTACACACAAATCATAGGCTTAAAATCAAATACAAATCAAACAAGACCCCTTCACGTAGGTATATTATCGAACCCCAAAAAAAAAAGTCCCAAAAGCAGAAAAATAAAAAACCTAAACGGACATTTTATCAAATACATAGTGTGGCAGCCTCACAAACATTTCATCAAACACATGGTGGGCATAAGCAAACCCTCAAAACCCCCGGCCAAATTCAACATCGATAACTCAAGGCCAACATCCATATAGGAAAAAACCCCCTATGGATTTACATATATATATATATATATAGGTGAATATCCTAGAACAGGGAGAGTTAGGAAGAACAGGAACCCTACCTCAGGCTTTTGTCCTAACCTCCACCAAGAAAACTCCCAACGACGCGAACCACACGAAGCGAGATCCTTTCTCTCTCTCTCTCTCTCTCTCTCAGAGAGCTGCAAAGAAGAACACAAGAACCCTAAACTCAAACTCAACCCTCATTATATGACACTACCCAATCAAAACGACGTAGTTTTGATTAAGTAAATCCCAGGATCAAAATGACGTAGTTTTGATCACACAAGTTAGCACCTTCCGCACCCATATAGGCCTAAATACCGAATTTCAACATGGTCCTTTGGAGAAAGATCATTAGAATGTCAAAACCAAGGGAACCATGCAAAAATATGGTTGCACTCCAATTTGAACGTGAATTCCCAATTCACGTGCAACCCAAATGCACTCCAAATGCGCTCAAACTTCACCCCTAGACTCCTTGCATCATTTAAGACAACCACACTTGCACGTGAATTGGACCCATTTCACGTGCACCTACAAACACGTCCATTTGGCCTGAAACTTGTGGTAATAGAGGACATCATTCTAAGCATATTTCCTTTTGCACGTGAATTCATTTGACATTCACTAGGTCAAAACCTGAAAAATCTTCCTCGAAGGCAAAACCAAATCTTATACATACTATTATTACTAGTGCCTGA
The DNA here is from genome assembly GCA_023512835.1 of Taxillus chinensis. Taxonomy (NCBI): domain Eukaryota; kingdom Viridiplantae; phylum Streptophyta; class Magnoliopsida; order Santalales; family Loranthaceae; genus Taxillus; species Taxillus chinensis. The sequence goes on from CM042091.1 coordinate 46,199,826, forward strand.
TCCTTAAGCATATTCCAGGCCTCGAAGCCCCGAAGCCTCGGCTCAAGCACCCCCGCCCCCCCCCCCCCCCCCCCCCCCCCCCCCCCCCCCCCCCCCCCCCCCCCCCCCCCCCCCCCCCCATTTACCCTCGACCCTTCGACCCTCGAAGCCTCGCCGCCACCCTCGCGACTTCCGACGCCGACCCGCGGCACCCGTACGCCTTCCACCTTCGACCCTTGACCTCCGACACTTAACCTCGACCCCTTTTTGCTTTCGCTGATTTTTCTCGTTGGCTTATTCTTTCTCGCTGCGCTTCAGAGACCCGCCTCCCTGCCCGCCATCGACAAGGAATCATTTCTCAACCACCTCAACAACCCTGTCACATGTGCTAAAATACAAACTCAAAAGGCAATCACGAGCTCCCCTTTTTCCTGCAAGCTGTCCACCCGACCAAGCATTGATCCGCAAATAATAATCGTCCGACAAAACAATTAATTTGCTCGCTCACCAAAATTACCTTTAAATCCCCTCCACGCAAAAAAGGGGGGGAAGAGACCCCTCATCATTGGAAAAACCTCTACCATTCCTCATTCCAGACAAACGAGAGAGAAAAGAAAAAAGAAAACGAGAGTCGAGGGAAAAAAAGGAAGAGGTTCGAAGAGAGAGGGAAAAGAGTTCAACCCCAAGTCTTTCCAGTTCCTTTTCCCGACACCTCGTTCCGCTCTTTTACCCAAAAAAAAACAAAAAAAAACAATTCCAGTTCCGCTCTTTTTTTCCTCTTCCTACGTTTCCATCAAAACAAAACAATCGTTTCTTCATTCCCTATTCCTTACACCTTATACCCCTTCCCCTCAATTCCAGCCAAAAAAAATCTTAATCCCAAAAATACATATCCTCCTTTCCCACGTTTTACTCGGAACCCGGAAATTTTCTTTTCTCTTCTTCTCTCATCTCCACACATCGTTGCAATTTCCAAATCAAAATCCCAACTAATTTTTGCCATCTCGATTGGAGCTGGAGTCGTCGCAGGACAAGGATCCCAAAAAGAGTCCGGTGGAAGCCCCAAAGTCGGTTCCATATTTTACTTCTTTTTACTTATGTATATTCATATTTAATGTAATGTGTTTTTTTTTGCGTATTTTGTTTCTTTTTACATTAGGGCGTATGTTTCTTGTATTATTTATTTATTTGTTTGTTTGCTATTTTTCCCCCCCCCCAGAAGTTGTAGATATATGTTGTATATACTTGTTTATGTTGTAATATGTAAAGAGCAGTAAAAAAAAGGAGAGAGAAAAGGTAGAAAAAAAGGAGGGCAAAGCAAAAAAAAAGAGATGAAAAAAGAAAAAGAAAAGAAAGAGTGGCTTTATTTTTGCTTATTTATGGATTTCATAATCACACACTCCACGTTTATTTTATGTGCTCATTACTTTCATATGTATTTGTAACAAGTGTGACTTTGAGTTTTCAAAACAAAATAATTAAAAGTTTTCAAAAAAAGAGAGAGAGAAAGGTTTCCAAAAACAAAAAAACAAAAAAAAACAAAAACAAACAAAAAACGTTTTCATGTTTTCAAACCAGAACAAAAAAAAAACCAAAATTAGTACTTTAATTTCCAAAAGCAAAAAAACAAAGCAAAACCAAAACAAAACGTTTTACAAAACATAAAAACCAAAAAAAATGTATGTTGTCTAACCCAAAAAAAAAAACAAAAAAAAAAGGGAAAATAAAAAATCATATCTGAGGACTTCAAAACCAAAACCAAAACCAACCATATGATCCCATTCTCCGCTTAAACCCAAAACTTCTAGGGTTCCCTTTAGAAATTTAGGATAAATCCATTTTAACCATAACTTTAATAAATAACTTAGCTAAATAAAAATTATAGACTTTTAGAAAATTTAACCCAGTCATAGCAGTACAAATAAAAGAAAAACCTTCTCCTAAATTAGATACCGAAAGGGCGCTATAGGAGTGCTAATCCTTCCCTAACGTAACCAACTCCAACCCATCTCTAATAACGGACCACACACTTGAAACTACTCAAAGTAGGGTATCCAACTGTACCCCAAAAACAGGTTGGTGGCACTCTAAAATTTCTCACCATTGGTTTAGTTTGAGCTACCCCAAAACGAGCCCTGAAACCAGGTGATGACATATATATATATATATATATATATATATATATATATATATATAGCATGTATCAATAATGAAACTTTTAATACAAAATTTATATGAGAACTTACAAATAAATTTATAATTAAATTTTATAAGCAATTTTATACTTTAATTATACATTTATAATTAAGATTTAAAATTAATTTGATAATAAAATTACTAAATCAAACTTTCAATTAGTATTTATTATTATAGTTTTTATATTAAAAAATATAATAAAAAATAATTTATAGTTAAATATTAAAATTTTGAAAAATTTAAATTTAAATCTATAATTAAATTTATACATTTAATTTTAAAATAATTTATTTAAATTATTTATAAATTTATAAATAATTTAATATTGAATTTCTAAAATTTTAATTATAAAATTAATTATAAATTTATAATTAACTTATAAATTTTAATTATAAAAGTATTTGTGAATCCTCATATTTGTTTTGTATTAAAATTTTCATTAACAATGCACTTGACTCAATTTTACAAATAAAACTAGTTTAGTAGTTAAAAGCTTTTATTGTTTTTATAAGGTCACCAGTTTAAGTCATGACATCGCATAGTAATCATGCCCCCTTCCCCCTCAACCTAGCGCCACATCATATTTGGGAAAGAGAGTGCAAGGATAAGAGTTTTTTTGTCAAATTATAAATAGGTGAGCATATCAATCAATTTAGTTGGTGTAAGTATTCCTTTCTTATTTATAAATATTTATAAAATATTAAATATGTTTATTTTCAATATACAATAAATGTTGAATGAGTAATGCTATGTACAAGTAGATTATGAAGGTAATCTGCGTAGGGACATCTTTATTACTGTTGGATTGATATTATTATTTTTTAAAACTTTTTTTTCATACCAATCTAACGATATAAAGAGTGTTTCTGCACGAATTTCCTACACAATCTACCTGCAAATAGACTTTTTCATGTTGAATAGATCACACAAGGATAAAAGAACCCCAATAATTCAAATAGAATTAATGTCAAAACATAATTAACCTAGATCAATTGGGATTAAGATCCTATACAATACCCAAAAGTATTGGTATAATATAATTCAATCAATCTGAACTATTGGATTTGTTTTTAACCGATAAGGTTAGACTTTTATTTAACTATATTTTTGATATAATATTTTACTGTAGTTAAATGAAAGTTTAATATAAACCATTGAAAACAAATCAAACGGTTTGAATTAGTTGAATTTCATTGTACCATAAAATACATTTGTATATCGTATGAAATCTGAATCTATAAAACAAAAAAACATAATTAACACATTAAATGGAATCGGGATTCTTTGCTATGCAACATCCCTATTGTACCTTAGAATTGCATAATTTTAGATTTTTTTTTACCCCAAATCTATGTTGTATTATTATGCATTTAAAAAAAACACAAAAGTACAAAGTTTTAAGGGTATAGCAGGAATACTATACAATAGAGAATTAGAACTCAATTAAATGTGTCTAATAGGAGGTAAACAAATGTAGAGATAGTTAATGAGAAGGTTGACATTGGAAATAAGTGTAATGTTTTCAATACGCAATAAATGTTCAATAGATCACACAAGAATTTCATATGCCCAATGAAAGAACCACAATTTGAAGGTACACTCAAAAAAACTCAATTTGACAAAATTAGTTTGAATCCGACATTACAAGTTTGAAAATGAGAAAATGAATCGAAAAGTAATTTTGAAAAACGAGAAACCTAATCCGATAAACTCTAATTCAACCACAAACTTAGATCCAACAAAAATTCTAAGCAAGATAAAAACATATCTGACGTCTATGTCTAATTTGAGTAGCTCGACTAGTTCAAGATGCTTATTTAAAGACGAACATATGACAAATAACACTACACTAATCCAATTATGAGATATAGCTCCAATCCAATATCATCAATCTGGAACTTCATCGGTTTAAATATTACATGCAATACACTAATATTAGAGAATCTAAGCTTCATCAAGCACATCCAACACTATACAATTAATTCAATAATGTATTTGATCTTTTATTTTAATTTGAAATTTCAACACACCCCCTCAAATTAAAATATCCTCTCATGTCGAGCATCTCTCATAACTTGCGTAAGGATAAGAATGATAATGGATTTGTGAAAAGATCAACAACTTGCTCTTTTGTATTACACTGCTCTAGCTCAATTATCTTTTTCTTCTATGATTTCTCAAAAAAATAAAATTTCATTTGAATATGTTAATATCTCGACTATCTTCTATCCTTCCATGTACAATATAGGATGGTGGTAGTGGCTTGCTAGCTTGATTAGGATTTCAATCATTATTATTTTAAAATTTTAAATTTTAAAATTAATTTTATTAAAATGATGGGATAAAAATGAGAAAGTAAAATTTATAAAATTAGTTAAATTTTAGTTAAAAAATTACTAGTTGAATATGCGTTTAAAACCATCACCCTGAAGAAAATTACCTAGCTAGCCTATATAACCCGGCAATCCTTCATGGCGGTTCTTGCGGTGCGGAGAGTGGGGGGTGGGTGAAACAGAAGGAGAGATGCCTGTTGAAAATGATAGACAAGCTGATCCCATAGGTCACCATTCACCATTCACACCACCGGGTTCCTCCGAGTCCGAAACATGATAGACCCACACCCACTCTCTAAAAGACCCATCACCCCTCCGGCACTCCTTCATTGGTGAAATGTCCACTCCCAACGAATTTTAAACCCGGCAAGAGTGCTCGAACAATCCTCCACCGCCGCCGCCGCCGCCACCAACAATATGCATCACTACCCGTCTGTCCTATCACCAAAGTCACTTCACCAGCAATACATACAACGTTTTAGAGAGAAAATTTAATTAGAATACTCGAGGAAAGCATGCAACAATCATAAATTTGATCTTCGATGCGATCAAACAATCACAGCCGTGAAGTTCCAAAACACACGGACGACACGATTCCTCTTAATTAATTAGCGCCCCCACAAAGAAACCCACTCCGCTCCTGATCGACTGTCATCATCAGACGAGACACCTGCGCCTTCAATGACATGACAAGCACTAGAAATATTATCCATGTTCACCCCCTAAATAATAATAGAATCACCCAAGTCAACCCAAGGAAGGGGAAATAACTAACGCTGCTATTCCCAAGAGGGAAAAAAGCACTACAGTCAATAACATCCACTAGCCATCGATGTGTCACAGAGTCAAATCAACCCGGACAACGATCAGTAGGGTCTGTAATGTATGTGCAAGGTGTCGATTGTTGATAGTCATTTGTCACGCCAAGTTCTTATAGATGCAACAAACCCATGACCCACCACAACTCATCCCCACTTCCACCGCTAGATGCTTAACAGTCTCCGCCAAACGAAAGAGAGCTATATCCCCAGTTATAAGGCACCTTGCCTCCAAACCAGCTTTGCATGCATACTTCATAGTTTAAAAATGAGTAAAAAAAAAATAGAATTGTTTACTATATCCATAATCGGCTTTGTTGAGCTTTCATACAATTGAAAGGTTTACACAAAGGGAAGCGACGGTGGGAATATATCAACAGTTTGGTTCAATGATCAGATCGAGTGTTGACAAATGGCAAAAATCCGGGGTAAAGCAATTATTAAAAAAAACACCAAGTGGGCCTTTTGAATGGATGGCTGATCCATCGACTTCTTTCCTTAATGTGAGCATAAGATTTATTTTATTGATTTCGTTACTTGATTAACGATACGAAGTGTTTGTTTTAGTGTGTTTTTCTCACATAAATGATATATAACATAGTCATTCTCAAAAGAATTATTTAAGCGGAAGAAAATTAATCATAGTTATTAATTGTTGCAAGTTTATTTGTTAGATTAACTCCAATCCACACTCTCTGTTATGTATATACGTAGAGAGCAAAATTTTAAAACTATGCTCCAATCAGCTTTTTACATTACTCTTCGTATGTAAATATTGCTATATTAATTCTTTATTTGTGAAGAGTTACTATTTATTATCTACATTATTTTTTTTTCTTTTTCTCTCCTCTCTATCTTGCCCCATCCTAGCTAGGGATGCCAAAAGCAACCCAACCCGCCCCGACCCGGGATGCCTCGACTCGAAATGACCCGCCTCGACAAGCCATCGGGTCGGGCCCGAGACTTATCCGACTTGAGAATTTTAAGTAAGTTTAATGTAAAAACTGCTAACCCGACTTGGCCCTACCCGAACTGCCCAAACCCTCGGGTCAGGTCTGATTCGGGTCAACATAATCATTTTGGGTCGGGTTTGAGTCGGGCGATACCCCAACCCGACCCGGCCCGTTGCCATCCCTAATCCCAACCGCTCCCCATCCCAACTGCTGCAGTCAACCCCCACCATCACTGGCCCCTCCTTGCGCCACCGACTAGCGCCCTTGGTCGACCATCATTTGGAGGATGGCGTCGCGAGTCCCTTGGTCCAACTCACGAGCCACAGACCAAAAGAGGACTATGGAGGATGGCGTTGCGGAAAATAGGCTTTACAAATGGGGGGAGGGAGAGATCGCGCAACGGCAAGGGGGCAGGGGAGGTCACGTAGCATTGTGGGAGATCTCACAGCGGCGGGGGACAGGGGAAGTCGCATGCAGCACCGTGGGGGAGCAGAGGTCACACGACAAGGAGCTGGCAGTGTGGGGAAGGGGAGGAGAACACGCAGCGACAGGGGATCGCGTAGCGTGAGGGAATCGCGACAGCGGCTGGAGTTTTATTAATATTTTAATAAAAATATAAGTTAAATAAAGAATAAGGTTAAAGTTGAATGTATAAAATAGTTCTCTACATTTAAAAAAATTTCTATAAATGAAAAAAATATACAAATTAGTATTAGAGTTGCTCTTATATAATTTGTGATACTTCTATTATCTATTAAAGTTTCTAGGGCCATGAGTAGCTAAGTTTATTTATATTTTAAAATAAGAGATTTTATTTTATTTTTTTGATTTTTCACAAATGTAACTATATATTTTGGGAATCAAGAAAATGCTAAAAACCCATTAAGAGACAACCATGTTAACCTACCATCACTTGGGTTTTAGAATTGAACAATAAAAGTTAATTTTATAACAAGCTCATTGACAATTTTAGTTGTTTTAAAAAAACAACTAAGAAAGAGTAACAAAGCGTGCCATAACAATATCAATATTAGAGCAGTCGTAGCAGACTCGTTAGAGGTTAAATAATAGCTAATTAATAGCTAACGTGGAAAAAAACATCTTGCATTAGCCTCTTTATTGCTACAGTCATTTTAGCGTTCGGTTAAAATCCTTGCCAAATTTAGCCAGTCGGACCTGCACGCTAAATATTATTTGTAATTAAAATAATATTTGAATGATAAATGCCGGTGAAGCTGTATTAGGGGTGGACGATTTCTGGTTGTGCTCCTCTTCTTGCTCCTTGCTCCTGAAGGAGACAAAGATCCATCTTCATCCCAAGGAGCCTTGCAGGGGGGAGGGACGGCGGCGGCGGCAGATCTGTGCAGGAAGGGATGGGGCGTGACGGGCGTGCAGCAAGGGGCGGGGTGCGGCGCGTGAGGGGGAGGGGAGTGGCAACGATCCGTGTAGGGGGGGGGGGTGGCAACGGAGGCGGTTGTCTTTGGAGGGGATGGGGCGAGGCGGCCATGTAGCAAGGGGTGGGGTGTGGCGCGTGTGTAGGGGAGAGGCGGCGGCAACAGATCCGTGTGGGGGGGGGGGCGTGTAGCAAGGGGTGGGGTGTAGTAGCCGTGCGGGGAGGCGCGGCTGCGTGCAACAAGGGGTGGGGAATGGAGGCCGTGCAAGGGGATGGGCGGCGGTGGCGATGGGCGTCCAGGAGGGGATGGGGCATGGCGGGGGAGTGAAGGGGGAAGGGGCGGCGAGAGGGAGTAGGGGGGATGGGGCATGGTGGGGGAGAGTGTAGGGGAGGCGCGGCGGCTGTGCAGCAAGGTGTCATGGGGTCATCCTTTATAGCAGCTTAACCCGTGCGGCACCTAATTCCCACCCGTACAAAGGAACGCTAGGTCAGCCTAACTCGTCGCATTTGGATTGGAACCCATCGATCCGTTGTAAAGCATTTGTGTAAGGAAGCGCTTAGCGGAAAAACGATTGAACGAAGGCAACAAACGATTGTATTGATTGCTTGAAAGCTTTACAACATCACTCCCCTACATATAGATGTTAACACGTTTCTCGCTATGTCACCAGGAGACATCATATATGATCGAAATCTAAAATCTCTACAACTTACCCTATAAGCTAAGTACAACACTTTACAAGGGGAAAATACCTCAAAATAGCCTAAGTGTGCTAGGATAAGCCTCGGTCCGTGACATTCTCCCCCACCCGATTTCGCAGCGTCCTCGTTGCGTCTTCGGCTTCCTCAAGCTCGTCAAACTACCTGATGTAACGTTCGACTCCTTCACGGTACTCTTCAATCTCCTTGGAGAATTGCCCCAGATCCTCTTCCTTCTCCCAGCTTGCCTCTTCAATCGGCTTGTTCTTCCATTGGACGTAGTACTCCACCCGGCTTGGATCTACGCCTCTTCTTGGCACGACTCTACGGAATGGATTTTCTCTATCTCTTTGTCGTAGGTCTTGCCTGTTGATGCTGTTGGTGTCCGCACCGCCCTTTGTCCGCTCATATCTTCCAAGTCTTCGTGGTAAGGCTTGAGCAAACTAACGTGGAACACCAGATGCCTTTGTAAGCTAGTCAGGAGGTCCAGTTTGTATGAGACCTTCCCACCTCTCTTAAGTACTTTGAAAGGCCCCTCATATCGGCGCACCAAACCCTTATGCAATTGTCTAAGTGCTTTGGTTTGGCGCGGAAGGAGTTTGAGCATCACCATGTCTCCTTCTTGAAATTCTAAGGGCCTCCTTTGTTGATCCGCCCACTTCTTCATCTTTTTCGCCGCTTTGTGCAAGTATGCCCTAGCCAGATCCGTCTGTTCATGTCATCCTTTTGCAAACTTGAATGCCGCGGGGCTCTTTCCAATATACCCCCGAGTGATGGAAGTGGCGTCAATGGTTCTTTGCCCATTGCGAGTTGAACGGGCTCTTGTTCGTGGACTCGCTCTTCTGTAAGTTATATGAGAATTGGGCTATGTCCAACAACTTGGCCCAATCTCTTTGATTGGCACTCACATAGTGCCTCAGGTATAGCTCCAGTAAGCCATTGACACGCTCCGTTTGGCAGTCTGTTTGTGGGTGAAAACTTGTTGAAAAGTTGGCCCAATCTCTTTGATTGGCACTCACATAGTGCCTCAGGTATAGCTCCAGTAAGCCATTGACACGCTCCGTTTGGCCGTCTGTTTGTGGGTGAAAACTTGTTGAAAAGTTTAAGTCCGAACCCATTATCCGGAATAGCTCGGTCCAAAAACCGCCCAAGAAATCGTGAGTCCCGATCGCTCACAATAGTCTTTGGAATGCCCCGACTTCACCACGTACTTGAAGAATAGTGGCCGTGTCGCTGCCGTCTGGTCCTTCATAGCTGGAATGAAAACTCCATACTTAGAGAATCGGTCGACCACCACAATGATCGTGTCGCATCCTTCGGATCTTGGGAGACAAACAATGAAGTCCATGGAGACGCTCTCCCAAGGTCTTTCCGGGGTAGGCAAAGGTTCTAACAATCCTGCCGATTGCCGATTCTCTATCTTGTTTTGTTGGCACACAAGACAAGTTCTCACGTACACTTGGACGTCCTCGTAAAGTTGAGGCTAGTAGTAGCTCCGTTCCACCAACGCCAAGGTACGATCGACTCCGGGATGGCCAGCCCACCGCGAGTTGTGACATTCTTTGAGGATGTCTCTCTTCAAACTTCCCCATTTGGGAACGTACACCCATTCCCCTCGAGTATGGAGCAAGTCGCCCCTTAACCAAAATCGCCGCGTCTTCCCAGCTTTGGTGCATTCCACCAAGGACTTGGCTAATGGATCGTGCTCCATTCCTTCCTTCAGTTTGTCCACCAGGGGGAATTGTGGTTGGCTAATGGCTGCGAGTTCCGCCTTTCGACTTAGTGCATCGGCCACCACATTATTTGTGCCCGGTTTGTACTCGAGCATAAAGTCGAATTGCGCTAGGAGTCCTTGCCATCGTGCTTGCTTCGGAGTTAAGTTCCTTTGAGTTAGAAAATAACTCGTAGCAATGTTGTCTGTCTTCACCACGAACTTGGACCCTAGCAAGTAATGCCTCCACACCCGAAGGCAATGCATAACTGTCGTCATCTCCTTTTCATGCACTGCGTACCTCCGTTCGGTGCCATTAAGTTTCCGGCTTTCATATGCTACAAGATGCCCCTCCTGCATTAGAACTCCACCGATGGCAAAGTCTAAAACATCCGTGTGAACTTCATAAGGCTTTGTATGGTCCGGCAGTGCCATCACTGGTCCGTTTGTCGTGGCTTGCTTTAACTTCTCGAATGCCTCTCGGCAAGCATCATCCCACACCCAAGTCTTGTTCTTCTTTAATAGTTCCGTCAAGGGTGCGGCAATGTGGGAATAGCCACGGATGAATCTTCTATAGTAGTTAACCAAGCCAAGGAATGAACGCATCTCAGGGACTTTTTTAGGCGTCTCCCATTCCTTGATGGCTAACACTTTTTTGTTATCCATCTTTAACTTGCCGCCGCCGATAATGTGACCCAAGAAGGGTACCTCCTTCGTTGCAAAGTCACATTTCTCCTTCTTGACAAAGAGTTGGTTCTCCCTTAAGATTTGGAAAACCCGCTGTAGGTGTGCCTTGTGTTCTTCCAACGTTTTGCTATAGACGACAATGTCATTAAGATACACTACGACGAATCTGTCCAAGTATGGTTGGAAGATCCGGTTCATCAACGTACAGAATGTGGCAGGGGCGTTTATGAGGCCAAAGGGCACCACCAAGAACTCGTAAGAGCCATATCTCGTGACGCACACCGTCTTTGCCTCATCACCTTCGGCTATCCGCACTTGCCAATATCCCGACCGCAAATCTAGCTTTGAGAACCATCTCGCAGCACCAAGTTGATCAAAGAGGTCGGATATGAGTGGGATGGGGTAGCTGTTCTTCACCGTAATCTTGTTTAGCGCCCTATAGTCAATGCATAGCCGCATCAACCCATCGTGCTTCTTTTGGAACAACACCGGTGCTCCAAATGGCGCTTTGGATGGCCGAATAAATCCGGCATCCAACAAGTCTTTCAATTGTTTCCGAAGTTCCTCCAACTCCGGTGGTGCCATCCGATAAGGCACTGTAGCGGTAGGCCTTGCACCGGCCTCTAGCTCGATCTTATGGTCCACCTCTCGCTTCGGCGGAAGTTATTTGGGGAGTTCGGGTGGCATAACGTCCCCAAACTCTTCAAGGACCGTCTTCACTTCGGTTGGAGGCTCCTCCCCAACACTTAGGCATTCTTCCTTCACCATAGCAATGAAGGTTGGCTCCTGTCGCCTAACTCCTTTAGACAGTTAGAGCGCCGAAAGAGACCTCACCTTGAGTTCCTCCTCCCTCATTACTTTCACCATGCACGTCTTCCCCTCGTCCATGATTCACATTGTGTTGGTGATAGGAATTGGAATTGCTCGCACCTGGTCAACGAACTCCATCCCCAATACCATGGGATAGTCGTCCATCGACACCACGGAGAGATTCACCTTGCCTCTCCACTCGCCGATACTTAGCTCGACACCTCGAGCCACACCATGGATCGGACTGGCACTAGAGTTCACCGCCTTCAGCCAGCCCTTCTCTTCCTTGTAGACTATCCCCAATCTACGAGCTTCTTCCACCTTGATGAAGTTGTTGGTCGCACCTATATCCACCAAGGCCTTAGTTTCAAGGTTGTTGGCCTTAGCGAGCACGTACATGCGGCCTTTTTATTGTCCGGACGGTGGCACCTCTACCTTCGCCTTGATTGCATTGAGGAGTTGCAAGGAACCAAGTCTTGGATCCCTCGCATCCCTTCCTTCATCTTCATTGATCATCGCCAAGAGCTTGGAGCGCTTTGGGCACTCAAACGCCTTGTGAGGGCCTTCACAAAGGAAACAGGAGATCCTTGGCTTCTCTCCGTCCTTGGAACTATTCGCGAAATGTTTTGGGCGAAAATCCTCAGACGATTGAAAGGGTCTCCCTTTTCCTTCACTTCGGTTGTCTCCCCCATGCTTCTCCTTGTGGAACCTGTTCGTCTTGGAAGTCGATGAAAAACTGGTGGCCTTCTCCGGCTTCTTGTATTCGATGAGTGATTCGGCCACCGCCATGGCCGACGCTAGGTCCTGCACATTCCTCCGCTGCAGCTCCAGCTTCGCCCATTGTTGCAATCAGTCCATGAAGGAAAATAATGAATCTTTCGCGGACATGTCCGGGATCTCCAAGATGAGTTCTGAAAACTCGCAGACGTACTCCCGCACCGTGCCTTTGTGGGTAAGGCGCCGAAGTTTCGCCCGGGACTCGTCCTCCGCGTTCTGGGGATAGAATTGGGCCTTGATCTCCCGCTTGAAATCCGCCCAATTGTCGATGACGCATAGGCCGCACTCCTTGTCGGCATATCGTCTCCTCCACCACACCATAGCTGAATCGACTAAGTATAGTGGAGCGGTCTTCACCTTCTTTGCCTCGTCCACAATGTTCAAGGCATCGAAATATTGCTCCATGGTCCAGAGGAAGTCGTCTAACTCCCTCGCATTCCTTGACCCAACATAGGTCTTAGGTTTCGGCACGTCGATTTTGGAGCTGGAATGGCCGCCAACGCCATCTTGGGTGACCGCCATCTTGCAGAGAGACCAATCCGCCTTGATCTCTTTGATTTCGTCTTGCATCGCCAGGATTTGGGACGTGAGAGTGTTCTTTAGGCCGTCGAACCGAGAATTCATGTCATCCATGACGGAGTTGAGAAGCCCTTGCATCCTCCCAAAGCTTTCCTCACCCTCTGAGTCCAGCTTTTCGATGCTTTCAGTGTGCTCCTCGACCACCTCCATCTGTTGGCTAACGCCAACTCCAATTTGGCTAGCCGACTCTCAGCGGACATGTTTCCTGAAACGGACTTATCTCTCCTCCGTTCCTTAGCGTGGTGCTCCTTGTCGCGGCCTTCGTGGTCGCCACCACTAGTGACAACAGATCCTCCGTTTGTCATTTTTACACCGTCTCGAAGTTTTTGATTGTTCCACCGAACTTAGCACCAACTTGGCTCTGATACCACTTGTCACGAGGTCAGCCTTTATAGCAGCTTAACCCGTGCGGCACCTAGTTCCCACCCGTACAAAGGAACGCTAGGTCAGCCTAACTCGTCGCATTTGGATCGGAACCCATCGATCCGTTGTAAAGCATTTGTGTAGGGAAACGCTTAGCGGAAAAACGATTGAACGAAGGCAACAAACGATTGTATTGATTGGTTGAAAGCTTTACAACATCACTCCCCTACATATAGATGTTAACACGTTTCTGGCTATGTCACCAGGAGACATCATATATGATCGAAATCTAAAATCTCTACAACTTACTCTATAAGCTAAGTACAACACTTTACAAGGGGAAAATATCCCAAAATAGCCTAAGTGTGCTAGAATAAGCCTCGGTCCGTGACAAAGGGGTGGGGCATGGAGGTTGTGCAGGGGGATGGGCGGCGCTGGCGATGGCTGTGCAGGAGGGGATGAGGCATGACGGGGGAGAGTGCAAGGAGAAGGGGTGGCGAAAGGTGTAGTAAGACTTTAAAAAATAATATTTTAATTAAAATACTAAAATTTTATTGAGTCTATTATTTTATAATATAAAATTAGAATAGTTATAACTTATAAAAGTCAATTATTTAGTTAAATTATATCCAAATTGAGGTCATTGTGAGTAGCCCAAGGTTGACTAAATATTATAGAACTTATATATTACTAAATATATATACAAATTATTTTCCAAATAAAAAAACATATTTCTCATTAAACTTTACTTAAACTATTATCTTCTCAAATTTCACTTTTATAAAATAAATACTTTTGGGAATAGTAACCTGCATTTCATTCATTTTCCATCTGGAACCATACATATAATATAATTTTGTTCAGAAAGAACTATGTAACATAATAAACCCTACAAATCTTCCCTCAGAAATCGAATCTCTCAATTTTAAGGGAATCCCAAAATTTCAAAAAAAATAAAAACGATAATCGAAGTGCATTTTTTTTATTCTTCTCAATACTCTATATTTAGTGTCCAAACATTACACTCACCAATACAGGAAAAAAAGAGTCCATATGGTATATTTATTGTTCATATTGTTTTCTCATAAACCAGCATCTTTGGTCTTCTGCTTTGAGAAAAAGCCCTGTGTCAATGATGAAAAATCGTAGTCTTTTGCGGTTTGTGAAGGAGTGCCAGAAGAAATTGAGGCTTCTGATGGTAGATGACTTCCTGCCATTGCTACGCCATTGGTGGGAGCTCCTTTATCCGTACTGTGAATATCAAAAGTAACAAGTACGGATTTTAGGGCAATGCAGATATTTATGTTATGCCAACATGCAACGCAATAATAAAATGGGTTGCGTGTATCTATAAACATAACTCACCTAGATGTTTGAAGAACATTTCCTAACGAATGTGCAGATTGGATATTGCCCACCTAAATCAACAGGAGAAATGACGCCAAATGAGAGGGAGAATTCATGGTAACTCGTAAGCTCAAAAAATTAAAATAACAAAGGATGAAAGTAATGCCAAATGAAACTGCCTACCCACAGATACCTTTGCTATTTAATTCAGAATGGGAAATGTGCTATCTAGTTGACTTTACCTGCATAAAGCTCTGTGGATGACTCGGTCCAGCAATCGGGATAGTAATTCCTGGAACCTGATAGCCAACATTTGGCCACATTTGAGCAGGTACATTTGTACCAGCTGATCCAGGTTGTTGTGTCGTGCCAGGTAAATTTTTAGCAGCAGCAGCAGCAGCCGCCATGAGAAGAGACTGATGTTGGGCCAGCATAGCAAGTTGTTGCTGATGAGCAGCAAATGGTGACACCATATTGGTCTGCAATATGTTAAAATTATAATCACATAATGCTGCTCTTTTTTTTTTCACAATGAAAGAGAAACAAACAAATTTTGAAACTGGAACAGGGTGTCAGCCTGAGTCATGTGGGTAGAATTTAAATAAAATAATTAAGTTCGAGTTGCAAGAATTTCAAATTACTACTAGAAAAAGTAATTCTTACCTTCTCGAAAAGGCTCATAATATCAGTTTTAACATCCTTCTGCGGTTTATTTGAAATTGAAAGGTCTGAAGGTGAGTTTTGAAATAAATCCTCAATGCTGGAAGTAGAACGAGCACTATTTTCAGCAGAATTTGTCACATTGTTTTTGTCAGCTGTGGATGATGCTTCTGCAGCTGCAAATGTAAGAGTAATAGGGAATTAGTTAGTAAGGTATGAATGTCAAAACCAAAACTTCATCCAGAAAAGTTTGCACAAAACTATATACTTCATACACCTCG
Organism: Taxillus chinensis; assembly: GCA_023512835.1. NCBI lineage: Eukaryota > Viridiplantae > Streptophyta > Magnoliopsida > Santalales > Loranthaceae > Taxillus > Taxillus chinensis. The sequence continues at coordinate 46,215,412 of CM042091.1, forward strand.
TAATCAAGGCTGCCAAAATCGTTTGCTAACGAGTAAACTTAACTTTTCACATTACCATGAGTATCAGTTGATTTAAAGCAAGCACCAAACATGAGATCATTGAAAGCGAACTGGAATCTCTATTTAACATATTGAAATGAGGAATGCATGTTTCCATACAACGTTTTCCTTTTTTATTTAAAGTAATTGATCCACATGCATGCTTATTCATCTAAGCCATAAACAACTCTACACTAACTGCTGCTGACATCACTATGTTCGACTGCTCCACTCCATTATTGCACGAATGGTGAAGACTGAATCAAAAGGAGAATCAATTAATCAAATTGCGATTCTGAATAAGCATAGCTGCAGAAGGTATCTGCAGATCAGATGCCCAGACCAATTCTACCTTGGTCAAACACTCAGATAAGCCAACTGAACAGATCTTCCATTCTTACTCCACCATTATTGCTACAAATCTTCCATTCCTACCCCACCTTCATCCTCGCTGCAGATCTTCCATTCCTCCACTCACGGTCGATGGTAAGATATGTCCTTTTTTTTTACTTTAAATATATATATTGTGCCTCTGCTTTAGATGAATAAAAGTTTGGCTGTCCCTTATTTATTTTTCGCTTTTCAAAATCTAGTGGTCATCAACCCTCAAATATCACTACCAATTTATGCGGGCATTTGATAAAGCATATTGTATAGGATTTGTATAAAACTATAAAATTATCATTGTGAAAATTTGTCATATCATGATAAGCAATGGCAACTATGAGAATAAAATAAAACAATACCTAATGTACTTTGTAGAATATTAAATTACAACACAAAATAATTGTTTTTATTTTATACACTTTCTTAAAACATATAATTCTTTTATTTCCTTTTAATATTATTTAATATATATAACTTTTTAAAAAACATATAATTACTTATTTCCTTCTAATATATATAATATCAAATTCTTTTTTCCCAAAAATTATTGAAAATTATTTAATGACAGTTATTTAATTGCATGATATTCATATAAGATTAAATAATGATATTTTAGTGAATAATAACTATTTACTATTTGTCATGCATCAAACGAAACATTAAATTGCATGATTTATCATTGTCAAATACAAGTAATTAGATATACCATTACATCCTACTACATAGATAGCACTATTATATTATAAGCCATGAAATATAGCATTAAAATATTATCAAACATGCTTAAAAATTTTATTATATGTATGTATACACAAATAGTAACTGCATATTAAAAGTAGTACTAATATTTAACTATTAACTGCATATTCAAAGTAGTGTAATGTGTATGATTACAAGTTTTAATATTTAACTATTAACTGCATTGTCTCTTTCCATATACGTATTAACGTATTATATCTCCTTACTATCCAACATGCTAATTTTATCATATGCATGTATACACAACGGGAATTAATGATAGTACTAGCTAGTACTATCATATTCAAAGTAGTGTGTACAATTACAAGTTTTAATATTTAATTATTAAATGCAGTCTCTTTCCACCCCTTTAAACAAAAATTATGCACTGGGCTGTCATCTTTAACAGTTTATTTAAACCATCTTTCAAGTTATGTAATATCTCACAATTCTGCATTTTGATTTTATATTCTGATTTGAAGAACCCAACTGGTTTTTGCTAAAATCTCAATTTTGACAACCTCTCTCAGACAATAAGGCAAGAATTAGAAACCTATTGAGTAAACATAATAGAAAGAACAAGGGAAGGAGTTAGAGCATACACTGAAACGCTGCCCAACTATTGTCATCAGCTTTCGCTGTTCCCGAGTCATTTTCGCTCGGATCATCCATGGAAAGCATGCTGAAAAGATCAGTAGAAAGATCTGCTTTGGGTGGGGAGGCAGTTGAAGCAGCTTCTGCCTCTTGTTTCATTGATTCAGCTTGTGGAACAGATGCCTCGGGTTTTTGAATGGCCTGCTGAGGCAATGCTTGAAGATTAACCTATTGGAAAAATCATAATTGTTATTCCCTAAGGATTGAAGGCAAACTCATTGGCTAAAAAACTACAATTACCCTAAAAGAAACAAATTTACAGACATAGGGCAAAAAAAGGCATGAGAAAGAATAATTAGGTGGAATACAGGCAAACATAGTTTAGGCATGCATTATTGACAACCTAGCATAAATAATAATGCTATGTGAAAGCCTGAATGACAACTATTGATGCTTAATGGGCCATGAAGGAGAAAGGTGTGTGATAAAAAAGTAGGTTGCATATGCAGTCTCTCTCTTCGTGAAATTAGGCAGCCTCATCATGACAAAAACTAATCATCCCAGATACATTGATAATTTATCACAGGGGTCTATATGACTAATGATGCAACTCTGTTTATATGGCAAGAATCACTGAGCAACATATCATCAATTCAGAAGAGCCAAGAAATTTTAGTCATGTAGTCAAGTCGACTAATTGAACAACAGCATAATATAGTATCTACATTCAACTCATCAAAGCATAAATAGGCCTATCTACACAAGCGAGGTCATGTAAACAAGTAATAACCATGAAGCAAAACTCAAACCAATAAATAAGCATGACAGAACCACAAACAGAGATAAGAAAAAGCAATGTTGTACCAGGTAGTAATGTTTCTAAACATGTAAATAGTACCGGTTGAGCTCCAGAGGGAGGCATAGGAATGCTAATTCGAGCAACAGAAACTGTGTCCTTTGTAGCAGATGCCTGAAATCTCTTTTTTTCTTCATATTTATTCACTGAAGTGCTAATAGATTCATGCCCGTTCTGATCCCCAGGTCTTTTCCAATCTATGGATGTCCTTTCTTCATGCCTTTGAGCAGATGAGTTTGGTTTTCCATCCCTCGGTGTCCATCTCTTCTCCTCATACCTGAGAAACGCAGTTAGTTTATAAAACAACTAAAAGGGAAAATGCAAATAAATCTGGTAACATGACAAATAAAATGCACTGGTTATGACCCCAACGGCATACTTCGCACGAATGAAATTCTCGATTCCAACTCTGTCATATTTTGAAGGAAGATCTGCCTCCCAGTAACTGTTTGCAACCTCATTCCCCATAGCTGTATACAAAAGGAAACACAAGATTTAATTGTGGGCCAAGAAGAAATTCTGACACCAGAAAGAATGCCACGCAGACGACATACTTACACTGAATGAATGCAACCTGCTCCGGAAGCCATGTGTCCAGTGTTGCAGACCTCACCTGCAGCCACACCCAATAAGATTAGAAAGAAACGATTTATAATATCTTGATTCTTGTGTGATAAAAAAGAACACAAGCAATTAAAGATAGATCAAGTTTACACACAAACAAACACGAATGAATGTGTAAACGATACACAGAAAAATACAAAGCTGTACTGACCAGAGCATAATTCACTAGAATAAGTTTGCTTTGAACTAAAGATGAGTGGCATTGAATAATTTGACATCTACTGCCATATACTAAATTAACTGAAATTTGAAATTAAATAAACGTAGAAACCAACCATTGACGATCTAGATGACAAATGCCTTTGAATTGCTAAAAAATTAACCTTTTTCCAAAGCAATTAAATTTCATCCAACATTTTTCTCCGATTAACAGGAAACAATCTTTAAAGTATAAATAATCCATATCCTAAGTTTTCTTCTAAGCAATCTATCGAATCCATAACTTGCTTTTGGCATCTTTTAATAAAGGAAAATTTATGTTGCCTCTTTTTATCCATGAAAACACAAGGACATGCTCATACATTCGGACTCTGCAGCTCAATACTTTTTCCAAAGAGACTTATATTCACACCAAGTTTTCATAGACAACGCACAGCACAAGCTTTGAAAAAGGGAATATCCTAGCTGTAGTTCAATTAAATTGACAACAATTTAATGGTATTCCTTACACGACACCTATGTACTGCATAACAGTGGCCAATGCTCGTCTACCACATTTACCTATTTAGAAAACTAAAACCAAAATATACATTTTCACAAAACAATATAACTAATTTATAATGTAAAAAATTAAATACATTAATAATTGTGACAGGTAAACTGTCATGTAGGAGTGCCACAAAGTAGCAAGCCCGCATGCTTTGAATTAAAAATCACATAAATATACAGGAAAATATTAACTGGAAAGGCCACTACAACCAAATGGTTAGCAGAGTAAATTATATATAGGTGAGGGGTAAATCTCTTCCAAATCACTTACAATAATAGTATAACATACAAATAAAATCCTAGCAAGAATAGAAGATACCAGATCTTCAACATAAAGCATGCAGAGAAAGACAAATCATCACCTTTGATATGTGTGTACCAAGACTCCTGTGAATCCCAGAACACTGCATGCATATGAAGACACCAAGATTCACACTAGCCCATCTTGGACCTCTAAAAGCAACAAGAGTCACAATCAATTTACTCAAATAGGTGTAGACAGATGAAATAGTCAGACATAACTCTGATAATTTATAGCTGTCGTTGAATCTAAAGCTTTTGTAATTTAATTTCAATGAAGACATTATTAAACAGCTTTCCAGATGCTTACTTGGCTTTGCAGTCAGCACATTCCCTGTTTTCTGGCAATTTAAGAAGGCCCTCTATAATCTGCAAAAGAAGATGGACAGAAGTTGATGAAAAGAAACATAATGCAGCAAAAAAGCAAACCAAATTGATCCGCTTAAGTGAATTCTTTTCAATAATACAGGTATGTAGATTTAATCAGACAAAAAAAATGATCAAAGCATGAATCAACACAGGCACACAATTATTAAAATTATGTACCTATAAAGATGCATCTGATGCAAACTCTTTTCCAGTAGAATGTATACAAATACCTTCCTTTGATGGCATGCAGTAAAGAAGCCTTTGCACCCCCATTAAGAACAACTTAGTTTTAGCATTACAGTTGACTTTAGCTGGTGTTCAGGATTACAATGGTCCATGTTTAAAGTAGCACATATCAAGCATGACATTTCAAAATAATGTTTTAAAACCTCTAACCTCCACTATTGAACTGACAGCCGTAGAATGAAGCTAGTGAGGTGGAGCATCTGGGCTCTCATAGAGGCCTAAAATTATGCAGGCTTGATCAATTGTTGCTTTTCCTTTTTTTATTCAAAATAAATACAATTATTTGTCGAATCAGCCGTAATCCCGGACTGCTAGCAGAACTCACTGGCTCTCCACCATCCTAGATTTTTTGTGTATGTATACATATATATATGAATACACAGATATCTATTGTACACAAACTTCCAACAAAAAAGCTATGTTCTATACCCAAAAGATACTCTTCTCCATGTAGTTTGGGAAAGAAAAAAAGACTATATATGGGCCTGGGCTGTGGATTTTGATAGATGAGGTATATCAAATACACATAGTAGGCACCAGACATGACTGCATGATGAAATTAGGTACACCATGCATCTCAAAGTTTATTTATTTTGCATTTCCCATGGGACCGACCAGGTGCTCCCATAACAATACACAAAGTCTGCCACTCTTATTGTTAATGGTGTGTTTGTTGTCTACATACCGCTTGTATAGAAACTACAGCAATCTACATCAGTACCAATATTTGATGCATTCCTTACACAACCAACAGCGACCACAGACTTTATCAACAAGTCCGCGTAGGTGAACATTGGAAATGAGAGTGGAAAAGAAATCAAGCATTTGATATGAACGGACCACAAAAAGCAAACTCCCTACTTAATGATTGAAGGCAAAACATGGATCTTAAACTAAGACTACAACAGATCAAACAGAAACCCATGGATCATTGAATTGAAACGAAAACAACCGTCACAACAAAAAAAAAATCACATCAGCATCGATTGGGACAGAAGGAAACATAAACCGAATCAAATTTAAGGCATTAGGGCCGATAAGATGGGGAAATTTTGCATCAAACAAACAGAAGCAAGCAAGGAAGCAATCGATAAGCATAAAAACCCAAACATCGAACCGATCGAAGATCCAGCGAGAACGAAACGAGATCGGAGAATCGATTGAGATAAATAAATAAACGAACCTTTCTGTGCCTGGCATTGAGCTCCTTGGTAACGCTCGCCTTCTCGTTCATGGTGGGGACGATGATGCGATGACGGCGCGGAAGAAGAAGACGAAGACGAAGCCGAAGACGGTAGAGAGAAAGAAGAATCCAATTGAATCGGGCGAGAAAAAAGGGAGGAAAAAAAAACCGAAGAAAACAATCGCCTCTCCCTCACACGTCTCTTCTGTTTTCTCTCTCTTCCTCCGATTAGTTGTTGTTGCCTTCCCCTTTCTCTCTCTACAACAAACCAGCTTTTAAATTTTTATGATGTGATTTATAAATTAATTATGCGGGAGTGAATTTGGGTCTGGGACTGGGATTGACTGATGTTATTGGGATCTGCGAGAGGTGTGTGGAGGGAGGGATGGAGGCATGGAGCAAACAGCGAGCGCCCCCCGTCTGCTGGCCGGGGTCTCACACCTCACTTATTTTTATAATGATTTTACCAAAACCATTTTCTATTTAAAATACGCAAGGGTGTAAAACACAAGATAGATATGAAAAAGCATTTATAGCTTGTCCTAATTTGCCAGAGGTGACCGGTGGAGACACTTAATAAAGTGGAGCATATGATAGGACATACATGCTTGATGCTCCATATAATTAATGCTAAAATGTTTCTAAACGCATGATAAGTGATATTAGGTATGTCTTCCTAAAATATTCGGTTAGATTTTGAAAATTGATGAGAATGTACGTATAGGGAAAATCTTCAAACCTGTTTTGCCCTAAAAACACTCAAAAACGGCACCCAATTAGTGAACATCACGTCCTTAAATGAAATAAGACTCCTTACAACGCGTTGCAGCAGAATGCATCTCAAACTCTTCTATCCGCATGCGGTTTTCTCCCTGCATGCGATTTTCTCCCCACACGTAGACGACCCCTGCCTGGACGCAGACGACTCCCGCGACGCACTAAACGCCCAATCTCCACTTGACGCCTTGATACTCCCGACGACGCCTCAACGCTCACCTAGACTGCTGCGACGCCCCCAACTGCCGCTCACCTGGACCACTTCGACGCCCCCAACCGCCGCTCGCCTCGACACTTCGATGCCCCCGCGACCGCCTGGACGCACTCGCCTGGGGAGAGGGCAAGGGATGATGGCGGTGGAGAGCCAACGGAGCGATAGGATAACAGAGAGAGAGAGAGAGAGAGAGAGAGAGAGAGAGAGAGAGAGAGAGAGAGAGAGAGAGAGAGAGAGAGAGAGAGAGAGCGCGAGCGCACGTGGGGGCGCTTGCGATAAGATGCAACGTATGATACGTATCATCTCGTCTGGCGTTGCTCATGGAATTAAAATGAAATTAATGCGTTGTCAAAGTTTCATAAGGTGTCGTTTATGAAGCGAAAACGGCATGACCGTTCCGAAGAGTCTCCCATATACATATGAACTCGTTGCGGTGCCTAACAAATATATTTAAAAAAATTAAAAACAAAAAACCAAACCAATTGTTTCAATGAATATTAACTCTCCAATTGAATTTAAAGATTTTGATCCCAAATTTTGTGGGTTGCTTTTTTCGATAAACATTTGTTATATTTTTTTATGTTATTTGTACTTGAGGTTATGGATGAGCGCTATTGGAGTAGACGGTTTGGTTTTGAACCTATATGCATATGACTTTGTTTTCCAATAAATCCACGCAACCGAAGATTATGAATTTAAGACTTTTCATACCAAACATATTCTCTTAAACGAATGAATTTGTGATTGAATAACCGCTCAAGATCAGCCTCATTGAAACCTTATATTTCTCACTATGAGTCTTTTAAAATAAAAGTTGCCCCGAGGAAATAAATTTTGATTGATATAGAGTCTATTCATTAATTTATTAAGGCTATATTCCATTTTACTCGGGATATTCACATCTATATTTTAATTGTTTATATATATATATATTTACAATAACTTGTAGGCCAATAAGCACGAGCATTACATGGACAACATTTAGATAATGACTTTATTTACAAAGATCTTTTGCTCTAAAATATATTTTAAGTGATAGATGATGAAATTTAAAAAAATAATGCATATGATTTTACGAAGAATTTAAAAAAGTCATGGATAAAACAATTTGATTTTGTAGAAAAGTCAAAGTAAAATAATGGTGTTGGGACTCCAAACCTAATTATAGTTTGTATTTTCGAATTCTAACCATTTTTATACGAAAGTGTACATGTGTACTTTGCTTAAAAAATCAGCATTAAAAGATAAATAGCATCGTTGTTGTCGAGATAGTTAAAGTGGTAGCCCAATTAGTAATTCAGCTACACATGCCCATCTTTTGCACCCTGAAAAGTCTCATTCATTAATATTTAATTATTTTTACATTTAAAATTTTTGCTTAATTATCTAACATTCAATTATTTTCTTTCATTGTTTTATTATTTAATATGTATACATATATACAGTATTTTAGTAAAAATAAAATAAACTATTAGATTTCATAATTTATTATAATTTAGCTCGAGTAATCACATATATTATTATATTCTACTCTACTCATAGTCTCATACTCAATACAACCTATAGATTTTTATTGTGATTTATTTTACTTAACAAAGTGTCCTGTGTAGTATTGTCCTGTGCATTTGGATTAGGATTAAAATAAAAGTCTTATTTTTTACTTCAACTCCGTCGAATATCACACTTTAATATTCTGGGTGCATAAATATTTTTTTTGATATATATGCGAAACTGATATAAACATTTTTTTATTATCAAAACTTTAAAATTCATCTTTCTCTAATAAAGATATAATTCGAATAACCCGTTTCCGATTCCGGGTCCCGATCCGATTGGCGACGTTGGGCTTGAACATGTACAGGCACACCGACAATGCTAACACCGTCACCCTAACCGGATCTGAAGGCGTTAAACTCGGCCGTTTGTTGCTGTGTTGTCCGAATATGGTTGGGGACGAGAATCCTCACGTCACGGGCGCTGGCGCTATGGGCTCGGGTCGCATTAGGGATGCCTGCATTCTCTCCTCGCCCTCGTTTCCTCAAAAATGCATCGCACCATCTCTAATCTCTATGTAGACAAATTGTGCTAGCCTTGCAGCAATCAGACCCGTGAGCCTCCCTCCCTCCCTCTCCCCCTCTCTCTCTCTCTCACACACACACACACACACACACTTGAAATAAATGGTCTATACCTATGAAATATTGCAATTTCTGTTGTGGTTTGATCCACATATGGGTTGATTTTGTATGATCAATATATCACTATCAATACTCTAGCATGTGACATAGGCAATAAAAGAAGAGATGTAGAACGCAAAGAAGCGACTTTGGTAATCACACATAGCTTGTCCCGAGAAAGTTCACCCGGGGAAGAAATTATCACATTCAAAGGCCCTACTTTTGAAACCCTACCTGCTTTATTTTGACTGCGACTTCTCAAGAATTTGGGACTCTGCTCCTTTGGGGACAGGACATCCAATAAAATTGGGGCGATATACATAGAAGAAGATGGAACTGTTGTAATGGATGTCCGAAATAACTATAATGTTCTTAGAACTATGCTTGCTTATCCCTTCTCCTGTGATATCTCTGTACAGCTTACGTCTGGGTTTTGTTTTCTCTTCTTCCCGTCCTTTTAACTGTGCCCAATGAATTTGTATTGTTGTTTGTCCAGCATTACTGAAAAGATGGATCCTGAATATAATTTTAGGGGCAGTCATGCCCTTCTTCCGACTAAAGCAAGTAATCCGAGCATTCAACGGATGCAATTGGGGTTTGAAGAGAGGAAGGCAGCAGTTCGGGAAGAAATGAGAAGAATGAACCAGCTTCCTCCAAATAGCGCATATGCAACTCACCGCTTGCATGTTCTAAACAAAACATTGCAACTGATGTCCATTCAAGTAAGCACGCCTGAAATCATTTGCATGTGGCCATATGTATATGCTTGTTGGTGGCATGTTCTTAAATTTATTTGCGTTTAATCAAAATTAAATGTATTGGTTGAGCCTGATGATGTGTCTCGTGTTTCAATTATCATCAAATAGTAGCCTTTGCATCATAAATTTCTCGATGTAGGATAGTAATGCTATAAATGTTTTTTAAGAGATGGTAAATATATTAAAAGAAATGCGAAAACCTAAGGGATGTAAATATTTTTTAAAAAATCATTTTTGGTTCTTATACATATATTATGGTTTAATTGGAATGGAGTTAAAGGGATGGGAGTGGCTAGTGGCTGCAATAGTGAAGAGTCCTGACCAATTTCTGCCTATTTAAGAAAGCTGATAGTTTAACTACCAAGACCAATTAGAATTATCCTATCCTCTCCCCCAGGACTGTCCCTTGGACGTGTGACCCTTCCCTTCCCCTTCTTCTTTATTACTCTCAATACAATATAGCTCTCACAGTCACATGTGAATCATTGTATGATTCACAGTTATACTGAGAATATATGAGATATTCAGTTATGCTGGGGAGGATGATGGGTGATTTTACTAAGTTATTAGCCCCCTTTCAAAAACCTGGTGTGTTCACTGAGGATTAAAACCAGTGAAATAGGTGGCATTGGAGTTCGGTAATTCATTTTTTTTTTTTTGAATTTCTGTGAATTCAAAAATAAAATATTATTGTGGCTGTTGTCGAATATTATGCAAGTGGGTTTCCATTAGATCATTGTTGCTATTTTGGCATTTGGCCTTTCAGAGATGGGTGTAATGAAGGGTTTGGATTACTTATAACTTGGAGGCAACATAAATTTGGTAAACATGGGTGGAACCGTGGAAGTTCTGCTTTTTATGGACAATTTGGATTTGGATATTTCATTGACTTGTATTATTTTCTAGTTCAACGGACAAACTTATCATGCTTAGTTCGCTCGAAGTTGCTATTATGCTACAGAGCTGAAGCTATATGAAGTTTTCAAATGAAATTTTGAAAATTACCCTTGTGGTAATTACCACAAATGACCTTTGTGGTAATTACCTTTGTGATAATATAGCTGAAGCTATATTATTACCTTTGTGGTATTTCATTTGTCTTCCTTTGTTAATGCCAGAGAAACCCATCTGAGGAAGAGGAGCTGGAGAAACTTTTGGCAAGGCTATCTCTGTGAGACTTAGGGGTAAGTTGGAAATTTCCAAATTTCAGCCTCTTCTGGAGTCAACTAAGGCAGGAACAGTGATATGTGTAGACTTCTAAATACAGTACATGTAATGAATGATATAATCTTTAGCAATGTGTTTGATGACCTTTTTTTTTTAAAAAAATTATTATTTATTTTAAAATTTCTCACCTTGCCCCAGGGCTTGTGAAATCAAACTAATCTTGCTGCAAATGTGGATTTTGATGGACAAGGATATTGAATCCTAGAAACTGTTGGACGCGATTGAAGCCTAATCTAACCGTTAGTGAGGAATGTTTTGATGGTGGTCTTTCGGGGGAAGAGTAGACCTTTTGGTGCAGGGTGTCATTCTCAAGGCATTACAGATGGGATTGGAATATCAAGATCATTCGAATGACACTGTTGGTGTTTTTGTGACAGCATTTGTAAATTTTCTGATGGGTAAACAGAATCTGTAGACTGATCATCATGGAAGTGCCCTTGTAATTTGGTTCTTTTACCTGGACGTTTGATGATTCTCCACGCATTCAAGATGGGATTGAAATTTCCAATGCTAATTATAAGTACATGCACCTATTTATATACCCATTATTCATTGTATTGTTTTCCCAAATATGTACACGTTTTCCCAAATATGTACACTATTTCTCCCCGGAACTTTCTTTATCTTCTAGAATAAAAACCAAAAAGGGGGAAAAAAAAAAAAAAAAAAAGAGGAAACGAGTCCTGGGAGCTCTTTTCGTAATGACTTTTCGTTCTGTCATTTCTTTTCTTGTATATACGAGAAATGAAGGGGTCATTGTTTTATCGTATCCGACGCCTTCGCCCTGGCCGCCTCTGTTGCCGACGATGGTTCCAAACATGGGCTCAATCCTACAAGCGGGCAAAGAATCATGGTGTGGATCGTTGGGTGTAGGTGGGGTTGGTTGCGGGTGACTAATTAGATTAGGGTTCATATCATTATTATTTTAAAACATAAAAAAATTAAAATTTATATTTTATTAGAAAAACCAATAAATTGTTGATACTAGGGAAAATGAGTAATATTATTTTTAGAAGTATGATTTTTTTAAAATAATAAGTTTAAATATTTTAATATTATTTATGAGTAATATAAATTTCATTAAGTCCTAATTTTTAAAAGTAATTATATTTAAAAAAATAGTCAATGGTAATTTGCTTTTTTTTTTCTTTTACAAAAATTATTTAGGGACAATTAAGAGCATTGGTTTCATCAAGCCAATACTAAAATTTGATGAAAAAAAATTACTTTTCATAAATTTAAAGAAAATTTATTAAATATTCACATTCGTAAATTTTCCTGGAGTTATCTCCCTCAAAAGTCCATCTTTTCTGTGACACAAGTCCTCATAAGAAATTTGATGAGGTTGTGGGAGCTCACCAAATTTGATGAGAATTAAAAAAAATATTATGGGTCAAAGTTTTAGAAGAATTAGAAAAATATTATAGGTCAAAGTTTTAGATTTAGTATTTAATGATACCAATTCCTTCTAAAATGTTATGTTGCGATTGTTAAAAATGTTAAAAGGGCAATTTATATTTTATATAATTAATAATAACATTATAGTATATGAAAAGAAAATAATCAATTTATAAACTAATACTATGATCTTTGCGGATAAAAAATGGAGGCGAACCCATTTGGACCGGTTCATACCGGTTATACGGTTTTTCTTTTGGTTTTCTTCAACAAGCCGGGCGAATTGGGCGAATTTTTTTTCTTTTGGTTTTGTTTTTCATTTGTCGTACGTTGTTTGTTGTTATTATTATTATTTGGGTTTCAAACCAAATTGAAGTGGGAGGACAGTGAAATAAAGGTCAGTTATCCTATCCCCGTTGCACTGGTCTACTGCAGTTCCGTTCCATCAACCTCCATCTTCGCCACCCATACCACTTCCCCAATCATTTTTGGTCGCTTCTTCCCTACTGATTGTCAAACAAACTATTGTATATGCCCGGCCCTGACTCTTGTTTGCTTGTTTTTTATTTATTTGTTTGTATGTTTATGTTTAATTTGTTGGCTTTTTAATGATACTGTTTTTTTTTTAAATTTCTTTATTCTATTTTTTGCATTCCGAATCCAAATTTATATTATAACAAACATGAATGAAAGGATCAGATGAGGATTACGAGGGAGGAGAAATCTAGTTTGTGCTCTTGTTTTCCAATGAATTACAACGGAATTCTAATCCATGCCGTGTTTTATGATTTATATTGGTTGTGGTCCACTGGTTCATTTCCTACTTAATGTAATGCTATATTGCTATAGTTAAGTGTTTTCTTGTCAATTCGACCAAAAATTAGTTTAATATAAACAGTGTGTTTTTCATCTTTGCCTTTCATCGCCCACTACTAGGGATGACAATTTCGGCCCTAACCGCTCCGACCTGAGCCTTTTTTCCTGCCCCGATATGCTCAATGAGATAATGGGGCGGTCATGGGTATTAGCCGCCTTGCCCCGATCTGACATTTTCAAAGATTTTTGAACACTTTTATCTTTAAATATCTAATCTGACCCGCCCCGACCTGATCCAGTTTCAATCCGCCGTACTCATTAGATCTATCCTGTCCCGACTTTCGGGGCAGGTTTGAATCGCCCACTATTCGGTCTCGACCCGTTCCATTGCCATCCTTACCCACTATATGTTTTAACGTGTTATGTCATTACTGCTGTATATTCACATCTTACATAAGCCAATTTGATATTTTGATTCTTGTTTTTCAGCGTTGCACCTTGCATTGGAGTGTCTTTCTTAATTTTGCTTCTATTTTGTATGCAATTATATCCCCTTTCCCGTCTATGTGAGTGGCTTGCCAGACATACATACATATACATACATTCATATATGGTTATGCTAATGAAAAAAGAAATATAATGATTGCAACTGCGATCACAATTGTTCAATGTAATTTCATTTAACTATTCATCCGTTACAACAGATGCAACAGTACCTTGCTATAATTAAATAAAATTGCAATTTGGATTGTTCGATAATGATTGAACGTCCGTGATCACAGTTGCATTCATTGTAATTTTTTTCTCTTTAGCATTTTCATATATATATATATATATATTTATAGTACGAGGGTTTCATGATTTTTGCTGGTATGAATTAGTCTGATGAGAGTTCTCACACCTTTCTATTATTGGCAGGAGAGAAGGAACTATTTAACATGGAGTGCATTATCATGGACCTTACAAGGTGAATTAGTACACTGTCTTTATTTTTTCATGTTTTTCTAATTGTGATACAGGAATTTTGATAAAAAAAATTTCCTTCCACAATTTTTTTTGCTTAATAATTATGAATGTTGTGTGCCTTTTATGAAAATATTAAATATCTGTATTATGGCCTTTCAAATTGAGAAGGAAAGATTTCTGTTATTTGGAAGTTGATTTCCATCATATGCTCCTCCTACCTTCCAAACTCACTGAGTCACTGTATAAATCCTTACCTCATGTTATCTTATCAGACACCCTAACATTTTGCTAATTGTTTTTTCTTATCTCAGTAGTTGCTGCCTTGACAAACAAGTATATGTTCCGAGAATGAATATGTCGATAAGTCAATATAATAAAGCAAGAATTGGACTTCAAATATTACCTCATCACGATCAAGCCTCCAATAAACATTCCCTGCAGTCTATGTCTTGGAGAAAATTTTCCTTGCCTGTTAGTACGGAGGAGGAATTCCCATTATCACAGCCAGAAAATTATTTGAGTGATGATGAATATGCTTCTGAGGACTTATCTGAGAATCCTCTTGCTCAACCATTGAAGAGTGATGTGGTAAAGCTAATTTACCATCTTGCTTATTCAGATTTATCAGTAGCTCTAGCAATGTAAACATTTTGCTTTTAGCTTTAGTGGTGGACACTTTCCTAAAAGAATTGCTGTTTTAGGGCAGGTAATGATTCCACGATGTTGAAGTAGATGGTCTCTGTATCACTTTTAATGTATGTGTTTGTGTATTTATATATATAGAATGTGTAGCATACCTATACAAACACGTAACTTCACTTGCCTTGGTTCTCAAATACAAAGGAACGAATAGCATTTTTGGAATTGAAAAACAATGGACATGTTTATTTCTATATTTTTTTGAATCATGTAAGTGACACTCATCCTTTTTATCTGAGAATCAAGGCACACAACATGTTCTGAACGAGTAAAGCTTATTAAATGTTCCACAACATGGAATATAATGGATTACAATAGCATATAATGAATGATTTCTTAATATAGCTATCACGGCATCTAAACCCTTAATTCTGGTGTGAGAAGCAGTTTATTTCTTATTGCATTGGATGCTTGATGGTGCACTTGGATTGAAATTATTTTTGGCACCTAACATCTTTACAGTTGAAGTCATTGCTGGCTGATTCTGAACGAGCAAAGCTTATTAAAAAACTTAGTGAAGCCAATCAACAAAACCGATTCCTTAGACGGCAGGTATGTATAATCCCCCAACTGGGTAAATAATTCATATTAAGTCCAGAAATTAGACCTGTTCAATAAATATTTCAAGTGGTATGCTATGTATTATTACAGCAATGACTTTTGACTTCTGACTATAGTGCAATTATGAGTTCAATGGAATTAGGGAATCAGTATTATGATGTGATCTTTATATTGCATAATCTTGTATAACATGTTTGGCATAAGGGAATGAATAAAAATGGGATCAACTAATCCTAAATCCATCCACAATCCCATGTTTGGTACCAAAACAAAAAACCATTTCGCATCCCGTTCTCATTTCCACCAAAAGCGCAAAAATCCTAACCCTTGATATCGATGTCTATCCCTTATTCCATTCTCTCTTCCATCTGGGAATGTTAGAAATGGCTATGATACGTGTGCAAACTCAAAATCATCTGTACTCTCTCTCTCACGCACACCTAGACATTTTCTTTCTTTTTCTCTCTCAATTTTTCTTTCCTTATCTTGCCGCTCATTTTGTCACTGACGCTCTTGGTTGTTTTTTGCTGTGCGCAGCTCCTTGGAAAGGAAGACACATTGGTTGATTTGAAGAATAAACTTGCCACTGTGCAACTTGAAATTCAGGTCTAACTGCCTTTCATTATATTTTTTTGTGTGTAATCCATGTTTAGTTCATAATTTGTTTCAACTAATGCTTGTTCTGTGACTTTTTACTTCAACCTACGTGATTAATTTCATTCAAAAACTGCATTTTCTAGGTTTATAGTTATTTTGAGATTTTCTTTTTTAAGGAGTTACATAGTAGATATATTAGGAACTAAAAAGAAATTGTACATTACATACAAACGGGTAGCTTCAGGGCTAAGATTGTGCTTTGGCTTTTAAAAAACAAGGTTTTGAGAAGGCAAAAAGAAAAGACAATAAGAAAGGAATCTCTCTTGCATATCAGCTTGGGTAGCAAGAAGGTGGTCCTGAATAGTTCCCCATCAGCTGCTGAGATCAATCCGAGTACTTGCAGACTAGAATATCATGGGGCAAAGATGAAGAGATCTTGAAGATTGATTGTTGCGCTTGCACCTTAAGGTCCACGTGATTTTTAATGAGAGCCACAAAATCTATGGTGAAAACTCAACCGTGCTATGGAGTCCTGTGTTAAGATTGTTGCATTCTCGCTATTAAGCATAATCTGTGTGCAGTGAGATTATAGACACCAGGGAGCACTTCTGAAAGCATTCAAGGGGTACACTAGGGTTCATGCCCAAAATTAATATAGGCATCATTGTCAAGCTTAAAGAAGATAACTTTCTAGAAGAGATCCTTGTCCTCGGCGATGTCTTTCCATAATGAACAACCATATGAATGAGAAATAGGGTCTGTCTTCCAGATGCACGGGATACCATATTTTAATGAAATGAACTTCAGCCAGAGTTTCAGTGCTGAAATGCCATAGCCAGGAGACGAGGAATTGGTTTGTGATGTTGATGCTGTGAATGCCCAAACCACCTTCCTAGATTGGTTTCCTGATGTGATCCAAATCCACCATGTGATTTATTATCAGTAGATTTCTTGCCTTTCTTATGCAATTGTACCATCCTAATCTTGTGCCCGATTGAATTAGATTAGATGGAACTAGCGTGTAGATGGAAATGCGCAAAGTACGCTGTGGATTAGATTAAGTCTCTTTACTGTTGAGGAACTTTAAATCTATTCTAGTAGTTGAGATTCCAACTATTTTACATCAGTTCCAGATAGCTGCTGAATTGTGGGAAGAGGTGACTGAGGTATCTGGAAAATTACCATGCTGACATTAACTCTTAACATCTGCTGCAAATGAGGAACCAAGCTGATAGGATAAATTGTGCTGTGGTAAAAAATTGTGGGCTAAAGCTCTTAATTGAGTGAGGTCAAAGAGCTACTGTTATAAAATTTTTATTTCCAAACTGGAATATCTGAATAACTTTAAATGAGCGGATGGAGCGGCGTTTGGCCGGCTGGAAGCGCATTTACCTCTCTACGGGGGGTTGGCTCACTTTGATTCGGAGCACCCTATCTAGCTTGCCGACCTATTTTTTGTCCCTGTTTCCTCTTCCCGCGACAGTGGCTTCGTGTCTGGCTTGGATCCAGAGACTTTTCCTGTTGGGATCTGAGGTTGGTGTGCCCAGGATTCCTTTGGTTAGTTGGGCGGCAGTGTGTCGTCTTTTTTCTTTTGGCAGTTTGGCCGTTCCGAATTTGAGTCATTTTAACATTGCTCTTCTGGGGAAATGGCTTTGACGTTTCGGGGTGGAGCGGGGGCGCTATGGAGGGAGTTTATTGCCGTCAAGTATGGAGTCGAACGTGGGGGTTGGATGTCCTTGATGCCTCGTAGTTCTCATGGCACGGGGTTATGGAAATTCATCCGTAGGGGGTGAGATTCTTTCTCTCGGTTCGTGGTATTTGAGTTGGGGAGCAGTGCTATGATTCGTTTCTGTCATGATGTGTGGTGTGGTGAGTTCTCCCTTAAGCTTGTGTATCGCGAGCTGTTTCGGCTTGCGCGCTCTCCTGAGGCTTTTGTGGCGGATGTCCATTGTCGTCGGGGTACTCACATGCAGTGGGAGGTGTTATTTTCGCGCGCTGCGCAGGATTGGGAGTTGGAAGCTTTCTCTTCTTTTTTTGATACCTTGTACTCTGTCCCTCCAGCTCGTCTTGCCGAGGATAGGTTGTGTTGGCGCCCCAATCGGGAGTGTGGGTACCTCGTGCGGAGCTTTTACTCCTTGCTTATGCCTGCTCGTACTGCGAGTTTTCCTTGGCGGAGCATTTGGAAGGTGCGGGTGCCCTCCCGGGTGGCCTTTTTTGTTTGGACTGCCGTCTTGGGGAAGATTTTTATTGCTGATCATTTGCGGCACTGGAGTTTTGTTTTGGCTAGTCGGTGCTACATGTGCAAGTCTTCGCCGGAACATATGGATCATCTTTTCCTTCATTGCCCTTATGCCAGGGGTTTGTAGGATATGATTTGAGTCTTTTTGGCATCCCGTGGGTGATGCCTTCGTCTTTCTGTGCGTTGTTTGATGTTTGGCTTGGTGGTGTGGGCGGCATTCGGCGATGTGGCGTGCTGTCTCTCATTGCATTCTTTGAAGTATTTGGCGGGAGAGGAATGCGCGGGTGTTTGATGATCGGAAAAGGCCCCCTGCTGAGCTTTTTTGTGTTTTTTTTCATTATTTGGGTGATTAGTTGTATGCGTTGGGCGGGTTATATTTTTCTTCCGTTTGGAATGTTGTCAATGTGTGTTCTTTTTAATTGGATTACTGTCTTTGCTTTGTATTTTTTTTTTTTCGCGTACTCCTTATGTGTGATTTGCTATTGATTAATAAATTATTCTTTAACTATATAAAAAAAACTTTAAATGTTTGCTTCCTTTAAACTCTTTCACACTTATTGGACTCACTGCCTGTTGTGCGTGCACACACAAGGATTTTGCATAAAGAAACTAATATTTTCAAAACAAAGAAAAAGAGAGTTGAAAATGTAATACAGGAGCAGCAAGAAAATGCTGTACAGCTCTGTTATGTCATGCTATTTATGTACCTGTATAGTTGAGTTATTTATTTGTTGAAACTCAACAAAGAACATGCGCATTTGTTGCATAATTTCCTCTTTCTCTCTCTGCTATTCAAATTTTATTTTGTCCATGGTAGGCCCTGGTCAAACTGGCTGAAGAAATTGCCAGGACTGCCATTTTTGGTGGATCAAGAAAAATTAATGGGAAATACATCCAGTCTCACCTTCTTTCTAGGTTGGAAGGTATTGTAATTCTTGCTCAGCCACTTTTCAAATTCACAAGAGTTAATTCTTCTGGTAGTTCCATATAATATTTGATGGACCTCCTGCCATCAACAATTTGTAGCATCACTTCATTTTTGGCCTTAGGCTCATGATTAATGGCTCTCCTTTTCTGAAAATAAAAGATTTGCTTCTGCACGATGTGGCAATCTTAATTTCGTTTTTAGGATCTCTAACAAACCATTGCTGTGTTAATTCTTGTCAAAGTTGTTAACGGAAAACTCAAGGATCAGATCAGGGATGCCAAGGCTGCGCAATCCAGAGAAGTTAACTTATCCTGGTGTGGAATGGCAGAGGTTATTGTTTAGATGCCATTCCTTACTTGCCATGACCGTGGTTTGTTCATCCAATCCAATGCGTACTGAAAATTAATGACTAGAGCATATTTTGGTACATGCATGTTTTGTTCAAACTATCAGAGTGTGCAAGTAATGGGCAGCTTTGATGGCTGGAACCAAGGAGAGCATTTGTCCCCCGAGTATACTGGTTCCTACACAAAGTTCTCAACAACCGTATTGCTTAGACCTGGGCGGTACTTTTCTTTTTAAATAATTTTTTTAAAATTCTATTTGTTATATATTTATTTTCCTCTTTGATGTTTTTGTAAATGAAGATATGAAATCAAGTTTCTGGTGGATGGAGAATGGCAATTATCACCTGAATTCCCTACTGTTGGCGAAGGAGCGATGGAAAACAATTTATTGGTTGTGAAATAACTACTGATCGTGCTTTTCCGAGTGCTTTGTCCAGTTGATGCTGATCCAGACAAGATAGTTACATGTGAAGCAAAGTTGGCCTGCCTACATGTGTCTCAAATAAAATCGGTTACAATCAGGCTTACTGATATGGAAGAGATGCCTTAATTAGTATGTTGACTGATTTATCAATCATACATTCATTATTCCTAGAGGCATAGTTAAGGCTTTAAAGGAAGCACTTTCAACTTTGGCTTGTCTCCTTCATGAGGGCAACTACGACGGCATTAGTTTTGCATGCTATAAAATAAGCAACCTCCCTTTGTACTGTTCCATGAAATGTCATATTTTGGTAATTTGTATATCGATAACTATGATTCATGTATATCAATCCCAAACATCCCCTATGATTAAGATGCTTAAAACCAACAACAAAACTGTATTAGTTCAATCATTCCATGAATTTTAGAATTAAAACACACCCAACCATGGTTTTTTATTCAATTTCTCAGCATTTGATGAATTGAACAATCTAGATTTTGAGGCATTAACATTTTTTAGTGACAATACCCTCTTTTTCTATACATTAATGCTTCTATATATATTTGTGCCAAGTATGTATTTTGGTCTAACTCTTTAATTTACTAAAATACCCCTAAGCTCTAGGTTTCAAATACAGCCAAACACAACCATGGAAATAACCATATTTCAAGTGTTGGGTTCCCAAAGCACTTTATACGAACACAATATACCCAAAACTAGGGCCTTATCCGTAAGACTCACATGTGTTTCCAACAATAAATATATATATATATATATGTGTGTGTTTAACTACTTATTATTATTGCAGGCTTTAGTCTAAGTTTTCCACTTTTTATCACAAATTCAGGCCGTGAAAATTTAAAAAAAAATTTATTTTCAGGCAGCTTGTGTAGTTATTCCATATAGTTATCCTTTATTGCATTGAATTAGTATATATTTTTTTTAAATAATACCAATTCAAATGCCTTACATAAATTACTCGCAAAACCTATTTTTGCAGAATTGACCCATTATCATAGTATGTAGTTGTAATTAACGACCATAGTAGCGATTAATTGCTATTTAACATATGTTTTTCTAGTGAATTTCAATCACATATGAAAAACAACTAAGATAGTAACAAGAGACTAATTTTAAATAGCACAATAGACATTACCGTATGTAAGAGCCATTATTTACATAATCCTAGTTACAATGCAACTGAATTCTTCCAAAATCCTATCCTTTCCTACAATGTAAGCCATTTTTCATTTAGGGTCATCAGGCACAATAAGGACAGGAAAGAAGAGAGGAAGAAATCAAGAAAGAACAGCCCCAAAATAAGGCCATTTCACTTATGATGCAATTTTACCAATTACAATGTCATCTCATCTTACCCATCTGCATATGTGTACAAGAGAAAGAGAGAAATGTTTTTAAATTTTTTTTTTGGGTATGAGGGAAATCAATCGAACGTCATCTTGTGATCGAGCTTTTCGTCTTTAAAACTCCTAGGATGGGCACTCCTTTTGTCCCTCACCTATTCATGTATAAGATGTAGAAATAATTCATTAGCACTTGACACAATCAAGGTTGGAATGCTCAAATAATATATGTGTTAAATATATATATATATATATAATTAATAGATAGTTGAGATATTTGGTTTTTTCTATTTGCACCCTATGCAGTAAAACTAGACTATCAATAAGATCTTGTATACAAACATTAATGCATGAATGTAACTCACAGTTTATTATATTAATTGAAGATAAAATACATATTACCTTAGCGAAGTTCCAACTAATGAGTATATAAATTCTAATGGTTTGAAATTAATTATTTAAATACCTAATGGTTTAATTTATGTTGTATTTGTTATATTTTTCATTAATGTATGAATGATTTAACAACCCAACGATTCCAAAAACTTGATACAAGAAAAGCATGTATTACAAGTATACAAATGACATTGAATAGGACAGTAAATTTACAATCCAAGATATTGAACCCACGAAACAATTATGCGCTAAAATGGTCAAGCACTAATTTTGATATTCAATCTTAATGGTTAGTTAAAATAGAATTTGGTTTATGCAAATGTAATTATGTTCACTAAATGTAATGACTAATAAATGGAGAACGAAATGGAAGAAAACATAACTTTACTAGTTTACTAGTGCAAAACAACATAACAATAAGGATGTGATTTAGATTAATAGATGCTAAAACTTTCAGGAGAAACAATTTCACCAACCATGTTTTGTGTTCTGATTTATTTAGATTGAATCTTTTGTCTAATTTGATCATGATGACTTTCATTTATCCAACCTCATTTGGTTCATGCTAGAATGATTAAAGTAGTTCTCAAAATCACTTGGTCCATGCGAATTGAGAATAATAAAAAAGTGATAATTTGTCAATTAACATCATCATAAGCTTAGTTTGCTCTATGATTTATTAACCTCATTTACACATTTTCCATCCCAGACTAGGATTACGATAGTTTGATTTATGCATTCAACCAAACAACAATTTAAGAACAAGTAAACCAAATAATACTCAAATGACATCAAATTCAATCCAAATCGTCACAATAGTATAAGGGGCTATATTGTTCCCCGATAAAGGAGGAACTACTCCCAACTTATTATCAGATTAATCATCACAAAATCATAAAACATACTAGTGTTCAAGTAGGTAGAAAGAGTCTCTCACCGTCCCAGATGCTCCCAATTGGTTTCTTAGTAATTTGCCCAATCAACTTCCTCCTAGATTTTGTTAGCTATTGTTCCCTTAAAATACTTCACTTCTCACTTAGGTGTTTACAAGATTACCCTTTTATTGGATTGGGGTGGGTCAATGGCTTACAAGAAATCTTATAATAGAGTATATGAAATCCAAGAGAAGCCCAACATACAATACGACATCACTTGGACTAAAATAATGTTGCACGCTTTATAGATGCCCGTGACAAGAAGCATCATAGGCACACAATATAGGCGGTTACACAACATAGGCATGTGACTCGAGCAGACACTACAAGCAACTCCAGGCACTTAACGTGGGCATTCACGATATGAGCACTTGACACAAGCTAAACATGAGTGCTTTGACACTGGCATTGGCTCATGCTGATATTCTCTTGCTTTGTTGGCTTCAAAACCTAACATAAGCCAACAATACACCAAGACAAGCATAATACTGATAATAACAATAAATCAACACTAAAACTTACTAACTTAGGTAAAAACTATACACTAAAGGCGTGCATAAAACACATGTATCACACCCTATGTAGTAAAACTAGACTATCAATAAGATCTTGTATAGAAACATTAATGCATGAATTTAACTCATAGATCATTGTATTAATTTCAAGGCAAAATACATATTACCTTAGCATATTTCCAATTGATGAGTGAATAAATTCCAATGGTTTGAAATTAATTATTTAAATACTATTGGTTTAATTTATATTGCATTTGCTATATTTTTCATTTAAACTCAGAGTATTAAATATATATTTTAAAATATTGCTATCGAAATAGCTTTATATTTTGGAATTAATATGCGTTAAAAGTTATTATTACTGTTATTTTTCTCATTTTTGAAAGAAATGTTGCTTCAAGGGACCTTATAGTCGAAACTTTACGTGATTGCCACTCATACTCTACAAAGGAGTACCTAGCGATAATGGCGGAAAAAAATAAATAATTTTATCTTAAAATATCTATCGTGACCCATCTCGACCCAAACACACCCGAAATAAGTGCAAATCACATGCACCAATCATTCATACAGCACGCATTTCTCAAAAAAGTGTAATTAGTGTGACTAGGCATGAATAAAAGAACTAATTGGTCCAAGAATGACTGGTCTTTAAAAGATCTACTAGTCTGAGTTGGGGCGTTCTATTAACATGAAAAGGAGGATCTATTTGGACCAGTGTATTGGGCCAATTTGGCCTTGAATTGGTCTTGGATTGGTCGTGAATCGATCTCGAGCCTATATATTTATATTATTTATTTTTCTTGAGCAATTACTATAAACTCACTATTTGTATTTTTGGTTAGTTTGAAGAGATAGTTTAATAAAAATGCCTAAAAATTATACTTTTTAAACTCTATATTATAACTAAAATTTTAATAGGATAAATAGTATCTCTTTAAATTTAATTAAATACTATTTACTCTCTATTTATTAAAATATTATATTATCTCTCATCATATTTACTTTTCTATTTCTTTTTTTCTTTTCACACTTACTTTTTCATTTAAAAGAATAAATAAATATTTTAAAAGTAATATTTAAATTGATAAATTGTTAAAATAAAGAGACTAAAAAGTATGCTTGGCTTGTTAAAATAGAAAAAAATATACTTTTGGTTATTTTGAATAATCAAATTTAAAGAGGTTATAGTTGATACTCTTTAATGGATCTTAACTTGTAATTACATTCAAAATCTAAACTTTAATTAATATAAATTGTTCATTTGACAAAAAACTAGTTATTATTTAATAACAATTAATTAGTTGTTCATAATGTTATTTAAAAAATTATAATATTTCAATTAGGAGTGATTAGAAACTGATATGGATTGATAAAATGAGTCAAATTGAATAGTATAAACTGAAGATACATGGTTTTTAAAAATGGTTTATTTTTGGTTTGAATATAATGTAATATATATTTGAAGACTTTATATGTTTCTCTTACAAACATTAGTGGATAGATTTGGTATGTTAATGGTGTACAGATTGCCCCATGCTGATTTTATATTTATTTGCATAATATGTACCCAATGCACTGTATGAAATTATTAGCCTGCCATTTGTTACTTTAATGATTCTAATGGTAGTCAAAAACTTATACACTGAACTGAACCGAGAACCAATGACTTTTAACTTTTATTGGTTGATTTTGATTTATTATTTTTTTCAAACCGAAAATCTTCGATTTAGTTTAAAAATATTATATAAACCAACAGAACCAACCAATGCTTATCTCTAATTTCAATTGATAACTTATTTCATGAATATATTTACTAAGAATTATGATATTTCATATAATTATGTGATTGTAATTTATACATTTACACTTAAACTAATGAAAATAAATAGTCATTAAAACTAATTGATTTTGACTAGACTTGCTATTGAAATCGGTTCCAATCCTAAACCAGGCTTTTCATTGGTCTGGACTAGTCCAAGTTTTTCTCTTCAAATAATAAGAGATTTTGAAAAAATAATTAAATAAACCCTTCAATATCTCTTTATTTTAATGCGTACTGTTAGAAAATTTATCGTTTTTTCTTACATCATTTCTTTACTTATATGTGTATATATTTTTAATGTAAATTTGAATTTTAAAACTTTATCTTTCAAATAATTATATTTTCATTTTCCAATGGTTATATTTTATTAATATTGGTAAGAATTTTTATAAAATTGTTGAACATTAATTAATATTCTTGGAAGTTTTTTTTCAGTCACTCTCTTTGTAGTAAAATAATTATTATTTTAATTTTAAAAATAAAATATAAAATATATTAAATTGAAGTTGTATGATGGTTCTACACTATAAAAAACTATTTACAAGATAAAATACAAGTTAGCTGAAGCATCTCCAACATTACACTGTTGAACTATTAATGTAAAAATAAACATTAAATTATTTTTACATGTCAAGAGTTTTTTTAGATATAGGGTGTAATTTTTCAACTTGTACTATTAATTTGTAAATTATTTTAATTTTTATTTTAAAAATAATTTTTTAATATAAAAATTATATTAAAAAAACAAAGTTGATGGAGGCAACAACGCCATTGAAGGTAGAGAAGCACGTCGTGGACATACCCCCAACGCTCAACACCATTTTCGACAATTTCTTCAATGGCGGGGAGCTCTCGACGGCAGCGACCGGATGTAGGAAGTGGCGGGAGAAAACAGCAGATGAAGATGAGACAAAGAGAAGGCAAAGGTGACAGATGAAGATCTACGACAGATATGGTTTAATAATAGATGATTTCTTTATATCTACGGTGGCAAGAGGAGGCGGTAGCAACAGAAGTGGCGACGACAACAGAGGTATAGCGTGAGGAGACGACAGCAGCAGTTGTGAGAGGAGGGAGCTCAGGGAGGAGGCAATGGTGGGAGGAAGGAGGCGGCAGATGAAATCTACGACAGATGAGATCTAACAACAGGTGATTTCCTCATATCTGTAGCGACAAGAGGAGGCAGCTGCAACAGAGGCGTGACGAGGTGATGCCAACAACGCCAGAGGGAGGAGGCAGTCGTGTGGGAGGAGGAAGGATGGGTTGTGGCTTGAGAATGGACAGTGCTAGATACAACCGGCGTTGCGGTATCTTTTGCGTCCCCGACTGATGTGGCATAAGCCACCTCAATATTTTTTTCCACGATTCGGCGCGCGTCCAAATCATTGCTCAAGCCTCTGCTCGAGGCGTGCTCGAGGCTCGCCTCGAGCAGAGTCTCAAGCATGGACTCGAGCAGACGTCGAGTAGGGGCTCGAGCAGATTTGCTCCAGCCCCATGCTCGAGGCTAGGCTTGAGCATGCCTCGAGCATGTGTCGAGCATATGTGCTCGAGCAGAATCTGCTCGAGGCATGCTCGAGGCATGTTTGAGCCTAGCCTCGAGCAGATTTTGCTCGAGCCTCAAGCTCGAGCACGCCTCGAGCAGGGGCTCGAGCGTCTCTTCCACGGCCAGATCAACGGGTTTTGGGTTCCGTAGACTGTAATTTCCGACGAAACTTGAAACGGCCATAACTTTGCGCACAGTGGTCGAAATTAGGTTTTTTTTTTTATTTGTAAGTATCGAAGAGGGCTACATGGCCAAAATACCCATAGGGGATTTTTCGCCCTCGGATTTCCAAAAAAAGCCTTCTAACAGCTTCAAAATCTGATTTTATGTCATTTCTCTAGCTTTTTTTCCATTCAAATTCACTGCTCGAGACTCTCTCCTTCCCCTGCTCTCTTTCTCTCTTCCTCTTCTTTCCTTGGTGTGTTGTGCGTTAAGTTTTAATTTTTTTGCTGACGTGGCAATTGCCACATCAACCGGTTGCGTAGCAATGCCGCATCCGCGGTTGCAAATAGACTTTTTGCTTGTGAATACACAAAGAAGGTGAGAGAAAATAAAAGTATAAAATAAGGTATAGGTGATGAGGTAATCGTAACGATGTGCCAGCCTACTAATTCATCAGGGAAGAGAATAAGAAAAAAAAATTATAACCATTTAATCTCTTACGGTTGCACGAAAATGGTTATACAAATATTTATTCATAAAATAATAATATATAAATAATAAATAGTAATTAACTAGCAAGAAAATCAAGGGGGAGACTCATTTTTAGTATTTAACTTAACAGAGTGTTGAGCATAATGATAATCAAATTTATAATATCTATTGAGGGGCGCTACGACATACAAGTGGCAGATGTAGGATTTCACCATCTCGTGGTCGGATCACAACTTGTACTCGAATTGAATCACAGCCACATCAGCCATGCAGGGGTGGTTGAATGTTTCTCGAGCGTAAATTCGGTGCTAATAAAATAAGTACAAGTGAGAGTTAATGGTTCTCTTTGTGGGAGAACGTACCACAGTTTAATTCATTAATTTCGACGACATTATTTTCAATTCATGTAATGCTTAAATAGCAAAGTTACATAATGGAGTAAAAGGAAATAACATAAACAAAGATAAAATAACAAACACAGAGATAGATTGACCCAAACACGTGGTATGTAACTCTCGCTCTACCAGCCTTCCTGAAACAGATTATCTCGCATATCCTCGTAACAAATTATCTAGCATATTTAGAATTTGGTTTATTGGGTCGTGATGAATGACGTGGTTGACATTGTGATCTATCATCACTTCTCCCAACGAGCGGATCCTTGTCCTCAAGCATCATAGGCAAGAGTTTATCGAGTAACGTCGTTATGGGTTCCCTAGTACGTAGCATCCTTTGTGGGCAGGTGCTTCCAGTGCACTAAGCTTTCTTCAAGAGGCTGGTCCCATACTTGACCCAACGAGTTTTTAAAATCGATAGTGGTTCAAGTTCAACAACTCCATCTGAGATGGGTGGTAATGTTGTTCGTGGGGGCTCAATAATGCAATCAAGTGGCCTGTGCGGTTTAAGTAACAACACATGAAACATCAGATGAATGTGTGAGTCGATTGGAAGTTGTAATTTGTACACCATTGGTCCACATTTCTCTCAGATTTTGTAAGGTTGTAAAATGGGCAACTAATTTCTAATGAGCTCTAGTAAAAGTTATTTGTTGGTGGTAAGGATGAAGCTTTAACAAAACTCGGTCCCCAATTTCCAACAAAATATCCTGCCGCTTAAGGTCTGTAATTTGCTCCATGTGATTAATTAAGCTGACCAAGCTACTTTTAAGTTGTTGGAGTAATTCATCTTGAGTAAGTAATCGTTGGTCAATGTCATGCACAAGAGATAGCACTGTTGTATATGATGGGATGACAAGAGGCAGCTTGCCATATAACACCTGGAATGGATTCATCCTAGTAAAACTCTGATAGGTGGTGTTGTACTATTATTTTGCCCAAGGTAAATAAGAACTCCATTGAGTGGTGCATGAAACAGCACAAATATTATTTGAGGCAGTGATTGACGACTTCTATTTGACCATCAAACTGCAGATGGTATGAAAAACTGAGTACCCAACATCTTGAAGAATTCCAGCTAACATTTACAAATAATAATTGGGTCATGATCGTTAATCATAGACTAGGGCATGCCATAGAGTTTGGCAACTCCTTCCAGAAATTTATCTACCACGATTTTGGCAGTAAGTGGATGAGTCAAGGAAAGGAAATAAGCCAATTTACTCAACTAGTCAATAACCATCAAGATGGTGTCCTTTTCGCGAGAGGTTAGCAGACCCTCGATAAAATCCAGGGTGACGTTGTTCCATACTCTGCACGGGGATGGGTAGTGGATGAAAGAGTTCAGCAAAATTGAGCGCTTTAGATTTGACCTTCTAACAAACCTCCCTTGTACGTGTTGATGTAGTTTTGGACAGATCGATGCATGCCTAGCCAATAGGATTGCTAGCTTAATAATTCACATGTGCGTAAGACGCCCAAGTGTCCACCCATCATAGTATTATGCACTTCATGTACCAGTTTGCTGTGTATGGCATCATTTTTGGGAATGACAAGTTTGTCTTTAAAGAAGAGGAGCCTGTTGCGCCATTTGTATAGTCTATCGAGTTGACCAGTTGCCAAATGACCGCACGAGTTGATGTACATACTATCACTACAACTTGCTTGATTTCCTCCCACAAAGTAACGTATGGAATGAAAATACCATGAAGAAAGGGGCTGGCTGCGTACGAGATAGTGCATCAATAGCGAAATTTTCTCGTCATTGACTATAGATTATTTTAGAATCATAACCGAGGAATCTTGGCAACCCATTTTTGTTGTTTTGGATGTAGCCACTCGTTGTTCAACATATAACCTCGTTAATGATGGCCAATACTTCCTTGGCGTACGCAGACTATGTTTTCTTTGTTACTTTTAAAGCTCGAATCATTAATGTTATTGTTTGCCTTGTTGGGATAATATAACTCCAATTCCATCGTTGAAGGCATCTATTTCAATAGTGAAGGAGCCATTGAAATTTGGTATTGCCAATGTGGGGGGTCGACGACATGGCCTTCTTAAGGGCAAGGAAAGCAGCCTCCGCTTTGTCGGTCCATCCGAACCGATTTTTTTGAAGGTTGGTAAGAAGTTGAGTTATACTGCTATAATTTTGAACAAACTTGTTACACCCGTCAGGCCTAAAAACTACATAGGTCTGAAATATTATAGTGGGTCATAGTCATGCCACCATGGAGGTTCTTATTATTGTTCACCTTAACTTCTTGGTTAATGGTTGGTGACAACATGCTCCAAATATTCTATCTCATGTAGCCCGAAAGTGTATTTATTGGCCTTTACAAAGAATTGATGTCGCCTTAATATGACAAAGGTTTGCTTGAAATGTACTAGGTTTATATATCAATATGTCATCAACCATTAACCAAGAAAATTAAGATAAAAATTTTAAGATGAGAATGAAAAATGTAATTTGACTTAAAATGTGGATAGTGTTGTACATAAGTTAAATAGTATTATCAAGTACTCATAATTATATCTATTATACATTCGGAAGGGAGTCTTGGGAATATCAAGAGGATTTACTCGTACCTAGTGGTACCCTTCTTATAAATTGAGCTTGGTAAAATATGAGGTTCTGTAGAGTTCATCTAATATATTTTCAACAGTAGAAATAAAAAATTATTGTGACTATATTGAGTGAACGGTAATTTATATAAAAACACCAATTACCATAATTTTTCTTGACCAATAACATTGGTGACGAAAATGGGCTAGAATTGAGTTGAACAGGTCATGAGTTTAACATTTCTTGGACCTGTCTAAAATCTCTTTTTTTTTTGATAATGTGCATAGCAAT
Organism: Taxillus chinensis; assembly: GCA_023512835.1. Taxonomy (NCBI): domain Eukaryota; kingdom Viridiplantae; phylum Streptophyta; class Magnoliopsida; order Santalales; family Loranthaceae; genus Taxillus; species Taxillus chinensis. Next base: position 46,246,068 of record CM042091.1, read on the forward strand.
ATAGCCACACGTTTATTCGTTTGATTCCCTTTCTTAATAGAATACAATGAACAATTTCACAAATAAAAGTCAAGCTTAAAGCTTTTGTAAAGACATCTAAAAATTGTTGTAGCATTGCTTGTGGGATAGCCTGGTCTCTCTCGTAGTAGATATTGTTTACTTTGGACCTTTGGCCCGCATGGACTTGTTCTTTGGTAGGTTTCACTGACTCGGAATCAACTTGGATCTTGCTCCCAAAATGTGTTTGTAAGAAAAGGTTTATGCCCCTACATATGTAGTAAACTTTGTTTCCCTCCCCAATTCATGTGGGATCTCACAATTTGCATGCTTGGGTGTATCATATTTTGTAGTTCTTGATTGGTGACATGCATGCACAAAGCAAAGATAGTATGACTTGATTGGTTACCTTTGGATAACTCTTTTAGAGTTTTCAGTTTGATCCCACCAATAGTTTGAACTAGTTTTCCTAAGAAAATTTCATTATCATCTCTATTCTTGCACTACCTGCATAGTGAATGTTTCAATTGATAACACTTGTAAGTGAAGTAGATTAGCCATGTGCTCACTAACGAATTTGTGAGTTGACCTGTTATCATCTTGTAAAGACTCGTATTTGGGTAGTTTTGAAAGATAGTCATTCTATGCGAATGTAACTATCTGGACGGTAATGTAGCCGTCGATGTGAGCATTTTGACTGTACTTGGGCCCGATTCCGAGTCGGGGTCCCGTTTGACCTGACAGTTGACTTTTCGGAGTTTATTGGTTGACTTTGCATTTGGGCGGTCATTTGGGTGTAATAATATCTGTTTAGTATTGTGCTGGTCATTTCGAGTGTTTTAATTGTAGTTTGACTCAATTCGGAGTTCGGGGCCTTGGAGGTCAATTTTTGTGTTGAGAGGTCAATTATTGACTGGGTCAATGGTTGACTAGGTCAATTGACTGGAAGAAATATAAATAGCAGAAAAAAAAAGAGAAGAAGCTTTCACTTTATGTTTCACGTTTGTGCGTTTGAGAGAGAGAGAGCTTAAGAGAGCTTAGAGGCCTTTGGGGCGATTTGGGTTCGTGGAGCTCAAATATTCACTTCAAGTAGGTGTCCTTGAACTTCATATCTCTCTCTTGTTTTGGATCTGCACGAATTTATCATGATTTATGAAATTGAGCATGAACCCTAAAATTTGGGGAAAACCAATTTTGGGTTAGATCTAATGGTTTAGCATAAGATCTGTGGTTAAGAACTGTTTTATATCATTGTGAATATATGTTTCTGTGATTTGGGGTTGATTAACTGTGTTTTTCATGAGGGTTGATAAGTCAACCATGGAAATCTGGGTTTAGATTTAGATTTCTGGAAATTTGGAATTTTATACGTGTTTCTGTTGTTTCTGCGCGATTTAGAGACGTTCTGGACGCATTTTGAGGTAGATATCGTAGTTTGTTGTGAAACAGGGGTATTAGTGAGCGTCTGGGAGTTTCTGAGCGTGTTCCAGATGAAGAACAGGCAAAAACAATGATGAACAGTACCCTGGGCGCATTACTGGGTCGAACTAACGAAAATCCAAAGTTTTGGGTCGTAGTTCGTAGACCCGTAGTTCGTAGGTCGAAGGTTCGTAGTTCGTAGAGTCGTAGTTTGTAAACCCGTAGTTCGAAGGTTCATAGTTCGTAGGTTCGAAGGTTCGAAGTTCGTAGTTCGAAGGTTCGTAGTTCGTAGGGTCGTAGTCCGAAGGTCGAAGATCGTAGCCTCGCTTCGAGTCTTTGAGGAGCGTTGCAGCTCCGCGTTCCGCAGCTACGAGTCACAGGTTCTGAGCTACGAGTCGCAGCTCCAATAGTGTAATTGGACACTGGACAGCACTGGACTGGACTTATTTACATCGTAACCTATACCAAGTATTATACTTAAGTTACTATGTAAATAACGAAATACCCCCCATTTGGATTCAAAGAAAAATACTAGAAAAATTAATTCCCACTCTTTCAAAATGTGAAAATTGGGATTTAGTGTAAAATCTCGTAAAAACTCAAAAGTTCGTAGTGGTGAATTTTCGGAAAGTGGGGTTAGACATCTCCGAAAAATCCCCAAAATTAAGATTATCTTATTTATGATATGGGAACCCAATGCCGGGACTTTTGATTTCAAGAAAATAGCTGCTATGGATACTTCCTTCATAAATCAAGGATTGGGGATTTACTTGTGAAAACTGGCTACAGTTCCAAAGGAAATGTTGAGAATAACATGCCATACTAATGTTAGTATGTTGGTGTGAGGTATTGGGGCATGGACTCCGTGACTTGTTTGGGTTCTCACCGTGATGCACCGATGGTGCTATGTGGTTGACGTTGCAAGCATATGCACCGATAGCAGGCCTGTGTGGCGATTGTGGCTGGGCATATTGCGTTGTGGACAGGCTAAGGCCTGAGTTGAGTCGTTGAGCTCGTGGAGCTAGGGCTGAGTGCCCTGAGCTGGGATCCCATGGAGGATCGTGGATAAGTTGTCCTGTATGGGCAAGCTGAGTCATGATGTTTGTTTGCAGGCTGAGTCCTGATGATTGTGCACACTACACGGTGCATGAGTAAACTGAGCATATAGTATAGAATTATATGTGTTGCATGATGTGGAGTTTTGGGGTCACCTACTGAGCTTGTCGCTCACCCTTACTTGTTGTTTACCCTTTTCAGGTGTGACCCGAGACTAGTGGAAGACTTTCTTCCAGGAGGACGCCTACTACCCTGATGTATGATACAGTTATATTATGTATTGTTTTATGTGTTATCCCGGACATGGGTCCGTGGATAGTTGTATTTGCATACTGTATGATGTGATGTCTGTATGACTGTTTGATTTATTGTATGCATGATGATATATGGGAAAGTACAAGATTACCCTTGATGTATGACTGTACAGAGTTGCATATTTGAGACAGCACCCGCGGTGTAGTCTTTATTGATGTTAGTCACCAACCCCTTGACCTTTCGAGTACGGACAAGGGGAAGTCATGTACTGGATTTCCGGGTTCCCTGTAATTTGGGAGCGTGACACGTCTAATGTAATGATGCTGTGTGCACCAATTCTTGTAGTCACTCGCATGGTCTTCATCATTGTTCACCCGATTAATGCATGTAACATAATTATTGGGTTGAAAGGCCCTTCGTGGTCCTCCTCCCCTATTGGTTGGCTTATTTGTTAATGATGCTTCCAAACATAAAAATCCGTCCCTTTGACATTAATGAAATATCGACCCTAAAGACGTTGCTTTATTCTTCCTAACTTAAACGTCAAATTGGAGCAATAGGTGCTACCGGGGTAGTTTGATTTGGTGGCGGCAACGCTAGGGCCGATTGTCTATACTAGTGGTGGAAATTTTACAAATCTCCTTTGTCTTGTTAGTTAGTCGTTTCTCATGCATGCAAAGCTAATGACCTCCTTCATAATTTGTGGTTTAGACATATATGCGAATCCTTTCCGAAATGTCAGTTTGCCCAAATGTTTAAAAAATTTTTTTTGGTATTCACGTAGGGAATTTGTTTGTTTAATCCTTAAAAGGGCTTCATCAAAACTTTCACTGAATGCCCAAAACTAGCCTAGAGTTTATCTTTAAAAAATTTCCATAATAGAATGTACGTTTTCTTCATAGAATATTCTGTGAATCCATTGTTGCCACCATTGGTGAGCCCTTCCTTCTAAATGCTAAGAAGTCAAAAAAATTCTCCAAGCTTCCAAAGTATTTTGATATTCAACAAGTTGGTTCACAAGATTGAACCATTTCATCGGATTATCTCTTAGAAATTGTGAAAATTATAATTTTGTTTTGGAGCATATTGCCATATATCCAAAAATTTCTTAGTTGGTAAGCAAGACATTGTAAAGGCGATTGAGAGTTTCTTTCACTTGGGACATGCTGCCTCCATCATGTGTAACCCATCTTGAACTCCACGTAACCGGTCCTCTAGTTGTCCGATTCACTCCTTTGTTAGTCGCCATGCTCCGATACCAGGGCCCAATTAAAACTAATAAAATAAATACGTTGAGTGTTAATGGTTACTCTTTAGATAAGAATGTACTATAATTTATTAATTCATTATTTTTGGTGCTATTATTTTTAATTCATGTCTGCTTAAATAATAGAATTACACAAAAACCAGAAATCGTAAGGAAACTTTGTATAACATAATAACAAAACATAAATACAAAGAGATTATTCCTCATATTTCCCTAATAGATATTATGCTGCATATTTGAAATTTGGTTTATGGGGTCGCAATGAATGATATGGCCGACATGGTGACCTATTACATATTTAATATTATATATATTATCGGAATTACATACGGTAAGTAATCATAATGTGTAATAACATACTAGAGAAAAAAAAACATATAAATAAAGACCTTTATTTCACCCATGATTTTAAAATGATATCGCAACCTCTCATTGTATATATATTAAAATAACAAAGGGTTGGGTCACATAGATGAAAAGCTTTGAATTCAAATTAGTGTGGTTAATTGAGTTGCTCAAACGGCTTGCCTGCATCGCCCTAAACAAACACAGTAAATTAGTGTGGTTAAACGAGCGCGAGCAAAATTGTCTCTTTTTTTTGGACGGCCTATAACTCCATCATGTTGACGCTGCATGTGCCTATGAGCACTCGTGTTTAATTTTAATATTGCCGTTTATATTATTGCGCCTACGGGTACTGCACAGAATTTTGATGTTTTGGCATTGTTTTAAATATTAATGTATTATCTGTCAGTGTTCGATTATTTTATTATACATAAATTAATCTGAAAAAACTGCGCTCAGTTGTCAACTAGCAAACGCAAGTAATTGAAACCACACGCAAAGATAGAGGCGGTAATCGGTAAGATTCGAGACCGATCTGCTATGATTGAAGAAGCTTTTAACATTATAAAAGCCTATCTCCACAGGCCTTTTACTGGGACGTACATGCTCTCCGTCTCGTTGGTATCATATTTGAGAGAGAAAAAGAATGGCGGGGGAAGGTAAGGTGGTGTGTGTTACTGGAGCATCTGGTTACATTGCGTCGTGGCTGGTAAAGGAGCTGCTCTTGCGTGGCTACACTGTCAAAGCAACAGTTCGCAACCTCAGTGAGTACAGAGTACAGTGCATACACGTGACCATCAAAATTAACTCCTGTATTCTATTACACACAAACATATATATTATATATATATATATATATATATATATATATATATATATATCCTTCTTCTGTACTTTTTAAAAATTACATATATATAGTTTGATCCAAAAACAAGCAATGACCTGTCCATTTCGCACCCATTCCGTTCTCTTATAAAGTCTAGTGCTAGATGCATATTACAACATAGTTATTACTAGTCATCAAATTGGCACAGATGATCCAAGCAAAACAGAACATTTAGTCTCACTAGAAGGAGCCAAGGAAAGACTCCACTTGTGTAAAGCAGACTTGCTCGAAGATAACATATTCGATTCCATAATCGATGGATGTGATGGTGTATTTCACACGGCATGTCCAGTAGTTTTCGCTGTGTCCGATCCGCAGGTTCATGCTCCGCGCTATATATGGCTTTTTAGTTGTGTATTATTAATATCTATACATATATATAGATATATATCTCAAGCATCCACCCATTTTCATTAGTTATATGGTGTTGTTATAATTGTTATATTTTTTGTGTTTCAGTCTGAACTTATAGACCCTGCAGTGAAAGGAACACTTAATGTACTCCACTCGTGCGCAAGAGCTTCATCTGTGAAACGTGTAGTTGTCACGTCGTCCTGGGCATCAGTTGCATTCAATAGAACGCCTCTCGCTCCCGATGTGGTGATTGATGAAACTTGGTTTACAGATCCAACTCTGGCCGAGGAGATAAAGGTCTGTAATGTATCGCTTGATTTTCAAATTTCTTGACTGGATCGAGCTCTGAAAATCAACCCCGTTAGGGAACGTTTTACTTTTCCGAAATGTGCATGTTCTCACAGTTTCGCCATTAGATATAATATAAGAAGCACAGTTTTGCTCACGTAATCACCTGGCAGCTATTTATGGAATTAATTAATGTATATATAGTACAATCATACATTTTCAGAATTTTAGTCCTGTGTCTAAAAAAAATTAAGGGATTTTTTTTAGAGTACTATTTTCGATTTTTGACCTTTATTTTGGTATTTGTGTACCTGCTAAATTTTTGCAGTCCGGTTAAATCATTGGATAAAAATTATTATTATTATTATTATTTTATAGTCCTCATCTGAAATCAGAATCAGCAGTTGAAATATAGATCAGATTTTATTTTTTGTTTTTCATGTCAATGATGTCATGGAATTGTTCCACATTTTTACCGCTTTTTTAAAATGCCTTTTTGAGCAGGTCTTCAATAATCAATATTCAATGACTGTCTTAATTTTTTAAATTATATGAAATTGTTTTTTCTAAAGAAAAAGACCTTTTTGACCAGTGGCGAATGGCGGGTCTTCAATAATCAATATTCAATGACTGTATATATAGTTTTTTATATTATTTGAAATACTTTTTTCTTACCTTTGACCACGGGTCTTCAATAATCAATATTCAATGACTGTCTAATATTTTAAATTATTTAAAACATATAATGGAGATGCCAACAATCTAAAAGCTAAAAGCCTAAAACTTAATTCAATCCCGTTAAAACTTAATTTAAACCGTATTTGTGTTGTTATATATTAAGTTGATATTTTGGTTTTTTTTTTAGTGACGGGTTTTTGATATTTGATGTAAAAACAGAAAATTTACGTGAAAATTTTAATTATTTGTTTAATCTTCATGTGACTCAAAGTCGGTTTATTTTCGGACCTGAATTAATAAAATCGTGCTTCTGTTTATTAGTACTGGTATATGCTGGCCAAGACGTTGGCTGAGAAGGCCGCTAGGCAGTTTGCAGAAGAGAATGGCATTGACCTCATCACAATACACCCTGGATGGGTGTTTGGGCCTTTGTTGCAGCCAACGCTTAATACAAGCGTGAGGGAACTTCTAAATATCATCAACGGTACTCTTTTGACAATTCTTTTGAGAGATTGTGTTGTGTGTACCCCAGCAGCCTCGAATTGAATCGACCCAGAAAACAACTTACATAAAATATTAGTTTCACAAATTGGCATCCTATGTACTAAAATAGAATTGCAATTTTTGAGACATATTAGGCAAATATGTCGGAGCTCATGTGTAGCTGAACTGTTCTGGATTTCATCATTTGTGTGCAGGAAAAGAAAGTGTGCCCGATGGGATTTATGTTTGTACTGATATAAGGGATGTTGTAGAGGCACACATTCAAGCATTGGAGATTCCTTCTGCCAATGGAAGATACCTAATGGTGGGACACGTGGTGCATTTTACAGGGATACTAAAAATTTTGAAAAAGCTTTTCCCATCTCTTCGCGTCGCTGAAAGGTTTTCAGAGGACCTGTTGTGAGTAGATGTCATTCCCCTTTCTTCGTAATTAAATTTCCCATATACAAATAAGGGTTTGTGAGCACATATAATGATGCCTCTCCGGATCCTCATACTGTGAAGTTTTCCATACCAGTTGAAGGAGAATTGTATTCAATAATGTTTGCATAGAGTAGAGTTCCTTCCGTTACTAAGATGCGAATTTAGAAACACCAAACTGAGCTAAAAGTTCACATGTTTATTGTGAATGGCAGATATGACAAGTCTCTTGAGCAAACTTATCGTGTATCAATGGAGAGAGCTAAGAGTCTGGGCATAGACTTTATTCCACTGGAGCTTTGCCTCAAAGATACCATTGAAAGCTTGGTGGTGAAGAATTTAATCAGTCTTTAATTTCTTACGGTGAATAATCAAAAAATAACGACAGCCTCTGCAGAATATTGACAAGGTTGTATGCTACCTATATATTGACAATAATATATATTTTCTTGTTACAATAATATATTGACATATATATTTTCTAATATTTTTTCTAATTTTAAAAATTTAAATTATTTTTTACTTTTTTATATAAATATACATCACATTATAGATTCCTTAAAAAACTCTCTATATCATTAAAATAATATTTTATACTATTTTTATTTAATAATAATTTTTTTATAATTTAATATGAAACAAAAGTAAATATTATGAGAAACGTGAAGAAAAGATATAAAAAATATATATATAATTTAATAATTATATGGAGTGAATAGTGATTTCTAATATATTGAGAAACACTGTACAAAGCCTATGGAAAAAGTTAAATATAGAATATCTGTTGTGGTAATAATTTTAGGAAAAAATTTACCTTCAGGGTGGGAGAAACTTCCTTCAACCCATGATGTGTCAACATATTATAATGCCACTTGTCTACTAAGTTTTGTGCATCTCACATGTATACTAACAATGTTAAGTATCCGAACATGCAACATATACATTATTATTATTTATATTATTATTAATTGATAGGGTCATCAAACCCAATATGCGAATTAAAGGCGACATGGTCGCTATTATAAAGACTCCTATTTGGGTAGTGTTCAGAGATAACCATTCTATGGGAATGCAACTATCTGGACGGTAGTGTAGTCGTCGATGTGAGCATTTTGACAGTACTTGGGCCCGATTCCGGGTCGGGGCTCCGAGTGGCTCAATTGTTGACTTTTTGGGGTTTATTAGTTGACTTTGCATTTGAGCGGTCATTTGAGTGTGATAATATTCGAATAGTATTATACACGTCATTTCGAGCGTTTTGACTGTAATTTGACTGAATTTGGAGCTTGGGACCTTGGAGGTCAATTATTGTGAGGTCAATGGTTGACTAGGTCAATTAGTGGTCAATGATTGGCAGAAATATAAATAGAATGAAAAGTAAGAGCTTTCACTTTATGCTATCACGTTTGTATGTTTGAGAGAGAGAAAGAGCTTGGAAGCTTGAAGCCTTGGCGATTTGGGGTGATTTGGGTTCGTGGAGCTCAAATAATCACTCCAGGTAGGTGTCGTTGACTTCTTATCTTGATTCTGTCTTTGGTATGCATGAATTTGTCATGATTTATGGAATTAAGCATGAACCCTAGGCTTTGGGAGAAATCAAATTTTGGGTTAGATCTAATAGTTTAGCATAAGATCTGTGGTTAAGAACTGGTTTATATCAGTTTGATATGTGTTTCTGTGATTTGGGGTAGTTTAACTGCATGTTCCATGAGGGTTGAGAAGTCAACCATAGAAATCTAGATTTAGATCTAGATTTTTGAAAATCTACAATTATGTGCGTAATTCTGTTGTTACTGTGCGATTTAGAGGCGTTCAGGACGCGTTTTGAGGTAAATATTGTAGTCTGTTGCGTAAAACATGTATTTGGGAGCATCTGGGGGTTGCTGGGTTGATTCCAGACGAAGAATAGGCAAAAACGACGATGAACAGTACCCTAGGCGAACTATTGGATTGAAAGGACAAAGACCCGAAGATTTGGGTCGTAGGGTCGAAGGTTTGTAGACCCGTAGTCATAGGGTCGAAGGTTCGTAGACCCGTAGTCGTAGGGTTGAAAGTTCGTAGACCCGTAGTCGCAGGGTCGAAGATACGAAGGTCGAAGGTCGTAGGTCACAACTTCGAATCTTCGAGGCCGCATTTCCGCAGCTACAAGTCGCAGTTCCGTAGCTATGAGTCGAAGTCCTGAAGCTACGAGTCAGGCAATTCTGCAGCTTCGAGCCAGTACAACTGCAACTGGACTAGACCATTTACATTATAAACCATTATGCCAAGTATTATACTTAAGATACAATGTAAATAACGAAATACCCCCCATTTGGATTCAAAGAAAAATACGAAAAAATTAAATTCTCACTCCTTCAAAATGTGAAAATTGGGATTTAGTGTAAAATCTCATAAAAATCTAGTTTTTCGTAGAAGTGAATTTTTGGAAAGTGGGGTTAGACATCTCAGAAAAATCCCCAAAAATCAGATTATCTTAGTTATGATATGGGAACCCAATGCTGGGACTTTTTATTTCAAGAAAACAACTCCTATGGGTATCTCCTTCCTTGGTCAAGGAATGATGATCGATTTGTGAAGACTGACTTCAGTTATAAAGGGAATATGGTGAACCTTAATGCCATATTGGTGTTGGTATGTTGGTTTGAGAAATTTGGCTTGGGCTCTATGACATGTTGGGTTCTCACCGTGAAGCACAGATGATGCTATGTGGTTGACGGGGCAGGCATATGCGCCGATGGTGGACAGCGTCTGTGTGGGCGTGGGGTGGCATATTGTCACCGTGGCCCGGCAGGCATATGCGCCGATGGCAGGCCTGTGTGGCACTATGTCCGAGTATATAGCGTCGTGGTAAGGCTGAGTGCCCTGAGCTGGGAGCCCGTGGAGGATCGTGGACAAGGCTTTCTTCCCCCCCCCCCCTGAGGGGGGGCTTGTCAGGGTCGCCCTTATTAGGCTTAACCCGTGCGGCACCTAGTTCCCACCCGTACAAAGGAACGCTAGGTCAGCCTAACTCGTCGCATTCGGATTGGAACCCATCGATCCGTTGTAAAGAAATTGTGTAGGGAAGTGCTTAGCGGAAGATCGATTTAAATGAAGGCAATAAACGATTGTATTGATTGCTTGAAAGCTTTACAACATCACTCCCCTACATATAGATGTTAACACTTTTTTGGCTATGTCGCCAGGAGACATCATATATGATCGAAATCTAAAATCTCTACAACTTACTCTATAAGCTAAGTACAACACTTTACAATGAGGAAATACCCCAAAATAGCCTAAGTGTGCTAGGATAAGCCTCGGTCCGTGACATTTTCCCCCACCCGATTTCGCAGCGTCCTCGTTGCGTCTTCGGATTCCTCAAGCTCGTCAAACTGCCTGATGTAGCATTCGACTCCTTCACGGTACTCTTTAATCTCCTTGGAGAATTGCCCCAGATCCTCTTCCTTCTCCCAGCTTGCCTCTTCAACCGGCTTGTTCTTCCATTGGACGTAGTACTCCACCTGGCTTGGATCTACGCCTCTTCTTGGCACGACTCTACGAGAATGAATTTTCTCCATCTCTTTGTGGTAGGTCTTGCCTGTTGATGCTGTTGGTGTCCGCACCGTCCGTTGTCCGCTCGTATCTTCCAAGTCTTCGTGGTAAGGCTTGAGCAAACTAACGTGGAACACCGGATGCCTTTGTAAGCTAGACGGGAGGTCCAGTTTGTATAAGACCTTCCCAACTCTCTTAAGTATTTTGAAAGGCCCCTCATAACGGTGCACCAAACCCTTATGCAACTGTGTAAGTGCTTTGGTTTGGCGCGGAAGGAGTTTGAGCATCAGCATGTCTCCTTCTTGAAATTCCAAGGGCCTCTTTTGTTGATCCGCCCACTTCTTTATTTTCTTCGCCGCTTTGTGCAAGTATGCCCTGGCCAGATCCGTCTGTTCATGCCATCCTTTTGTAAACTTGAACACCGCGGGACTCTTTCCAGTGTACCCCCGAGTGATGGAAGTGGGCGTCAATGGTTGCTGCCCAGTTGCGTGTTCGAACGGGCTCTCGTTCGTGGACTCGCTCTTCTGCAAGTTGTACGAGAATTGGGCTATGTCCAGAAACTTGGCCCAATCTCTTTGATTGGAACTCACATAGTGCCTCAGATACAGCTCCAGTAAGCTATTGACACGTTCAGTTTGGCCGTCTGTTTGTGGGTGAAAACTTGTTGAAAAGTTTAAGTTCGAACCCATTATCCGGAACAGCTCGGTCCAAAACTGCCAAGTGAACCGTGAGTCCCGATCGCTCACGATTGTCTTTGGAATGCCCCAGTACTTTACCACATACTTGAAGAATAGTCGGGCCGTGTCATCTGCCGTGCAGTCCTTCGGAGCTGGAATGAAAACTCCATACTTAGAGAATCGGTCGACCACCACAATGTTTCCGAAGTTCCTCCAACTCCGGTGGTGCCATCCAATAGGGCACCACAGCAGTAGGCCTTGCACCGGCCTCTAACTCAATCTTGTGGTCCACCTCCCGCTTCAGCAGAAGTTGTTTGGGGAGTTCGGGTGGCATAACGTCCCCAAACTCTTCAAGGACCGTCTTCACTTCAGTTGGGAGCTCCTCCACAACACTTTGGCATTCTTCCTTCACCATGGCAATGAAGGTTGGATCCTGTCACGCCCCCGAATTCCAGGGAACCCGAAACCGGGTACATGACTTCCCCTTGCCCGCACCCGATAGGTCAAGGGGTTGGTGACTAGCACTAATGGAGACTACACCGCGGGTGCTGTCTCAAATATGCAACCCTGTACAGTCATACATCAAGGGTAATCCTATACTCTCCCATATATCATCATGCATACAATAAGTCAAACAGTCATACAGACATCACATCACAAATAATATACAAATACATCTGTCCACAGACCCATGTCCAGGATACAACACATAATAAAATACAGAATACAGTACTGTATCATATATCAGAGTAGTAGGCATGTCCTCCTGGAAGAAAGTCCTCCACCAGTCTCGGGTCACACCTGAAAAGGGGTAAACAATAAGTAGGGGTGAGTGACAAGCTCAGTAGGTGACCCCAAAACTCCACATCATGCAACACATATAAGTCTATACTATATGCTCAGTGTACTCGTGCACCGTGTTGTGTGCACAATCATCAAGACTCAGCCTACAAACAGACATCAGGACTCAGCCTGTTCACACAGGACAACTTGTCCACGATCCTCCATGGGATCCCAGCTCAGAGCACTCAGCCCTAGCTCCACGAGCTCAACGGCTCAACTCAGGCCTTAGCCTATCCACAGCGCAATATGCCCGGCCAGAGTCGCCACACATATAAAGACTCGTATTTGGGTAGTTTTGAGAGATAGTCATTCTATGGGAATGTAACTATCTGGACGGTAGTGTAGTCGTCGATGTGAGCATTTTGACTGTACTTGGGCCCGATTCCGAGTCGGGGCCCGTTTGACTCGATTGTTGACTTTTCGGGGTTTCTTGGTTGACTTTGCGTTTGGATGGTCATTTGGGTGTAATAATATCAGTTTAGTATTGTGCTCGTCATTTCAAGCGTTTTGACTGTAGTTTGACTCAATTTGGAGTTCGGGGCCTTGGAGGTCAATTATTGACTGGGACAATGGTTGACTAGGTCAGTTGACTGGCAGAAATATAAATAGCAGAAAAAAGAAAAAAAAAAGAGGAAGCTTTCACTTTACGTTTCACGTTTGTGTGTTTGAGAGAGAGAGCTTGAGAGAGCTTGGAAGCCTTGGCGATTTGAGGCGATTTGGGTTCGTGGAGCTCAAAGATTCACTTCAAGTAGGTGTCCTTGAACTTCTCATCTTGATTCTATGCTTGGTATACATGAATTTATCATGATTTATGAAATTGAGCATGAACCCTAGAATTTGGGGAAAACCAATTTTGGGTTAGATTTAATGGTTTAGCTTGAGATCGGTGGTTAAGAGCTGTTTTATATCACTGTGGATATATGTTTCTTTGATTTTGGGGTTGATTAATTGTGTTTTTCATGAGGGTTGATAAGTCAACCATGAAATTCTGGGTTTAGATCTAGATTTCTGGAAATCTGGAATTTTATACGTGTTTCTATTGTTTCTGCGCGATTTAGAGGCGTTCTGGACGCATTTTAAGGTAAATATCGCAATCTGTTGCATAGAATGCGTGTTTGTGCGTGTCTGGGGGTTGCTGGGTTGATTCCAGACGAAGAACAGGCAAAAACGATGAGACCACTGGGCGCATTTGGGTCGAACTAACGAAAATCCGAAGTTCTGGGTCGTAGTTCGTAGGTCGAAGGTTCGTAGTTCGTAGGGTCGTAGTTCGTAGACCCGTAGTTCGAAGGTTCGTAGTTCGTAGGGTCGTAGTTCGTAGACCCGTAGTTCGAAGGTTCGTAGTTCTTAGGTTCGAAGGTTCGAAGTTCGTAGTTCGTAGGGTCGTAGTCCGAAGGTTGAAGATCGTAGCCTCGCTTCGAGTCTCCGAGGCGCGCTGCAGCTCCGCACTCCGCAGCTACGAGTCGACGTTCCGCAACTACGAGGCGCAGGTTCTGAGCTACGAGTCGCAGCTCCAACGGTGTTTGGCCGGACACCTGGACAAAGACTGGACTGGACCTATTTACATCGTAACCTATACCCAAAGTATTATACTTAAGTTACTATGTAAATAACGAAATACCCCCCATTTGGATTCAAAGAAAAATACTAGAGAAATTAATTCCCACTCTTTCAAAATGTGAAAATTGGGTTTTAGTATAAAATCTCAGAAAAACCCAAAAGTTCGTAGTGGTGAATTTTTGGAAAGTGGGTTAGACATCTCTGAAAAATCCCTAAAAATCAGATTATCTTAGTTATGCTTTGGGAACCCAATGCCGGGACTTTTGATTTCAAGAAAATAGCTGCTATGGGTACTTCCTTCATAAATCAAGGATTGAGGATTTACTTGTGAAGACTGGCTACAGTTCCAAAGGAAATGTTGAGAATGATTTTCCATACTCATGTTAGTATATTGGTGTGAGGTATTGGGGCATGGACTCCGTGACTTGTTTGGGTTCTCACCGTGATGCACCGATGGTGCTATGTGGTTGACGTGGCAGGCATATGCACCGATGGCAGGCATCTGTGGCGACTGTGGCCGGGCATATTGCGTTAGGGACAAGCTAAGGCCTGAGTTGAGCCGTTGAGCTCGTGGAGCTAGGGCTGAGTGCCCTGAGTTGGGATCCCATGGAGGATCGTGGACAAGTTGTCTTGTGTGAACAGCCGAGTCCTAATGTCGTTTTTACGTGGCCGAGTCCTGATGATTGTGCACACTGCACGGTGCACGAGTACACTGAGCATATAGTATAGACTTATATGTGTTGCATGATGTGGAGTTTTGGGGTCACCTACTGAGCTTATCGCTCACCCTTACCTGTTGTTTACCCCTTTTCAGGTGTGACCCGAGACTAGTGGAGGACTTTCTTCCGGGAGGACGTGCCCACTACTCTGATGTATGATACAGTACTGTATTCTGTATTTTATTATGTGTTGTATCCCGGACATGGGTCCGTGGACAGATGTATTTGCATACTGTATGATGTGATGTCTGTATGACTGTTTGACTTATTGTATGCATGATGATATATGGGAAAGTACAGGATTACCCTTGATGTATAACTGTACAGGGTTGCATATTTGAGACAGCACCCGCGGTGTAGTCTCCATTGGTGCTAGTCACCAACCCCTTGACTTATCGGGTGCGGGCAAGGGGAAGTCATGTACCCGGTTCCGGGTTCCCTGGAATTCGGGGGCGTGACAACACAGGCCTGCCATCGGTGCATATGTCTGCCACGTCAACCACATAGCACCATCAGTGCATCACGGTGAGAACCCAAACAAGTCACGGAGTCCATGCCCCAATACCTCACACCAATATACTAACATGAGTATGACAAATCATTCTCAACATGTCTTTTGGAACTGTAGCCAGTCTTGACAAGTAAATCCTCAATCTTTAATTTATGAAGGAAGTACCCATAGCAGCTATTTTCTTGAAATCAAAAGTCCCGGCATTGGGTTCCCATAGCATAACTAAGATAATCTGATTTTTGGGGATTTTTCTGAGATGTCTAACCCCACTTTCCAAAAATTCACCACTACGAACTTTTGGGTTTTCTAAGATTTTACACTAAAACCCAATTTTCACATTTTGAAATAGTGGAATTAATTTTTCTAGTATTTTTCTTTGAATCCAAATGGGGGTATTTCGTTATTTACATTGTAACTTAATACTTAAATGTATAGATGGGTATAGGTTACGATGTAAATAGGTCCAGTCCAGTGCTGTTGCACTGCCTCGTAGCTTCAGGACTACGACTCGTAGCGCGGAACTGCAGCGCGCCTCGGAGACTCGTAGCGGGAGCTGTGACTCGTAGCTGCATAGCGCGCCTCGAAGACTCGAAGTGGGTCTTCGATCTTCGACCTACGAGGCTACGAACTTCGACCTTCGGACTACGGGTCTACGAATCTACGAACTATGAACCTTCGAACCTTCGAACTACGAACCTACGAACTACGGGTCTACGAACTATGACCCTACGACCCAGAACTTCGGATTTTCGTCAGTTCGACCCAGTAACGTGTTACTAGAAGAATACTAGATAATTAAATTCTCACTCCTTCAAAATGTGAAAATTGGGATTTAGTGCAAAATCTCAGAAAAATCCAATTTTTCGTAGAGGTGAATTTTTGGAAAGTGGAGTTAGACATCTCAGAAAAATCCCAAAAAATCAGATTATCTAAGTTATGATATGGAGACTCAATGCCGGGACTTTTTATTTCTAGAAAACAACTCCTATGGGTATGTCCTTCCTTGGTCAATGAATAATAATCGGTTTGTGAAGACTGGCTTCAGTTATAAAGGGAGTATGGTGAACCTTAAGGCCATATTAGTGTTGGTATGTTGGTTTGAGGAATTGGGCCTTGGGCTCTATGACTTATTGGGTTCTCACCATGAAGCACAGATGATGCTATGTGGTTGACGAGGCAGGCATATGCACCGATGGCAGGTCTGTGTGGCACTGTGACCGGGCATATTGCGCTATGGCCGTGGCAGGCATATGCGCCGATGGCAGGCCTGTGTGGCACTGTGTCTAGGCATATAGCGCTCTTGTAGGGTTAAGTGCCCTGAGCTGGGATCCTTTTAAGGATCGTGTTGAGCCATTGAGCACGGAAGTCGTTGAGCTCGTGGAGCTAGGGTTGAGTGCCCTGAGCTGGGATCCTATTGAGTATTGTGGACAAGCTGTCCTGTGTGGGCAAGCTGAGTCCTGATGTTGTGCACACTACACGGTGCACGAATACACTGAGCATATAGTATAGACTTATATGTTTGCATGATGTGGAGTTTTAGGGTCACCTACTGAGCTTGTCACTCACCCTACTTGTTGTTTACCTTTTTCAGGTGTTGACCTAAAAATATTTGTTTGTTAGGTTTCGCAGCAAGTGCACTGGTCAAGTAATAAAATGAAGTATTTAAACTATGATTATCAAACCCACGGGGAGGCAACAATTGTTGTTAAGCAATGAACACTAAGCTAACAGATTCTCTTTTATGTCTAAATAAATGATTTGTGTTGGGATATTAATCTAAATTCTAAACAAGCAATTGCAGAACTGGAATTCAAATAAATTGTTGGCAAATCACTTAGTATGGAGATTTCAATTATTTAAGGATCTAGGGTCACAATTTCACACCCAATGCCTAATAATACTCTGGTTATGGTAGTTGCTTAAAAACGTTTAATTAATTCCAAGTTTATAATGGTCATCACCCACTGCCCTAACACTTGGTCCATGAAAAAGGAAGTTTAAGTCTTTTAAACCATTTGGTCCATGAGAGTAAAAGTGTTCAAAGGAAAACAACCAATTCAACATATACAGATTTGCTCTGTCATGTAATGTCAAATCTAGTTCATCAAATTCTACCCTAGACAAGGGTTAAGATAGTCTAACCATGCATACATCAGACTTTGCATTAAAACATTGATGAACTAATTAAAAACCCAGAATTCCATATAACAACAAGCAAAATTCCATAATTCAGAACATTACAAGACCTTGGGGGCTACATTGCTCCCCTAGAAATAAGGTTTTACCCCATAATTATTCTCACAATCACAATAAACCCAGAATAACACATGATCACAGTACCAGTAGAGAGAGAGAAAAATAGAGATGATTAACAGCCCCAACACTTCTCCTTCTCTGCCAGCAACCCCTTGTCGTCAAACGCAAAAGCTGCCTCTATCTCCAAGAACGTCTCTCTCTATCCTTTATCTGCGTCTCAGCCTCCCAGAATTAATGCGTTGCTGCCTCCAAGAATTGATGCGTTGCTGCCTCCAAGATCCCTCCTCTTATAAGGCTGCAGGTATTGTATAAAGTGTGCCCTAACGCCAGCTGTTGTCGCTACCAAAATGACGTAGTTTTGGTAAGTGACCGCTTTTTTCGTTCCAAGCTCAATAAAACTCAATCCATATCGAATTTGAACCAGGTCTTTTTAAGTAAAAATGATCATGACAACAAAACCAAGCTTCTAGAGCAAAAATACACCTGCCCGTGACAATGCACGCGACAAAGCCATTGTCGCGGGCACTTCCAATTCAGCTCAAATTTGCTCCACAACTTCCTTGTAGCATATAGAAGGCTTCCATGAACTTTGATACCTGCCCGTGACAATGACCATTGTCGCGGGCAACCTGAATTTGCCTCCTTTTGAGTCCATCTTCTTCCCAAAGCTTCTTCTTGAGTGTACAAAGTGATCTAGCAAATGTGTGTGAGAAAAATCTCCCCCAAAACCTGTCAAAATCACTCAAAAAGGTACCACTATATACAAAATAGCGTCTTCCTAAGGGTTAGAGCAAATGTATGCAAATTACCATGTAAATAAGCCTTAAACATACTCTAAAACACCCTAAACATGGCCTAGAATAACAGCATAAATGCACGTTATCAGGTGTGACCCGAGACTAGTGGAGGACTTTCTTCCAGGAGAATGTGCCCACTACTCTGATGTATGATACAGTGTTGTATTCTGTATTGTTGTGTCTTGTATCCCGAACATGGGTCCGTATACATTTGTATTTGTATACTATTTATGATGTGATGTCTATATGACTATTTGACTTATTGTATGCATGATGATATATGGAAAAGTACAGGATTACCCTTGATTTATGACTGTACAGAGTTGCATAATTGAGACAGCACCCGTGGTGTAGTCTCTATTGGTGCTAGTCACCAACCCTTTGACCTTTCGGGTGCGGGCAAGGGGAAGTCATGTTCCTGGTTCCGGGTTCCCTGGAATTTGGGGGCATGACATGTATGGTATTTTGTGGTGACCTTTCTTGGATGCTTGATTTATATGATATTATGCTTGTATGTGTATTCATACATTTATCTATTAGATGCACAAGTTTCCAACTATTGTATAACTATATAGGTTTGCTACAACACCCATTGTGTAGTCTCTTTAGGTACTTGTCACCAACCCTTTGACCCTTTGAGTGTAGGCATGAGAAGTCTCTACTTGGTTCCACGATTTGGGACTCAAAACATGATAACTCAACTCCGATAACTACTTCAACATATCATCTCTCATCCGATGTTGTCTCCACCAATCTGAGATCCTCCAGTGTGTCTGAAGAACTCCATCCCAAGAACACTACACCTATATTTGAAGAACTTTGCGCAACACCTCTTCTTCAAGAGATACTCCGAGATTGAAATTTCTCACTTCAAAATCTTGCCCACAACTCGAAGTAAGAGTGTTGAACATTTTGACCGGGTTAGATCACAACTGTACTGGGCGAAGGGCCACAAGACTAAAGACCACTTTGAGAGACCTTAAAATGCCCCAAGGCAAGCACTGAGTGATAGAGGATGAAATTTAGAGAACAACGTACTTGATCATGCTTGATTCTGAGAAGAAATAATGAAGAAACTATGGCAAAAATATCAAGTTTTGTACGAACTTGAATTGGACAGTCGGTGTGCAATGCATTATTTTGTTAATAACTTTCTCAATACTTGTCGGAATCGAACAAAGTTACTTGCATTGGTTAGCTAACATTATTATATATCATTTCTAACTAGTTTGAGGCTATTCTAATCTCTATACATTTAGTGGTGATTTTTTGAAGTTGGTAATCGAGTTTGGGTGGGATAGCTAGTACACAACGCATTGTTTTGCCAATAACTTGTTCAATACTTGTTGGGATTTAACAAAGTCAATTACGTTGGTTAGATAACATCTTTATATTATCTTGGAACACTGCAGTTGACTTCTGGGGATCGTAAGGGATCTAATTAATGTCTAAGCACTAGCTATCTCCCCTGGACCCCTATAAATAGGGTGGCCTAGAGGCAGATAAAGGGGCATCGATGATTAACGAAGAGAGGGCTTTCTAAATGGATTTTTGAGAGATAAAAATTAGAGAGAGAGAGTATCCTGGGAATTTTAAAAAGGAGATATACTTATTTTCTAAGGAGAAAGGCACCCAGAATCGTTGTTTGTCTTCACAAGGAGCTAAGATTGGAGAGGACATTCCAAATTCAGAATAAAAACTTCTTTTTCTAACCTTTGTACTTTTAGGAAACTCTTGGAAGATATTATCCTGAAGAAAAAGGAGCTCAAATCTGCATCGTTTTTATTTTCTCAGGTTCTTTACTTTTGTTTATTTATTAAACGGTCTCTTTTTAAAATTTGTGTTATTTTCAAGCTTTTCCCTTTTCATTATTTCCCAAAGCTTAAAAAATAAAAATATAAAAAAATATCTTATGTCTCTTTTTTCATTTATTATTTTCAATAATAGTAAACTATAAAAAATATAAAAACTCAATTTCTAGAAAAATTAAATCAAAGGCCTGGACCGTCATGAGGGTTTAGTCCTAAATGCTCATATTATCACACTTCAGATTTTCTAACACCGAGAAACTGATTAGTGATGCCCATGCTTCGCGCCTAGGGAGACAAGGAGTTGGTGAATGGTCACCTAATAGGGCTCCCACAAGGGTACTGCCCCAAACCTTCTATAATCTCATACATGACATGCACAAACCATACAAAACAAACCACTTCATGAAATAAAATGGTGTCACATACTAAATAGGATCACCAACCCCAAAACATTATGTCTCAAATAAATACACTTATCTCAAACAAATACATGAGTCTCAGTATCATCAATTACAATATCTCAAATAAAATAAGAAATCAAACACACATGCTTCCACAGTGGTGAGATCTCCTAACGTCTGCTAGGTCCTGCAAAAAAAAAAAGACATTAAAGGTGGGTGAGCAAACCATAGCTTAGTAGGGATTATGCCTCCTTAGACCAACCCAACATCTCCTCCATAATATGCTCAGTGTAAATGATAGTAAACAACACACCAAAGATTCACATGTGGTCCCCTCAATGGAACATCAATGCTCAAGTTCATTCTTGGATTGTCCCTTCAATGGGACCTCAACAACTCATGTCTATTCCAGGACTGTTTCCTCAATGGAACCTCAATATCTTATGTCCAATCTAGTATTGTCCCCTCAATGGGACCTCAACATCTTAGGTCCACTCTTGGATCATCCCCTCAATGAGACCTCAAGTCCACACGTCCAGGCAAAATAATAAAATACACAAGCATCTCATCACACATCACTATTACAAAATAACAGTTCTCACAAATATATATACCCTAATACTTAATGCATTTTAATCAATTACCACAACACCTTAATTCAAATATCTCAACACAATATACACATGTACACATATAAATCAATAAATCTCAATATTAACACACATCACAACGCAATTGCTCCCTAAACCGTTTTATCAAAACAAAGTTCAAAATCCCAAAATTTAGGGTGATGTTTAGCGTTTGTTTTCGTTTTCATTTTTTAAAAATAGTTTTTTAAAAATATATTAAAAAAACTTTTTAAGTCTAATCAAAAACATGAAATGTGTTTGGTGATGCTTTTTCGGTTTTGTTTTCTATTTTTGGTGACGCAGCAGAGGTGGCATAGCGGTGCAGGGGGAGGAAGAGGTCGTCACATCAGCGAGTCGCACAGCAGTGTGGAGATCTGGCCATCACAGTGTCACCTAGCGGGCCTTCGTCACAGCGTCATGCCAGGGGGAAGGTCATGCCGGGTAGGGAGATGTAATATCCCGTACCTAGAATAGACTAAGAGATAACTTGTATATGGTTTAAAGATGTCATTTTGGTAGTTGCGAGGCAAGGGTATTTTAGTAATATCAAGTGGTGATTTAAGGGGTAGATTAGTCAATCTTATAACTTGGGGATTTAATAAATTTATATTAAATGAAAATTCGAGATTTACTTTAATTAGTGGTGTTTTGGTATTTTAAGGACTTAAAATAGGAATTCTAATAGAAAACGAAAACTAGATTTAAGGAAACTACTTGATGGGCACGAAATTAGAGTTTAAATGCTATTAGAAGTCTTGTAAGATGTGAAAAGAAACTCTATAAAAGGAGGAGGTCGTCTTAGGGGTTTGGTTGTTGTTTCTTTGTTTTGGAGAGCTCTAGCTGTTCTAGTGGACAAAGAAGGATTGAGGAGAAAGGTTGAAGCTTTAGAGCGTTTCTAAGTTCCGGCGATTAGTCCGACTTCTAAAATATTCGAGGTAAGTGATTTTATCTTTCCTTATCTTTTTAGGGATTGAATGACAAATATGGTTGGTTTGATTAAGGATAGAACTTAGAATGAACAAGTTTGCATGTAACTGAGATAAGGCTTAGAGCTACGAAATTAATCGAAATAATTGTGTTAGGGCTTAGTAATTCGTTATCTGTATAAGAAAACTCAATTGATAGAATGTCTTGAGGCTTAAAACCCTACCTTTAGGATTAGGTATTAAGTTAAGGTTTGGAAAGTCGACTATGGTTTATCATGCAAATTAAGCGACATATCGCTCGTACACAAGTAGGTCAACGAGTTGAACAACGACTACATGGAATGGCGCGTTTGGCGTGCACGTATCGACATGCACATAGCAAAAATTGGATACAAGTCAAGGAGATGTGCAAGGTGTGCATGTGGCGGTGCACGTAGCACTGCACGTGGCGATGCATGTGGCGTTGCACGTGGCGATGCATATGGCGTGTCGCCACGTGCAACTTTTTTTACACTATTTTATTTTTATTATATTTTTAATGCATAGAGGGTTGAAATAGCTACAAAATGGTATATTTTATAGGCCAATCGGAGTTCTGTGGAAATAGTTATTATTTTTCAAAGTTAGAAGCAAAATCGGAAAAATAGCTCTGCACGTGGCGAGCATCGCTACATGAAAATTTTCTTATATTTTATTTGGATAGCCAGTTAAAAACCCTTCGAAACGGTAGGTATCATAAGCAAATCGGAGGTCCGTAGAATTAGTTATGACTTTTCAAAGTTGGGACAGAATCTGCACTATTTTAGTAGCTTGTTTTGCTTTCTTTGGCTTGCCAATGGGAATTTGAACTCGTAACCTTTAGGGGAAAACCCTAAGGATCTCTTGAGGATTGTAGTGTGATTTTATTTGTGATAGTTGAGGTGTATGTTTGCTTTTTATATTGAGAACACATTATGTTAATTTGTTGTATTGATATTGTGTTTGTGTGAGATGTTTGTTGTAATGGCTATTGTGTTTGTGGACCTATGTACATAGGGTTTGGTTGCTGATGTGGCATGATTACCTAGGTTGGCGACGGCTATGAACCTGGATGAGGGGTACGCCATGATGTTGTTTTGCCTATGGTGACAATTGGTTTTGAGCCTGGAAGAGGGGAAGTCTTGTTTGTGTTATTGAATTGGTAGTTGTGATTTATATATTTATAAATTATTGTTATAAATTTATATATTGTATGTATTGTGCTCATTCGAATTTGACTAATGTTGTGTTTATGTTATAGCTCGACACTACACATGTATACTCGTACACAAAGCATGTAGTATTGGGAGTTTATTGTTGGGTGTTGGTAAGGATTGATAGTTCACCTACTGAGCTTTGTGCTCACCCCTACTTGTTGGTTTATTTTTCTCCAAGTGTTGATTGGAGCTAGTGTTGGATTACGCTGCTCAGTGAAGTTATTTACTTGATGTATGAATTTTGTTTAAATGTTATTCTTATTAAACTTTATTTTCCCAGACAAAGGTCTGTGGACGGTTGTAATGAATTGATTAGTTTGTGTAATGATTTTATTAACATACTTAATATTATTTTGGCATTGGAAAAGTACTTTCATACTCATGATGTATGTTGTATAGGGAATTTGGACAGCACCCGCTTTGTATGTCCCTCATAGGTGCTTGTCACCAACCCCTTGACCCTTCGGGTGTAGGCATGGGGGAAGTCACGTGTTTGGTTTTGAGTTTATGAAATTGGGGACATGACGGGAGATTTGGCAGCGGGGCTCCGTCGGCCAGGGTAGAGGTCGCCGAGTGGGGAGATTTGGGGGGAGGCCCCGCGGGGGGGGGGGGGGAGTTAGCGCGGTGGGGTGGGGGGTGGGCGGGCGGTGGCGGCTTCATCGGAAAACACTTGGAAACGGAATACAACAAAATGGAAACATGTTAAATGTGTTTTCATTTTTTTCACTCGAAAACAACTTGTTTTCAAAAACAAAAAATAAAAACAGGTGCCAAACAAGAATAGAGGGGTATTTTCTGTATTTAAGTACAGAAAACAGAAAAAAAAAAACTGCAACCAAACATTACCTAGAATTTCTACAACCTCTAAAACAGATTGAATAGGACAAACTACCAACCTCTGACGGAAAACGAATTTAAGGGTTTGTAATTCACATTTGTGATCCAAGGACCTCCTACGCCCTCCCCCCCCCCCCCCCCCCCCCCCCCCCACTCTCTCTCTCTCTCTCTCTCTCTCTATCTCAAGTGAGATGGTGGTGACTAGGGTTGTTTTCCCGAAATACAAAATAAAATACAAAAAATAACCAAAAATACACGTTGCACCTGGTCGACACAGCCCAAAACACACGTTAACTGTGTGTTGACCTCGTGTTGACCACCACGTCAACCGTGTTGACCTCACGTTGACCACCACATTGACCATGCGTTGATCTCACGTCAAATACCCGCATCAACTATTTTCCTTTGCTACCTCTTACTGCACTCCAAAATACTAAAAAATACGTATGAAAAACTAGGATTTGGTAATATTTTCATATTTGGATTCAAATAATTTTTATTTTTATTTTCTAAAAAAATTGTTTTTGTTTTCTTTTAAAAAGAGAAGTATTGCCACATAGGCCTAGATCCTACATTCTTTTTCTAAAATTAGAATGTCTCATTTTATTTACTTAAAAGCATTTTTCTTTTTCCTAGATCCTAAAATTCTCTTTCTATTGAAATTAAAGATATAAAAAAGTAACTCTTTTTGAATAAACAATAAAGCAAGCAAACACTCATAGATTAAGACTAAGTACCAATAATGAGCATTGTGGAGATGCAAAAATCCTTCTTCCTTCTCCAAATGAAACAGACTCCTGAACCTAATTCTCTAGAACTGTAGACCTCTCTTTTCTAGGTGTCCAATCACACTTCTAAACTGTTTAGTGGTGACTCTATATTTTCTTTTCTTTTATGATTTGTGTGAGCCTTGTGTAGGAATGACTCTAGAATAAACTAAATGAACCAACATGAAGTCCTTTCATAAAGCAGTACGAGCCTGGTCAAAAACGAGTGATGACAAAGGGGACTCCATCTCCATTTCTCAAACACATCTTTGTACTGACACTAGTTTCTAAAATACTTGGTGCATTACAAGGCTAACTCTCAAACCCTTAAAAATAGCTTATTACATTATAGAAGCCCCATAAATTGATGATAACGATTAATTGCTTGATCATATTGCTCGATAACACTGTTATGATAGTTATAAATGATATTGTTTGGAAAATTTTAGTTTTGAACAAATTTTATACAAAACCCTAGGTATTAAAATACCCTAGGATATGTGGATAGGATTTGGATGGAAAATAGATTTTGGTAAATTGTTGTTGTTGAATGGGAATTAAGTTTACTTAATTTTGATTAGGATATCTAGATTTTGCATTATAGATGTGGGGTGTTATAGATACTTGATTCTGATGATCATGTTAATGTTTATTTTTTTAATGATGTCTTTCTTGGTGGGGTTTTTATCATAACTGTATTGTTAGAGCAACTTTAGGGGTACCCTCTGATTATTGGATATCCTTAATGTTATCTGAGACATTTTTAGTATTATTTTCCTGGATGGATTGTCTTATGTTGTGTTCATATTGGTTGGCATTGGTTTCCTTGTTATTTGGCATTTGTTGATGTGATTTTTGATATTGGTTGCTATTGGCATTGGTTGTCATGATATTTGGCATTGGTTTCCATTAGCATTGATTGCCATGATGTTTGGCATTAGTTACTGTTGGAATTTGTTGCCATGATACCTAGCATGGGCTGATGTGGCCTTTCTTGTAATGGACCATTAATCCGTAGACCGTGCTGATTGGAGCAAACTAGACCAGAAAGATTCTTGTGCATTTTAATTACAAGCCTAAATGAACTGGTCTGCATGGACCAAATCCGTGCGGATGAACTGGTCCACTGGCCAATTGTTTTTTTAAGATTTAGAATCACTATCACAAATCACAATACCCCAATCTGCAATCAACACAATCGAGACGCTTTCACCGGTTCTCCTGCCCTCCTCCAAACAACTGGTGGTTCGAGGTGGTCGACGGTGATGCAAATTTCAGCGAAGGGGATTTCTCTTTAAAGATGAAGGAGATAAGTGGTTGAGAGATTGTAAGTTCGTTTTTTTTCCTGTGTAAATTGTGAAAGCTGAATGCCCCCTATTAATGAGGTTGTATATGGGTTTTATAGGAGAGGTTAAAGAGGCTCGGCCATGGCAGCGGGTGAGGTTCTGCCATGACCGGATCGTAGGCTATGGCTCGGTGGATTGAGTTTGAGCTGCCATGGGTGGATGGGTTTGGTTCTATATGGAGGTGGTGGACTCGATTGAGGGAGAGAGAGAAGAGGACAAAGAGAGGCACAATATGGGTGTGGCTTGGCTAGTGGTGGTCCTCTAGTGTATGCATCCGGATTTAGGGAAGAAGATAGAGGGATGCTTAGATCTCGTTCACACTTCACGTTGCTACGGCTGCTTTGATTTGGCTCGTACTGAGATTTTTTAAAAATTCATTGATAATTCTATTAAAATAGAAAAATAGACTAGTCCGCGGACCGGACCTGACTAGCTTATTGTTGGTTCGTAAAAAATAAGGGCCTAAACCCATGATGGACCAAACCAAACAGGTTCATTTTACACCTTTACTTCCTTGCATGGGTTGCTAATGGTCTTAATTGTCGACATTGTTTATCACAACCTTAATTTATGTGTTTAATTGTTGGACATTGGATGGTCCTATTTGATCAGGTTGCTTCCCTTGACTGTTGCGTATGTTTGCTCTATTGCATTATGGTTGTATGTGGGAGAGTTCTATTGTTGCTATATTTGACTTGTAAGTGGATTAGGATCCATAATGCTTCATGACTGGTGAGAGGGTAATAAACATAATGATTTTAATGAAAACTAGTTAGTGTCGATGGCTGCTGATACATGCATATAATGATTTTTATGATTGTTATAATTACTTATCGAGATTAAAGATTGTAAATCCATTGATGTGACATTAAGAGACATTAAGATAATAATAAATTAATTTTCAAAGGCAATCACCCTAACTTGAACCCTCTAGCCCATCAAAAACACAACCAACCTAACCAATGAACTAAAATGAATTTATATTTTTAATATATACATATATATATATATATAAACTCATGTAGTTAATTGAAAATTTAATGCACACATGTTTGGAAAAAATATAGTGACTCAAACTCATGACCCATCAAACCCACACCAATGCCTTATATCAATGAAAAGGGCGTTTGTCGCACACGCACTCCAAATAAAATTTAAACTAAGTATAGCTAGTGGCTTAACCTAGATCGTTCTCTACCGGAGGACTTATAAAATTCAATTCAACTTATTTAATTACTTGTTAAACAAAAACTAATGAAAAAGAATAAATGGAAAATTGGGGGATTTTTGATTGAATGAAAACTAATTAAAGTAAAGATTTTTAACTAAGAAAAGTAATAACTGAGAAAATCAATTAATTAAAGATGTAACCGGTTTAACTTCACACCTGAATGCTGTTTATCACTATCCCAAAAGATTAATTAGATAAATTATGGCCCCATAATTCAAATGCATCAAGACACCATGAATACAATCAAATTATGAATTTATTCCAACCAGAATAATTATGAATTAATTCTCGAAAGACTGCCCGTTCCCTACGAAACAAATCTTCCCACTCAAATAGAATAATAACGCACAATGAATTGTTAAATTAATACTCAACCGAGATATTAAATCAACAAATCAAAGAGATAGAGAATTAAATCATAGCACATAAAATACCAAATTAAATGTTAAAACATGGATTCAAAACAAGCATCCAAAGTGCTACGCTAAACCGATTACAAAATACTTACCCCTCCATGGGTTAGAAAATCACAAATCTGTTCGGAAAAATTAAACAGCAAAAATTAGAACAGAATTAAAAAAAATAAACTACAGAAAATTAAATATCCGGTCTTGAACTCGATCCGAATCTTCAATATTCGTCGTACTATCTTCTTTAATTTATGTTCGGACAAACCGCTGGATGATTGGCTGGGCTCACGCGAGCAGGATGGAGTCGACTTCTTGGAGGTGTGGGCTGCCCGGCGACGTGATGGATGAAGGAGTCTTTGCGGTGTTGTGGTTGAAGAAAACGTGATGGTGCCGCCTGGGTCTCTTATCTTGTATTCGTTGGGCGATGGAGGCGTTGGAGCAGTGCGTGATGATGTGGCCTACGTTGGTGTTGTATTTAAATAGGCAAAACAATTGCCTTCTTGCTCTCGCCACGTAACATGCTTCCAATTCTTTGTTGCTTTTTCATTCACGCCTAACATAATGCCCAAAGTTTCCAATTAATGTGTGGCCCCACCATAATTAATTCAATTCCTTCCAAATTGCTCTCCAAGTAAACATACGTAACATGCAAAAACAATTAAAAACAAATAATAATAATAATAATAATAATAAAGTAAAACACAAAAACTATTTAACAATATATTACAATAAAAATAAAAACATAATATAATTAACCAAAATATATAGAGAGAGAGAAATTATGCTAAGATTAAAATTAAAATAATCAATTAAGCCCAAGAAATTAATATCAAAATTGGAATAATCAATTTAACATTAAAAACTACCAAAATTAATATTAAATCTATAAAAAATAAATAAAACAGTAAATAATTAAAATTGGAAAAAACTATTATAAAAATGCATTAATTCAATAAAATATTCAATTAAAGCCCATAAATTAAATGCAAATTTAATGACAAATTATACAGTTATCAAATTCCCCCACACTTGAACTTTGGTCGTCCTCGAACAAATATTAAAAATAAGCACCAAACAAAGATTATCCAATCATGCAAATTCAAATATACAAAGAGAACAACTTGAATATCACGAATTGAGTTCTAGTATAGACGTGAGTGTGTGAGCTCAAAATTCATCGACTTTTTTATTCGTTTAATCCATCTCTCCTTCATGACACTTAATTAAGCCACACAAATATGCAATTATCAATCAGCTGACTACAATTAAGCATACTCAAAAGTTAACCATAGTTATTCCATACTCCAAATATCATGCCATCATTCATACACATACTTGAGTGAAACAAGTGGGTGAAGATTACTGGAGCTAAACAAGATATATGCAATGGATTGGCCAATCACTTTTTTAATTTTTTTTTCTTTCATTTTTTTAAAAATAGGCAGCCAAACTTACTTAACAATAACCATCTATACCACCCATGTAGCGGAACCATCCGGCAGCTCCCAGATTATGGCGGATCTTAGGGTACCAGGTTTAAAAGCCCTTCAGGATAAATTCCAAGTAATATAGCATACTGCAAGTTGGCTAACCTTTTTCAATAAGCTCTTTTTTTAATTAATAACCTTAAAGGGTTGTTTTTTATGCTCTCCCTTGATGGATTATTCACTCTCTTTTTTTAAATATCTCACTTTATATTCACAAGCTTAGCTCATATAAAACCCAAATGCAAGAAAAACTCAAGTATTGGCATGAATAAAATGTAATGATATAAGCAGTATTTCACAACTCATGAAATTAAAGTCCTAGCATAACTCAAAATTAGCTAGAATCATGATTATCACATGTTTGCACATCCCAATTAAGGCATAAAAGTCAAGATGAATTAATTAAATATTAAAGCATCAAAATTTCAGTTGTGCAAAATATGTATCCATACTAGACAACTTAACTCTAACTATTCAAGATTCTCAATCATTATTCAAATATTACACAATCAAATAAACTCAAATGGAACTAATCATTAGTGCTCAAGGATTTACCAAAAATTCAAGTGTCAATCAAGTTCAAGACTAAAAACATGCAGCCTATAAATAAAAATAAAGCATACAAAAACAAAAGAAAATCTTTTTGGTTTTTTTTTTGAATTAAAAAAAAATGAATAAACAAACTAAGAAAAAATATATATATATATATAATAGCAATAAATAAAAAAAAACTAAAGAAAAACACACTAAAAAAATGTTTAACTAAACTAAACTATGTGTTCCCTCCCCCACACTTAAATGTTGCATTGTCCTCAATGTAATCCAAAAATAGAAGCTATGGACATGAAATGCAATTTTAAAAATGAACAATGAACAATAAATGAGAAGGAAAGAAACAACCTGATGGGCTCAAAGAATGACAGGGTCGTACAGTTGGATAGAATCCAACGCAGGTAGAGGATAACCCCCATAGAAGTGCTTGAGCCGATGTTCGTTGACCGTGAAGTTATGTCCTGATTCTTCCTGAATGATCTCCACTGCACCATATGGAAAGACACGAACTACAGTATAGGGGCCAGTCCATCTCGTCCTGGCTTACCAGGCATAAGCTTCGGTCTCGAAGTATAAAGAAGAACACGCTCGCCTTCTTCGAACTCCCTCTTGTGAATTATCTTATCATGGGCAGCCTTGGACTTTTCCTTGTAGAGCCTTGCATTATCATAAGAATCCAAACGAAGCTCCTCAAGCTCCTGAAGTTGAAGTTTCTGTGCTCCCCTGGCTTGGGCTAAGTCCAGATTGCAAGCTTTGACCGCCCAGGATGCTCTATGCTCCACCTCCACAGGAAGATGGCAAGACTTCCCATAAACTAATCGAAATGGGGACATGCCAATGGGAGTCTTGTATCTTGTTCGATAGGCCCAAAGTGCATCATCAAGGCGCCGGCTCCAATCCTTCCTATTATCAATAACAGTCTTCTCCAAGATTTGCTTCAACTCCCGATTGGACACCTCTGCTTGGCCATTGGTTTGGGGATGGTATGGTGTCGATGTTTTATGTGTCACCCCATACTTCAAGTAGTGCTCGAAAGTGCCTGTTGCAAAAGTGAGTCCCTTGATCGCTAATGATAGCTTTAGGAATGCCAAACCTACAAAAGATGTTAGTTTTCACAAAATCCACAACAACTTTTGAATCGTCATCCTCGTGGCTTTCGCCTCCACCCACTTACTCACATAATCCACAAGAACCAATATATACAAATAACCAAAAGAACTAGGAAAAGGACCCATGAAATCAATACCCCAAACATCAAAAAGTTCATAAAATATCATAGTGTTGAGGCATCTCATGTTTCCTAGATATATTACCCGTATGTTGGCAACGATCACATGCTTTACAAAACTCATAAGCATCATGAAACAAAGTGGGCCAATACATACCAGAGTCCAATACCTTCCTAGCCGTGCGCTGTGAACCAAAGTGTCCTCCACAAGCAAGTGTGTGGCAGAATTTCAAAATGGATGGGATCTCATGGTCTGGGGACACATCGTCGAATAATCCGATCACCGCCAATCCGCCAAAGATAGGGATCGTCCCAAAAATAGTGCCTCGCTTCACTCTTCAACTTTGCTACTTGGTGCTTCCTATAATGATCGGGAATTTTAGAAGCCACCAAGTAGTTCACCAAATCAAGATACCATGGGAGGGTAGAAGAGACCGCATATAAGTGCTCATCCTGGAAAGGTGTCTCTCAACCCCAAGGAAGTGATGTCCTCGAAAGGTGGGGAAGTCGGCTCATGTGATCGGCAACTAGATTTTCGGACCCCTTCTTGTCTCTCGATCTCTATGTCGAACTCTTGAAGAAGCAACATCCATCGAATAAGTCGTGGCTTGGCATCCTGGCTTCTTCAATAGGTACCTCAGGGCCACATGATCGAAAAGACAACAACTTTCGATCCCAAGAGATAGGAACGAAATTTGTCTAAGGCAAAGATGACTGCAAGGAACTCCTTCCCGGTAGTGGTGTAGTGGCACCGAGCCGCATCTAAGGTCCTCGAGGCATAGGCAACGACATGTGGAACTCCATCCACTCTCTGTGAAAGAACAACTCCCACAAACAAAATTGGAAGCATCACACATAAGCTCAAATGGATGGTCCCACTTTGGTGGTTGAATAATCGGCGGGGTGGTCACCGCTTCTTCAACTCATCAAAAGCTAACCTGCAAGAATCATCAAAAATAAAAGATTTCTCTTTTTGCAACAATTGCGACAATGGGTGCGCAATCTTGCTGAAGTCCCTGATGAAGCGCCTGTAAAAACCTGCATGTCCTAGAAAAGAACGAACATCTCGAACACAAGTAGGATAGGGTAAAGATGTAATAAGATCAATTTTGGATTTATCTACCTCTATACCATGCTTAGAAATTACATGTCCTAGAACTATGCCTTTTTCAACCATGAAATAACATTTTTCAAAATTAAGCACAAGGTTTTTATCAATGCAACGACGCAAAACATTACCTAGGCTAGAGAGACATTCATCAAATGAGGAGCCATAAACGGTAAAATCATCCATAAATACTTCCATGCAATTCTCAAGAAAATCGGAAAATATACTCATCATGCATCTTTGGAAAGTACCAGGAGCATTACAAAGACCGAATGGCATCCTTCTATATGCAAAAGTACCAAATGGGCAAGTGAATGTAGTCTTCTCTTGGTCCTCTGGGGCAATGGGAACCTGAAAATAACCAGAAAAACCATCCAAGAAGCAATAATGTGTCCTACCCGCCGTCTTTCTAACATTTGGTCAATGAAGGGAAGTGGGAAGTGGTCCTTGCGAGTGACACCGTTAAGTCTCCTATAATCAATGCATACTGCTGGCTATTCTGGACTCGCATAGGAACCAATTCATCCCTCTCATTTTTCACCACAGTGAACCCGGTCTTTTGGGTACCACTTGGACAGGACTAACCCATCGAGAATCGAGAGATAGGATAAATAATGCCAGCCGCAAATAATTTTTCTACCTCTTTCTTAACAACTTCTAGCAAAGTGGGGTTTAGCCTCCTTTGGGGCTGCCTCACCTGGTTTAGCACCATCTTCTAAGAAAATCCTATGCATGCAAGTGGATGGGCTAAGTCCAGGAATATCAGCTAATGTCCAACCTATTGCCTTAATATTGTCCCTCAAGAGAGCCAGCAGTTTGGTCTCTTGGTCTGGTAGGAGATTACTAGCAATGATAACAGGCAATCTATCTCCATTCATCAAATATGCATATTTCAAATTATTAGGCAAAGGTTTCAACTCAAGTGTAGGTGGGTGTTGTATGGAAGGAAGCATGCTAGGTGTAGAAATTTGTGCACAAGAAGAAATAGAGTGAACATGTGCAACATCATCGAAAACAAAGCATTCAATCCATTAACATTATCCACCTCATCATCAAAATCATTCACATCACTGAAATCAAGGTCATAATCAATCTCATATGGTGGTTCAGTGTGTGAGAGGAATAAGACACTATGCTCAGAAGGATGCTTCATGGAGTCTAAAATATTAAATTTAATAATTTCATCACCAAACTCCATAGAAAGCGTACCTTGGTAAACATCAATGATGGTCTTGGCAGTTTTGAGGAATGGCCTGCCAAGAATGATAGGGGCATGTGAGTTCGCCAAGTCCTCCTCCATGTTGAGAACATAGAAATCAGCGGGAAAGATGGCATCTCTCACTCTAACTAGAACATCCTCAAGAACGCCTATTGGTCCAACTGTGGATCTATTAGCCAATTGGACTACCACCCGTGTTGGCTTAAGCTCCCCAATGTGAAGAGAGGAGTAGACAGGAATATGGCATGACATTGATAGAGGCACCCAAGTCACACAAAGCATCAGAAAAGTGAAGTGTCCCAATGGTACATGGAATAGTGAAGGTGCCAGGGTCTTCACACTTCGGAGGCATGGGAGGAGAATGTGTGATGAGTGCTGAGACTATTCTCCCAAGGTTGACCCTTTCAACTCCCTTTAGGCTTCTTCTTCTGTTGATACATAGTTCCTTCAAGAATTTAGCAAATCGAGGAATTTGCTTGATGGCCTCCAAGAGTGGAATGTTGATCTCCACCCTTTTAAATATATCCAGAACCTCCTGCTGAATTGCCTCATCTGTCATCTTCTTGTTTTGAATAGCCTTATATGGGAATGGAAGAGGTCGAGAGGTGGTCTCCTTCTCCTTCTTCAGCTCTTTTTCCTTGATCTCTGGTTCCTCAGTGGTTGAGGTAAGGGGTGGCCCCTTGGTTAGTGGTGCAAATCCTGGTGGAGTAGATGGAACCTGTGGATCTCCAGTTTGCTTGCCACTTCTCAAAGTGATAGAACTGACATTCCCCTTAGGATTGGGAGTAGTCTGAGAGAGAAGTGTGTTCTGTTGATGACTAGTGATCTCATGTACAACAGTGGCCATCTGACTTATTTGCATCTTGAGTTCCTTCAACTCATTTTGTTGGTTGAGCACAATCTGCTGAAGGAGATTAAAGTTATCTAGTTCTGCCTTTTGTTGAGGATAGGCTTGCTGTTGACCATTCGATGTTGGCCCCTCAGGCCTCTTCCGAAAATTCGAGGATATGGAGGCCTCCGAGGTTGCCCCTGTCCCATAGCGAAGATTGGGATGATCTCTCCACCCTGGATTATATGTCTGTGAGAATGGATCATATTTTCGCCGAGGGGGACGCTGCTGCGTCGTCGCTCATATGGGCGACCTGGAAAGATGCCATTGCACTCTTCCGTTTCCCTGGAGTTGTGGACATGCATCGGTAGGGTGATCGGTGGCAGTGCGATTCCACAAACTTTTGCAGGACTAACGAGGGCTGGTAAGGCTAAGGCCATCCGCCTTATCATAGTAGAGATCTCATCAAGCTTGTGCGCCTCAAGACTAGGTCGTGTGTTGGGGCTCACATGGTGGACTCTGCTTGTGTAGGCAATGCTCGATCTCCAAATTGCTGCATATTCTGTGCCATTTTGTCAATGAGAGCTCTTGCATCCACTGGTGTTTTATCAACGAGGGCTCCTCCTGCAGCTGCATCCATCATGCTCCTCTCCATAGATGTAAGACCCTCGTAGAAGTACTGGATGAGGAGTTGGTCGCTAATTTGGTGATGTGGACAACTAGCAACCAACTTCTTGAAGCGCTCCCAATACTCGTACATCGTCTCGCTATGTCCCTGTTTGATGCCTGAGATCTCCTTCCGGATCGCTGTGGTCCTCGATGTTGGGAAGAATCGATTCAAGAACAATTTCTTCAACTCGTTCCAACATGTGACATCTTCTGGTTGCAAGTAATACAACCAGTCTTTTGCAGCTCCATCAAGTGAGAATGGGAAAGCTCTCAACTTGATCTGATCTTCTGGGACGTTGCGGGGCTTCATGGTTGAACAGACAACATTGAACTCTTTAAGATGCTTGTGTGGGTCTTCTCCAGATAGCCCATGGAACTTGGGAAGAAGATGTATAAGACCAGATCTGAGCTCGAAGTCAGTCTCCAATGCTTGGGTAGGCAATACACGTCGGTTGATAGTTGATGTCCGGTGCCGCCAACTCTCGGATGGTGCGATTGTACTCTCCGTTTGGCCCTGCCATTGTTGGTGAGGGGCTTTCTTCCTTGACTTGAGTGTGTCGAAGACGAGTCCTCAAGTTTTGCTCAACCTCCTGGATCCAAATCTAGTAGTTCCCCCTGAAGTGGATCGTGTCATAAAACCGCAAAAAAGAAATTAAGAGGAAGAGAAGAGAAAATAAAATAAAAGAAAAAGAAAAACCCCGCAAAAAAATAAAACTATGAAAAAAAAAGAAAATAAAACAAAACAGAAACTTGTTAGAAAAGAAAACCCGAAAAAAAGGAAAGCGTAGAAAAATGGAAACTTTTTTTTTTTGGTTTTTTTTTTAAATAAAATAAATAAATAAAATAAAAAGGAAACCTGCAAAAAACAAAGACAAGAAAATACCAGGTAAGTCCAAACAAAATAATAAATAAATAAAAATCAAAACAAATAATAAAACAAGCAAGAAAATAAATTGAATCAAATTTAATGCCTCCCAGGCAACGGCGCCAATTTGAAAAGGGCATTTGTCGCACACGCACTCCAAATAAAATTTAAACTAAGTATAGCTAGTGGCTTAACCTAGATCGTTCTCTACCTGGAGGACTTATAAAATTCAATTCAACTTATTTAATTACTTGTTAAACAAAAACTAATGAAAAAGAATAAATGGAAAATTGGGGGATTTTTTGATTGAATGAAAACTAATTAAAGTAAAGATTTTTAACTAAGAAAAGTAATAACCGAGAAAATCAATTAATTAAAGATGTAACCGGTTTAACTTCACACCTGAATGTTGTTTATCACTATCCCAAAAGATTAATTAGATAAATTATGGCCCCATAATTCAAATGCATCAAGACACCATGAATACAATCAAATTATGAATTTATTCCAACCAGAATAATTATGAATTAATTCTCGAAAAGACCGCCCGTTCCCTACGAAACAAATCTTCCCACTAAATAGAATAATAATGCACAATGAATTGTTAAATTAATACTCAACCGAGATATTAAATCAACAAATCAAAGAGATAGAGAATTAAATCATAAGACATAAAATACCAAATTAAATGTTAAAACATGGATTCAAAACAAGCATCCAAAGTGCTACGCTAAACCGATTACAAAATACTTACCCCTCCATGGGTTAGAAAATCACAACTCGTTCGAAAAAATTAAACAAAGCAAAAATTAGAACGGAATTAAAAAAAATAAACTACGGAAAATTAAATATCCGGTCTTGAACTCGATCCGAATCTTCAATATTCGTCGTACTATCTTCTTTAATTTCCGTTCGGACAAACCTGGATGATTGGCTGGGCTCACGCGAGCAGGATGGAGTCGACTCATTGGAGGTGTGGTCTACTGGCGACGTGATGGATGAAGGAGTCTTCGCGGCGTTGTGGTTGAAGAAAACGTGATGGCGCCGCCTGGGTCTCTTATCTTGTATTGTCTGGGCGATGGAGGCGTTGGAGCAATGCGTGATGATGTGGCCTACGTTGGTGTTATATTTAAATAGGCAAAACAATTGCCTTCTTGCTCTCGCCACGTAACATGCTTCCAATTCTTTGTTGCTTTTTCATTCACGCCTAACATAATGCCCAAAGTTTCCAATTAATGTGTGGCCCCACCATAATTAATTCAATTCCTTCCAAATTGCTCTCCAAGTAAACATACATAACATGCAAAAACAATTAAAAACAAATAATAATAATAATAATAATAATAAAGTAAAACACAAAAACTATTTAACAATATATTACAATAAAAATAAAAACATAATATAATTAACCAAAATATATATAGAGAGAGAAATTATGCTAAGATTAAAATTAAAATAATCAATTAAGCCCAGGAAATTAATATCAAAATTGGAATAATCAATTTAACATTAAAAACTACCAAAATTAATATTAAATCTATAAAAAATGAATAAAATAGTAAATAATTAAAATTGGAAAAAACTATTATAAAAATGCATTAATTCAATAAACTATTCAATTAAAGCCCATAAATTAAATGCAAATTTAATGACAAATTATACAGTTATCAATCAAATTTAATATAATTATCTATATATATACTTTATCTATTCTTAATTAAAAATTTAATGTAAAAATTGTAATTAATGAAAGATATTTCAAATCAAATCTTATTGAATTAATATATATAATTAATTAAAATTGATCTATTAAAATTTTAATTAATGATATAAAGTCATATGTAAATAGATAATTTTTTATAAGAATTATATTGAGTGTTTTATGGTGTGGTCTTGGATGCACCATTCCTTTGTTCTAATTAAATTTTCAATTAATGGTATGTATAATCTCTTTATTCCTTTTGAGTCTTTGGATTTCGATATTATCTTTAATCTCTTTTTTAATAATGATTTAGAGCCTCTTCAATCTTATCAAATTAAAATGGATAGTTAATGTTATTTTTAGTTTGCTACAGTTCCATTTTACTTAATGATACTACAATGCTACATTATCTATATTTTTATTAAATTTTATTTTTTCTAATCTATCCCTATTTCTACAAGTCTCATATCTCAAAATCCAAATCGAAAACAGTAAGATAAGGGAGGGGGCAACACAAGCCGTGTGAGGGGGGGGGGGGGGGGGCATTATTTTCACACATGCAAACCTCTAATCCCCTACTTATACTCTCTCTCTCTAGAAACCAGAGCCCAACCCTCTTTTCTTTTTATAGAAGCGAGCTACCATATCGTGATAAAGAAGGATACGACATTGAAAAGGAAGGCCAATCGCATAGACAAAGCCACCACCAACGCGAAGATCAATCCCGCCCTTAGGCAATCGAAGTGAGCTAAAGGCAAAGAGAAGGATGATCCCAATCCTAAGCAATCAATGAAAGTTGCTTCGTCGTTGGGCGAGTCATGCGACGGGGAGTGGCGTTGGGGGGGGGGGGTGGGGGGGCTGGAGGGGTGTGCAAAGCAGAGGGAATACAAGTGAGCGAGGGAGGGACTGGGTTAGAATTCATGATTAGCTACAACCATATTTAGTTTTTTATTTTTGATTTTGCCAATAGTTTACCTAATGCATTGGAGAGAGTTTTTAGTCAAATATATTTTATGCTTTTACTTTTGCTTTTGTTGATGGGTTGGAGATACTATTAGACATTATCTTTAACTGTGTTTTGGGGATTACAATGTTATCTTTAATCATGATTTCGATATGAATAAATATTTGTGCAACCGGCTCGTGGCATCATCACAAAACCGTTGAGAATTGAACGGTCATGATTTTTTTTTTCTCTCCCCTCTTAGATGAATTGATAAGCTGCCACATCATCATGGTTACCTAAAGATTACACCCCCCCCCGGTTGTATGTAGCATTGTTCTTTCGATATTATCTTGAGTTGTAGTTGGTAGGGGTGTGCATGGGTTAGGTGAAAGGCTAAATCATCAACTGACCCATCAACTTCAATAATCGGCGGGTTTGTTAAATTTTTGGCAGGTGCTAACCGGCGGGTATGGCGGGTTGAGCGGGTACCAACTGTCATTTACTAGTATATAATTAAACAACATAAACTTAAAAAATTGAAGGCATAAAATATAAAATAATTATAATTTATTTTATTCATTATGTATTTGTAAATCACAAATGAAGAAAGATACAAGATTTATGGATCACAATATCACAAACTCACAATCATAGGCGTCACACTGCATAACTCTCATCTCTTACA
The DNA here is from genome assembly GCA_023512835.1 of Taxillus chinensis. NCBI lineage: Eukaryota > Viridiplantae > Streptophyta > Magnoliopsida > Santalales > Loranthaceae > Taxillus > Taxillus chinensis. The sequence continues at coordinate 46,285,311 of CM042091.1, forward strand.
ATGGGAGAGATGGTAATAAACTAATGTCTAATAGATAAATGATAAGATTTACTCTATTTTTATAATGGAGTGCGGCGGGTCGGGTTAGTAGCAGGTTTGAGCATTCTCACCCACCAACCTACCCAACCCATTATGAAATAATTTTTAGTCACAGGTATGTTCGGGTTGGGTTAGGCGGATAAAGCGGGCTAGGCAACAGATAGATGCACACCCCTAGTAGTTGGGGGATTAAAAATATAAGTTAATGAATGAGAGACAAAAGAAAGTTATGTGACGGGAGAGGAATCATCAGAACAAGATTTACCCTGTGTTTCTGCTACCCAAATTGGGGCGCCTATTTACCCGAGTCCTCAGACCATTATTCTATTTGTGAAATTTTGACATTAAAATAAAATAATTTTTAATCTTTTTTTATCTCCAATCAAGTTGCACTAAAACTTACTCCATAAAGTATATTCTATGAAATATTTCCTTTATTAATTATTTTCACTAAATTAGGCAAAGCTTCTCCCTTCACGCCTGCCAATCCAGGGCTGAAATGTAAAAGTTGCAGAGGTATATGAACCATACCAGAGTAGCAAAACATACCCACACAAATGGATCTAGCTTAATTTGTAGCAATCAAAGAAGAAAAGGACCAATACAAAACCATCAGAGCATACCAAAATCAGAAGTTGCCAACTCCCCAGTTGACCCGACACGTTGCTTCGCACATTTGGGAGGTCACCCACACAAATGGGTCATGATGGTGACTCGGTAGGGGAGGTAATAGCTGTCGATATGGCATGATGGATGGGTGCCAGTGGTGATTCTTTGGGTGAGATGGCTAATGACATCAACGATTTGGTATAAAGGAACAAATAGCACAGCAACAGATTCAGTGTCAAATATGGCGTGTTACTGTATACTGTGCTAAAATTTAGCAAAATAGTGCTTCATTTTAATGCTTCATTCGACCAAAATAGAGAAAAATTTACCTATTTGGTCGATCTGGAGAGTTATCATGATTAAAATCGACTTAGTGAAGTTTGTGGTCAATATAGAGAGTTTTGAAAAATGAGTTGGTGTAACCAACGTGTCTTAACAATGATTGAATGTGTAATGTTTCCTTAAGTGTGATATTACTAATGGATTATTTCTTTTTATTTGAGTATTGATGTCCCATTGAGGGGACAGTCCTAGAGTGAACTTGAGCATTGAGGTTCTATTGAGGAGATAACTCGAGAGTGGGCATGAGAACGTCTTAGAGTGGACAAACCCTTTTTGTGTTGTTTTCATTATTTGAACTGTGATTATGTAAATGAGAACTGATGTATTGTTATACTACACTGACACATGAATCCTCTAAGCATATAAAGATATAGATGTTGGGTTGGCCTTGGGAGACTTAATCCATACTGAGCTATGGTTTGCTCACCCACCTTTGATGTCTCTTTTATAAGTCATAGTAGGAGATAGGAGATTATCCCGCTATGGAAGCAAGAGCATTTCCTTTTCTATTTAGCTTTCTTTCTTTAAATTGTTATAATGGTTGAGACATTGTACTGTTTTGAGACTAAGACCTATGTACACATTTGAAAATATTTCCTATTGATGCATCATATTTTGGGACTGGTGATCCTATTTATAACGCCACTTATTGTTATGTAAGTAGAGTGTTTATTGTATGACTTTGTGTATGACATAAAGTGAGATTGCAACAAATTTTGGGCAGCAACTTAGAGGGAGTCCTATTTATGTGGTCATTCATTACTCCGTTATCCTCCTAAGTGCAAGGTATGAGACATCACTAATTAATTTCTTGGCATTGGAAAATCTCACCTTTTGATTATAGACATGCTTAAAATGAAGGATATCTACGTAATTTAAAAAATACTCTCGCACACCCCTAAAAAGCTAAACACACTTAAAGCATCTCCAACCCATTAGCTATAGCAAAATATGTCTAAATTTGTTCTCCAATGGTTTAGGTAAATCATTAGCAAAAGCAAAAAATAAAGCTAAATATAGCTTTTATTTTTGCTTTAGCTGATTCTACCATGTCAGCAAATAAGAGAAAATTACAATTCAGTTTTCGTTCCCATCCCCTTGTGTCTGCGTTCCTCACCCCCTCCTCTCCTCCCCCGTCGCACGCGTCCCCCCTAGCCCAATCTCCCCTGTCGCGCGCGAGTTTCGACTGCATCATGACGTAGCGTGCGAGGTCCGGTAGCGATTCTGGTGTCTTGAGACAGGGAGACAGTGAGAAAGAGCACTGCTGCACCGATCCGGCGTCGTGAGACAGATCCAGCGATAGCGAGGCGAGAGAGAGACAAGGAAATGGAAAAGGAGATAGATCCACCGCTGCTCCACTAGACTGCGATGCCGACCAGTCTTGTGTCTGTATCGACGAATCTTGCGGAGGAAGATGATTGCGTCTGTGTCGACCTACGTCCTATGCTCCTGCGACTTGTGCGATGGGAAGTAACGAAATGGGAATTAGATTTAGGGTAATCAATTAGAGGGGTAGATTGGAAAAATTAATTATTAAGTAAAAAAATACATGATATACCATTAGAATGTCATTAGTTAAAACTTTAGTGTAACAAGCTAAACTTAATTTTAGCTAATTAAATTTAACTAAAATGATTGCAGATGCTCTTATTTATTTTAAGCACATATAAAATTATGAAAATACTTTAAAAATAAATTTATTTTTAATATGCTTGAATAATAATCATAAATCATAAATAAATTTATTTTTGATATTATATTTATATTTAACTGAGAATTATTTATGTAACATTATATAAATTCTATAAATGCACTGCAATTTATAAACCACGGATAGGGTTTAAGCTAGCCACTCGTGGGTTTGTCTGCCTGGTTGGGTCGTAGTTTTCTGTTCATCAGTCCCATATCGACACTCATCGCTCGCACCCTCAGGGGGATGCTTCCGATGGTTCTACCCGTCTCCTCTGCGTCCATCTTATCTTCTTCATGCCCTTTCCACAGACTCAACTCTATTCTCTTCTCCCACCATCGTCTCCGAATTACGGTCCCCCACCACCGCCATTTCGGTCGCCCCAGGCCTCGGACATTCGCAGGTAACATTCATCCACCATGGTACTGTTTGGATTCCTAGATCCTGTTTCAGTCGCCTCAATCCTCAGGCCATACCATTTTCTTGATAGTTTTGTTGTTGTTTTTATTGATGATGATGATGGTGGTGGCATTTCAGTTGCGGCGACCTCTGATAATGGCGTTTTTACCTCCCCCGAGGTAGCCAAGTCCTTTGATTTCACTTCCGAGGAGCGGATATACAATTGGTATTGCATTGTTGTACTTAATTTATAGTGTTGTTTAACGTTAATTTACAGTTTTTTGCTTTAAACATTGCACACTTTGTTTAGACAATGATAGTTAAAGGTCTGTTGATTACGATGCCAACTATTGTTTTAATTTGATTTTTTTTTTTGTGTTTTTTGATTTCAAAGTTCAAAGAATAGAATAAAAAATTTGTTTAACAATTGCAAAAAACGTGTTTAACACCAGAAATGGAACTAGTGCTTTTAGTTTTAGCTCATTATTGAAAAACACTCTTCACGCTTTCGATGCAGAAAACTTCATCAATTTTGCCTAAACTTGTGTTCATAATTTTTTTCCCTGAAAAATAGACCATAAAAACCAAGTCCGTGACATTACTAGACTGGCACTAAGTTTATGCAGCGCTTGAATGGTCAACTGGGACATTTTCATGTTACCAGGCTCATCACCTAAAACTTTGCATAATGAATTTAATTGCTGTATAATTTATACATATTTTCCTGTAATTAGGTGTTCAAGGTTTGGTTTTTCAGTTAAATGTTATCAATAATCTTACCACTCTGAAAAGATAGTCTGATAAATGACAAGTTGATAATTTTCTAGAGTTGTGAAAATCTAAAAATCGAAAGGTTTCATTTTGTTTTGTCAAAACAATCATCTCCTGCTCTTCCTTTCTTAATTGTTTGATGTCTTATGTTGGGTGATGTAGGAAAACAATTGATGAACAACGGAAAACAAAAATACAAGGGTGATTCAACCATAAAAGTTGCCCTAGCCCTAGGGTTTCCCTAAGGCAAAAGCGAATTTGTAGAGTAATTCGATATCAAAGTGTTTATAAATGCATGTCTCACCCTGACTTATAGGGTTATGAACCATGTGAAATAAGAAAGGTGAATCACTTCTAGCAAAGCTATTGCACATTATTGTAGAATAGGAAATGAAAAGCCCTAAGGTAAATATACATAATGAATAACATATAAGGAAGAAAGATATAATCAAAAATATATAAGGTTTAAAGAAAAAATAGAAATGTTTCATAATAAATAGATCCTTTATTGTAGATTAAAAACTTTTGGTTGATATCATTCATGACGGCATTGGATTAGGTGCTCTCTCTATCACTTTCTCTCTCACTCTTTCACACACATACACGCTCATGATCTCTTCCTTTATTGACCATCTCTCTTCCTCATCCAATCCTTTGTTCATGAATCTCTTGCAATGGATTTTGGGTAGGGTATTGGTAGGCTACATTCACATTGAGCCTAAGAACTTTCTAAATCTGGTCCTGTAAGTGAGTTGAGCTTTGGCTAGCTTGGCTCGGCTCATTTAAGTAAAAAAAATTGAGCCAAACTCGAGCTCGTGTAAGTTGGTTTTTTGAGTCATTCAAATCAAGCTGAGCCGAACTCTTGATTTTTTGTGCAAATTGTATTATTATTTTTAAAAAATTAATTTAATTTTTTTTTATAAAAATATGATTATATTTGTTAATACTTAATAATGTTAAAATTGTAAAATTAAATTATAATATTTGTAATAATTTATTAAATTATATTGATATAAACTAATCGCTATTACATTATTAATTAACAAACAAATAATATATTAGTTAACAAGAAAATAATATTTACTTTTAGTAATGTTAGATATTAATATAATTTTTATATCACTAACAAACAAATAATCTTTTGATCATAATTATTAATATATCACTAAGAATTTTTTTTAAAATAAGTAATATATATATACTATAATTCATAAATATAATTACATTGCGTATATCAAATAATGGTTCTTAAATGAGTTGAGCGAGCTTTTAAACGAGTTTGATTTAAACAAGTTGAACCCACGAGTTCCTGTCGAGATTAATCAAGCAAGTTAGGTATGTTTAGCTACTTAATCGAGTGAGCTTCAACGGTAACAAACAAGCTTTTATAGTATCGAGCTTGAGCTTTCGTCAAATTTAGCTGAGCGAATATCGAGCGAGCTATCAAGTGTTTTAGCTTATTTAAATCCATTAAGTGAAACATTGAAATGGGTATACATCTCTGTGTCATGGGAATGTTTGGTTTTCCTCTTTAATGTCAGCTTACTTAGATTTGGACATCTGTCCTTCAAAGCTGGTTGAAAAATGCGACTGCTATAGAAGTATAGAATCATATCTAAATTGGTTTTAAAAGGGGTCAAAAGAAAGAACCTTCATGCTCTTTAGACTTGGGCAAACATTTTGTAGATGCGTAAATGTGTTTGTTTGAGGTGTTTCAAGTTGATGCAGTAATATATTTATATAGTTGGGGGACTATTTTTCTTGGGCTTGGGTTAACCTTTATATAACAGGGAGTTCTAAAGTTTCTTTTTAATGAGGTTGCTACAAAATATACTTCTTTTGACTTTCAAAACATGATTGATTTGGTGCAGCCTTTATTTCTATGCTTTCTTACCCGATTAGGATATCCAATTCTTCTCATGCAAAAGAACATTTTTATATCAACACAATTTGATCACATTTTCCCGAAGCATTACATTAATGCCGTTCAGATTATTTGGGTTGGTTTTTAGTGCATTTAAGCACATCATTTGCATTTTTGTGGCATTACTTGACTATTTATGGGCATTTTATGCAGCACTTGATGTATAAAAATCGATTACTTTTATCATAACAAAGCTCAGTGTATCTTATGAATCAATCTATATTTCCTTGGTGTTAGGTGGGAGTCTCAAGGGTATTTCAAGCCAAATGTTGACATGGGAAGTGGTCCTTTTGTGATTTCAATGCCACCTCCCAATATTACCGGTTCATTGCACATGGGGCATGCAATGTTTGTGACTCTTGAGGTTTGGAATTTGATTATGAATAGTAGATTGTAAGGTGTGTTGGTGGGCGCGCCTTTATATAAAGGTTGTTTTCTTATAATTTTCTTAAACAATAAGAAAAATAATTCTTTCTTTATATGAATTCAACAAGGTATTACGGCAAGGTTACATAGGTGGTCATAGTAGTTACTATTACACGTACTGTTACTGGGAGAATCACATAGTTGATTTATGTCTTCTTCTTGATTCTAAGTTGTAGACTTATTATGTTACTCACTAGCAAGGATCCAATCATGCCCAGTCCTGCATCACTCCTTTTGGGCTATCAAGAACAGGGTATGTGGTCCTTTAATAAAGTTTTTTATTACCTATCAAAAAAAGAAAAAGAAAAAGAACAGGGTATGTGGTCCTTAGCTATTAATTCTCAAGTTATCCTCTCTCTGTCTGATTATGCTAGCTAGTTAGGTTATCTCTAAAGTTCTGCCCTGACCTCTACCTTGTTTACTCCCGCTTCTTCAGTTCACTTTGTTTAATATTCAATAGGTAACACAACCTTAATATCAGCTGCCTTTGATTCTTAAGTCATTTTCTTGCGTACCAGTAATCACACGATTCATACTCTCCCTCTTGCCTTCTCTTACCTTTGTATATATACCATTTGTCACCATGGAGGATGAATTTCAATCTCCTATTGTTGGTGTTGTGTCTTTGCCTTCTACCCTAACTCTAACATTTGTACTGTATTTGCCTATTTTTTTTTAAAAATCTTCTATGATTTGTTTTTTTTTTTGTTGCAGTTTTGTTGTGCAAATTGCACATACCGGGTAAGTTTGGGACTATGATTATTGTTGTAACTTTATTATGTTTTGGAGCTGTCTGGCCTGCATGTCAACTTGGCCAAAATTGAGCTGATGGGGGGCTGTTGGTTAGTCTAATGGGCTGTAAAACTGGTCAGCCGCCTTCGATCTACCTGGTTCTCTGCCTCTTGGAGCCTCAGTCAAGTTTGTAGCCCTTCGAGACCCGTTGATTGAAAGGTTTGAGTGGAGTTTGGTGGGATGGAAGTCTTTCAATCTCTGAAGGGGGGAGGTTAACACTGCTGAAAATTACGTTTGCCAACCTTCCAGTTATTTTCAGTAGCCAAAAAATTAGAAGGAATGCAATGAAAGGTTTCTGTGGGGTGGAACTGAGGCTGTTTTTAAATATCTCCTACTTTGGTGGGACTGCGTTCAGAGGCCTCTGTTCATTGTTGGCTTGGGGTTAAAGCGTGTTCTCGCTGTTAATGAGGCCTCTGTTCATTGTTGGCTAAAGTGGAAGTGGAAATGTATGACTGAATAGGGCACCCTTTGGAGGCAAGTGGTTGCTGCAATTTTTGTAGTGGAGCATTTTGGATGGATTTCGGTTTTTAAGATCTGTTTTTGCTGCTGTTTCTGTGCTGACAGTGCTGCTCCAGGGAACCATAGCTGACTTAAAGTTCGGGGAAAATTGAAATTTAACATTTGTTGGGAAAATGGGGAGTTCCTATTTTTTTTTTCCCCCAAACATTTATCGATCCAAGTTGGTGTAGAATCAACTAGACTGGGTACTGTGGGAGGGCACTAAGCAGGGCCATTTTTTTTGGTAAAATTGCTTTTATTAACCATAATAATTGGGTCAATGTTAGTGCTGATGGGGAAGTGCATTTGGAAGCCAAGGCTCCCAATAAATTATGTTTTCTTGCTTGGGAGGCGGCTTGGTGGTAAGGTTCTTACATAGTTGTGAAAAGCATGCCTAGGTGCAAGGCGTGAGAATTGCACTTTTGGTGCACACCTATGCCTATGCACACCTTTGCGCTTCTGGTCCAGCACAATGAAGCAAGCACCTGTGACTGCCAAATCGCGGTGTTCCTGTATTTGGGGAGAGGGGTAACAAAAAAAGCCTCAAAAACCATCATTCTCCTTAAATCCCTAATTTCCTAGGCTTGCGGCAATAGGCAATACCTTCCATCTCCTTGTCTTTCGCTGTCACATCGCTCTTCTTTATCAGATCAGGCATCTCTTTTGGCTCGGGTGTCAATCGCCTCCACTAGCTTTGACATGGATATTGGCTTCAGTTTCTCTCATCTTCTAATGTCGCGTCGCCCTCCATCAGATGGAGCATTGCTCCTTGCTGCAGCATTGATTGCCCTACTAGCTCCAGAATCGCCCTTGACTCCAGTGTTTCTCCCTCGTCATCATCACCTACCCTCCCTTTGTCTGCTATGATCTCGTGATCTCGTGAACATGCACTGTTCCTTCCTCCCATTGTTGCAATCCCATTGCTTGCCTCTGTTATTACATTCTGTCTTGTTAATACGTGCATTAGGAGCTTTGGCATTCAGTCCTTTACGAGAATGAAGTAGTGGGGGAGAGAGATGGCAAGGAGACAAATTATAAGCTGTTTTGTGGATTTATCACATCTAAGGGCTCACTATACAATAATGAGGGAATATATATTTATATATATTCAAGGTGTAGTTCCAAGTTGGGGGCATATGAAAGAAACATTTGTGGGCTTTAAATAGAGTATGGTACCTTGGAACGTGTTGGGGGCGAGCTGCACGATGTTTCCTTTGTTTGTGCTGCTGTAATAATCTGGCGGAAACGTGACTTCATCAGCTGGCCAATCATTGGATGCTCGTGGTTTCTTGCCTGTGAAGCACTGGCACAAGTGGGCATAGAGTGATTCCTTCTGGAAAAGCTGATGACTCAATGAAAGGTTTGGGCTTTGCATGTTGAATCTGTTAATGGGTATGCAGAGTAAAGAATTGGTGCCTCACCTATTTCTGCATTGTGGGTGAACTTGTGAAGTTTGTGTGTGGCTGTTTGGCTCATTTCTTGGTTCCATCTTGGTTTGGAAGGTTTCATATTTATTTCTTGGCCCTGTCAAGTTCTAGACAGACAGATTCTTAAAAAGCATTCTATTATCTGTGCTTTTTAGTTGGAAGTTATGATAGGATTAAATCTGTGAGTCTATGTTGTTGGTTTCTTTCTTTTTTGATTCTATCATATTCTTCTAATATTTTTTTTCATTATTTACTTCGTCAGGATATTATGGTGAGATATCATCGAATGAAGGGAAGAGCTACCTTATGGGTTCCAGGAACTGACCATGCTGGTATTGCAACACAGGTATGCAACTTCAACAAAAAAGTTATTGTAATGGTAAATAATTCATTTATCACTCCATTACACGTTCATTTACTTTTGCTGCATCTTTCAGTAGGGGCTATATGAGATTGGTTTTGTAATTCCATTTAATTCTTCTTGGCCAGTATTACATCACAACTTCTGTCATTGCTGTGTTAATCATCAATTTTGTGACTTCTATTACATTTTATCATCTAGATTAGATGTCATTGTAGATTTAGTTTGATTTCATTGTCAGTACTAAGTTTGATTGCTTTCTGTTTTCGTAATGCATTTTCAATTTAAAGGCTTAATAACCTTTTAATTTGAACTTTGTTTCATTGTTTGGTCAAGTATCTATCTCTCTCATGCGAAGTGTGAAATTTATTTGAAAATATGAAATCTGTAAAGCTACAAGGTGTTGTGTGCCCAAAGTTCTAGTTTCATGTACAGATCTTAATTAATTTGTTTTGCGGTGAGGTTTTTGTTCTTTTATGCTTGTAAGTCAGTTTCTTTTTATGATAAAAAATTTTTGCAAGCCATTTTTTTCCCTACATAATTTGAATGTGCTATCCCAATATCTGTTGAAACAGTCAGTTATTTTAACAGCCTGTAATTTTCATTTTTCAAGCTACCGCTTGATCTGGCTATGTATGTGTCTTCTTTTAATTATTTTGATGTCTGTATCCTATACTTTTGCCTATATTGTATGGTAATGGATATATATCACTTTGGACAGTTGGTTGTGGAGAAAATGCTAGCATCTGAAGGAATCCAAAGGACTGAATTGGGCAGAGATGAATTTATTAACAGAGTCTGGCAGTGGAAAGAGAAGTACACATTACTTCTAGTTTACATTCTTGCACATTTGATACTCTCTCATCCATTTTTGTGTCCACAGGCTTCTGGATGTTTTATTTTGGTGCTTCTTTCATAAAAACAATTATTGGGAGGTTTCTGATGACCATCTCAATAGATATGTTCGCTGTGACACATAATGGCTTTCATTTTGGTAAAATAAATGAGTTTAGCATCAAAGCATTTTTTTTGGGTAACCAAAAGAGGTATTTTACTAAGAACGACACTAAGCCAGTGACACAAAAACAAAAACTTAAAACAAGAAGATATCACACCCCCTCGTGATGAAGAAGATTACAAGAAGAAATATCTAGAATCAAAGACCACAACTCTCCTTTCACTTTTAGGATTCCACTCTTAAGTCCTTCAAAAATTCGACATTTTCGTTCACATCAAGTGAGCAATATATCATAATTGAGAGTGTAAAGATGCATTCTTTGGCCCTCTCCCATGAGCATGAATCACTTTCCAGGCCTTCAGTTCTCTACCCACTCTCTCTTGTCATATGTTGTACCTACATAATACCCAACTATGTGTACACAAGGTCTTGGAAGTGATTCGCCCATCAACAATGAAGCGAGTGATGTTTAATTTGTTTCCCTATTTGCTTGCAAAAAGGGCACCTAGTCACCAGCCAGATGTCCCGTCTTTGAAGCAAGGTTTAAAAATACGGAATGCGGTACGGTACGGATTCGATGCTGTACACTGAGGTGGGTGCTTCAGTATGATCGAGGTGGACGTCTCAACTGTTGACAATATTTTTTTTAATATATAAAATTATATGAATTTGTAACAAATAACTATAAAATTATATATGAATTTAAAATAATTTGATGTAATATAAACTTATAGTTTAATATATAATAAATGTTTATTGGTAGGATAAATATATATATATATTTATATATTAAATTACATATTTAAATATTTATATAGTTATTAACATTTAATGTTAACTTATTATATTTATATAAATAAGTTATATACTTAAAGTATATAACTTAAATGTTATAGAGTCACATTGACGGCGCTGGTGCTGGGTAGGCCGATGACGCGCTGGATTGATGATGACGTGCTGGACAATGATGCTAGAGCTAGACGGGCTAACGATGCTCCTCAGATCAACGACACTAGATGGTGAGATGACGCTCCTCAGATTGACGACGCTGGACGGGGCGATGACAGTGGATAGACCCATTGGCAGGACGATGATGTTGCTTCGATGACCGAACAACAAAGATGAGGATGCTGCTGCTTCGACTCCTCGATACGAGGCGCGAGGCGAGGTGATACGGGATGGCTTAATGTTAGGTTTGCAAATTACTTTTTTTTTTATATTTAAAATGCGTCTGCCTATGTCGCGGGCGCAGGGATGAGGCGCTAAAATGGCCCGCCTCAGGCTGCTTCACACGTATGAGGTGGGCGGCTGCTGTTACAGAATTTGGGGTGGTGCCTCCAGGCGCTTTAACACTGAAGCGGGCGAGGCGGCACCTCAGCCTGTTTTTTAGAACCATGCTCTGAAGCTGGTTAAAGGTTAGAATTCTATCCCATACTGCCTCCTAAATAAAGTCATCCTAGTTGGGATTTTGGCATTCTTGCTGGTTGACCACCACGACTCGCCAGCACTTTCTTGGACCTTCTAGTTGGCAATGGCCACAAAGAACACTCATTGAGCAAGCCTTTTTCCTGCTATCCCTCCAAAGAACAATATCGGGATGACCCCCCTACAGCTCGTTGCTATAATTCCTCAAAAAAGCATGGGAATCCCTCAACCTCCCAGTCTTGGGTGTTTTGGGTGGACAAAACATCCCAATGCCCCCTTGCCTTACATTGGCAATTGTTTTTTCATGGTTGGATGCAAGACCGGACACAAGCAGGAAAGCTCCCTCAATGGCCCTTTTTTTGTTTGTTTTTTGTTTTGGGAAAAACTGAAATTTATATTAATAATGGAAAGAGGGCAGAGTAGGTAACACCAAATACAATAACGGTGTTTCCCACACAACTTTCGAATAGCGCAGGGCGTAAATTATAAGCAGAGATTGATACATCAAGATTACCATCTGCCGCACTAATATTAAAATCCAAATCATCAAAGGCATTAATATTGTACCATTCTGGATCCCTGTCAGAATGAGCAGGAACCTGCTTTGAGTTGGAGGCTCTACGAGGAGGAAGGACACTGAGAGCAACCCTGGAATCACCTGCTCTAAAGGCCATCCTTCATATCACCTTCCCAGCTTCTACTCTACATAATAGAGAAAGTGCTCCCACCCCTCGCCAAAATCCTTCCACAAACCAACTCCATGTGGGAGTCACGACTGTCTGGATGTCCACCCAAATATGCCACCCCAAATATAGCTACAATAACTTGCCTTCAAAGGCTACCTTGGAATTGCTCCTTCTTCTTGGCAAGCAAAGCCTCATTAAACACATTAACAAACTTAATTCCCAGACCTCCTGCTCTTTTCATTCGTTGAATGACACTCAGCTCAATCAATCAGGTGAAATTTATGGCTGGGGCAAAATAACTCCTGTGTTATATTTCCAAATAATGTGTTTACACTTTTCAACTGTTCTTGCTACCTATCAAAAAAAAAAACTGTTCTTGCTATGGATGAGTAGTCTATTAGCACTTGTGTTGTCTTGTTTTGCTTGTGGAGTGGTTGGGAAGTATTCACGAGGTCAAAACTTTTTTTTTTTTTGAAAGGTATGAAGCTCCAAAATCAGTGTAAAATAAACTCTGTAGGAGTTTAGATTGGAAAGGCTTTGTTATTGAAAGATGTTGAAAGTGAAAGGACTTACAATGTTATCATCCCAGATTCCTAATCACTTGTGGGGTCAGAAATTGATTAGAACAAACCAGTTTTTAGGCTTCAGATGTTGAAAAATAAAAGCTGTTTAGTAGGGCCTAACAAGTTACTCTTTTGGGTTAAGACATCCAATCTTCGATTTTCAATGATTTCAAACTGAATGCATTTTCTGCTTAGTGGTGTTTTTTTACATCTCAAATATTAGTATTTAATTCTCATCTAACAGCTTATCCGTTTGTGTAAAGTTGTTTGTCTGTGATCTTCCATACTTTTTGGTTGAATCATTGGATCTTTGATTGTGAATGATTTCAAACTCAGTAAGCTTCTTGCGAAATCTTTGATTATCATGTAATGGGCTATGCTTTTGTTTGAACTTGTTCCTATGTGATCTTCTATCCTATAATTGCTTGCGTCGGCCAGCTATGGTTTCTTTGTCATATTGTGTTTTGGGGTTTTTATTTTTATTTTTTTTGGTATAGAAAATTACTTTTTCCTTTCCCTAGGTATGGGAGTACCATAACTAATCAGATTAAGAGGCTTGGGGCTTCTTGTGATTGGACAAGGGAGCATTTCACTCTTGATGAGCAGCTAAATCGTAAGACAGTTTTCTACATTTATAGGTTTTTGATCTGCCAAAAGAGATTTCTTCAATGTCAAACATTGAAAGAAAAAATTTAATATCAAGAATAATGTAATGAAAATATTTTTTGAAGTTTCTAACCAATGTTATCGTGATTTCTCTCAAGCACTATGGTATGTTAGATGTCATAATTTTTTTTATGTACTCTATCTACTTCAATGTTTTGAAAGTTTAGAACTTGTATTTTATTGCTTAGTAGAAGTTTTATCTAGCTGGTAATTATCTGTTTTTGCTATTCCTTCTAATCAATGCAGGGGCAGTAATTGAGGCATTTGTCAGACTTCATGAGAAAGGCCTAATCTATCAGGGTATGGAGTATAAACCTAACTTCTATTGTGTCTTTCATTCTCATTTGGACATGCATAAATCAACATGGCTTTTCGTTAGGCAATTTCTTGTACTCATCTTTATAATCATGCTATTGGAACAAAAACATTTATGTAGTGGAAACAAGTCATTGATAGAGTTATTGTCACAAGTGTCATAATAAACAGAGTTGGAATGTAATTAGTTGTATTTTAATTGTATCATTAGCTATAATTTAAATTACCTAAATTAAGTTTTTCACTTAATGACAATTTTCACCAATCTTGTATATATGTAAGTTGTAATCACTCAATGAAGAATGAATATTATTTTTTTCTACTTGGTATTAGAACTCTTTGCGGTCATGAAGAAGGGGAAATTTCCTACCGGTAGAGCACTCACAGTGGCCTTTTGTATATTTTAGCTAAAATTTGGCGATAAAATTCACTTTTATAAAATTTAACTATCTTTTTTTGTTATATCAAATAATAGGCTCAATACTTTTTTAGCGATTTTAATAAAATACTATTTTTCAATACTTTCCCCTTTTTCTTTTTTCGCCTACACAGATCTGGTCGAACATATGCGCGGACACTTTTTTACAAACTGTTTTAAACAGTAAAAGCTGAGTGACCCTTGCCTAAATGAGTCCACAAGCATGCCTATCTGCTTTTTAAATAGTTTGTAAAAAAGCATCAAATGTGAGCCAGTGATGTTAGTGCAATGCTGTTCATTTCACGGTGGCGACTCCTCTGGTTGAACGTGGGCAAGGACGCCAGAGAGTACGAGTTGGGTGCTATGAGCAGGAATGCCATAGAGGACGAGTCTGGATCTTCTTCTTCACTTACTCGAGATTCTAGATCTGGTGGCATCTCCTTAGGTCGAATGTAGCCGGGTCCTTAGGTCGAATGTAGCCGGGGATGCTCGAGGACAAATTCGGATCTTCCTCTTCACCTATGCGAGTTTCTAGATTTGGTGGTTTCTCCTAAGGTCGATAATGGGCGACAATGCCGGAGAGGACGATTTTGTGCTATGGGTGGGGACATCGGAGAGGACAAGTCTAGTGCAAAGATGCCGATGCGGTCAAGGGCTGGCGATGCATTCCAACATGAAGATGAGATGAAGAAAGTTTATTATTTTATTACAAAATAAAATTGAACTAATGAATTAGGACAGTCATCTAACCAAAAATTAAATACACGGTAGCAATAAAGAACCTATTGTGGAGGTATTTTTTTTCACTTTTTAGCTAAATTTAATTAATATTTAGTCTTTTATGAGTGCTCTTAGAATCCAAGATATCATTTGAAGTGGGAGCTATAGGCGAAGAGATATGTATCTTAGTTAGAATTTGTGTTGACATATATAATTTTACATTGGAAGTTGTTTGAGATTGCAATTACTTAATAAGATCTTATGATGCTCATTTTCATTTGGTTTTGGGATGAAGTCATACCAACTTTAATATGCATCAAAGTAGGTTATATTTCACGCCTCCTAATATTGTTCACGTGTTCGACTTAATGATAAGTCACTTGTGAGGAGGCATATAGATTTATAATTTCACATCGGGAGTTGTCTAATCTTGCAATTAGTTAATAAGATCATGCAGTCACCCCATTCGTTGCCAATTAGTTTTAGGATAGTGTCTTGCAGATTTAACAAGTACTATATGATCAATCACGGAAGAATCTTCCAATGACATAGTAGTATCATTAAGATGAGAATTGGAGTTAAGTGTAACATGTTTTCAAGTTGGCTTTTCACTCTCACTTGATTAAGCTTGCATAGATT
Organism: Taxillus chinensis; assembly: GCA_023512835.1. Lineage (NCBI taxonomy): Eukaryota > Viridiplantae > Streptophyta > Magnoliopsida > Santalales > Loranthaceae > Taxillus > Taxillus chinensis. The sequence continues at coordinate 46,300,979 of CM042091.1, forward strand.
AGGAGCATCTAAAGATTCTCCCTTACCTATGATAGCCGAATCCTCTCTCTTTCCCGAAATTTATATATTTTTTTTCATCTAAACATAGTTGTTCATCTTCCTTACTATTAAGCTCTCTTGGAAGAAGAACAAAAGATACATCTTTATAGGATATTTGTTCACAAAATTGAACATCCATAGATACGTAATATTTACCTATAGAGGATAAAAACATTTACGACCCTTTTGAGAATTCGATTAATCTAAAAACACACATTTTAGAACACAAGAGTCAAGTTTATCCCTATGGAGTTGTTTATATAAATATAAGACAATAAAATTTTTTAGGGCAAATGTTAACAGGCGAAGGAATATGGTGGAAGCGTGATAACATCGTGAAAAGAGTTTGATAGTCAATGATACGAGCAGACATTTGATTGATAAGATAGACAACACTCATGATAGTATCGCCTCAAAAATGTCTAGGGAGATGCATAATAAAACATAAAATTGGGGCTACCTTTAGGAGATGTTAATTTTTATCTTCCGATATATTATTCTGTTGTGTTGCATAGACACATGTTGTCTCGATATAAGATGCAATGTTTTATATAGAAATCAATTGGAGTTTGATTTACAAACTCATGATCATTGTTAGAATAAAATACCTTAACTGGGGTATAAAATTGTATGACAATCATTTGATAGGTATGGAGAATGATATGGATAATATTACCTTTAGATTTTATCATATAAATTCAACTTACCTAGTATAATCATCAATAAAGGATGCAAAATAGTTATGTCCAAAAGCAATAGCAGAAAAGGACCCCAAATATCATTGTGAACACTGGAAAAATAAATAGAATTTTTATTGAAATTTATTTAAAATGATTTACAAAAATTTTTATTATTAATGTATTATTTACACTTTAAACTAGAAATAGAAATATTAAAAAGTTACTAAGAAAATAAGTATTCTAAATAGTAAAACAAAATGATAATGCCATTAAGGTGTTTTTTTTCTTTTGTCAAGTGTCTCATTTTTGTTTTGGAATCTCTAACTAGACTCATATTTCAATGTTCTTGCTTCCTTCAAGTAATATACCCCTTCACTCTACCCACCCATGCACACGGAGTAGAGAGTAATAAAGAAGAAATACTACTCATGATTGATAGCTCCATAATCAGCAACTCAAGTGTTGCTAGTAGAGCAAAGTAATGTTTATTTAGAATCACACTCTTGGGGCACTCATACCAAAGCACAAGATGGAGGAAGAGGAACTATGAAAGGGTGTTCTTCTAAATGTAGGATTGGTTTGAGGTATATCCACTTTAGGCTTTTTCGAAATTAGCGAAGCTCTTGGGTAGCGACTTCCTTCGTTATCTTGGTCTTTAGCAAGAATGACGACTTTAGCTCTTCCCTCATCTTTGTTGTTTAAGCTACTTGGTGTAGCCATTTGGAACCTTCTCGTCCTCTCTAAACTTGCGAAGGCCAAGTTTATGCCAAATCACATAGGAACACCATATACGACCAAATCACATGTCACATCAAAGAATGCCCAATAATTAAAAATTGACCACCAACCTAAAACCCCAAAACATTGCTTGAGAACTTCATGAGACCAGTACCCAAAAAACATTCAAGGCTAGCTTGCCGAAAATTCTATGTGAACAGAAAAAAAAAGGGATAGAGGGATTGAGTAAGGTTGTCAATTGAGCGACTTGTGACAATTGCTGCATGTGAGGCTGAGAGACAATGATTGTTGACATCATATGGTGACTTTGCAGCAGTAATAGTCGGTGGTAGCACATGACGAGCAATTGTGATAACAGTGACATGCTGGTTCATGACACGCAATAGTTTTCCTATGATTCTGATCTGGGTAAGTTACTGTAGCAGTCGTAAGCTAGGGAATGATTCCTTGTAGGGTAGCAGTAGTAGTTGTGAGCGAGGGCATGATGTTTTTGGTGGGGTTGCGATTTGGGGCATATGATAGTTTGTCCACTCAAGGGGAAGAACCAAATGAGAGAGGCTCTTGCAAAGTTTGTGGCGGATGCGAATGCAATGTTATAGTACTTGACACAGAGAGGAGAAGTGAGTGAGTTGTGGTAGAGAAGTGAAGTTGTTTGTCCACACAATGGGAGGACCCAATACAAAATATTAAGGGTGTGATAGCTAGTAAATTTTTTATTAGGATTAGGGCAAAATATTTTCTATTTTGTTGTAATCCTAAGCTAAATGATTGAGTTACCCCTGAATAAGAAGATAATGTGATCTAATTGAGTGCTTAACGTAAAGTACAAGTCAGATGAGATAGTTTAAAAATACAAAGTTAGATGGCTTGGCAAAGGTTACTTAGACGTATGATATTGACTAGACTGGCCATTACAACATTTTGATATGGAGAATGATATTTTTCTTGATGATTTGATGGAGGCAGCGTATCCAGATCCTCCTCCAGTTTTTACACTAAAATATTCAAAGGTATTCAAGCTGAAAAAGACTTTATATGGTTTAAAATAGCTATCAAGAGTTTTATTTGATCGGTTGAGCCACTTAATGCAGGCATATGGTTTTAAGGAGACTTTGGTTGATTACTCTATTCCATAAATGAGATGGTGAAGATATTATCTTGCCTATTGTTTATGTTGATGACATGATTGTTACAGATAATAATATAAGTGAGATAATAAAGCTTTAGTGTTGTTTGTTCTATGAGTTTGAGATATAGGACTTGTGTTTCGATCAAATTCCAACGACCAACGAGAAGTATCAAAAGTTAGGAGAAATATTGATCTATTTAACTCATATTAGGCTTGATATATCATATGCAGTTTGTATTGTGAGTTAATTCATGCATAATTCAAGTGATTGATACATAGGTGTTGTGAATTGTATTCTAACATATCTATAAAGTTTTTTCTAGATAAAAATATTATATTTTCTAAGCATGGACACTTAGATATTATGTTATAAATTGACTCAAACTTTATTGGGGTCTAAATTGGACAGAAAGTCTACTTTGGGTATGAATCATTTGTGAGTGATAATTTGGTGACTTGGAGAAGTACGAAATAGAAAGTGATTATCTTGTCTCGTGCAGAAGCTGAAGTGATTTTCTTGTCTAGTGCAGAAGTTGAATTTGTTCATTTCATTTTGCTACTATAGAGCTTACTTGGTTATATTTTTTTAATGAGAATTTAGTTATGACTTTTAAAATCCTATAATTTTTTTTGGTGATAATACAATTACTATTGAAATTGCTAATAATTTAATATCAAATCAAACATGTTGAACTTGACAAGAATTACATCAAGAATAATCTAAATTCAGCTGTAAATGAGATTTCCTACATTAAGCGAGTGGATCAACTAGTTGATATGATGAGTCATGTGGTTATTGGTGTTCCTTTCTATCTGTCTTTGTTCAAGTTGATTATGGGTGATATCTATATACAAATATGAAAGGTAGAGTTGGAATGTAATTAGCTTTATTTTAGCTGTTTAGTTAGCTATTAGTTTGAACAACTAAATTGGGTTTTTTTTTGCCTAATGAGGATTTTCTCCATGTATATGTAAGTTTTAATCATTCAATTAAAAAATGAGAAGGAATATCATTCGTTTTCTTCCATGCTTCTCTACTAACCAGTTGTATAAACTCAAGTTGAGCCACTTGTAGGTGAGATTCAATTTTGAGGGTTATAGTGAATAAGCAAATATATATGTTTGTATAAAATTTCAACAGAAAAGCTGCCAAAGTTCTCACTATACTATAGTTTGTGCAAGAATTTTATAATAATTGAATAACTTTCGTTAAATGATTTAGAAGATTCTTTAGCTTTGCAATTCAAGCTTATATATTATTTAATTATAAATACCTTTAATACCTATGTTAAAAAAATTACATTTAATAGACTGCCCTGGCCCCCAGGCTCTGATTGATCGTTCTCCACCGCCTAGCTAAATTTTCTGCCATGATCATCATAACCAAGCACTAGTACTCTACTGATAAAAAACCCCTTAACTAATTTTGAGGGAATAATTATTGCGCTGGGGGGAGGCAAGTGATTGAGGGGACGAATTAACACTGCTATTGAATGTTGACCAGATGATAATGATGGATTTCTCTCATTTGGACAATAGGTATTATATATTTGTATGTAGAGGTGGGTGGATGGGTGAATGAGGAAGTTCTACAGGAAATTGGACGTTGGTTGCAACTAGTAAGTACAATTATGATTAGGAACTGGAATGACAAAGAATTTCTATTCAGTGTTATCCATGGTACAACATTATAGAACTTCTAATTTAACTGTAGTGGTGAGCACTATGGTAGCTTGGGTGCTGTTTAGTTGCACATACTGTTGAGCCTCGGAGAATAATCATTGATAGGGCTTTTTCCTGGACCATTATCATGATTTATCCTTTTTATTTTTGTTATTGCTTATGAGCTCGTATGATGGTATTATTTTTGAAAACATGATTGTTTTTTAAAACAGTGAGCCCTATAAATTTAAAATTATTTATGAGCGATGAAAATTCATCTAAATTCACAGTTTTTAGAAACAATCGTATTTTAAAAAATATTACCAAACGTAGCCTATATGTTTGGTAACTATGTTTTATAGTCACTCCTCTTTGCCCGCATTTAAAATAACAGTGTTCTATGGAGATCAATTATGGGAGATAACAGGCAATCACGGTTAAATCCCCCAGTTTAAAGTTATACTTGTTTTCTGTTTTCTATTTTGTGGTTGTAAAATTGTTTATTCAAGTGCTATGTATTTCTTTTTCTTATAACAGTAAGACATACAAATTGTTTAAGATTTCCTCGACAAACCCATTCTGATTCGTATTTAAATGAAGATGTTTTTGTCTCCAGGGTCATACATGGTGAACTGGTCTCCTAGCCTTCAGACTGCAGTGTCTGACTTGGTATGTTCCAGTAATTCAGGTTAATGCTGCCCCTCTCCTTTAAATTTATATTTGACATGGACCTTTTTTTGTGCTAAGGAAGTCGAATATTCTGAAGAACCTGGTACTCTATATTACATTAAATATCGTGTTGCTGGAGGTTCCAGGTAACTGCTTTCTATTTATTTAATTTGTTTATATATTGATAATTTAATTGGTTTGATATTTAAAAAGGATATGTAAAATTTATTGAGTGGAGGCTTATATTGGTTTGTGTTTGGCACTCTCCTCCCTCTCTCATACTCTTCAGTCACCCATACTTCTCATTGTTGATTTTAGGTTAGGGATTGAGACTGTCAGGTCACCATATTCTGAATTGAAATTAACTCAGAGATTTGTATCCACTGCCCATATATGGCTTAGTTTTAGGCTGGTGCATAATACCCCAAATATGTATCTAAATGAGAGATGATTTAATGAATAGACCCTGTTATTTTTTTTTTGTAAAAAAAAAAAGTTATTAACGCTATCAAGAAGGTGACAAAGTTATGTCAGGTGACAGAGACAAAACATGCTTAGTGTCGGTAGTACAACGAAGGTTACAATTCAGTGCAAAAACATGGCCATTGGGATAGCACGCACATGCCACTTTGCTCATCCTCCTGCCCACAGTCTGCTCCAGGCCTCAAGTTTAAGGATCACATGCCACTGTTTGTACCCATGGCAAATTCAACAAAGAAAGCACAAACTCCCCTAACTGAGCCACCCAACTACAATGAAAAAGAAGATGATCAATGTGATCGCCCGCATTTTTACAAAGCGGGCATCAGCTCACCATTGGAAAAAACCTTCACTGAAGCTGCACCAATGTAAGGACTCCCCAAGCGTCCTCCCAATTGAAAAAACCCATTCTAGTTGGGAACTTAGCCCACCAAATGGCATTGCCAGCATGCCCCCCATTGCCTTCCAAGGTTCCCCAATTACTTTGGACCTTGAAGTAGCTTTTGACATAGAAGCCATCCTGCGCTGAAGGTCTCTTCCTCACCTGGTTTTTCTGCCTTCTCACAAGGCTGCCTTCTCACCTGGTGTTTCAAAAAATGCCAAAAATTCGTCGACTTCCTAATGTTGAGCATTCTGAACAAAATCAACATTCCATCCAACCAAATCCCAAAAAAAAGCAATCGACTCCTTTTGAGATGCTGCCCCATAAACCACATGGAACGCCACCCTCAAGAGAGCCTGCCAAAAAGGAATAAATTGGCTTCCCTCGGCTTCCATTATACCAACCGGAGGAAGTTCTTTCATCCCTTCCCTTACATAATCTGCTCCCCTGGCATCCGTTGGAGGACCAAAAGTCCACCCGAATTGTTCCAACCCAACAGTAGATTCAGTAACCCTCTGCCACAAATTGGCCCTTTCTACAATGGAGCGCCAATTCCATTTAGTTAGCAAAGCTTCATTAAAGGCCCAAATGGTTTTAATCTCCAACCCTCCTTTCTTCAGTGGCCTTTGGACAGATGCCCACTTTTCAAAGTGAAATTTATGGCTGTCACCTAAATTGCCCCACAAGAATCTCTGTTGTAAAGATTCCTGCGTCTTGGTCCCCAAATTTGGAATGGAAAAAGATGAGATAAAATATATTATGGTTCTGTTTTGATTGGAGTAAAATATTTAACGGAAAACATTTTACAGGAAATCAGATGTTTTGTATGCGGTAAATTAAGAGTCAATGTTTTTGTTTTTTGTTTTTCCTTTTTGAATGGAAGATGATTATGTAAAAGAAGGAAAACCGTTATGGATTTTTTTTTTCAATATAACATTTTGCAAGCCCATCCCGACCTTAGGGCCGCTGAAATATGTGACCTACAACCTGAGAGTAGAATTTTTGACTCGTGTGCATAATAGCTTTGGTGGTTCTTCTCTATGAGAATTCTGTTGCTCCATTGATCCACAAATCATAAACACTATTGTAAGTTCAATCTTCATTCAAACTTTTGAGATTGATCTTTGTTTTCTCGGTGTATTTTTCGTTTTTTTTGTTTTGTTTTGTTTTTAGTTGGTGTTTGCTTCTCTGAAATCTTCCCACAATCTGTAGTTTCTCTTCTAGTTACAAAAAAGGTCATTGAAGATCTGTTCGAGATTAGAAAATCAAGGTCCAGCTCTTCATCACTAGTTCTTTGTTACTAGCGAGTTTAGTTTTTCTGCTTTGCTAGGCAGCTTAACGCCGAGGCGGGCGAGGGGCGCCTCAAGGCGCGGCCTCAGCCCGTATTTTCAAACCTTGGGTAGGAGTGGAATGTGCGAGTATTTGATAATCGGGAGAGGCCCCCTGCTGAGCTCTTTTGTGTTTTTTTCGTTATTTGGGTGATTGGTTGTATGCGTCGGGCGGGTTGTATTTTTTTCCGTTTGGGATGTTGTCAATGTGTGTTCCTTTTGATTGGGTTGCTGTTTTCGCTTTGTAATTTTGCTTTTTTGCGCACTTCTTGTGTGCGATTTACTTCTAATCAATAAATTATTCTTACCTATAATTTTTTTTGTTTTTTTGTTTTTTTTTCTAGCGTTAGTAAGACAAAGTCCTTCCCTCACATCAATGCAGCTGTTTTTCTTTAATATTGTTTATGAAAAATGACCTTTTGAATTTAGTATTTATTTTCATGCAGCTTATGGCAGTAAGTAATTCTGTACAATGTGCATTTTAATTGATGGTATTGTTTTTCATTAACAGCCACGTCAATGTTTTTTTTTTTTTTTTTTTTTTGCATGATCGTTTCTCTTTCTTATTACCTGGAAGGAGTGACTATTTGACAATAGCAACAACTCGGCCAGAGACTCTATTTGGTGATACAGCTATTGCAGTGCATCCGCAGGTACATCACCAGCTCTGTAGTTAGGAAGTGTACCGGAGTGCTTGAGATCCAAGTGACTAAGTTTTCGCTTAATCTTAGTAAGGAGTCCATAATTTTTTTTTTTCCAGAAAATCCTTTCATCTTAATTTTCAATCTCAAGCATTACTATTTTTAAGGCTACAATGGGACAAGAGATATACTTTTCAGTGGAAAATACTTAATGGTTGCTTGCTGTGGATGTTACCACTTAAGAGTTGGGACTGGGGGACTACTTTTGCTTTACCATAACTCGTGGCAGTCAAATGTTTTTTTACTTTGGAGTTTTAAATAGAAAGTTTCTTTTGCATGACTTCCAACGAAAGGTAAAATCTTTTAGAAAAGCATTTTCTTCCTTCCTAAGCTAGCCTACATTTGATCTATGATGATTTTGTTCAAGGGCTGAGGTTTGTTCTTTTTGGAATATAACTAGACTGTTTACATACGGCTAAACATAAGAAAACTTGATGTGGAATGCAATATGGACATCTAGGAAAGTGTTAAAATTAGTATGTATGCATATCCATACATTATCTGCTTTGTTTTTGTTTTGTTGATTCTTAAATGGTGAACAATTGAGATTGTCAATTTGTATATGAAGAGGTTTCAATTAGGCCATCACAAAGTTATTGTCTTATTTGTACATTTCTATAATTGTTTGGAAATAAAAAGAAAATGTTGTCATGATAAAATTGCAATAGAAAGTCTATGTAGGTAATTATTTATTGTAATAAGAGCATGATTAGGTCTTTAAAATTTAAATGTTTCATAATTACTGCATTGTGTCCAGTAGTTGCTGGTCGGACTTGAGTTTATTGCAGGTTTCTACAATTTAAGATTTCTCTTTATGTTTCTGTTTAAAAAATAAAGCTGTAATCTATCCTAATCACTAGCTGCCTTATTTCCAGCGGGGAACAGTTTTGGAAGCTGTAATTTTGATCTGATTCATGTATGATCCTTCTTTAAGTTGTTTATTCTGTGTACTGACTCCATCCTTTTCTGGATTGTGGCTAGTACTGAATATTTAGATGCAGATCATCAATAGATAGAAATGCAATTTTATTCAGTGCTAGTATCCCTGCAAGAAAGTTGATGAACGATAGCGGCTAAGAGTCCTTTTGACCAAGCCTGTGATTATTTTGAATCGATTATCTTCCAAATCTCTATCCTGGCTTGTGAGCTATTTTCAAGCTTGCATCAGCCTGTATGTTGGAAGTTCTTTTCAATGGACATATTGCTCATGGAATATGCTATTTCCCATAATAAAATCTTTTTATTGGTTCATAATATTAGCCAAACTGTTAGGAGGCTTCAGCAGCTTTAGTGGGAAAGGCACTTTGATTTATTATTATTTTTTATGGCTCTCTATTGCACAGGATGAACGTTATACAAAGTATCTGGGCTGCTTGGCAATTGTCCCCATGACATTTGGTCGTCGTGTCCCCATAATCGCTGACAAGGTAAGTCCATGCATTCCTAAACAAGGGCATCAAGGCTGTCGAAACATTTTTCGTGAGGAAAAATGGATTGATATTGCTGATTAATGAACAAGTAGAAAATAAATGTTTTAGGTTCTGAGGAAGAATGGAATGATATTTCTGATCAATGAAATGTATACATAAAAAATGCGATTTTTTCCTATTCCGCACCCACCAAACGTATTCATCAAACAGTGACAAGTTAAGAATCCTGTGTGGAAAAGGTAAATTAAAATGGGTTATACCATCTAGCATTAATACCTTTAGCTCATTCTTCATTTTTAAAATCTTGCTTCTCCAAGCCCTCAAATTTTCAGTGGTTCTCCCCCTGCTAAGTGACCCAAATAACAATCATGGGCAGTGTGGTAATAAAATCCTTAGCCCTCCCATGCCCCTTAACCCCTTTCCAGGCTTCTAATTCATTGCCCATTGCATATACCTACAATTATTTTAATGAATAATTAATGTTAATGAATCTAGACGATTCATTAATTGTTTTCACCGCAGCCCAATCATTCCAGTGAAAAAAAATTCATCGTATGGGGCTAAAACACTGCTTCACCTAGAAAACGTCATCCTTGCTTTCCTGCCTTAAAATTTGAATACGTTTAGACGACTGTAAGTAGTGCTTGACTGGTTTTTGGTGAGATTAAAGACATTTTTGGGGAACGAAACGGGTGGTCAATTCTGGGGTGCTGGCTGAAGATGATTAATGGATAAAAACACATTTAGGATTTTTGAATGCAGAGCAACTTTCTACAAAGTTAGAATCATTTTCTTTTCATTCTGTTTTTTACATACTTGAGATTTAATTTTGTTTTGGATTCCTTAAGACGTTTGATTTGTAATACCAATTTCTCTGCAAGTGATTTATTGTAATTTGTTATTTCGAATTCTACCTTTTTCTATTGAAATTATAAAATTTTGAATAAACTTTATTAGTGATTTCTATCTTCTTATGCTATTATCCTTGAATTTGTTAGCTTTATCTTTCGTAAAAGATTTATTTCCCTTGTGTTTACCTTTTATATGATTCAATTTATGTTTATGGATTTAGTCTTCACTTTTAAATCTTTGCTTCAAACAAAACAACAAAATCTCATGTTAATGAATCTAGCCAGCAGCTAGTAATCCTTGCCCATTGCATATACCAACAATTATTTTAGTTTTGTGGAGATCTCCAGACTCTTCTGTTCGCATGGTTGAATTTAAGTCACTCCTTTGGAAACTATCTGAGATTATAGTCTTAGTTATTACTTGATGTAGTTCTGCGCTTGGATAGCATTAGTGCTGCTTGATTTTGAACCAGTCAAAATCAGTGGTTTGATAAAATATATGGATGGGCCTTTCTTGCCAGACTGGTTGGGGGCAGGGCAAGTGGTAGTGGTAGGAGCTGGGTGAAGGGTCTCAACCGAAAGGGGAATACCAGTATGGTTAGGGTTAGTGGTAGTTGTTTTGATAGGGTTAGGATTAGGGACAGAGGTACTCAAGACTCTCTACGAGGAGCTCGCACTAGAGTCCTCTAGACTTTTCATTTACAACAAATCTGAAATTATAATAAATGCCACACAAATGGGTCATACAATTTATATCATAGAATCAAAATACGTCTACAACATATATGCCCATATATATAATAAAATAAAATAAAATAAAAATTGATGTTACGAAAAGCACAATTACAACTTACCAGGACTGCTGGTGAGTTGGAATCGGCAGTGGGAAACTGCATGCAGAACCAAATCCAATGTTAAAGATGTGAATCACCATATCATTGATATGAGTACAAATGGTCAAATTCAAAATCCCTATAGGCTATAGAGATATGCTGGTAAGAATGTAAGATAAGTTTTCTTAACACTTAGTTCTGAATCGATGATTATTAAGCTAGCATTGGTTCAGAAAAAAAACTGTAGGCTATTGAAGATTGTAAATCACACCAACAATGGAAAAAACAATTTGGTTGATGCATCAGTACCGTCTGGGAACATAGGAGGAGAGGGATGGGGAGAATGTAGTTTCAAAAATATTCTGTCAACAGCAAGCAAAGCAGACGAAAACAAACAAGACATCCCTGAAATTGTTGACACTACACTCCCAAATCTGTAACTCTCATGCCTTGACTGGAAGCCACTTGATTGTCTTTTATAAAAGATCAAAAAAAAAAAAAAAACAGAAACCAAAGAATCAAAAACAAAAGAAATCTTAGTGAAGATGGTGGTCTTATTTATTTTTAAGAATCAAAATGAAAGAAACCGGAGAAATTCAGGGATGAACTAGAGGGATTGTTGCAGAGGGTGGTGTGGGAATGTGACAGTGGAGTGGGGGTGCGATTTTAGGGGCTAGGTTTCAGCGATTTAGAGACAGAGAGAGGAAGACGAGAATCGAGAGAGAGACAAAGTGAAAGGGCGGTTTTAAGTATATAATATATGATATATCATATATAAAGTTAAATATTTAATATATTTATGTTGGCATGGCTGGGTATTGTGGGGACAGGCTAATTGCTATACTGCCCCTGCCCCACCATCTTCCATAAGCTCGAGTGAGTTTTGCCCCGTTCTTGACCACCTGGCCTGCCCCCACTATATGTGGTGGGACGGAAAATGGCCGCCACTCTTGGCTGGCCCCATTCCAATGTAGTACTGTACAACAATGAAAAAAACCAGAAATTCTTTTCATATCTTGTCATATTGATGCAATTGTTGTGGCCATGCCTCTGGCGAGACCTTAAACTCATAGGAAAGATCGCTCGTAGGCTACTCCCTGCTCTTACTATTGTCAAAAAAATAATGGTATCTCCCATACCATGCTTCCACATCACATGCTGTATAAAAGTATCCCATAATTTACTAAGACCTTTACACATCCCAATTCTTTGGGGTTGCCTCAAAACCAGGGGATCCATTTGTTTGGGTCATCGTAAAAATTGTAGCTACCATGGATGCTAAAGACTTCCTTTCTCCATCAAGAACTGCCATTTCCACTTGTTGAGAAGGGTCATATTTGGATAAGCGCACTTTTTTTTTCTTCTCCCGTGCTCCCAACAGAAGCCCTAAATAAAGGATCAACAACCTTCCCAATCTAAAACCAAGCTAGCTGCTCCCCTACTGAGTCACTATCTATGAACATTGACTCACTTCTAGTCATATTCTCCCATAACCTTGAAAGCTTGAAAAGATAGCCACACTATCCAGAGATTAGGAATCTTCTCGTCCCTAATATAAACACTATCCAAATTATGGTATGGTGACATGAGTCATATAAATTTAATTAATCTTTTGATTTAATGAGTGAGCTAGCTTCAGCAAGTCGTATTATTTGTGTGAGGCAACTTATGAATTTTAGTCATACTAAAAAAACTGACGTGGCAGTGTGTTGATAAAGACTTTGGAACTGGTGTGTTGAAGATAAGCCCTGGTCTTGATCACAATGATTATCTGCTTGCAAGAAAACTTGGCCTTCCAATACTTAATGTTATGAATAAGGATGGAACACTTAATGAGGTGGCTGGACTATACCGGTAATTTAATGAATAATTTATGTGTTTGTTTCTAACTTATTTGGAGGAGCCTCTTCATTTTCTTCGTTACTGTTTGGCTGTTGTGTGCTATTGCAATGCTAGTGGTCTTGATCGCTTTGAAGCACGGAAGAAGCTATGGTCAGAGCTTGAGGAAACTGGCTTAGCTGTCAAAAAAGAACCCCATACTTTACGAGTTCCCAGGTCTCAACGTGGTGGAGACGTTAGTTATTGACCTGCAATTTACCCATCCTGAATTTAACACTAAATTTGGGTCATTGTGCAACAACTCTTCTGAGTTTCTAATTTATATTTTCTCTTTTAAACAGATAATAGAACCGCTTGTAAGTAAGCAATGGTTTGTATCTATGGAGCCATTAGCTGAGAAGGCTCTTCAAGCAGTTAAAAATGGAGAATTGACCATTATGCCTGAAAGATTTGAAAAGGTATATATATAGTTTGGTGTTGCGTGGTATGCGCTATCATCATGATCTTGCCTGTTTTGTTCCTATTATAGGTTGCAATTTTCCTCTCACTGTAATCTGTTGAGCAGTTGCCATTGTACATTTTCCATTGTTTCTGCTTTGTCCTGTTGTCTTTTTTAAATCATCTGGTTACTTTATCTCGAGCTGTTTTCATCATTGCATCTTCCTATATTTATATACTTGTTTACTCGATTGTTGGGGACAGATTTATAATCATTGGCTATCTAATATTAAAGATTGGTGTATTAGCCGACAACTTTGGTGGGGACACCGTATACCAGTTTGGTATATAGTGGGAAAGGATTGTGAGGACGATTATATAGTTGCCAGGAGTGCTGATGAAGCTCTTCACAAAGCATATGAAAAGTATGGAAAGCATGTTGAAATTTATCAAGATCCAGACGTTCTGGACACTTGGTTTTCGAGGTTTGTTACCACATGAATATTATTATTTTTCTGTTTTAGGTAGTCAAACAGACATGTTTCTACTTCAAATTTAATTTTAAAAAATTTGAACAGGGGTACCTTGGCCATCTCTGCAATTTTGTGATTTAGTATTATCACCCTTAATGGGTTTTCTTTGTACATAATTGTCCTTTTAGTTCAGTGCTCCCTGATTGTTTGTGTTTTTTATATGTTATAAGTTGAATCTATTCCACATGTGCATTTGTTTCCTTTTTTGGCATGATACATGGACTATGTCTCACTAGTTTTACAGCCCCCAACTTGTCTCAAATTTTAATTTATATTTCTTTGTAGTTTTATAAGCCAATTACCAAGTCTAGGCTCTTATAAACTTTAAAATTTATTTATTTATACTTCTATACGTGTTAATTTTATAATTTATTTATTTTTAAATGAATAACTTATTCTTCTTTATAAGATGCATATGATGCTGATGCTCATTTCTGTTGGTTTTATTTAGTATTAATATCTCAACGTTAAGCAAATATTGGATCCTTTGGGAGGTAAGGTGACATGGTTTTCTTGAAGCATTCCATTGTTTGTGACTGTGGGTTTTTTTATAATTATTTTTTCTTAATCACATCATTAACCAACTAAAGGAAAGCTTTAGGAGTATCGACTCAAATTACTGGAGACCTGAAATTGAAAACATGACTCCTTATGTTCACATCCAAAGGGTTAATGGGTTAGTGATTAGCACTGAGATGAACTACAGAACACGTACTGTCCTAAGTGAACTTGTACAATCATATATCATAGTATTCCTATACATTTGCAATGAAATTCAATTGGATAAATATCAAAACATCATATTACTAAACCATTAAATCTCAAAACATATTAGTTATCAAACCTTAGCTCATACAAGTTCAAATATCTCAATCAATAGAACTGTCACGATTTATGTCCAGGAAATGAATAATAATTCAAATTGTATAATAGATAATGATGTAGGGTCCACCTTACATCAAAAGGTCTATTCTGGTTAGCTATGACAACAATGACTAACTCCTCTCAGGACCTGAAAAGGAATATCAATAGAGTAGGTTGAGCATGCATGTCACGTAGGTCTACAACTCCACGCCACCCTACAATCACACCCATACCTAGAACTTCATCGTCAGTGTATACATATGATAGTGTAGTGTCTTAAACTATCACATCATCTTACCGAACAATATAATTAACGCCAATATATTAGACACATCACAATTCTGGACAATAGAAACATTCCAAGTTATCGAGTAATCAACATAGCGTCCAATAGTTACCCCTCCTCTGTTTATCAGTGGAAACAAGGCTCTCTCAGCTAGCCATATGTGAGAATGCGATTTTAAGCTAACCACATATGAGACCTCGGTGATTCCTCTATTAGCTAGTTATATGGGGGAATGTGGTTACAAGTAATCACATTTGGGACCTCGGTACTCTCTTTATCAGCCAAATATGTGGAAACAATATTATAAGATAGCTACATATGAGACCCAGACTCTTTGTCAACTAACCATGAGAGAACGCAACTACCAGTCAACCCTATATGAGACTTCAATTAACTAACAAATCTCCAAAAAGGCAATAGTATACCATAACCAACCAGGTCCACTTGCATTACAAAACATGAAAATAAATATCATCATAAGGTTCATTAAGCCCCAACGCAGTCATGTCACACGGATATGCAATAAGTTAGGGTCTATGCTCATAGCCCGATCATCATGACAATAAAAAACTAATATAAATCATCAAAATAACAATTAAACATTGTCATCCCAATTTGAAATAGCTGAAATGAGGTTCAAATAGCTCAAACTGAGCAAATCAGAAGAAAACAACACAAATTAGCACAAATCAGAGTAGTCGATCTATAAGATACGTTGATTCAGGGCTTTAGTGATTGGTCCATGGTTGGATTGACTAACGTTGAGCAAATAATCTCCAATGTTTTATAGCTTTGATCGATCTATCTTTTGGTCAATCTAGTAAAAATGGTGGATTAACCAAACAAAATTTCCATTGATTTTGTCTGTTATTCAAAGTTGGTGTAAATAAGTCAATATCCGAAATTTCACTT
Organism: Taxillus chinensis; assembly: GCA_023512835.1. NCBI lineage: Eukaryota > Viridiplantae > Streptophyta > Magnoliopsida > Santalales > Loranthaceae > Taxillus > Taxillus chinensis. Next base: position 46,316,773 of record CM042091.1, read on the forward strand.
AAAACATTGAAAATATGCCAATATAATTGTAACATACAGATCAAATGATCCTCAACAAGGGTTGTACTCATCATATAACACATAATATATTAAATTTTATCCGAGACAAGAATTTTACTCCAAAATTTGCTGAGATTGTAATTTATCAAATACCCCAAACTTAATCAATTGTTTCACACAAAATTAATATAGACAAGTTAGTTTATCATTTTTAACATCATAGCACTCATAATTTTATCCTTTCACCTCAAATTTCAAAATCCTCGATTTTTAGGGTTCATTATATTTCCTCCTATTTGTCTCAATTCATACATGTTTAATCCTATTAAACGATATAGAAATGTAGAATCACCTACCTGAAACAAGTTTCAAAGACCGGATCGTTTGAATCGCTGAGTTCTTGATTCACCTCTTCTCTGTCCTTACCAAACGGAATGCAAAAACAAAGAGTTCATATTGTCCCTTTTTTGTTTGTTTTTTCCTTTTTTGTTTCTAATTATAATGTCTTTTATTTAAAAACAAGAAATTCACTAAATTTACCAAAATATCAAAATTCATCTTTTGAGGCTCCGAACTCTAAGTTAGGCCCATTTACAGTAAAAACGTTCATATGGATGACCACATCATTCTTTAAACATTTTTAACATCATCCGGAGACTATCTCTTGGCTTAACCCAAATACGGGTCATTTCAAGTACCACATCAGCTATTCTTTTGGCAAACCCAATTTTTCTCACCTTGGAAATCCTATTATCATATATCTCCTTTTAGAATAAAAAGAAAACAAAAAAATATTAAAAAAATAAATAAATAATGGAAATATATTTTAGCTCTTAAGCTTATGAAACGTTCCAAGAAGCAGGCCTCTCATTCAGCTCTCCACAATGGCCCTCCCTCTTCTATAATTACATTTAAAAAAGATTATATACATATTTCTTTGGTAAATTTAACACTAAATTTCTAGTCATTATTTTGATTATATTAATTTCTGGTTTGAAGTTTTTTTATGGCAAATATTGAGATGATTAATTTGATTTAAGTGCGTGTATTTCATTTTTTTAAGCTGTTACCATTTACTACTTTGAACATAAACGTTGTTTTAATTTAGCTATCCTGTGAAAACTTCGTTCCTACTAGGGGAATAGTTGTCTGCTTATATGTTGTTCATATCATTATTTGATTTATTACACAGATATTTATTATATTTTCAAACATGATATGATCAAGATCATATAAATGCATGAAACTGTAATTTTTTATTTTAACAGCTGTCTTTATTTTAAACCTTTTTCAATTGTTTACAGTGGTAATTTTTTCTTTGCATTAACCGTCCTAGCTCACTCCACATCCCCTTATTATCAAATATTGTCTTCCATGAGGGTTGTTCATCTTTATTAAGGACTTGAGGAGCTATTCAATTCCATGTGGTTAACATTAAGTTCATCCTAATGGCCAATGATGTAAATTTTTTTTGTAGTATCGACTGCACTTGGTGGCTATTAAATTGCTGATATTTAAAGTTGGTATTCCATTGGAGGAAACATTTTCTGCATTCGTTTTGGCCTGCTCTTTATGGGGGATTTTGCTTGATTACATCCCTGTGTTCTACTCGTTCTCTCTTTGTAAAGTTTTTTCTTTTATTAAAAATTTGGATGGCTTCAAGTTAGAATCTCCGAATAATTTGGGAGTTGATTCATGCAATTTGAGTTTAAAATACTCCATGAACTATAATTGCATACAATTTCTTTGTGCTTAAATTTATGAACGTGTCAGTGTCTTAGCATTCTAAATTGTCATACTAAATATGTATTGCCTTTTCTGCAGTGCTTTGTGGCCTTTTAGTACACTTGGTTGGCCTGATGTATCGGCAAATGATTTTAAGCAGTTTTATCCAACTACGATGCTTGAAACTGGGTATGTGCCTTTTTTTAGCCGACTATTTTCGTGATATATAGTTGAAAATAATAGAGAAAATAATTCTTTTCTTATTATTCACTTAAAAATGAGGGATTACATATACAAATTTATATACAATTAGGTAACTTAGATTAGAAAATAAATTTATTTAGGAAACTACATAATTATAAATATATGACAACTAATTAAGGATTCTTTTCAATTTTTTTCTTCAAGTTGGCTCAAAAATATTATACATGCCTAACTTGGGCAAAGTTATATGAAAAGCACTCGTAATTGCATCAGTTATTCTAATAGTCAATTGATCTGCTCTCTTAATGGGAGAAATTCCCATTATATTAGAATTTATTTTATCATTGATGTAATTCCTATTGAGCTCAATATATTTGGTACGATCATGCTGTACTTGATTATTATCTATCTCGATGGCAGCTATGTTATCACAAAAAAATATTACTCACTTTTGAGTGTCATAATCAAGGTCTTGTAAAAGAATACGTAGCCATGTGAGTTGAGTAGCATAATGAAGAGTATGATATTCGACTTCTGCACTAGACAAAGAAACTACATTCTGTTTCTTGTTCCGCCAAGTTACTAAATTACCACTCAGAAATGATATATACCCTGAAATATACTTTCTGTCCAATTTATATCCTGCAAAGTCAGAGTCGGTGTATCTCCTAGTGTCTAGGTGTCCATGCTTGGAAAACAGAATACCTTTGCCTAGGTTCACAACACACATATGTCGATCATTTGGATTATGCATGAATTGACTCACAACGCTAGCTGCATATGAAATACCAGGTCTAGTATGAATCAGCTAGATCAATTTTCCTACAAACATCTGTTATCTCTCTTTGTTCATTGGAACCTGATTAGGATAGATAGTTAGACCATAATTAATCTCAATAGGAGTATCAACAGGTGCACAAACTGAGTTATTAGTTTCAGTTAAGAGTTCTAGATCATATTTTCATTTAGAAAAAAAAAATTGTTTGGATCGGAATACTTTAATGCCAAGGAAGTATTTTAAAGTACCCAAATCTTTTATCTCAAATTCCTTATTCAAATGACAACGAAGCTTTTTTATCTTAGATATGTTAATACATGTGATAATCATATCATCAACATAAATAAGTAGCAAAGTAATATCATCACCATCTCTTATATAGAATAGGGTATGATTAGCCAAATAGCGCTTTAAACCATATCCCTACATTAAATGGCTAAATCGGCCAAACTATGCCCTTGGTGATTGTTTCAAATCATATAATTTCTTCAACTTGTATACCTTTGTTTTTCTTTTAGTGTAAAACTAGGAAGAGGATCCATATATGCCTTTGCTTCTTTCAAATCACTATGAAGGAAGGCATTTCACATCAAATTGGCGTAATGGCCAGTCTACGTTAGTTGCAAGAGATAAAATAATTCTAATAGTACTCATCTTAGCCACTAGAGCAAAAGTTTCTTGGTAGTCAATCCCACCCGTCTGAGTGTAACCCTTGGCAACTAATCTGGTCTTGTGTCTTTCAAATGTCCTATCTGACTTATACTTCGCTGTAAACACCCATTTGCATCCCACCGTCTTCTTATCTTGAGGTAACTTAACCAATTCCCATGTGGAATTTTTTAAAATAACTTTCATTTTCATTTACCATAGCAAACTTTCATTTGGGATTTTCAAGAACTTCCCGAAAATGACTAAGAACAGACACAGAAGACAACTGAAGGGAAAAACATGGTGAGATTTAGACAAACGATGATAGGAGATGAAGTTAAAAATAAGATAAACAACATTAGAAGATGATTTTGAAAATCCTAATCTATCTAGTTCTTTACGGTCACAAAGAGGATAACTTCAGTTTGCAGGATTGTCCTGTAGGGTCAAAAGATAAGATATCATTAAATTTGAAACTATAGGTGAAGAAAGTACCTCAGTGGGTATTTGTGATAAGATAAGATATCATTAAGATAAGAGTTATGCCACATGATCAATCCTAGAAGAATCTTTTGATGGCATGATATAATATTTGTGAAACACCCAAAAGACTCCCCCTCACCTATAAGATTAGAGTTGGGAGAAACTAAAGACTTCCTCTCACCTAAACTAAGAGTTAAGGACTCCCCCTTACCTGTAATAGTAGAATCATTTTTCTTTCTTGAAATCCACATCTTCGTTTCATCCAACCATAGTTATTTCTCTTTTTTACTACAAAACTCCCTCTGTAGAGGGACAACAGAGACATTGCTAGAAAAATAGGATACATGCTCACAAAATTACAGATCCATAGAGGCATAGTATTTATCGGTAGGAGGATGAAAATATTTATAATCCTTTTGAGAATTAGAGTAATCCAAAAACACACATTTGAGAGCACGAGGGTCAAGTTTATCTTGATGGAGTTGATGCACATGAACAAAGCACAAATAACCAAAAACCTTAAGGTAAATTTTAAGAGTGGAAGGGATGTTGTGGAAGCAAGACAACATCTTCAAAGAGCTTTGATACTCAATGATACAAGCAGACATTCAATTGATAAGATAAACAACAGTAATAATGGCATATGTCTAAAAACTTTTACGTACTTTCATAGTAAAACATAAGCCTCGGGCCACCTCAAGAAGATATTGGTTTTTATGTTCTGCTATGCCATTTTGTGGTATATGGACACATGTCTAGTGGATGGTACCACGTTGATTGAAGAAGTTTTACAGAGATTTATTTACAAATTCACGTCTGTTGTCGAAATGAAACACTTGAATTAGGGTATAAAATTTGGTAACAATCATTTGATAGAATTAAAGAATGACATAAATGACATCACTTTTAGATTTCATCAAATATACCCAACTTATCCTACTATTGTCATCAAAAGAAGACACAAAATACCTATGTCCTAAAGCAAAAATAGTTGAAAAAGGACATCAAACTACAGTGTGAACATAAGACAAAAGAGTAGGACTTTTATTGACACTGATTTTAAATGGAGCATGATGATTTTTAATATAAATACATTATTCACATTTTATACTAGACGTAGAAATACTTTTAAATAATGAAGGAAATAATCGTTTTAGATTGGCAAAAGAGGTGTGCCCTAAATGATAAGTATTTTTTCGCAGTCAAGTGTCTCATGTCTTGGAATCCCTAACTAGGCTCAAATTTGAATGTTTTTGATTCCTTCTAATAGTACAAACCTCATCTCTCTTTATCAATGACAATTGTATCTTTGTGGGATTGTCGTGAAACACACAATGAATATAATAAAAGGTTATATTAATAATCGTGGGATTGAGTGTTTGGAAGGCTCTAGTTTCTCCAAGGCTGGCTTTCTTTTCTTGGACGGGGGTTTTGGGGTGGATTTTGATTGCCGATGACCTGTGTCGGCGTGGGATGATGATTCTTAGTTGGCCTTACATGTGTAAGGCAGCCGGAGAGTCCGTGGATCACCTTCTCTTTTATTGTCCCGTTGCTCGATTTCTTTGGGATTTCGTCCTGGAGCTGTTTGGTTTGTCTTGGGTGATGCCTCACAGTATTCATCGGCTTTTCTCCTCCTGGAAGGGGCGGGTGGGAAGAACGTCTGCGGTCTAGCATGCTATTCCTCATTGCATTATCTAGTGTCTCTAGCATAAGCAGAAAGCTTGTTTCTTTCAAGGTTTTGAACGCTGTTTGGATGAGCTTCAACTTTGTTTTCTTCGATGCCTTTGGGATTGTTTGGCTGGCTTTGGGCATTTACGTTTCTCTTTTATTTTTGATGTTATTTATGTTTGTTCCTTTTGAGTTGGGTTGAGTTGAGATTTTTTTACCTGTGTTCTTTTTATATTCTTTTTTTTGTGCAATCCTTGTATTCTTTTTCTTTTACCTGTGTTCTTTTTGTATTCTTTTTTCTTGTGCAATCCTTGATTTTTTTAAAAAATTGGCCGTAAAAAAAAAAGATTGTCAAGGAAGCATCCTCCTGGAACATGCAAGTCACATGAGAAGCGAAGGATAAAAAATTAATATTTGATGTAATCATTGACCAAATATGTTGACACTTTAATGTCAAATAGTAGGAGTCTGAAGGTTGTCGTCAAATGTTTTAACGCCAAAGAAAATGGACGCCAAACATTGTTGCCAAAGAAAATGGATATAGCAGCAACGTCCAGAGGTGGTAACTACTGACGATGATGGCGGCGGTGAAGTCCAGCACTGACGGTGGTGGCTGAATGTGGCGGCAATCTGCTAAATCAGTGAGATATTTGCCTTTTCCAAAATTAACGAATGATGGATGATGTCGAGATAATTGCAGTGACTGTGATGGACGATGGCATTGACGGCAACAATGGCAACGACAACAGACGATGGCATTTATGGCAGCGAACAATGATGACAGTGCATGATGGCATCAATGGCCAGCGTTGTTACTGGATGTCCTGAGGCTACGGGAAGTCCTTTTTGATATCGGTAGAGGATAAGTCAACAAGGAGAGTCAAGCGACTCTTTCAAGACGGCGACGAGGAGCTCCTCCACAAGTAAGGGTTTTGGCTCTAATACCTAGTTGGAAATATTAGACATAATAATTTTTTTTCTTATTATTTTCTTAAAAAATGAGGGATTACCTATATACATATATATACACAATTAGAAAGTTTGGACTAGGAACGAAATCTATTTAGAAAACTATATAATTACAAATACATGATAACTAATTAAAGATTCTTTTCAATTTATATTAATGAAGAAAACTGTACCTTTTAGTAAGAGTTTAAAAAACTAGAATGGGGTATGTTAAATTAAAGTAATATTTGTATTTTGCATTATGGAAAAAATTTGGGATGAATAAATTGGATATTGTGCAGCTGTGACATTTGTTTTAATATGAAAATGGTTTTTTTTCTTTTAATGTTTTGGTATTAGAAAATTAGAATTTAATATATGAAGATAGAATTTGTGTGACATATGGTATTGATAAACTAAAATAAAATCTGAGGTTTGGTTGGTTTTCTAAATATATGCGTTAATATAAGTCCAAAGATCAGAAGGGCAGAAAGAGGTAGCAATCTCAGAGGGAGGTTGTGGGATACCATTACCGGAGGAGATAGAGATGGCCCTTTGGTGTCATGTTTCCCTTTTCTTTTCTCTTCTTTGGATGATGATATGATATTATATGTTGGTTCTAATTCAGTTAACTGGACTGACAGAGTGGAGATTAGTTATTTCTACCTTAACCACCTATATTTGATTGATTACTTCAAAAAACGTCGATGTGTCTTCAAATGAAGTGGTCTTATTTTATTAGATCGACTGATATCGTATGATGTCTTAAGTAGATTGGATATATTATGCTTGCATGACATATCCTTTGGGCCCTTAAAACGTTGTTGTCTTGTTTAATGAAGCATTGCTTTCCCCTTTTAACTCTTTGTAACCTTTGAAATCAGTTAATAGAACGATATTGTTTCCAAGTCAATGATGCTGGTTTGTCACACTTTGAAATCCCTCAATGAAATCGATGTTACCATTTATGAGTAATACTTGTTTATGAACTTGGGCTGAATTAAACTTGTTTTTATTATTTAAGAGTTTGCTTAAATCTTTCTTAGCTTAATTTTAACTCTTGTGCGTGGCATGTTTTGTTATTTTGTTTCTTCTGAGTCGCCTATGTACTTTTCCCAAGTACAACATTGAATATCGTAAATAAAGTAGTAAACTAGCATTAAATAATTCATATAGGGTTTCGAAAATCATTATTCCAAGGTGTTTTTTAATGTTTTAATGCATGTTTTTTAATTAGTCTAGTAATAGGTTTCAGACCCAAATTTGACTTTTTGACTAAGAATCATGGTTCGCAAAATACGGAATAAGGGCGGTGCCTTTTTCGCCTACACCCACTCGTTTAGGTGAGGCAGTTTGAGGCAGCCCATTCCATTGCTTCATCTCGAATGTTGCATGAGGCGTCCGGGTCGAAGCAGCAATGACGAATGTTCTGAAAAAAATATAAATTGATTTTTTAAAAAATAGGACTAACCTTTATCTCGAAACCTCCTCTCTCTCGATGAAGCCTCCTTTCTTGGTGTCGATTAACCTCTTCCGTTGATCATTAAAGTTGTCGTTTCCTCATTTGTCATCATCATCAACACCTCTCTTGTCGTCAATCATCGATAGTTGTCGATTGTTGATGCCTCCTCCTTGTTGATTGTCGTTGAGCGTCCTCTCTTTGCCGTCGATGTCGTCATCGATTGTTGAAGCAGTAACGACCTTGTTTAATGTCCCTCCAACAGTGACATTCCTAACATTGATAGAAACCTTGGGCATAAAATCCAAACAAGAGAGAGATATATAAAAGCTCCTCCTTCTCTTTAACTCTCCTCCTTTTTTCCAGAGGCCCTCTAGCAACTGCCTCCGCTGGCTGTGGTGATGGCACCCTCTTCTGGCGGCCATTCTGCCAACAGTTCTTTCCTTCATACTCTCTCCGGTCCTCCAAGCGTCAAGGCTTATGTATCCACCAAATTGACTTCCTTGTAGCAATTCTTTTCTTCTCCTTCTTTTGGGGTGAAAGATGGCTTTCTAGTCATTTTTTTTTTCGAAGGACAATCTTACTCAATCCACGCAGGATTTTTCCTTCACAGTCCTGTTGAAATTATTTTCCGGCAAGCCGTAGCTTGACAACTTCTGTTGTTATTTTGATAATGAGTATTTTTCCGGCAACTTTGTCGTAGGCTTCCTTGCCCAACCGGCCCATTTTCCATCCCCAACACACACACACACACACACACCGGGGTAAGCTGGTTGCTGCTGTCTCTGGAAAGTCTTGTTCCCTTGAGTGTCTTCGGTTGCCCGTCAGAATCAGAGTCGGAGTGGTTACGTTGCTACAAAGCCATTGAAAAGGTGTTAGGAGTGACTTACAAGGGATTTGACCTTGTTACCTTTGATTTGTTGCGGGATATCAAAGCTAGGCATTAAGCCCAGAAGGCTTCTACCTCGTATTTTTGGCCGTTTGTGAGCATAGAATCTAAAGGCGTGTGGGAGCTTAAAAGGCTTGCTTCTTCGATTAATTATGATGTCGGAATTTTTCGGACTTTCAGGTTGAGGTAGTCGGCTCTTAGGGAATCATTTCCCTTTTCTATTTTTAAGCTTTGTATTAGTCTTTTTATAGTTTCATTGTAATATTTGTCTGAGCCTTTTTTTGAGTAAGGCTATTCTGTGCCCAATTTGCTTATACTTTTTTCTTTCTTTAATATATTGTTTCTTTATTTATAAAATGATGTATGATATCTTTTTAAAAAAATCCCCAAATAATTTGCTGTGATATATTTGTAATTATGTGGTTTTTTAAATAGAATTATTTTTTATTTTAGGTGTCCTCATTGCATATATATATATATATATAATATTTTTTACTATAATTGCTTGTGACTTGCTGGCCTGTAGTCAAAATCTACATCAGATTCGCAACATCCACTTTTAGTTTGCATCTTTTACAAACTGAATATTAAAAAGTTAAACTGAATTAATAAATTCAGTTCAGTTTACCGCTATGCTCACCCCTAGATCCAGGGTTGAAACATTAGGAATGAGAAATATGCTGTTATCCTTTTTTGTTGAAATCTCTTTGTTGGCACTTTAATTCCTGTTTTTTATTTTATTTTATTTTGCTCATTTTAACTATTGGCTGGAGTGATGCTGCTTTGCTGGAACAGGCATGACATTTTGTTCTTTTGGGTGGCACGGATGGTCATGATGGGGATTGAATTCACTGGAAATGTACCCTTTTCATGTGTTTATCTGCATGGGCTTATCAGAGACTCTCAAGTGAGTTCTGACTGCTATCAATATTACTTTCTGTGTGTTGTAATGGCACTTTGTGATCTGTTTCACTTGGGCCGAATCTTCTGTTTAATCAGTGAGTATTTTCATTAGGAATGCGGGGACTTGAGGTTGGTTATCACTATTTTCTTGTGTAGCTAAAGCACACATGATTCGTTTACTAACCAGAAATAAAATCACTAATTTGTGGTCAGGCTACCCTTAGAGTTGTTTACTTGCTCGGTTTAAATTTATTATTTATATTATGTTGGCCACTTCACAATATCTTGTTAATTTTTCAGGGGAGAAAAATGTCTAAAACGTTGGAAAATGTCATAGATCCCATTGATACAATCAAGGAATTTGGCACTGATGCTTTGCGATTCTCTATTGCTTTAGGAACTGCCGGTCAGGTCATTATATACATACATACATGCATAAACATGTATATACATATATATAGGCACTCATATGTATACACAATATTTTAATACAAGCCAAATGAACAGTGCAATTCTTGTCTCACAAATAGTTAATCGGCATTAAATTATGCCCTTTCAATGGAAAATATTGAAATATCATGAAAAAAAATGCTTGCTTAGAAGCTTTTGATGATGCTTTAGTATAGAGTTTTCAATTTACATAATTAAACATTTTTGTCATCAAATTTTGACTGTAAATAACATTTATTTGACCATGTAAATTGAAAACTCTGCATACTAAAACGTCATTTAATTTTTAACCATGAATATTTTTCAGTATCATTCCATATATGTCTCTGAAGGCATCAAATTTGAACCTGGGTGTAGCCCCTTATTCAATAATCAGCGCTGTGTGTGATTGTCCGTATCAGAATAAGCACTTGCTAAGAGTGTTTTCTGAGGCTACATTTCTGTATTCTACTTGTTGTATCGGGTCTTACATTGTCAACTCATTTCACATGCTTTCTTCCAGGACCTCAATTTATCCCTTGAGAGGTTGGCATCTAATAAAGCCTTTACTAATAAACTGTGGAATGCGGGGAAGTTTGTGTTGCACAACTTGCCTAATAAAACTGATGCATCTGCCTGGGAACCTTTATTAGCTTGTAAGGTTGCTCTCTCTCTCTCTCTCTCTCTCTCTCCCCCCATTCTTTTTTCTTTTCTTTTTCCTTTTTGTCATTTAAATATGTACCAACTTTTATAGGCTTCTTTTTATATGCTGCAATTCCTCATTTGATAATATTAAGTTATGTGGTGAGCTATATTTCAATATCTGAATCTGAATGTTTTGAACTGTTTGATTAAGACGTGTTTGAACATCCTAATCTTATATATATTCCATATCAATCTTGGTGTTAGAAGTTAGATTAAATTAAAATATATAATAAATAATAAATGAAACTAGTGAAATAGTAATTTCTTCATCCGTATCTTTTCCGAATGCTTGCTACTTTTTGTTTTTATATTTAACTACCTCAAATCTATCTCTCTCTCTCTCTCTAATGTGGGGAAATTGCCTCTAGCTAAAAGTGGGGATGGACACTCTCATTTTAATAGTATACCTCCTTGTAGTAACTAATTGGCACTGAGTTTGTTAGAAGTTAATTCAGATTCCTTAATGTAACAACTAGAAAGTTTACAATTTTCATTGACTTTTTAGTTTCCCAAACTGTATTTATTATTTGTATTTATGATTTCTAGGTATTAATTATTGTAAAACTTTTAATTTTTTAGGTATTCATTATTGTAAAGACATTTTACTCTTTCAGATATAAATTGTTGTAAGATCAAGGGTCATATTGTAGTGTATATATGTGTACATTTAGTATGTTAGCAAATTGAATAATATATTTCTATTTCTCACATGGTATTAGAGCTAGATTACTAAGAAAGTCTAAGATTTTCCTTCTTTCGGTCACTCTTTGTTTATTGGTCTTTATTGTCAAACTGCCCTTCGTTGTTGGTATTTTTTTGTTATCCTTAATGATCAATCTTTAGTGTTAAAACAATCGCTATGTCAAATATTGCAGAGATCTTTTCTGCAACCATAACCCTTGTAGAAGAGAGGGGACAACATGGTGAGTCTTCACTGTATAACAACCACATTGATGTTGCTTCCATGAAAACAACAAATGCTAGATTGAAAGGGTTGAATGGTCTCAATTACAAAGAGCTTGAAGAGGTGCAGTCCTTAGTATTAGAAATGTCACTATTCTTATTTTCATTCAAAAACTTGTCCAAGATTTATCAAGTAGTAATTTCTCATAACTATTTTCTATTTTAGGACAAGGATTTAGGGAGGACGATTGGACATGCTAGAGAAATCACCAACTTGGGTGGACTCTACTAACTTGAAGCACCATACCAATCAAACATTGTTAATAACAACTTTTTCCATTCTGTTGTGCCCAAAGCTTGGTTATACCATCACCAACTTGGTGGTGTAACTTTCTAACCCCCTACTTTTAAAAGGAAGAAATTACATATGAATACTTATGTATTTATATTCCTCGATAGAATGGTTGATTTGTGGGATATACTCGCACAAAAGAGATATAAGTGTTATCACCCTTCATCTTTCAATGAAAGAAAATCATATTACACTCCTTCTCTTTAAGGGGACAATTCATACTTGATATTGGAAGAGAAGAATGAGAACTTCCTTCTTGATGAGTTTCCTTTTCTCACATTTGTATTAGCTCTTGCTTTTAAACTTGCTCTTGAACAAAAAACACCTCTAACGTCTCAAGTTCCATATACACTAGCTCGTGCATCTAAACCTGTTCTAACAACACTTCCAACCTCTTAAGCTTCTATCCCCAATTTTGTTTTTGATAATAGGCAATAAGACAAGGCATTTTCGAAGAAGCAACAAACAGTCCTTGCATCTATGCATGTTCAAGACTCATTTTTGAGTCCTACATTTGAGGTAACAATCCTTAATTCCCCTAATTCAATTTCTGTTTTTGATCATGATATTTTCATTGCATTCAGGAGAGGAATTAGAGAATGCACTAAATGTCTTTTTATATCCTCTTCCACATTATGTATTATTCCATAAATTATTATCCTCTCACATATTTCTTCTTGGACAATTTCTATTCCGACCAACTTGGGATTTATCCAAAAGGAAATGGAGAAAATCCATGGATGTGGAAATGGAAGCTTTGGAGAAGAACGAAACCTAGGAGCTAGTGTTGTTGCTTTCCAACAAGAAACCTGTGGGATGGAATTGAGTATACACTGTGAATTATAGAGAAAATGGTTTAATTGAGAGATACCAAACAAGATTAGTAGCCAAAGGCTACACTCAGTGGGCATGTGTCCCTGATCATCAGGTTGTGCCCCGCAGGGCCTTTTCCAGCTAACTCACCTGCTCAATACACTCATGAAACATGTATAGTATTGGATGTGTAATTTGCAATCGTGTATAGCCAGACAGGTGGTGGAGAAGAAAAGTATAGTTGCTGTAATTGGATAGCTTTTTTTGCTACCTGTCTGATAACTGTTTGTGAGGAGTTCTTGTTTCTTTATTTTTGTTTTTCTTGTGTTTCAGCGTCTTTATATTTAATTGACCCTGCGATGTACATTAAAATAAGTTAATTTTTTTTTGAGTCGCTTCAATTATATGTAATTTTGTTTTATTTGTGTGGGCCACTATGTTGTTCTTGAAACTAAATTAATTTTTTCATCTAGTTCCATGAAGAGGAGTATTTACGAAAGCTTCCTTTACCTGAGTGTTGGGTGGTAAGGCACATATGATAAAGCTTCTTACTAGAATGTCATGTTCATATCATCATAAATTGTATTTTACTTTTTTTTTTTTTTGGTTACCTTTTCAGATTTCCAAACTTCATATGCTCATTGATATGGTCACCACCAGCTATGACAAATATTATTTTGGAGATGTTGGGCGAGCTATATATGATTTCTTTTGGGGTGATTTTGCTGATTGGTATGTGTATCTACTTCGAACCCAAACCATGTTGATTGTTGGTGTACTTTGATGTACTTGCCAGTTGATAGTTGGTTCCACTGTGAGTTTAATATCTATTTGTTAGTCAAAAGTAATTTTTAAATGTTGTGATTCGGAGGCTGATAGTATCTATTCTTTTGTTTTGATGTTTATCGGTTGATGCAATGAGTATTGGCTTTTGCCTTTTGTTTCATGTACTGTGAATCTTGAGAGGAGATTGATTTGTCGTGAGACCAATAACGTTCTGATTAGTGGACATAATACGGATGGGTGATGAACTATGCTTTATTTTTATCTGGCGGACTTCCACAAAACTTAAATGTGTGTGATTTTTTATCCCTTGTCCCATGCTTATAGAGAGTACAAATGCATGAAATTTCTGTTTTTGTACACCTACGTACACATTTTCATTTTGATAACTAAGACAATTTGTCACATAAAACAGAGAAATGTCCAACAGGCAGAGCATGACCAAATATTAATCACTTCCTAGTTTAAGGTTCTAAGAAATCTCCAACATGCTGAACATACAAACATTAATTAATGACATGCAATGAACTTGCCCCTACTTCTTCATATATTAATATTTGAGCCATGCCCAGCTGCTTGCATAGAGTAGGTGGGACGTGATTGTTGCTCCTGCCTCCTTTCTCTCGTATTCTAAGAATTAAATATTCCCTGCTTTTTTGTAAATAAACTCCCTTATCATTTAGGTATATTGAAGCTAGTAAAGCTCACCTTCACCATTGTGGAAACTATTCAGTTGTTTCCATGGCACAGGCTACACTTCTATATGTTTTTGAAAACATACTGAAACTGCTACATCCATTCATGCCATTTGTAACTGAGGAATTGTGGCAGGTAATGCAATTTACTGGTTTTTCAATACTAGGGTATGAATTTGAGAGTACCTTTTATTTGTTGCTATATTTTTGTTTGTACGTTTTATCTGTACTTGTTTCAAGAAAATTTTTGGAAGGCTAGAATTATTTGTAGGCTTGTAGCATTGATTGGCATTGGAGTTTATCAAGATGAACTGGATAAATGTGGCTGTTTAAGAGTTTTCTTCAAGTATTTTACATTCTCAGGAAGTGTCATGGTTACTTTCGTAAGCTCACATATCTCACACTCACAACAAATGAAATACTTGCCTGATGATCTTGAGCTTGCCCTTAATTGTTCAGTATTTCTCCGTTCATATAATTACTATGTCAGTTTGCCTCAAATCTTGTTGGGATCTATATGGAGTAAGTTCATGGTTCATTTTGATAAATATCATCACCATTGGGATATATGAATGCCTTTTTATGACTGCCAAACATATAATATAGATTGCTCAAATACCTCTTATGAAATATGGCTTCAAGAATTGGTTTGCCTATCAGATAAGCAGTGTGATCAATGATATAGACTGGTACAGACCTAGAAGTGAGAAATGAACCATCAACTCATTCTCAATGTCCCTAAACAAGCCAATAGCTAATTGCCCAAAGATCTGCCAAAGGGAGACATGGAGTGCCAAACTTTTGCAATGTTACGCTGCCATTTGTGAGGCATAAGATTGTCATGCTCTATGGTTCTCACTAACTGAATCAAACCCCTCATGTCAAGCAGAATGGGAAAGACGATGTCACAATTAAATCTGCTCTGACCTCCGAAAAAGCCCTTCTCCCGATGTTGATGTCCACCAATCGCAACATGTCCCTTTTGTTGTGATGCCCAGTTGTTGAATCCGTGAACTTGATGACCTCCCACTATTGTGACGCCATATACGGCCTATCGCGACTTTATATTTTATGCTTGTGTGTTTATTTCTCTCTAGTTCAATCCAAGCACAAATTCAACTTGGTACGGAACCATTAAATCAACAATTACAACATATCTATGAGCACCACACCTCTTTTGTTCATATTTTATAAATGAATCCCTAAGTTATAAATTTTCTAAGTTATTGCTAAGCCGACCCAAACAATGTGCTTCGCATTATATAACATGCATAAATCACTACTATGATCCTAACAAACAATTAACATTGTCCAATTCATCTAATTTTTGCCAATTTCTTTGGTAAACTCGAAGGATCCAAATTTGTATATTCCTTTCAAATAAAAATGGTACTACATGCCATGATCCAAATCAGTATTGGAGAATCATAGAAATAAGATCAAACATGGATCCCTTGCCTCAAACTGCAGAACAATCCTTTCATCATTCCTCCTTCAACCATTAGTTCACTCCTACATCTCCCACAACCAGCTACACATTCATATGTGAGTGTTCTTTTCTCCATTTTCGCATGCCATAGGTATATAGAATTTTTTTTTTTACATAATTTTAATTGTCAACAATTATAGACCACCTAATACCCTCAAATTTATCAAAATGTCCTTTTTGCATTAAATTTCAAAACCAACTCAATTACAATCAAAATTTGTCAAAATTTTATTTTTGGCATCGTTGTTTCCTAAATGAAGTCTATTCTTGCATATTATCAGATGTAGGACTTCGTGATTGTAACCTTATTGATACGCCCATATGAAGCTTGATAATAGATAAGATCTCCTTTAATATCCATTGAAAGTTAAATTATCTTACATTACTGGCCCAAATATTTCCTTTGTAGCTATTCTGGTGAGTCAGTTCATTAGTGCTCCTCGTGGTTTTCATGAGCAGGTATCTAAAAGGAGCTTTAGGCCAAGGTTTGGTCTTTTGAAGTCGAGAGCACCATCACTTGTTTAGGCATTTTGATATGTAAGTCCAACACCGAGAAGGTTTATGAAAAGATAAGGAATCTAAAAGAGTATGTCTCTATAGTAAATTAGAAGCTCATAACAAATACAGTAGGTATAATGACATTATGGACAAGGATTTAACGTTTATAATGAGTCCTATACTAATACACTACTGATTAGGGGAGGAATATTCCAATAGTCTTATAGGAACTTAACGCATAAGAGTTTAAAACTGTAAGAGACAAACTGCATTAGAGGACAATTTGTTAAATGTTTTCCAAGCTTGTTAGTACTTATCTATGGTCAACCAACAAAAAGCTTACCTAATGGTTTGTGCTTAATTACAAAGACATTCAGTGATGAGACCTTCAATGGAATGTTTTCGTAATGTATTGTCTCACACGCGCACAGCACTTGGAAGAATTATCACACTTAGTAACTCTTGTAGTTGGATTCATTTGGAACTCTTCATTCTTGATTTTTAGCATATGTGAATATTTTAGCATATATTGTATGTGCGCATGCATTTCAATCTCCGACAATTTGATTTACCGCTACTAGAAAGCTAGGGAGGTAAGGGGATGGTTTGATTTGCCCGTATTGTGCAAATCAGTTGCTCATACTGCACGTATTGTGTCCATACCTTCTTTTTAAATTTCATTCGTTCATCAATTGTTGGTAGGTATCAATCATTAATGTTATTGACTTTAGAGAGCAGCATAAAAGAGACATTAAAGATAGCAACTAAGTAATTGTACTACTATGGGCTTCAAATCACTCTCTGCCTCAAAGTTGTGGGTACATTTGAAGATAACAATTGAATGATAGTATGGAATTAAAGTGTTATTGCCTCGAGACTCCACCTCAAAGGGTTACCTATAGTCAATTAGCTTTCAGGTTCTTTAGCCTCGAAGATTCGTGTCTAGAAAATACATATAGACATTCGGAGCTTCGACTTTTAACATTAATGCCTTCGAGTGTTCGAATGTTTGGGTCTTTGGGTCAATTGAAATTATCTTAGCTCGTGTGCATATAAGTTAAAAGGTTTTGATTCTTTGAGTCTTCTAGTCTTTAATATGACCGTTGCTTAACTTGCATGATATCCCATGAGCTAAGTATATTACCCTCCGGGTGTTCAAGTTTTTGGGTCTATGTCCTCAGTGTTCCTTTTGTGATCACAAGGGTTAAGCCTTCGACTTTTGACCTTTCGGGTCTTCAACATTTTGTGTCTTTGATTCTTTTATTCAGCTCAATCAACTTAATACTTAGTTGTGAGCCTTTGACCCTTTGTCCTTTGAGTCTTTGAGTTTTTGGATTAAACATTAAGCTTGATAGTTTCTACTGCTTTAAGATATCTTCAATCCTTCGGCCCTTCAGATCTTCAAGCATGTGTATTTGTTCGGGCACAATGACTGCTCGTCTTTCTCAAGAATTCGACTCTTCGCCCCTTCAAGTCTTTTGGTCTTCGAATCTCTAGATTTAGATATTTTTGTAATAGTTTCAACAATTCAAGTCTTCAACTAACATGATCCATTTTCCTTAAAAGTTGTAGGATATTCAAATGGAAGTTGGAATGGATGTCTTATTGACCACCAATCCACCTCTGGTTATTATGTTTTCTTTAGTGAAAATGTTGTCTAGTGGAAGATTGAATACTAAACAATTTGTTGTTTCCTATTTTAGTGCTGATGTTAAGTGTGAGGCTATGACTAATGTAATAGGCGAACTGTAGTGGATTGGGATGTTAGTGGATGAAATTGGGCTACCCCTGACACATGTCTACTCCTCATTGTGATTATCTGTCTGTTATACATATTGACAACAATCCAGTTTTCTAATAACAAACAAAACATATTTAAGTTAATTGTCACTTTGTTCGTGAGAAGGTGTATAACAAAACATTAATTCATTTGTGCATGTTTTGAAAATCAGTTGGCCGACATCTCCATCAAGGCTCTTAGGCATGGTCATATTTCCTATATTTGTAAAAGATGGTTTATGTTGAAGTCTGGTGGGTTTTTTTTGAAATTCAATTGGCAGTGAGTGAAGTTAGCGTGGAATCTTATTAATTAATTGCAGAGTTTAATAACTTCTGATGTGGGATTATATATCTTAACATGCTTCCTCACATGTGAGCTATCCTTTGAGTCTAACATGTAGGCAATATTAGGTGGTACAGAGCACACGCGTCCCCTTATGTGGTTGGAATAGAACGCATAATTCACTCTATCACATTAAAGTAGGCTTCTATCCTAAAACCAATTGGCATTGAGTGGGTTACTATGAGATCTTATTAATTAATTATGATGTTTAATAACTCCTAATCCAGGGTTATATCTTAATAGTTTGTTTGATATGTATGCCCCAACTTGAAGTGAAGTATTTTTAGTATATGTATTAATGGCAAATTGGGTTGTAACTTAGTTAGACCTAAGCTCATAAAGGGCGTCCCAGTGTCAAAGCTCCAACACTGTGGGGTCTAGAGAAGGCAAATATCCACGTAGCCTTCTCATAGGCTGATTCAAACCCAGTCACTGGTGCACAATGAAGTGACCAAATAAAATTATTATTCCAAATAATAAGTTATTATATTACCAACAAGAGAGTTCAGACTGAAACTAATTGTTTGGAAACTATTTCATTATTTTTCACTGTTGTTGTGGGCCCTGTTAAAGTTGAGACGAAAAACTAATGTGTCTCACTGATATTTCTAATAATAATGCTTTGGAAGAACTTTAATTGTCAAAGAATCCAAATTCATTCTTTTTGGCAATTCTGTCGCATGAACTGATCATTTTTACTTGTTACTGTGCAGACATATTTTTGTTATGTTTTGTTCTACTTTTTTGCAGGCACTTCCCAATCGAAAAGAAGCTCTTATCATATCTTCGTGGCCACAGACTTCCCTTCCAATGCTTGCCAACTCAATTAGAAAGTTTGAAAATTTACAGGCCTTAGTGAGTTATTAATTTGTTTCTGCTTCCTTCCCCAATGTCTCCTGATGAAATTTCCATTGTAGAAAAAAGGTTGACTTTTTATATTATTTCATCTTTCATGCTCGTTTCTTTTTCTGTGAAATGGTAGACTAGATCCATCCGGAATGCTCGAGCTGAATATTCTGTCGAGCCAGCAAAGCGTATTTCTGCATCCATAGTTGCAAGCACTGAAGTTATTCAGTACATTTCTGTAAGAGTTTTACCTTTTTTTTCTTAGGTAGCTCCTTTTGATTTAAAATATTAAGTTTTAATACTCAACCTTGCGTGCTGCATTGCATTGGCACTGGTCTTTCAGTTGTCGGCTGTACAAATGCATTTTTTTCACTGGTTTGAAAAAATTGGGTATAAATGAAGTAATAGAATAACATCTGAGCAGAATTTTATTGAATGCATGTACAGCTTCACTTGTAGAGGTTGTTGATATATTTAAAAATATTGAATTTGAACTTTGCAAGACTTGCAGGAACCCTATGAAATCAGGACTGTTATTTATATGGTCAATATTAATTGTAATATGGTCACTGTGGTACATTTACATCCTAATAGTAGGTTTTAGTCTCTATGAAGAACAACTTGTGCTTGCGTCCCATGGAGAAATTAGAGCCAAATATATAGTTAGTCAATGTAAAGGTGTGAGAGTAACTCAAAAAAATAAGTGTACATATATATATATATATATATGTGTGTGTGTGTGTCTATATGTATACTGTGGATTTTAATGTCGGGAAAAGTTCTTTCCCTCTTCTTTTTTGCAGTGTATGGTATTAATTTGTTATTAACTTGATCAAAAGGTACACAAACTCAATAAAAGAAACCAAATAACTTCACAGAAGCTGTTAATTTGACTGCCCAGAGGTATTTGACCCACCCTGTTGAATCATAAAAAACAGTGTACGATAACACAAAATTCATGGAATAAACATTTGAAAAAACATCATGGGCTGCACCTGAGTTGCTAGCCATTTCTGCCTCAAAAGTAATACTAATGGAAAAGCTTCTTAATTGTATAGATCTCGTCATATTTGTTGCCCCATAATTTGATCTGCGTGTATCTTTGAACAACTGCATGGGCTGCTCTGTGTTCCTAGCTGTGTAATTAATATTCTGCTTGATTAGGCTTTAAATTCTTTTTCATACAGGAAGAGAAGGAAGTGTTAGCTCTTCTCTCCAAGCTGGATATGCAAAACATCAACTTTACAAAATTTGCACCAGGCATGCTTTGTGATAATTTGTCCTTTGTAGTCTTGTGCCGACTATTTTATGTTATCCAGTTTGCAAACTTTCTAGAAACCAGTTCTTTTGTGTACTGAAGGATGCTACACATGCTTCAGGGGATGCAAATATGTCAGTCCACCTCATTGCAGGTGAGGGTCTTGAGGCATATCTCCCTCTAGCCGACATGATAGATATCTCAACCGAATTACAGCGTCTTTCAAAGCGCCTTTCAAAGATGCAATCCGAGCACAATGGACTCATATGTCGTCTCAGATCTCCTGAAGTATGATGTTTGGTTGCTAATTTTTATCCATGCACTTTATAATACATTAGGAACTTCAATTATTATTCATTTGATATTCTATATTAATTTTCAATGGTTTGGCAAAATTATGGATTAGGCCCTTAATTGTGATGGCTCTATCACTTCATTTTTTTTTTGAAAAGTATATAGTATTGGATAAAAGAATAAAAGATGAATAAAATATGGGTCATAAATAATTGAAAGTTTGATGCAATCTTGTCATATTGATCATCAAGTATAAGTATCCAAGTAAAATATAGGTAGCATCATGATGAGCAAGTATTGCACTTTATCTTCTTTTTTTCCCATTTTAAAATGGTTTGGGGGAGTGGAGGTTGCCTATTTTTCTACTGGTCATTTTCTAATATCCAATTTCACTGGATTAGCTTTGGGAAAATCCTTAATATGCATATTATATGATATTTGTCTTCATAATCGAATGGTTTGTTGATGGACTTCAGTCATGTGGTCACTGTTAATATAATTAGTATTTTTATTTGCTGTCATTATGCCTGGTTTGTTTGTTGCAGTTTGTCCAGAAAGCACCTGAGGATGTTGTCCGCGTCGCACGTGAAAAGGCAGCAGAAGCAGAGGAGAAGATAACCCTGACGAAAAAACGCCTAGCTTTCCTCAAATCCACGGTTATAGTCCCACAATAAGGCTAGTAAATCTTAATTACATATGTTGCATGCTTTCCATATTTTTGGGTAGCAACTCATGATGATTAATTGCCGTGAAGAGATACCAGAGGACAGTTTGTAAATGAGCATTATGCACGCGACAAACCATAGCTCTGGTTGGCATTATTACATGGTCCACTGAAAACCTTAATGGATCGATTGGGTTTGCAAATTGCAACTGATTTTTGCTGCCTTGGTCTGAGATTTTCTTAATTTTGGGCCTTCGTAAATTAATAGTGGATGTTGAGTTTATTTTTTAAATAATATGAGCAATGCGTATCTACGGTGTGTTACTGCTTGTGGGAAAGGGTAATGTATTGATATAGACGGAGAAAGAGAGAGCAATAAGCAATGGTAGTCTCGGTGGAGCAGTCTGAAGATGTTGGAATTGAGCAGCGGCAGTTTTGCTCGGACTGTCATGGAAGAGTTATTACATTGTCGATGTATTGCAGGGAGCTCAGTATGCTAGTGTATTACATCTTGATGTGTATAATGCTTTGATATCGTTAGTGACCAAATGTTTCCACTTTGAACGCCTGCCAAACATGTTAAAAAAATTAATAAAACCCAAATAAAATTAAATTACATTACATATTAACATGTTTAATGTGGTAAGGCAGCATGATATACTAAAATATTTCTGCTCTACTAATTCTCTTTCCCAATATAGAACCGTTCGAAAATCTTCCCCCTCATCGTATGAAGAAACGAGTTTCTGCTAATGTCTTTAAAATCTCTTTTTCTTGAGTTTGCAAATGAGATGCGGAAACCAAAGAAAAAAATGTTGCCGTATACTTCGGGGAGATGCAAGGTGCAATAGACGGGTGTGTTGGCATGGAGAATTTTCCTCGGATTTAGGTTACCATATTTTAAAATTATTTAAAAATAGTATAATGTTAATATTTATAATTTTTTTGATCTATCATTAATTCAAATTTTAATTATTCATGTAAGTTAGATAACGAATTTATTTGCTATATTTTTATATCGATATATTGTAGTACTTACATATAAAAACTGTGGACATCCATTATTGAATTATTTTGAGTCATAAATATTACTTTGTTTTTAATAAATTAATAAAAATAAAATGTTTAATTGTTACTAAAATTATGGATGTAAATATATTAAATGTTCATGATAAACTTGTATTTGGTTTGATAAAAGATTATATTAGTTTATTATGAAATAATATTTTATACAAACAAAACTATTATTATTAAGTTTATTATTGTTATTTGTTACTTTTATTGTTATTATTATTAAATTAGTTATTATTAATATTTGTCATTAAGGATCTTATTATTATTATCATCATTATGATTAAGTTTATTACTAAGTTTCTTATTATGAATATTGATTTATGGTTATTATTACTATTATGTTTAAATGTTGTAATTGATATTGTTGTTGTTGCTGTTATTATTTTTACCTACTGACCTGACCATTAAATTTTTAAAAAAGTAACTCGATAATCAAAAGAGTGGCTTTTTTCCTCTCTTTTACCAATTAAATTTGATAGTGTAGCTTTTTCTCTATCTTTCGCTAATCAAAAGCAACTTGATATATTTCCTTTTCTCCTATTTTTTACCAATTAAAAGTTTTCTTTAATTTCTCAAAAGCAACTTGATAGTGTGGTATATTTCGCTAATTAAACTTGATAGTATGATTTTCTCTCGAAAAATAACTTGATAGAGTGACTTTTTGTATCTCTCATGTGACTTGAAAAAGTAATATAATATAGTGATCTCATTAAATAAACCTG
This sequence comes from Taxillus chinensis, assembly GCA_023512835.1. Taxonomy (NCBI): domain Eukaryota; kingdom Viridiplantae; phylum Streptophyta; class Magnoliopsida; order Santalales; family Loranthaceae; genus Taxillus; species Taxillus chinensis. The sequence goes on from CM042091.1 coordinate 46,340,125, forward strand.
TGGAGGGAGCCTTGAATAAGTAATACAATCTTTTATTTTTGTTAGCCTCATTTGCCTTTATTCTTCCACCTTTAACAGCCTTCTAGGCTTTTTAAATGAAAGTTAGCATTTCATTTTCAATCAAACCCTATCATCTTTCAATTTCTTCAGCTTCGTAGGATTTTCATTCTAGTTTCACCCTAAGACTTATCTTTTCAATGGTGAACTTTCCATGAATCCCACGGAGAGCCAGACAAGTGGGTTAACCCCTCCAAAATGAATAATTCCTATCTTGACACACTATTTGTATACAAATGATATGTAAAGATAAATAGTTAGTAAACCTTTTTTGTTTGAGTTGAACACGTACTCACTTTTTGTTTCTTTCATGTTACTCCTATTTGCTACATAATTTTATAAGTGAATAAAGAATTGTGACTAGTATATGAGGTGCACAATTTTTTCTTCTATTAAGCCTCTAACTGTCATGGAATCGATCTTGAGTGATCAAAAGAAAATTGAAGAAAGACACAATTTATTGTCTAATTTTGACAATAAACGAAAGAGTTATAATCAACTATGATCAATATGCAAGACGGCCCTTAACCCCAATCACAACCAGTATTTTATATACTTTTTATTTATGTAATATTTTCATATTTTATAAATATTATTGAGTTTTTTTTATTTAGATTACTATATATTATAAAAACAAAACAAAAAAATTGTGTTTGCGTTTGTATTAATTTTATTACTATATTATTAAGTTGTCATTATTATTAACTTTATTATTGTTATTTGTTACTACTACTATTATCATTAAGTTAGTTATTATTATTATTATTATTACTAGGTTTATAAGTTCCTTAATATGATTATGGTTATTATTATTGTGTTTAAATTTGTTGTCATCATCATCATTATTATTATTACCTATATGTCGGAATTGATATTATATCGGATAAAATTAGCCATGACAACTTGCTTGAAAATTAAGTTTTCTTGACAATCGAGCACAATAAATGCTCAATAATAAGATTGTTGAGAAAAGCAACTATCATCAAATTGCTCAAAAATTATTTTTCTCAAAAATACATAATAAAGGCTAAAAATGTAATTGCCGGCCTATTTTAACATGCTTGTTGAAGTCTTTGTAAAATATATTTTTGTTCATAATGAATTGAAGTTGGATGGAGTGACATTGCAGTTCATTTTGCTTTATTATCGTATGTTATTTTGAATTCTGAATTGAACATAAAAAAGGAAAAGTACTGTAATACAAGTTCATGCTTTTTGTGACATAATTCCTGTCCGTTTCATTTCTATTGTTATCTTTCACGAACCTCAAATTAGTTTCATAGGGAAAATAATTTCATGCCCACATTATTTCCTTGGTGTTGAGCACCATCCAGTTTCGGTCCCCAAGCTTGTCACTTTCGATTCAACCCTTAACCTGCTTGCTAATGCTCACGGTAACCCAGAACTCAATATACTGCAAACATCAGTAATGGGGCATGCATGGAATGCAGGAAAGCACTCTGGATATAAACTGATGGTGGCCGAGGGAACCAGATGTGATAGGTTTACATGTCCTACAATTCTCAAGGCTTTGTGCTGAAGAATCTGAATTGGAATTTTGGAGGGAGGATAAATCAATTTAGGATGGCTGTTATAATAATTGGGTGTATGTTTAGTATCGATATATGGGAGGTGTATGGACGCGGATGCGTCCCGTAATTTGTCAGACAATGCCAGAAAAGGACGCAGTTTCTTGGAACTCAAATATAGCTTTGAAATCAAAAGGAGCACAGCCAAGTCTTCTTGAAATTTGGTCTTTAAACTCTTTTTCGTTTCAAAATATAAATTTCCATCTCATTTGTCAAATGTGTAAGCTATTGCTATATGATGGTCGGGACATGATCATTTTATGAGTCTATTGATTAGGAGTAGTAAAAGAGTAGAAAAAGTGTTAGGCATTTCATTAGGCACACAAACTTATCCCTAATTAGTGATAGTAAGTCTTTCTTGGTTTGATTGTTAAAAAAGAAATTTAAAGTTTTAAGAGTTTTTAAAAAAACTCAACTTTAGGACAAGTTTAAATGTTGCAAGGAATTTTACAGATAGGTTTTTTAAAAGGAGAAAGATTTAAAATTATTAAAAGAGAAGGAAAAATGGTTTTAAAAAAGTTTAAGAATTTACAAAAAGATTTAAGGAATGTTAAAAAAGTTGAAATATTTTTAAAAAAAATAGAAGGATGAAAAGCCTTGGGAAAGATTTTGAAATTGTTGTAAGAAAAAACCTTCAGCGTTCAGATATTAAAAAAAGGTTAAGGAATGTTTAATTTTTTTAGAAAAAAGTTTTTTAAAAAAAATAGAAAGAAAATCTTGAAGATTTAGAGGTGCTACATTCATCACTCAAGCATTAATATTATTAAGTGCAGTTTGTGAAAAAAATCTATACTGAAAAAAAATATGTTGATGCTTAAAGCAGAAAAGTATTCTCCCACCTCTATACTAAGTTAAATGTGATATAAATTAGGCACTGAGAAATTTCACAATGAGGAACAGCAACTTGAATGTCAAAACAATAAAGCAATTTGAAGGTCAAAACATTGAAAAGTAACTCAAGAATGGTGAAGGCATGCTGCAAATATGAAATACCTAAAACAGTGCACCACAGACCAGCAAGGTTATTAGGTTATCAATATTCTTTTTCCAAACTTATGTAGTAAACATAAGAACCGTGAAACAATTTATCAACTAATAATATGCCATCAGGAAAAATTTATCCAAATCAAATATAATAATAATAACAACAACAACAATAATCATAATAACCCAGCTAAAAATTCAGGATTTATCAAAAATACATCGTTAACCTCGAAACACTAAATGTAACCTAGTTAGTCGAAATAATTTTGTGCAAGAGCATAATGCGATATTTCCAAAATTATTTAATAGCTAACTCATAAACATTTCAAAATACATGTCTTTACACTCTATGTCTATCGTACGTTAGTCATGTCTATTACATAACTTAATAGACTTCTTTTTTCCATTTACTACTATTTTTAAAAGTCACAATATTACTCATTCTAAGACATGATTTTTTAAGAATAACAAACAAAATACATTAAAAAAAGTAAAAGAGATGGACACTTTTTTTCCCTTTTGGGAATGTGAAAAAAATAAATTTTAAAATATTATATAAATGGCCTATATTATATTGATTTAAGATCACAATAACTATAAATTATATACATATAAAATTATAACTATTAAATAAACCTTAAAATTTACAAATTATTCATTATAGTAGGTCAATATTATGAAATATTAATTTAGATTATGCATTTTAGTATGGTATTTTTAAAAAACATAATGCACTTCTACTTTTTCCCAATAGAAGCTTCAAATTTATCTCTTTAAAATAATTAAAAATCCGTCTTTTTATTATTTTAACAATCCACCTTTTTAGAGCACATTTTAAAACTTTTCTGCTTTACAAATCACTTTTACTATTTAATTAAAATATCACTTGCCAAATATTTGCTTATTACATATAATGTTTATGTACAAAGCTAAAAGCATCTCCATGGCTCTTGATTTCTCAAATCACAACAAATTGTTCCAACACACATAATTAAAGAGTAGTTTTAGAGATGGCATAACTTATGTATATATAAAGGTGAAGCATCAGGAATATACATACACACACACAGAGATATATAGTATTCAAAAATTATAGATTGTTCAGTCAGATCCTTCTTATAGAAGTGGATCTGAAAGGAAATAAACAAATTATCACTGTGGTCTTTAAGATGGGAACAATTAATGAAAAAAATGACTTCTATGACTGCTTTACTTTTAGAAGAATGCTTGATAACAATGATCTGTAAATACCACTCTAGACAGAAGAACTTAATTTTCATTAACATCCTAGTATGGCAAAGGAAATCAATTGATCACATACTTGCATAATCATTGTTTTCAACATCCAAATAACAATTGAGCAATGACAATTTATTTTATTTAGTTTGTTGATATTAGATATTAAATTTTATATTCTAGTTTGGGTTGATATTGTAAATTTAAGTTGAAAAATGGTGATGCTAGGATTGAGCGAAAACTGTTAATCCAATTTAATCCGATAAATAAACCAAAAATCGAATAAGTCAATTTGAATGGATTAAGCAATCCTATCAATCAAAACGGAAAATTCGATTTAGCAAAGTGACGTAATCCCCCAAACTGACCCATGATCACCGCATTTCGAAGAAGAAAAAAACACTATTAGAAGAGCACTTTCAAACAGAATCTGATAAATAAATTAATCTGAAAACAAGGAAAAAAACCAAAAACAATCAATCGAAAACCAAAAATTCAATCGAAAAATTAAATCGATCGACTAAAAAATTAAATAAACCAAAAATCGAATAAATTGATTTGGGCGAATTAAACAATTCTATCGATAAAAACCAAAAATTCAATTTAGAAAAGCGATTAACCCGCTCAAACCGACCAATATCACCCCTCCAACGGCATTTATGAAGAAAAAAAAGGAAAAAAAGGAAAAAAAAAAAACCAAAAAACAAAAGCCTTCGGAAGATAGTCAGACCAATTTTGGGCTCGGATCGTTGAGGTACGTCTCGGTCCTGCGGGTGGAGAAGCATCGGAGTCCGGTAGGCGTCGCCGCCGCAAGCTGACGGTAGGGAGAAGGCAGTGGCGGTGAAGAGGGGTAAGAGGGAGGCTCGGTCGGACGGCGAGGGAGGAGAGGAGCGGGAGACGAGAGACGAGCGGGAGACGAGAGAGGAAGCGAGGGACTTAGAGGAGAGCACGGGAGGCGATGGGAGACCCCCCCAATCCATAGTGGCACAGCGAGTTTTCTGGTGGTCTCTGAGCCGAACCATTGAACGAAGACGGCGAGCTTTTTATGATGCAGGTAGGGAAATGGGCTTGACTTTTCAGGTATTTACGACCGTGCCATTTGGCACGGCGTCGTTTGGTGATAGAATTACTTTTTTTTTTTTTTTTTTTTTGCCCTGGCCTCCCCCCTCTCTACCTCTGTTAAACCCGCCGACGGACAACCCTCCAGCCTCCCTCCGTCTCTCTCTTGAACAAGCGGCCTCCGTGAACCCCCATGTCTATCATGAATAAGCATCCCACCAGCCTCCGGTAGCCCTCCTTATATCTCTCTTAATCTTTCTTCTATGAAAGAATGGAAATCTTTTTATTGGAATGGTGGTGAATGAAAGCTTGATATTTTGTAATCTTAACATCATATGTTGTTTTGCATTCGTGGGTGCAACTATGGTGCCCATTTGCAGTGTCCTCACTTGGGCTGTTCAGTCATAATGCTTCATGATAGACTCCCTTTTTACAATCCTCAAGGACTTTGCGAGGCAAAACCAATTGTGTAAGGCTTTCAAAACCTTTTCTGTCATACGACTTCATGCTTCTTGTTGTGACATAATTCCCCAGTGTATTTCACATCTATTGTTGCCCTGCGCGAACCTCAAATTAGTTCCACAGGGGAAACAACTTCATGCCCACATTATTTCCTTGGGCGTTGAGCACCATCCGCTTTTGGTTCCCAAGCTTGTCACTTTCTATTCAACCCTTAACCTACTTGCTGATGCTCACACTGTAACTCAGAACTCAAATATACTGTGTCCATTGCCTTGGAATGTACTCCTCTCTGCCTATGTCAGAAATGGGGCATGCAGGGAAGCACTTTCTGCATATAAACTGATGGTGGCCAAGGGAATCAGATGTGATAGTTTTACATATCCTACAATTCTCAAGGCCTGTGCTGAAGAATCTGAATTGGAATTTGGGAGGGAGGTTCATAAATCAATTCAGGATGGCCGGCATAATAATTGTGTGTATGTGCAAAATGCATTAATATATATGTATGGGAGGTGTGGGGACGTGGATGTTGCCCGTCAATTGTTTGACAAAATGCCAGAAAAGGATGCAGTTTCTTGGAACTCTATTATTTCTAGTTACACCTCTAAGGGAATGTGGAAAGATGCATTTGAGCTATTTGAAAGTATGCAGGTTGAGGGTGTTCAACTGAACATTAGAACTTGGAACACCATAACTGATGGGTGTGTGAAGAATGGCAAATTTAGTGAAGCATTGGAGCTGATTTCTCAAATGAGAAGTTCTGGAATTGCCTTAGATTCTGTGACAATGACTATTGGTCTTTGTGCATGTTCTCATATTGGGGTTTTAAATTCCGGGAAAGCAATCCATGGTTCTGCCATTCGTAGTTGCTTTGATGGACTAGATACTTTAAATAATGCGCTGATCACAATGTACTCAAGCTGTGGAGACCTTACACATGCACACATGTTGTTCAGATTTGTAGATTCAAAGAATATAATCACATGGAACTCCATGATCTCTGGTTATGCTCATATGTTTAGACATGAGGAAGCTTTACTTTTATTTAGGGAAATGTCTTTTCTTGGACTCAGACCGAATCATATTACTATAGCTAGCATCCTTAGCCTATGTGCCCGTTTGGCAAATCTTCAACATGGCAAAGAATTTCACTGTTATATTATGAAGCGTGAAGAATTTAAGAACCATTTGTTATTGTGGAATGCTCTTGTGGATATGTATGCAAGGTCAGGAAGATTATTAGATGCTAAAGCATTGTTTGATTCATTGACTGAGAAGGACAGAGTGACTTATACCTCATTGATAGCTGGATATGGGATTCAAGGTGAGGGACAAGCCGCATTAAGATTATTTAATGAAATGAACAAGCTGCAAATCATACCAGACCACATCACTTTTATTGCTGTCCTATCAGCTTGTAGTCATTCAGGCCTTGTTACTCAGGGTGAAACCTTGTTTGCACTAATGCAATGCGTCCATGGAATTACCCCCCGATTGGAGCACTTTTCATGCATGATTGATCTTTTTGGGAGGGCTGGTTTTCTAAACAAAGCAAAGGAGATGCTCATATTGATGCAATACAGACCAACTCTTGCTATGTGGGTGGCACTCATAAAAGCCTGTCAAATCCACCAGAACACTGAAATGGGGGAATGGGCAGCTGATAAATTGCTTGAGGCAAGGCCAAATCGTTATGGGTATTATGTTTTAATTGCAAATATGTATGCTGCTGCTAAGTGTTGGGACAAGTTTGCTGAAGTTTGCTCTCTGGTGAGGGACTCTGGTGGGAGGAAAGCGCTTGGCTATGCCTGGGTTGACTGATGCTTGTTCTGATTCCAATCGTTTTTGGTGGGGGATAAATTAAACTATCATGCACCTAAAATATATCCTTTTTGGAGGGATTGAATGAAGTAATGAAGGATGCTGTTTATTTTGCTTTTGGCGATTTAGTTTTGATGGATATGAGGGGGTGAATGCAATATAGTGGCTTTCATTGCCTCCGTGGTTATTTATGTAAATTAAGAGCATTGGCATATTAAGATTAATTGTTTTGACTTCTGGGATCAATTTTCTATTTTCTCTCATTTGAAAACTTTTCAATTTGTAAGCGGAAAGATCCAGAACACCTGTTAAACTAGCATTCCATTATTTCATGCCAGTCATCAATCAATCAATAGCTATTGTGAACCTTTTTTTTGTTGGTTTTGTGTCATGGTTTGACATCCGCTTTAGCTACTATTAACTTGAATTAAATGCAGGCTCAGGCAGGTACTTGAGGGGCGGGTCGTTCGACAAAATGCAGCAGAAATGTGATGCAGACATGCATGCTGGACACTAGACTGAGCCTTAAATGCCTAGCTGCATCTGGCATCTTTTACAACCATGTCCTCCACACTGAAGTTTGATATTGATTAAGGTTTGGTTTAGTTTAATTTCAAAGATATGGAACGCTCTTGTTAACCACTCCACATCCTTCAGCAATCAGCACCCCCCACTCCAGCGAAGCGAAGTGTATTTCTGCATCTATAGTTGTAAGCACTGAAGTTATTCAGTACATTTCTGTAAGAGTTTTACCTTTTTTTCTTAGGTAGCTCCTTTTGATTTAAAATATTAAGTTTTAATACTAACCTTGCTTGCTACATTGAAATGGCACTGGTCTTTCAGTTGTCGGCTGTACAAATGCATTTTTTCACTGTATGAAAAAATTGGCTATAAATGAAGTGATAGAATAACATCTGAGCAGAATTTTATTGAATGTATGTACCACTTGTAGAGGTTGTTGATATATTTAAAAATATTGAATTTGAACTTTGCAAGACTTGCAGGAACCCTATGAAATCAGGACTGTTATTTATATGGTCAATATTAATTGTAATATGGTCACTGTGGTACATTTACATCCTAATAGTAGGTTTTAGTCTCTATGAAGAACAACTTGTGCTTGCGTCCCATGGAGAAATTAGAGCCAAATATATAGTTAGTCAATGTAAAGGTGTGAGAGTAACTCAAAAAAATAAGTGTACATATATATATATGTGTGTGTGTGTGTGTGTGTGTGTGTGTGTCTATATGTATACTGTGGATGTTAATGGCTGGAAAAGTTCTCTCTCTCTTCTTTTTTGCAGTGCATGGTATTAATTTGTTATTAACCTGATCAAAGGTACACTGAAACTCAAAAAAAGAAACCAAATAACCATGTTGGACATCAATAAGCATGCTGCTATGTGATTTTTTTTGAATGGATAGATGTTGAAGTGGAACTAAACACATGTTTTAAGATGACATTGGACTTAGCTGGAAGAACGACAGACATACTGATAAAAGAACGTGTCATGGCTGAGGAAGCAAAATTTGTTGATATGGAGAGGAAACACAAGGGAGCATTCAAGGTATTGAAAAATTTTGTGATGACAGAAGAAACAAAGTTTACCGGAATGGAGAAAAATTACAGGAACACTTTAAAAGCTTGATGTAACTCGGCTTCTTATTTAAAACCACATATATTAGAAATGTTATGTGTAATTTTGTTATAATGTTTCAGTCCAATTACTTATATCTTATCATGGCAGTAGTATTGGAATTGTAGTATTGAACTTTTGTTGTATGTGATATATTTGTGTATTTGTGTATTTTGTATTTGTTGTGTTCGGTTATCTTAACACTAAGAATTTGGAAATCTAAAGTATAAAAAATTTCGTGTGTATTTTTTTTTAAAATTATTCAGTAATATCATTATTTGTTATTTTCATTTCTCATTTTTAGGCTTTTTGACGGAGTACTCTTGGGCAGAAATGTCATGTTTCATGGCGAAAAAAACAAAACAAAAAAAACTGCTAGTTGTAGAAAAAACGGACAAGATAACTATTCAAAATATGCATAGAACAATCCAAAGTCATAATTCAAGACTTTGAAATCTACTAAGTGATCTAAGCATCACGTTCAAACTCTGATCATGAACATTGGGTATACTAATCTTCATATGTGAAATTGTTTTTTACATGTAAATATAATTTAAAGATGGTGTTGAAGATGATCTAACTATCCTTTACTATTCTCCATCAAACGGCGGAGAGGTTCGTCAACTCCAAAATCTAGCTGCTAGTTGTCATTTGAATAATAAATAAATAATAAAGTTCAAATGAAGAGATTGAAAAATAAATTTTTAAAAACGTAAATTATAAATAATAATATTTTTAAAAGTAGTGTTTTAAAAAAAAAACAAATGTTTTTAAAATAATGCTTTTTAAAATTTTATTAGTTTTCTTTTTGACGATGTCAGCATTTCTTCGCCGAGCCTCACTCTCTTTCTCGACGCAGCGGCCGTGAATGCCCTGCCTCTCTCGAACCCGGAGCCCGCCACCGCCACCTTCCTCCCTCTCTCTCTCTTGAACTAGCGGCCGTGAACCCCATATCTATCATGAATCAGCAGCTCACCAGCCTCCGGTACCCCCTTTACTCTCTTGATCTTCGATCTATGGTGTCACGGGCGGGGGGGGGGGGGGGTAGAGAGAGGTTTGATGGTAAATATTGGAAATTATTTATTGGAATGGTGGTGAATGAAAACTTCATTTTTTTTTAATCTTGAAACATCATTAGTTTAAAAAAAAAAACACGTGCTTTAGTAGCGAGAATATTGTTGTACATTGTGTGATTAATGCTTGAACTTGTTTTTTGTTTCTATTTTTACAAAATCTTAAACAACCTTGTTTTGAAGTGAATTAACAGTTTGCAGGGTTAGTATTTCCAATACAGCAAGTGATGGAGTAGAATAGTTGGGATATCAGGCGGACAATAATATGTTATCACCCATCGCAACTTCACAATTTAGAACTGCTTCATTGTTGTTCCTTTCTTTTGTTCATTTTTACCACCCATTTGATTTTGGATTCATGAGAATGTAGTATTATGTATTTATGTTGACTGAGTTTTTGAGGCACCTATGATTTTGGGTTGTAGCGTACTATCCACTCTTTAAAACCCTTGTTCAAAACTTAGTACTTGGGAGTTGGGTGAGTAGGTGTGGGATTTTGGAAATCTAATGTTAGTCTAATCAGCTTTTGATTGAGTTGAAAAAATATTTGTAAATTTGCCCCTATTCTAATATGCTAGTCAGGGCATAAATATGTACATTGGTACATGAAATCTATGGAAAAGGATCACTAACATAAGATCATGAACTTAACCTGGTGACATTCATATTAAGGGTGCGATATTTCATTGACATATAATTTAAAAGCTCATGCATCTACTGATTGTAAAGTTGCATTCGACTGTTCTTTAAATTTACAGGGAGACGAAAATGATGTGGAGCTATGGTTTTGTTTTGAGGAAAATGAGTGATTACTGAGTTGGAGAAAAAGAAGGTGATTCATTTAGATTCCATACATCATGTGTTTTGCATATGTGGGTGCAATTGTGGTGGGCACTTGCAGTGTCCTCACATGAGTTGTTCAGTCATAGTGTTGACTGTGTTAATCACATATTCTTCTGTACATGCATTTCTGTTTCCCAAATTCGGAAGTCCATAGCTGAAAATTGGAAGGAAGGCACCACAGTATCAGAAATTCATAACATTGACCATTCAACTTCAAAACATTACATTGTATCTGTTTTGGGAACGTTTTCTAATGAATTCATGATCGGCTCTCTATTTACAATCCTCAAGGATTTTGTGAACCAAAACCAATTATTTAAGGCTTTCAAAACCTTCGCTGCAATACAAGTTCATGCTTCTTGTGACATAATTCCTCTGTCTGTTTCATCTCTATTATTATCTTGCACCAACCTCAAATTGGTTCCACAGGGGAAACAACTTCATGCCCACATTATTTCCTTGGGTGTTGAGCACCATCCGCTTTTGGTTCCCAAGCTTGTCACTTTCTATTCAACCCTTAACCTACTTGCTGATGCTCACACTGTAACTCAGAACTCAAATATACTGTGTCCATTGCCTTGGAATGTACTCCTCTCTGCCTATGTCAGAAATGGGGCATGCAGGGAAGCACTTTCTGCATATAAACTGATGGTGGCCAAGGGAATCAGATGTGATAGTTTTACATATCCTACAATTCTCAAGGCCTGTGCTGAAGAATCTGAATTGGAATTTGGGAGGGAGGTTCATAAATCAATTCAGGATGGCCGGCATAATAATTGTGTGTATGTGCAAAATGCATTAATATATATGTATGGGAGGTGTGGGAACGTGGAGGCTGCCCGTAAATTGTTTGACACAATGCCAGAAAAGGATGCAGTTTCTTGGAACTCTATTATTTCTATTTATGCCTCGAAGTGCATGTGGAAAGATGCATTTGAGCTATTTGAAAGTATCCAGGTTGAGATTGTTGAGCTGGACATTAAAACTTGGAACACCATAGCTGGTGGTTACGTGAAAACTGGAAAATGCAGTAAAGCATTGGAGGTGATCTCTCAAATGAGATGTTCCAGAATTGGCTTAGATTTTGTGGCGTTGATTATTGGTCTTAGTGCATGTTCTCAGATTGGAGTTTTAAAAATCGGGAAAGCAATCCATGGTTCTTCCATTCGTAGTTGTTTCGATGGACTAGATACTTTAAAAAATGCACTGATCACAATGTACTCAAGGTGTGGAGACCTTACACATGCGCGCATATTGTTCAAACTGGTAGATTCAAAGAATACAATCACATGGAACTCCATGATTTCTGGTTATACTCATATGGATCGATATGAGGAAGCTTCACTCTTATTGAGGGAAATGTCTCTTCTTGGACTCAGACCGAATTATGTTACTATAGCTAGCATCCTTCCCCTTTGTGCCCGTGTGGCAAATCTTCAACATGGCAAAGAATTTCACTGTTACATCTTGAAGCGTGAGGAATTTAAGAGCCTTTTGTTATTGTGGAATTCTCTTGTGGATATGTATGCAAGGTCAGGAAGAATATTTGATGCTAAAACATTGTTTGATTCATTGTCTAAGAAGGATGAAGTGACTTATACTTCATTGATAGCTGGATATGGGATGCAGGGTGAGGGACAAGTTGCATTAAGATTATTTAATGAAATGATCAAGTTGCAAATTATACCAGATCACATAACTTATATTGCTGTTCTATCAGCCTGTAGCCATTCAGGCCTTGTTACGCAGGGTGAAATCTTGTTTGAACAAATGCAACGTGTCCATGGCATTACCCCCCTATTGGAGCACTTTTCATGCATGATTGATCTCTTAGGGAGGGCTGGCTTTATAAACAAAGCAAAGGAGATGCTCATGCAGATGCAATACAGGCCAACTCCTGCTATGTGGGCGTCATTCATAGGGGCCTGTCAAATCTACCGGAACACTGAAATGGGGAAGTGGGCAGCTGAGAAATTACTGGAGGCAAGGCCAAATCATTCTGGATATTATGTGTTAATTGCTAATATGTATGCTGCTGCTAAGTGTTGGAGCAAGTTAGCTGAAGTTCGGTCTTTAATGAGGGACTCTGGTGTGAGGAAATCTCCTGGCTGTGCCTGGGTTGATGTTGGTTCTGGATTCCAATCCTTTTTGGTGGGGGATAAATTAAACTCTCATGCACCTAAAATATACCCTTTGTTGGAGGGATTGAATGAAGTAATGAAGGATGCTGGTTGTTCTGCCTCTCAGGATTTAAGTTTTTATGAATATGAGGGGCTGAATGCAATATAGTTGTTTTCATTGATTCAATGCTCATTTATGTAAACTAAGAGTACTGGCATATTAGGATTAATTGTTTTTACTTCTGGCATTAGCATTTTATTTTCTGTAATTTGAAAACTTCTCAATTTGTAAGAGGAAAGATCCAGAACATTTTTTGAACTAGCATTCCATTTTTTGCGCCCGAGCCATTAATCAATACTGGCTATTGTGAACCAAGAAATGATTCCTTTTTTTTGTGCCATTGTTTAACATCCACTTGAGATACTGTGCCAACTTGAATTAAAAGCAGGTTCAGCCAGGCACTTGAGGGGCAGGTCTTTGGACCAAATGCAGCAGAAATGTGATGCATGCTGGACACTAGACGGTCTTGAACATCCAGCTGCATCTAGTATCTTTTACACCCATGTCCTCAGTGCTGAAATATGATATTGATTTAGGTCATTGTTTAAAGTCGTGGTTGCATATGTCGTAGTTGCGGATGACTCGTATCTTGGGCGAAATATAATTTTAAGCATGAAATAATATTTAATTAAAAAAAATATAAAATAAATAAAATAAAATTATTATATTAGAACCGTTAAACTAGCAAAATAGATAATTTGAATTGCATGTAATGACTTTAAATATAAAAAAATGCTAGAGCATATTTTCTGACTGAGAAGTAAATAAATTTTATTAGAAAAAAATTATACATAAGGAGTGCTCGAAGAGCATAAATGTAATAACAAATTCAAAAGGAATATAAGAAAAACAATACACGCTAAAGCAAACATTCACTCCCTCAAACATTACATATTAATAAAAAAGAGAGATTCTTTTTTCTTTTCTTTTTTTATATATTACATATTATGATTGTGCATAACATATAACAAATGAAAACAAACATTACAAAGAACTACATTGATATGAAAAAAATAAAATTAATAAAAAAGCTATAAAAGAATAATATACATAAACCTATGAAAAAATATAAAAGAAAATACACAAAAACAAAATTAGATGATATTTTGGTGGTCATCTCGGGTGACAAGCATCAAGTGACAAAATAGCCATAATAGCTATGGTGTTACAGCTAGGTGAAATGCTTTCCCAGAGAGGGATAGTGGCAGAAGTCCTTTTGGAGCAGAGCAGACTGGTGCAGATTTTACAACTTGTGAGTAATCTCTTTCCACATTTAGTTATGAATGTATGTGCCACACATACCTATTTATGTTCCTAGTATGAAAACCTAAATGCTGACAATATAATACCGGCCACTTCCATGTGGGCAAAACATCCATAAATTATCCGAAGTAATGCTTTGGATCCTTTTTTGCCTGCTAATTTAAAATTCCTAAGAGCTTTGGTATTAGTCTTGCTAAAGACTGATGCAAAATCAAATTGTAATAATATTCCATAAAACACACCTGCATCAGCCTCATTAAAGTAAATCATTTAGCTTTTAGCAAAAACAATGTAGGTGAGTTGCATATTTGCATTGGGGAACAAACAATTCCTTTAGAGTTTAAGATGAAAAAACTGTTATTATAATTAAAAGCTTGATCTTTATGGTTTGAATTGATTATAATGATTTAACCAAAAAAAACACTTCAATTATTTCTTTAGAAAATAACAAAAGAAACATAAAGAAGACGAACCATATTAACTACTTAACATACGAAAAAAAAGAAAGGATAAAGTAGTTAAGAAATGTTCATTGACCCTATTCATGGCTTTTCGTCTCTATTTTCCCTTTTTAGGGTTTTTCAATTATAAAGATTTAATTTTATCAAATACATTGGAGTTTTTCAAATAAAAATAAGCAACGAAAGGTAATTTAATTTCTTCCACTATGCTGACTTTTTTATATGTATTTATTTATTAATTTAATAAAAATACCTAAAAATTATACTTTTTAAATTTTATTGTAATTAAAATTTTAATATAATAAGTAATAAATTAAATTTAATACTATTACTTTTTATTTATTAAAATATTATATTTTTTCTACTCACATTTATTTTACACTTGTAGCTTCTCTACAGGCGCTCACTTCTTGTCCAATTGGCTCTGTTGAATATGTAGAAAAAGGACACTTCTTGGACAAGAATATGTTGAATATTCTTGTCCAATTAGAATATTAAAAATCTTGAAGTGAAGAGACACAGCGTACTTCCAATGTGGAATGTTATATTGAAAAAAGGGCATTCATCGTCCTTATATTAAACGGATCTCTGAGTGTTGGCAAACAGTTCTCCAATTCTTCAAACCAAGTTGGCATTGACTAGAGCTCTCTTTCAGGTATAAACAATACAGATATGAAATATTTCTCATCCTGACACAAAGATTGTTAAATCTGTTAGCACTTGCTTAGAGAACTACTTGAGAAGGAAGTTCAATAAACTATGAATGTCTATTCTTAAATCCGGAAAGAGCACCTGTTAACTATATTCTTTACTATTCAAGGTTATCACATTTTTTTAAATTCAAAAAAATAAATAATATTTAAATTAATAAATAATTAAAATAGAAAGAATTTTAAAAAATAAGTTTTAAAAAAATAAATTATTAAAAGACATTTTAAATTATTTTGAAAAACAAAATTTAAAAAGTATGGTGGATACTCACCATATATCTGCGTACGTAAAATAAGTGTATTAATATAGAATATAAGTAAATAACAGAAATATTTCTGTTTATCAAACCCAGGAGCACTCTGCCAACCACCCAATTTTCAGCAAAGTTCATGTGCTCGAATTTTCAGCAAAGTTGACAACAATAAATCATAAAGAGCTCTACCCGCAGGCTCAGAGGAACTTCACGCAAACTCCGATGCGATGGCCGTCCTCCGGGTCTTTGGGTCTTTTGTACACTGAACTCTAACTACACATGCAATACACTTCTATACAATGCCATGTCATTGCTTGTCCCAAAAATTGGCCATCATGCTGCAACATGCCTACCATACCAACCTCGTGCATTTCTTTTCTTATTTTTGATGAGATTAATGTGTTAACTCTGAAGGTTCTCTTGGATCAACTTCTGTGCCTTCTGGTAGATCAGCCTGCATATTTATTAACTAGCTAATGAGATCCAAAGATTTTCAATTGTCACAAGTATCAATTTTCTTAATGAGATCCACACGTAAGGTTCATGTGGCAGGCAAAACCACCAATTTTCTTGGTTCCTTCAGCATTTCAAGATCATTTCTATATAGAGCCAACAGACAGAAGAAAAAAGGGTATTTTTAAGGGATAAATCTTGGCTTACCAATTTGTTTCTTAACTCTGAGATGGCTCGCTGTCTTTGATATGCAAAAAACTTCAAAGACTGAGACAAAGATGAAGAAAACAATTTTACTTCGACTAGCTACAGTTTTATTTTCAAAAAAAAAAAAAAGTGATGTTCCGACCACTTACTCCGATTCTCTGCAGCTCCAGAGATTTAAACAGTGCTTTCCTTTTTGTCAGAAGAGTTCTGGGCATAGATTTTGGAGGACGCCTATAGTTTTTCCCGCGATAAATGATTATGGCAAAACCCACTTTCAGCTTATCAACTGAAACTAGAATTCCCCCACTTTCTGCTTCAAGCGATTTCGCAGTATAAATGGCCCGTGAATACAATTTCTGCTTTGTGATTACCTTGACCACTTCTCTAAATTTCCAGTGTTGATGAAGGCCTTCTACCACACCCTCAAAGATACCACGTCTTCCTGAAGGCAGCATTGAAACAAGTTCAATAAATTTTACAGGCTATATGGTTATTGCTTAAATTGCTAATGATAGATGAGTGTAATTTTGATACTGGTCCGCAGCACACAACATCCGTGAATATGGAGGCAATCCTAGACAGCACATTCAGGAGCTGATACCTTCACAGAAATGAGAGGCCAACTGCCCCCATAAAATTATTTCAAAACTTAATTGAGATATAGGAAATATCCCTCATGACCCTATAAAAAATACTACCCCATGACAACCCCCTATAATCGGGCTCCCAAGAAATCAATGACTTAACAAAAAATTAGTTAAAATCAAGAATATATGCGCTTGCCCTGAAAAAAGATACATATATTTGGCCAAATGCCATAAAATAGCTGCTGAACTTTCACTCGAGTCAATTCAGCTCTCATGCTAATTGCCAACTCAAAAGCAAATATCAGCATATTTTCCTCAGAAATTTGCTGAAGTTTCTGACAAATGGCATCTCATATACTGCCGTATAGAAACACAGCAGATTTGAAGGTAATTATTGTTATATGAGTGGTACTTAATCAAGTCAAAATAAACTAACTTCAACTGTTAGTATATCCCACAGAAGCCTCTTCTATAACAGTTACCTTCTCTAGTTTTTTTTTTCTGTTCTTTTTTCCAGGTGAGCCACCACCTAGGAGAGATAGAAAGAACTCAAATAGCATTAAGATCACGTGTGTGCGTGAAGTTTCCGTTAACCTTAAGCGGAATTGGCTCTGTACTAAAGTTCTGGAGCAACATCAGGTTTTTACCTATAGAGAGCCAAATTGGATCAGTAGAAAAAACTTGAGGGCGGAAAAGGGTGAGAAATAACTCTAAAAGAGGAAATAACTAACAAGGAATGGGACAATTTATTATACAATAATTAGAAGCACTCAATATTCGTGCGGATGTATTGTCTGTATGTTGTTTGCTAATGATATTGTTTTATCGAGAAAAAAAATAGATTGATCAAAAATTAAAATTGCATAACGTACTCTGAAAGCTCAGAGAATTAGATTGAACGGATCAAAGACTGAATATATAAAATATAAGTTTAGGAAACGATGGAATAATGAGCAAAAATATTATTACACTTAAGTACCTAAGGTCGATACTTTAACGAAATGGAGAAATTAATGGTAATCAACCATAAGATTAATGTTGGGTGGCTTAGGCGGAGAAGTGCAATAAAAATTTTGTATTGAATATGTCACTGAACTTAAAATGAAAGTTTAAGACAGCTATTAGACCTTATTTGTTATATGAAATGAAATATTGAGTCAAAAAGAAATAACATACACAGAAATTTAGTGTGGAAATATATGGTAAGACTATGATGACAATATTCGAAATAAGAATACTCGTCATGTCATTGGAGTAGCTCCGAGAAAAAATCATTTATGTTGGTTTGGCCATTTAAAACGTAACTTATCGGAATTGGATACACTTGTTAGAAAGGTGGAGAACTGATATTGAACGAGATATAAAATTCAGAAGAAGACAAAAAATGACTTGAGTGGAAGTGATAATAAAAAATATTTTAAAAGAAAGAATAATAGTTGATAAAAATATTTAAAAGAAAATCATACGTATATTGAATCAAATATAAATTTTTATCTGTTTTAATTTATATAATTGATTCTATATTATTAAGATTAATATTTATTGGTTTCTTTTGTTTTAATCGAGCAGATGCACTTAAACCTTTCTCAAACACTGAAGGACAACCTTTAGACAACCTCACCGCCCACAATACTTCCATCACATAGTTTTATCTCCAAAATTATACTTTTATTAATTTTATAAAACTAGAAGTCTATGGTATTAGAATTTTTACAATCTTAAATAATTTTATCCTTTAGTCAGGGATAAAACTATTCAAGTTGGTTCATATAATTATTTCTTATCAAACTGCATGATTCGTAGTATGATTCAATTCAATTATACAATTATACAATTATTTAGATTTTAAATATATATATATAATTGGGCTGAAGCTTTTTAAAAATTCAAATATCTTAAGACTTCTAAGAAATTAATATTGGTAAACTTATTGGCTTATTAAAAATTATCATGCTATTACTTTATTATATAAAAACTATCAATTAAAAAGTTAACATCTGTCTTTTAACCAAAAATCAATCCAACTCCGAACACTAAAAAAGGTTAACTCTTTTTCTCCTCTTATTCTTCTTCTTAGCTACACTTCACCACTTGTTTATATGTTCTCTTTCTTTTTTCCTTCTATTTCCTTGTTTAAAATTCTAATTAATTTTGTTACATGAAAGTAAATAATGATAGAATAAGAAGTCAAAAAAGAAAATTCACTAATATTATTTGAAAACATTGTCAACATGTTAAGGGGAAAACAATAAAATAAGACTGAGGTGTTGTTATTGCTCAAACAAATATTACTTAGAGATAATGTTAATCTTAAGTTATTTTTATCAAGTATTTCATTTTGACTCAATGATCATACTTATAAATATTAAATGTGGTATTATATTTGTCTAAATTTGTTTTTGAATTTGTGGTTGAATCATATATTTGTTAAGAGAGACGGGGAGAGAGCCGTTGAAAGATTTATATTATATGATATATCACTAAAGGGACAACTCCCACATATAACATTACAAGACAGACAGATATAGTATATATTAATTGTAGTTCTAATATTCCACCTCAAATTGGAGCATATATGTCATATAGTTTTAACTTATTACAAAGTTGATAACACGATTAGCCCCTAAAGACTTGATAAAAAAATCAGCAAGTTGATGTTCAGTTTAGACGTGTGTAAACTCAATTTCATTGGTCCGCACCTTCTCACGTACAAAAGACAATCAACTTCAATATGTTTGTCTTTTCATGAAACACTAGATTGGAAGCAATATAAATAGCAGATTAACTATTACAATGCATACTGAGGTGCATGAAGAATGTAAGCCAATTTCTGATAACATCGTCACCCACGTTAATTTACCTACTACATGTGTCATTGCTATGAAATCAGCTTCTGCCCTAGATCTTGACACCATATATTATTTTTTTACTTTTCCATACTACAAGATTTCCACCAAGAAAAACACAGTAAACAGTAATAAATCTTTTATCAACCGGACATCCTGCCCAGTCAGCATCAGAATAATCATGAATATCGAGATAAGCCTGTTTGGTAAACAGAAGACCTCGTCCTAGCGCTCCCTTCAAGTACTTGACAATTTGTAATGCTGCAGTCCAATGGGTAGTACAAGAAGCACTCATAAACTGGCTTACAATGCTTAACAGCAAAGGCAACATCAGGTCTGGTAACTGTCAAATAGTTTAACTTACCAACTAATCATCGATATTAAACAGGATTATGTAACAAATCACCGTGTTTTGTATCCAACTGGGCATTCGAATCCATCGGAGAAGCAACAGGTTCGACTGCTAAGCACCCAATCTCATCAAGTATATCCAGCACATATTTTCATTGTGACAAAAAGATAAAGAAACCAAAATAGGCCACTTCTATCCTCAAGAAATAACGCAAATGACCTAAATCCTTAGTACAAAACTCAACCTCGAGAAAATGTTTCAAACGTTGAATGCCTTCCTTATCACTACTCGTAATAACAATATCATCAGCATATATAATCAAGAGAACACAGTCAGCAGTAGAAGAGGAACTAAACACAGAATGATCAACCTCACATTGCCGAAGGCCAAAGCAAACAAGAGCATTACTGAATCGGCCAAACCAGACCCGTGGAGACTGTTTCAACCCATAGAGAGCCTTTTGAAGATGGCATACTAGATTCTCCCCCGGGCAACAAAACCACGTGGTTGCTCCATTTAGACCTCCTTAGCAAAGTCACTGTGGAGAAAGACATTTTCAACGTCAAGTTGATGGAGGGTCCATCCATAATGAATATCTAAGGAAATGAACACCCAAACGAATGAAATCTTGGCAATAGGAAAAAAAGTATCATCATAATCAACACTGCAAGGTTCAAAAATACGGAACGCAATACGGTACGGACTCGAAGCTGTACGGCGAGGCGGGCGCCTCAAGGCTGTTGAGGCGGGCGCCTCAATCACCGATGACAATTTTTTTAAAATATATATAAAATATATAAAATTAAAGAATTAAATTTAGTTTTAAAATAATAAAATCATATTACAAGTATGAAAATGAAGTCTCACACTCATTAAAATCCAAATTCAAGTCTAGTCATACAAAATATAAAAATCCAATAACTTAAATAAATAATAAATATAATTATAATTTAAAATTATGAATTAAATTAATTAATTAACTATTAATCAAAATACATAAATAATATCGTGAGTTAAAATTAATTAACTTACCTCACGGACACGGACGCCGGACGCACGATCACGCTTGGAGGCAACCGACGCCGGATGCACGATCAACCTGGAAGCCTGGACGCACGGCGACGCTGGACCCACGGCGATCTTGGATGCACGCGACAGCGGACGGATCACGACTAGGACGACCACGCCGGGACGATCGTTGACGGACGACCACGTTGGGACGACCACGCCTGGCTTATCGACGACGACGACAGATCCGCGTCCCTTACGACGGACGAACCGCCACAGACCGCACGATCGACTTCCCTTCGACACGAAAAACAGGACGACGACCGATCGACTTCCCTTCGACACAAGAGGACGACGACGGCTGGAGGCTATATTAGGTTAGCGCAACGTTTTTTTTACCCAATTTATATCCTCGAAGTCGCCGTGTCGCGGGCGCCTCGCACCCCGTACGGGTTGAGGCGGCGATACGGGCCGCCTCAGTCCGCCTCGCCCGTACGAGGCGGATGTCGGCGGAGGCGGGATCTGACACGGCGCCTCCATACGGGTTGACGCTGAGGCGGGCGAGACGGCGCCTCAAGGCACCGCCTCAGCCCGTATTTTCGAACGATGCAACACTGTAGACCTGAGTGTATCTCTTAGCCACCAAGCGAGCCTTCAATTGTTTAAATGAACCGTTAGGATGGACCTTCACAGTAAAAACCCATCAGCACTCAACATGTTTATTAGTGGTAACTAGGTGAGATCCCTTGTGGCATTAGTACGAAGAGCCTACATCTCATCATTCATGGCTTGGCGCCACCCAGGATGAACAAGAGCTTTAACAACACTACAAGACACAATTAGAGACAAAACAGAGGAAACAAAAACAGAAAAACAAGGTGATAACTTGGCAGTAGAGACAAAATTAGACATAGAATACCGAGAGTGGACATTACCAGTATAAGAAACAAAACGGTCAATAGGGCAACCAACACAAGAACGAGTACCTTTACCAGTATTGAAATTTCATATGCAAAAGCAACCACCGGGCAAAATCAACTAAATGTCGATTCTTCCGTTCAGTAACTCCATTTTATTGAAGAGTATAGGAACAAGAAATTTGATGCACAATACCATGAGAGACAAAAAAAAGGCTAAAACCCAAAAAAAGTACTCAGATACTCCTTGGCATTATCAGATCGCAAGTATGTAATAAAGACCTAAAACTGATTTTTGAATTTTATAATAGAATTGCTAAAAACAAAAGAAAACCTCAGTCCGATTTTTCATTAAAAATAACTAGGTCATGAGAGAATAATCATACATAAATGTGACAAAATACTTAAAACTGAAAGAAGTTGATATGGGAAAGGGACCTCATACATCAAAGTGAACTAATTCAAAGGATATAGTCACCCGATTTATTTGACAGGAAGGAAAGAAGACATAATAATATTTACCTAACTCATAAGTTTCACACGAAAAAGACTCAACAGAAGCAGCAGAAGACAACATAGATTGAAGCTTATTAAGAGAAAGATGTCCTAAACGATAGTGCAACTGAAAGTGATTAGAGGAACAATGGGCAACCATAGTAGCAACAGAATTAGAATATATAGTGTGATCGAAGTAATAAAGACCATTAACTTCAGTTCTCCTACTAATCATCCGTCTAGTCTTCAAATCATAAAAAATACAACCATAAAATGAAAAGGTTATAAAACAATTGAGTGCTTTAATCAAAGAGCTAACAGATAATAAGTTATATGATAAGCAAGGTAAATGTAGAACAGCTAGAAGGGAAAGAGATGGACTTAAGTGCGTAGTTCCTATTTTAATGATAGAGGTTTGAGAACCATCAGGAAAATAACCTGATGAGATGAGGTGGGAGTCATAGATTGAAATGATGATAAGAGTTTAGAATTATCAGTCATGTGATGAATGGCTCCAGAATCTATGACCCAAGTATCAGAGTTAGAAGCAAACAAACAAGGACTACCTGATGGTTGAAATGCCACGTAACAATATTGCTAAAGATGTAACCATCCGAGCAAAACCAACCAAGGACTCATAATTAGCATGGGATAAAGTAACCAGTCCAAGGGAATCACTAATGCCCGCATATGCGGCGTGTGGCATCATAATGCAGGATAGACAGCAACAAAATAGGCCAATACAGAAATATATATATATATATATATATATATATATATTGCAGCCGTCACCAGTTCAATTATCAACTAATCACAGATTCTAGCAATAGTCTCATAGGGAGCTATAATCTTCACCCAATCATCAAATTATGCATCAGCAGCAACAATCACACAAGAAGCCCATAAAGCATGTATATATATGAAAAGTGTGGCGGAACACAGTCAAGGACCACGATCAATGCGAACTTAAAGCAGAAGCAGCAAATATCCTCCCATCGTGTCACTCACAGGATTAGCACCCACAGAATTATCAACCACTGACCACAGGATTATCACCCATGGAATTATCACCCAGCAATAGTCACGAAATGCATCAATCCAAAACACAGTATATGTATAGGCAAAACAGATTATGTCAGAAAAAAATGGTTAGGATGAACGACAGTGCAGCCGACCTGATTAAGTGTCATCATCATCAACAGTGCAGCCAACTTGGGTAATTTCGTTGATGTACCCAAATCAACTCAACGGTGCCGACAAATGCTTGGACGACGCATCTTTCCACCATCGTTCAACCCTCCTGCTGCCGAAGCCAGATGCATGACGATGTTTAGTCGCGAGGCCACGCGAGAGGTCGTCGTCGCAAGCGACCTCAGATGTGTTGACGACGTTCGATCGCGAGATGATGCCACGCGAGAAATCGATCTCAGGCGACGCCAGATTTGTCGATGTCTTCCAGCAAGGCGTCGCAGCGCAGCGCCGTCGATGTCGCGTCGTAGAGTGACGTAGCATCGCAGAGGTACGCAAAGCGATCGTTGACGGCGCTGCATCATAGCAGAGCCTACTGGCAATCGATGGCGCGGCCGTGCGTCATGTTAGCGACCGCCGCCATGCGTCAGGTGAGCGGAGGTTGCTGCGTCACCGAGAAACCGATCGTCGAAGATGATTGATGGCCGTTGGCGTCACCGATAAACCGACCGTCGATCGTCGAAGTCGTTTGCGAATGACAGTCAATCCTGTTTGTCAGAGGAACTGTCGCGTTGTGGCGTTGCAGAGAGCAAAGGCGCATGGCTCTTATACCATGTTAAAAGAGACTGGGAGAGAGACGTTGAAAGATTTATATTATATGATATATCACTACAGGGACAACCCCACATAACATTACAAATTTACAAGACAGATAAGGCTTAGTTTGATAAGTTCGGAAAAGTTGCTGTGCTTAAAAAAAAAATTTTAAAAATAACTAAAATATAATTTCAAAATTACTCTAAATTTGTACTTTAAAGATGCTAAAAGATATAAATATCTTTTAATTATATTATAATTTTTAATAATTATTATTATTAAAACCCCCCCCCCCTCTCCAGCCTCCCTCCCTCTTGTCATGGGATCAGGTTTCCTGTGCCTCTCAATCCATTGCGGCACTTAGCTTTTCTATCCACGATCCGCTAAGTTTAGCCTTTGAGGGTTGAAGCGCACATAGACTGGTTTCGCCCTGCCACTGGGCTCATCAGGAGAACGGCTCCAGTTCCCGACCAGTTTGTGTAAGGATGGTCAAATCCCTTCTTTAACGTCAAGTCCTCGACTAGCGGCGTGCTCCCCGCATTCAACCGGGTCGGCACGTCTGAACTCCAAAGGGGTTCCATCCGTTCTCCTCCACGAACTGCCTGGAACCTTCTCGCTGCGCACCATCTACGCTTCAACCAACCCCTTTCCTTTACATAGCACGAATACATTCCTGAATCGTACCACTAAAAAACGTCCCGCCAGCACCACGCTGCTCGGGTCGTGACATTATTCTCCACCCAATCCTCGCAACGTCCTCGTTGCGCTTGTCGACATCGCTTTCCCGCAAGCGATGGCATCGTTACCTCGACGCCCTCCCACTCGCCCAATGTCAACAGCTTGGACATCGCTTCCCCGCAGGTTGCAACACCTTTACCAAGATGCTCGCCCACTCGCCCAATGTCCAAAGGATAGGAATCTTCCAAGATCGCTCCGACGCGCTCCTTCGTACTCTCTTGCCCAGCTCTGTATCACACTCTAGGATACTCCCACCTTGGGATCACGCTACTCGCGAGAGTGCTTGGCGAGTCTTTAGGATACGGGCCGGTTCGGCTCTGATACCACTTGTCACGGGGTCAGATTTCCTGTGCCTCTCAACCCATTGCGGCACTTAGCTTCTCTATCCACGATCCGCTAAGTTTAGCCTTTGAGGGTTGAAGTGCACGTAGACTGGTTTCGCCCTGCCACTGGGCTCAACAGGAGAACGGCTCCAGTTCCCGACCAATTTGTGTAAGGATGGCCAAATCCCTTCTTCAACGTCAAGTCCTCGACTAGCGGCGTGCTCCCCGCATTCAACCGGGTCGGCACGTCGAACTCCGAAGGGGTTCCATCCGTTCTCCTCCACGAATCGCTGGAACCTTCTCGCTGCGCACCATCTACGCTTCAACCAACCCCTCTCCTTTACATAGCACGAATACATTTCTGAATCGTGCCACTAAAAAACGTCCCGCCAGTACCACGCTGCTCGGGTCGTGACACTCTACAACTCCCTCCTCCTCCCAAATGTCGGGCCCCTCTGGCCAAGCCCTATCCCTGCCGCCCGCCCATCCCCCCTGCCACCCACGCCCCATCCCCGCTGCCACCCCCATCCCGCCATCTCCCTGTGTGCTCTCTCTCCCTCGCGACTAACCCACCCATCAAGATATAGCGATTTAATTTTAATATGGATAATATTATCATTTTAATTTTTTTAAAACTGCTTCTTGAATAATCAACTTTTAGAATTAACTTTCAAATTACTTCTGCTTTTGAGAAAACAAAAACAAAAACTTATCTTATAAGTACTTTTTTTTAATGTTATTAAATATTTTTTACTACTATTATAAAATAAACAGATGCATACTCTCAACAGTAATGTCAAACTGACCTAAAGTATATATTAATTGTCTTTCTAATAATATTCACAATTCACAAAATGACCTAAATGATTAATGATTCAATTCACAACTTGATAGCTATAGTGGCAGAATTAATGTGGCATGGTGGATCTGATAGCAGCAGCAGTGGCAGCACTATGTGAGGGGCAGGGTGGATATGAAGCAGTAATATGGATATCTTCGCTTTTCTTTTATTTTTGGTTAAAATGAAAAGTTATCGTCAAACAGAACAGAACCTTAAATAACTGAAGCTTTGACTATATGTAATATTTTCGTGGTAATCTGATCAAAAAATATAGTTAGCAATAACTATTGAGACAGCAAAGATTTTACTTACCAAGCAACAATCGGCTACTCATCCTTAGCCCAATCCTATGAAAGCATTCCCTCTCTTCCTCTGTTATTAATTCCTGGTCTGAATCCGGTCCAGCAGGACTCCATGCAGAATTCAACTTCAACAATGCTTTTGAAGACTTTTCTATCTTCTTTTTAAGCTACAAAACCCATCAAAACAACTCATGAAGGGAGTTGAATGATCAGATAAGATGAAGAGTAAATAAATCTTACAATGAAAAGTTTGCGTTCTTGCTTTCTTAGTTCATTATCTAATCTTTGCTTTTTAACGTCCAAATGAACTTCAACCCCCCAAAGTCCATTTTGGTGGTTCCCATGTTTTTCATAGATATTTTGGAATTCAGAAAAAGTTCCACTTGCGCCACTATTTGCAGGTGGCCCATCAGTCACATAAAAGCTTTCATCTGCTTTGAGCCTTGTAGCTTCTTCATGGAGTTGGCATCTTTTGATCTCCTCTTCCCTATCTTCTATTATATTCGCAACATTGCAAGGAAGGAAGTCATGGCCTCTATAAATTATTATATAGAACTTGTTTCGCAGTAACAGAACCCCACCTGTAAGTTGCTGCATTAGAAAACACACGTGTCAACAGTAAACCATCTTCCTAAGATATTTGCTAATAAAATTATATTCCAAAATACAGAAAATTATCAAATTAAAAAAGAAGGGGAAAAGAAGTAACATTCCAAATCAGAAGCTCTAAAAGCAATTCAATTGCTTATAGCAGCTATTTTGTCTCTAAATGTGCCACCGCATTTTTGCTTTTGCTTTTGTAAAAATTGACATTATTTACCATAATCTCGTGATACTATCAGAAAATTTGCTCTCAATAAATAATTAGTGCTTATGGTGCGTACTCAAAAATTACTACGCTAGCTAAGATAATCATCGATTATATTCTGTTGGAAAACAAAAAAAATAAAAATAAAAAACTCCATATAAACATTATTCATGTCACCAGCACAGGCACCTGCTTATATCAGTAATGCAGGTAAATATTGCATGAATAAATCCTGAAAAATTCCAATTCCCAACAAATGCACCTTGAGCTCACATGCCATTTGCTCATTCTTAACATCTGGAATTCCCCATTTCACTGCAATCTTTGCAACATGACATTTCTCCCATAATTTTAGTATAGCCACAGCTAAGCCTTGCAGTTTCCTGTTTCTCCCTGCACCATATTAAAGGAAATATACAAATTTGACTTAATTGAATTATTTTATAAAATTGCAAATGGACTAATGTTCAACAGATGTGTTGGGACATTTGATGTGTCAACCTCAATACAAAATAAAAAATCTAAACGTTCCACCATTTGTGCCAAAGATACCAAAATGGTGCAAAATTGTGGAATGTGCATTGTTCAAACAAAATAACTAGGAATTTGAATACTGTTAGGCTTTGTGTGACAAATACTTCATACTTTGAAAATGCTGCCAGAACATGAATGAACCTAAAAGAAAATTATTGATATAAAAGATTTGGCAGCATGCTCACCACCAACTCAACAGATTTATTAGTTACTAATCACAATTGGATGCTCCAGTGGTTCTGACTTCTGAGGACGATTAAACCCAACCCCCCCCCCCCCCCCCAAACACACTCTCTCTCCCTCTCTCTCTCTCTCTCTATATATATATATATATTTATATATTTATATAAAGGTAACATGCTTAGATTTCAATGATATGGAGAGATATTTAATTAAGGTTGTGATTTGCCTTTTTCCAACTACAAATAGCTGTTGGAGGCTTCTCACCTTAACCAGTGTCCTTTAACATTGCTAATGCCAGGACAACACATCACCCAAGTGAAATTAAATACAAATAAATAAATGGATAAATTAGATTTTTTTTTTTTTTAAACTTCCATTTCAGACTTATCTTCTAGTTACTGATGAAAAATAATTTTTAAAATGTGTGTTAACTTAAGTTGCTAACTCTCTTATTGAACTTAACCTTTAGTAAAGCTACATTTTCCTCGTTCCTTTGGTTTATCTTATAATAACAGCCCATTCCTGTATTAAAATTTTTATAACGTGTAACGCCTTAGTAACAAAGTGCGAGTCCATTACCAAGAACAAAATGTGTTGGTAGAGGACGAGCAAGCTTCCTGAAATAAGTCAGTTCATCATCGTTCAACTTTGATTTAGCATGAGGTGGACAAAGCCTAAAAGGAGGCCTAAACTCAGGAACCACCTCTGGAAGAAGGTCTGCATCTACTGGCAATGGCTTTGGCCTCCACCAATCAATGAAGCGGGGTCCAAGGCCATCCAATAATCTATCAGCTTCTCTCTCGTACAGCGATCCACATGCTGATTGCATACTTTTCTCTGTAGGTAGCAAGGATTTTTCTCTCTTGCCTCTGCTCATATCCACATAACTTCCGCCATCAGTGATTGTAATATTATCATCTAACTTTTGGTGCCCAAGTCTAAGGAAAGAAGCTTGTTTATTGGAAGTTTTTGAAGCTGACTGATAACTGCAACCTCTATAGACAACAAGAGCATCTTTCTTCTTCCACACAACTAACCCTCCAGTCTTGATCTGTCATCAGTGTAATGGTCAAGAAAACATACAATTAAAAGGGAAGGAGAAAAGTAATAAATAGATGTTAATGGTATCTCCCAATGTGCATATTTCAAACCAACTAAAATAGGACTCTAAAGGCCACTTGTTAAAACTAAGTTTTGATCACTTAATCAAACTTTTTTTAAAATTAATCAATACAGGATTAAGAGCACAAGCATTAGATTCACCAAATATCTTTTAAATTATACATACACGGGCAAATATCAACTACATATGGTTATAAAATGTCTTCGAAGTCCATGTTTTATTCAACAACTTTTTCAAATCCTATTACATTGATTCACTAAATTTGATGAACCCAATGTCAGGAGGCAAAATCCATGCTTTAAAACATGCATTATGTGTAATGGCAAAATTCAATACTCTAGTTACAAAACTAAAATGATAATACCCATGGATACAATATGGAGAAGATGGAGCATCATTTGGCCAGGTGGAAGCGTGTTTACCCCTCCAAAGGGGGTCGGCTTACTTTGATTAGGAGTAATCTTTTCAACTTGCCGACCTACTACTTCTCTTTTTCCTATTTCCGTGACCATGGCTTCTCGGCTTGAGCAAATTCAAAGGAATTTCCTTTGGGGTTTTGATGTGAATGTGCCTAAAATTCATCGGGTTAAATGGGATAAAGTATGCAACCCTCTTTCATATAGCAGTTTGCCCATTAAGAAGTTGTGTAGATTTGATATTTCTCTTCATAAGAAATGATTATGATGGTTTGTGATGGAATGGGAGGGCTTATGGCAGAAAGTGATTGTGGTGAAGCATGGAGTCACCGGCGGGAAATGGATCTCCTTGATGCCTTGCAAACCTCATGACATGGGGTTATAGAAATTCATCCACTCGTAGTGAGACTCTTTCTCTCGTTTCGTGGTATTTGAATTGGGAGATGGTTTTTTCATTCGCTTGTGGGATGATGCTTGGTATATGGAGTCTCCTTTGAAGCTCCTTTACCTAGAACTTTGTCAGATTGCTTGTTTTCCTGATGCTTTTGTAACTAACTCTCATTGTATGTGGGATTCTACAATGCAGTGGGATGTGTTGTCTTCTCAGGCTCCTTAGGATTGGGAATTAAAAGCTGTTTATTCTTTTTTTGACATATTGTATTTAGTTTCTCCCACGAAAAATACTTTAGATACAATGTGTTGGCGACCAAATCAGAAGAAATGCTACCAAGTCAAGCTCTTTTACTCTATCCTTACCCCTGCCGTGCCGGTAAGCTTTCCTTGAAAGAGTCTGTGGTAGGCATAGGTGTCGTCTAGAGTTACATTCTTTGCTTGAACAATGGTACATGAAAAGATTTTAATTATTGCTGCTGATAATTTGCGGTGTCATGATTTCGTTATTGTTAGCAGGTGTTCTATGTGTTCGACGGAGTCCATGGACCATATTTTACTATACTACAAGTTGTGAGATATGGTCAGAGGCTTGTTTGGCTTTCCTTTAGTGATGCCTTTATCTCTTAGTGTATTGTTATCTTGTTGGATAGGGGGAGTGGGGCAGCATTTGATGATTTGGCGATTTGACAGCATGTCCATCATTGCATTATTTGAAATATTTGACAAGAGCAAAATGCAAGTGTTTGATAATAGAGAGTGTTCGGTTGTGGAGCTTCAATTTATTTATTTTCGATGTTTGAGGGAGTGAATGTTTACTATGGGAATGTACAGTTTTTTCTTCATTTGTGGTGTTATTAATGGGTGCTTATTTTGAACTTGCTGTTGTATATATGTTTTTTGCGCACTCCATGTGTGCTTTCTCTTTCTAATAAAATTTTTTATTTATAAAAAACAATATAAAAATTCCATCTACAAAAATCCTAAAAAATAAACAATAAGTTCTTTCATCTCTGGAAAAGATCACAAATTCCAGATCAAGATCAAATACAAGCCATGTTACTTTACTTTTGACAAAAACAATTTTTTTAAACCAACACCTAATTTCTCATAGTGCATGTTGAGCCCTTGGGTAATAATTGTTGGTAGCCTAAGCAGAAGCTTAAAGGGACAAGAAATGAAGCTAACTTTAAGATGTGAGAATGCAAACACCATTAACTAGAGTCAGACATACAAGCCTTCAGTGATGAAATCTCCGTGGTACAGTTCAAGATATGAGGTCACACAGCCTAAAGGGTGTTTCATTTTGAAGTTTCATTGCACATCCAAGGAGAGTAAGTGAGAACAAACTAAAGGTGTAGGGGATCCGATATTATTTTTGTTATTGCTATTATTCTTCAAGATTTATATGTGCCCCTAGATGGTCAACGACCAAGTTGCGCACAATGCAATTTTTCAGTTGTTTTTGTATGAGTTGTAGCATAGGCTATTTTAATAATTTGACTACTCTAAGATAGGGGAATTCTTTAAAGCTTCAATATTCAATATAAAAGTGGAGTATTTTGAAATTTCACTACAACAAAATCTCCAAACATTCAAAGATTGGAAATTATGAGTCAATTGCTTCAAGGATAACTGTTCAAAAAGATCAAGGGTTTGTGAAGCATCTTGTTAGTGGTAATAGGGAATATTAGTAAAGTATATTTGGAAGGCCAAGACTCCCACTAAGTTATGTTTTTTTTTGCTTGGGAGGCAACTTGAGGTAACGTTCTTATCACGGGCTAGATCCAGCATGGCTTTTCCTTAGTGAGCCATTGCCCTTTGTGTAAGTGTGCTGGGGAACACATCGATCATCTCCTCCTCCATTGTTTGTGGGTGACTCAGACTTAGTGTTTTATTTTTGCCATTCTTGATCTCCAATGGGTGCCAAGAAGCCACATCGGACCAAAGCTGGTGACTTGGGGTGGACTTACGGGAAATGGCAAAGTGCCAGGTCTATTGAGTGCCATTTCGCTTGCTTTTCTTTTTTTTTTTTTTTTTGAATTTTTTGGAAGAAGCACAGTTGTCATGTGTTTGAGAATGTGGAGTGCTGTCCTCAACGCTTGATTGGCAAATTGTGGGATTCACTGTTGGATTTAGCACTTTGTTGTAAAGTCCCATGTAACGCAATTGACTTTGATATGTTGCATGACTGTCGGCTTTTCTAATGCGCCATCACCTCTTTGGTGGCTTTCTTAATAAACGAACTTTTTACTATAAGAAAAGAGTTTTGGGAGCATCTGAAGACCACTCGATCAACAATGTCTATTTTTGATTATTGGTGCATGAGCAAGAGAGATTCCTCAAGGCATTCACTATGAAAGTAAAGTTTTTGTTTGAGAGAGAGAGAGAGAGAGAAATGAACCATGGCTTTTAAGTTGTATGAAAAATAAGTGTTGCTTTTATTTTGTTTGAAAGTATGAGTAATGAACTTGTATGACATTTTATTCAGTATGGATTTGGGACTACTACTTATTAAGAATGGCTCTAATGTTAGCAATCGTATTGACAGGAATATGTTTGATTCAACATTGCACTTAAGCCTCACGACTCCTTGGTGCATTGGGAGCACCTACACTTATAAAAGCTATGTTGTTTTACTTGCCGCTTTTTGAATTTTGATATGGGCTCTCAAATAAGGCATCAGCTGAGCAGTTGTGATATTTTTATTGATTTGTGCATTCTTGACTGATTGGTGCCATTGTATTGGCAGGATACATACATGCTTGCTTGACCCAGTTCGTGTAGGCTGTATGTATAGTCAGTTGCGGGATGACTGAAAATCATTTGGTTTATATTTCACTTACTGTTGCTCATAAATTTCTTTATGGAAGTGACTACTTGCTAAGAGCCGTGTATACAGGTGCATGTGGTGTATTGAGGAATATTAGTTGGCTGAATAAGAAGCTAGTCTTGTTCAGCAATGAATTCATGTGAAGGGCCAAAAGCCAGGAGGGAATTGAACAAGTACCAGGATTACATTGGAAGTTGTCACAGCTGATCTTTCATTGTCATATCACCTCTCTGTTATGATAGGATATCTAGATTGAGGCATTGTTGTATTATATGTTCTCCAACCCACGGAATCATTTGCAATTTAGCTGCTCGTCAGGGGACAAATAGTTTTTCAACAAGGTCAGATAAAGCAAATTCCCTGCCTATCGGTTACATTAATATTCAGTACTAAAATTGGATTCGCTAAGCTCCCCATACTGATTCATCAACCAAACCCCCTCCTCCCGGCCCTAATCTCAGTGTCAGTGAACATAGAAAGAAGTTTGAAGTCAATGCAATGGAAGACATTCATAACCCAGACAGACCAAAGGAAATAAAATCCTCAAATTCTTTCTTTTGTCCAACTAATCAAAATTCAATATCAACATAAGTATATATATAATTTGGAAATAGGGGTGAGTTATACCACCAAACCTCAACAATTTCATGAGCTCTGATCATATTCCAGCACAATGGCACATCAAACTTCAGCATGGCGAGCTCATTCCTCCTCCAAATCAGATGAACTTCATCCACAACAGCCTGAGTCACCCCAGCTTTCTTCACCTTCACCCATTTTCTCATCCTTTTTGCTTCACCCCTCAACCTTTCAAGCGACTCTCCATCAAGAGCCACTTCAGCCGCCGTCAACATCTTATCCTTCTTCCTCTTCTCCCTCTGGAAAACCATCCCCTCTGCTTTCGACCACGGCATTTTCCCGCCAACCTCTGATTCTCCATCTCCCCCGTACAGCCCTGGTGCCAATCCTAAATCAGATTGTCCTACGTGTTTCTGGGTGTCCACTGAACTCTTCTGATTCGCCTCCTGAAGCCTTGCAATCCTCCGAACAATGCCTTTCATTGCCTTCTTCCCTCTCACGCCACTGACCTTATCTGTCAGTGCCCGATCCCCGCCAGAGCCGCTAGAATCCGAGTTTATTTTCTTTTCACTTGGTTTAGACTTGGATTTGGAGGGAACTGAGACCTGATCGGGCTGAATGGAACCAGAAACATCCTTCCTTATCCATGGAGGAGTTGTGGACATATTAAGGGCAGGTTTAGAATTAGAATTGGAATTGGAATTGGAATTGGGTAGTCTGATGGGCCCTTCTGAATAGAACGAGAAATCCAAAGTGTGGTTTACGGTGGGAGTGGTGGTGATGGTAGCAGAGTGAAGAGGGAGAAGGGTTTTGGGGGGGTCAGTGGAATCGTTTGGGGTAAGGTTTAACAAAGAAGGTTTTGGTTTTTTTGGCTTTGGGTTAGAGATGGAACAAGATATGGGAATGTAACGTAAAGGGTCTGCGAGAGATGGGAGAGAGGAGAGAAGCAAAGTGACGGACATGGCAGTGGAGTGGAGGGAGTGGCTAATTACAGATATTATCTCTCCTGTCTCCGGTCCTTGTTCTGGTTGGGATGGTGAGAGACTAGAGATTTATGTGGGGCACCTAGCTTCGCAACCAATTTCTAAATGGTACTTAATTAATCTAAATCCAGCTCAATCGGGCAACTTAAAATCAAATGAATCGATGAACTCATAAATTCAAAATATATTAATAAAATTAATGCTTAATATGAGTAATATCTAGATTTTATAGTCCTGTGTAATCTCCATTTCTCTTTTCCTCCTCAGCTTAATCGGGCATTTGATATGTTTGATCAATTACTACATAATACATCCAGTTAAAGCAATATCCACATATAGATTTATCATTCCGATTAATATATTCTTTAATTTATAAATTATTTACCATTAATAATTATATATATAAATTTATAAAAGCCTATTACCCAATAATGTATTTTTGATAAAATTATACAACATCATTACCTTTTTATTTAGCTTTTCATTAGACTTAATTGTTTCTTATGACTTAACTTTAATTTTAATATTTGACAAAAGAAAAAATTTATATGCAATCCTCAAATGAGGACTGTAATATAGTCTTCATTTTAAAAACCACAAATAGTATTACTTTTGGAAAAAAATATCCTTTGAAGTAATCCCTTTTAATCAATTTATTTTAACTTAGTTCGTAATCTTTTTACATATTAAATGAGTCTTGGAGCTTATGAATTACCATGGACCCTAGTTAAAAAAATATATAATATATATTGAAAAAATCAAATAAATATCCTTTATAATCTATCTATATAAAAAAAAGTTTAATGATATGTATAATACAAAATTTTAATAAGAGAGAGAGAGAGAGAAAAAAAAATAGTGTGTTTAGATTAGGGTTGAAATAATGAGATATTATTATTATTATATTAATAATATCATTTCCTATGTTGACAGTATTCATACACATCGTCAATTTTCATCTAAGAGGTACGCAAGAGAGAACTAGACAAAAATGCCATAAAACTATGAGGAGATATATATGAGATAACTACAAGGGTTTGTGTTAGGATAAATAATAAAGAAAGCAATATTAATTTTTGATAAATGCATTATTTTCTTATAATGATTAAATAACATGACTGAATAAATCACATGTCAGTTTTTGTTGAGCCAATCATACATTCAAGCCCCAATTAAATGGATCAACCAAACAAGTTATATGGTAGCTAACCAATTGGTTACTTATGTCCTTCAGTCTATCCAAGCCTAAGCAAACAACATCTATGTGGTGTTTGTTATCAACTTGATTAAATGATGTATTTATTTGATTCTATGAACATTCAAATTGTTTAAGTCTACACGGATCTAAGTATGACTACCCCACTCAAGTTTTATTTTACTTTTTTTGACAAATAACTCACTTAACCCCTTATATTTAGTACTTTAATAAGAATTATGCTCTCGTAAGATATTTATATTTCTATTATCTATATACAAGTAGTCATGCAGCAACGCAACAAATATGGCTCCAATGAAAAAGAGACTCACTTTAAAAAAATGAAAATACTTCGACCCATTCTGTCCAAATCAAAATAAAAATCAACTCATATGACATGTAATTTTTTTAGTTTTTTATTGCTTTGAGCAAAGTTGAGTCAGTGAATAATGTATATGCACATGGGCAAGTATATATTGGATATAGTGTGGGCTGTTGTTTACCCTAAAATTGCAACAATCCATTCATATTTCCTTTTTTTTCCCTTGCTTTCCTACCTTCATGCCAACTCATTTGGTCATTTGGCCCACTTTCGTGTAATTCCACCCACTTACATCTAAGGTCTCAAATTGGATTAACCCATATAACTTAACTATTATGATAAATAAATGATCTAATAATAATAACAACAACAACATATCACCTTTAATAAATCCAAACATTGCATATAATGACTCGTATTTGAAGTAAGATGGCAAGTAGCCTATAATTGAAGTAAATAGCTCGTATTTGAGTTTAGGGACATCATTTTAATGATGTGGCTAAAAACGCAGTTGTTTTGACTATAATTGATGTTTATTTAGGGTCTGAATTACTCAAGGATATTAGATGGCTAATTAGTCAATTCAGTTATTTTATGATTTAATATTATTAATATTAAAAGGAAATTTATGATATAATTAACTAAGGGCTTTTTGGTACTTCTCTTGACTTAAAAATGGTTGTTTAGTGGATAAGAAAGCAAAGGTATAATGAGATTAGGAAACTTGATAAAAGAGATTACTTAATGAGTAAGAAATTAATATTATAATAGAATTAGGATGGGATTAGGACTCTAGAAGAGGAGGAGATTGTTTCTATAAATAGGGATGTCGTCCTATGGTATTGGTTGATGATCCTTCACATTGGGAGAGCTATAGTCATCTAGAGAGAGAGAGAGAAAAGTCAAAGCTTAAAGATTTAAGATGTTCGGGTGCATTCTAGCAGGTGTAACTTATTCCTACATGTTCAAGGTAGTTAGTTCTATCCTTTTACGTCTCTATTAGGGTTTAGCTTTATCTAGAATAGATTCAACTAGGGATTGAACATAGAATGACAAATTATGCATGTAACTGAGATAGGAGACTTAGACAACGATGTTCGTCTTTTAAAGGTGATGTTGAGGACTAGGAATTGAGGGTTAGAGATAGTTTGGTTAAGCTTGAGCATAGCAAGTGGTAGTACACATTATGGTGGCACGGTCAAGGTGTGCACGTGGCAATGGGCGCCACGTGCAATGGCACGTGTAGGGGTGTCCATATGGGGATGGGAGCCACGTGCAGGGGTATGCACATGGTAAGGAGTGCCACGTGTAAGGGTGTGCATATGGAGGTGCATGACACATGTACGTGGTGAGGGGCTGTTGGGATAGTGCTATATAAAGCAATGTGTAATCCTAATAATGTAAAGACTTTCTGATTAATTGAAATATTTTTTGTTTAAATATTTATTAGATTGCATTATTCTGCTTTCTTGTGTGGCTAAGCATCATAACATCTCATTGCTTATCAAAGTTTATTACTGGGTATGTGTGAGACACATACAATAGATCCACTAATTAGACTAAGTATAAAATTAGTTCACAATCGGTGAATAGAGTTTGGGATGCTCTATTCTGATAAGATTGTGGTGCGGACTATTTCCATAGCGGGAGTGATCTAATCTAGGATCATTGTAAAGAGTTTACAAATAGTAGTGCCAGGTATGTAATCATACATATTGAACAGGACCATGATAGAATAAGTTCTTCAACTAATATCCGTTGCATTGTATGAAGAACTTTATATTTTATCGCTAGATGATCGATTTATGGATTAATCTTAATCCAGACCGTTTGATTAACTCATGTCTATAATTTATGTCTTTTGACTTATTAATGAGTGAGAGGCTTAGTGCTTCAAATACCTCGATATCTTGGAGATATAATATTATAGATAGTGGGAGCGTCAAGTCAGGTGCATGGAATCCATTGCTTCGTTATACGAAGAGTAATGATATTCCCATGTTGTTTAATTCGGGATTCTTGGGTGAATCAAGCGCTTGTAATTATATTAGATATAATTTATTATAAATCCTAATTCATGATTGGATCATGAATAGGTCGCCCATTAGAGAATTAATGGTAACACATGGATAAAGATATAATTAGAGAGGTTGAACGGAATCTATTGATACTGTCTCTAATTATGAATATCATAGTGGAGGATCATATCACATGGAAATCAGTTATATCAATGGACAAATAATTTATTATGGATTCTTGTAATCATATCTGCTTGATCTTAGAGTGCGGTTTTAGTCCCGATCGTGGCTCGGACTAAAACTAATAAATAATGATTTAATTGATTAATGAGATTAATTAATTAAATATTATTTATGGAGCTTCGATTAAGTGGGTCCATTTGGTCCCTCTTGCTAGCATCGTTTATTCTTGTATGGAGTCCTGGATCATTGTGAGTTAATTCTCCTGGTTGTGCTTAAGAGCTAATTAATTAACGTGTGTTAATATATATTTAAGAGTTAAATATATATCACATGGTTATTTATTTAATTAGATTAAATAAATAATAATAAATATTTTATCCATTTAATATGATTAAATGAATAAATATATTATTTATTTATTTGATAAATAAATAATATTATATATTTATTTAATTAGTTTATTGCGTAATAATTATATTATTTAAAGAGTTTAAATAATATGTATTATTATTATTTAACTAAAGGGGCGTATGCGTAATAGCACAGGGGTAACTCTAGGTCTATAAATAGATGCATAGCCTCCTAGGTTAAATGGTGTGCGTGTGCAATCATTGACAGCCAAGAGAGAGAGAGAGACAGGTGATGGCCAACCCTAGCGGAGGTGGTGTTCCTGTTCTTTGATCCAAGGGTGTCACAGCCATGTACTCCTTAAGAAGGTGAATAGCAGAGAAGGCTATTTGGTGGTTGAATCCAGGAGACTGCGAGGACGATCAAAAGCAGATCGTGAGTTCGTTCTTGGAGGGAAAAGAAGAGGGTTCTAGCTTTACCGTTCTTCAGGTTGGTTTCTTCTTTTCTCTCTTTGCAAAAATTAAACGAATTGATTCATGTTTAGATCCTGCTGTTTGTTTGCTAGAATAAAATTTTTAAAATTCGTTTCCGCTGCGGTTAATCGTTAACCCGTGCAAGATTGTTTTGCCCAGTATGGCTCATTTTAGGTCTTTTATATTGATTCTGATGATATGAAATTTTATAGTTTGATATATTGGACTTGTATGCTGATATGATGATGTTTAAGGTGTGATGACTATGGACTTGTAATGTTGATATTGTTGATATGTGTTCTTGTTATATAGTGCACTATATTTGTTGTGATGAGGTCCGATAAAAAGCAATGGCCCAATAAAGGGCAATGGTACGGTAAAGTACGAATATGAATTTTTTTGATGTGATTTGTGTGGTGTTATGTGTTAGTGTAATGTGTTATGATGTGAACTATGTTGTGATGATAATATGAGTTGTAATATGGTATGATTTATAATATTATGATGTAGCGTAAGGTATGAAGTGATTATGATATGATTTATGATTGTATATGTTAATTGTTTGTTGAGCATGAGTAAGTCACTACATTCGCACATATATACTTTGCATGTAGTACCAGATATGGTTAATCTTATAAGGGGTTGTGGATTGATAACCATCTACTGAGCTTTTATACTCACACCTATTTTGTTAATTCTTTTGCACATGCTAAAGGATGTTAGAGAAATTATGGAAAATTAGCTGACCTTTACTCTAGTTGTGATTTCCTTTGGTGCATTGTAATGAATATGTGTTGTATTGATTTGTTTTGATTTCTCGAACATGGGTTTGTGGATCTTGTAAACAGATATTTAACAGTGATAGATATATAAATAATGATTTGATTTGTTTTACATATCTTGTGATTGTTTGTCGTCATTAGAATTGTATAGTTATACCCCCACTGTGTGACTGTATTAGGTGATTTGAGACCACACCCGCTTTGTAGTCTCTATTAGGTATTAGTCACCAACCATTTGACCTCTCAAGTGTATGCATGAGACAGTCATGTGCCTAGATTCTACTCACTGAATTTGAGGATGTGACATTACACACCCAATTTGAGAGTTTGTTAACCTCTCTCTTACAGTGTTGTTTATTAGTCCTAGCTATATAAGAAGTTACAATTTATTGAATTTAGGATTTGATTAAACTAGGAAACTGTTAAATTATTGATTTTGATCAAATCATGTATTAATAGTTAAACAAATTAGACTATCATACTTAAATAATTTTGTAGAGTGATTCTTTTGAAGTGAGCTTGTAGATAGAGTTTAAGTTTATATTGTTCTTAATCTATCTAAAAAAAATAGAATTGATGTAAGGGAGATTAAAAGGACATTGCATTATATTTGATTATTCTCATGATCTATTCTTCACAAAAGACTGTGATGCAAATTAACTACATACCTTGCTTTTATTTCCCTATACCATATATTCTTAGCCCCTAATTTTTATTTGATCACTTTTATTACCAAGGAGTAGCAATAAGCTAGTTGTGGATTGTGACTAGAGTTTAAAATTGTAATATTTATGTCCTTTTTATTATAGTTTTTGATAATTATTTAGCCTAAATAACCTCATTTAGCTCAATAATCAAATTAGAGTCCCATTTTGCACCTTAATCTATTTACCATGCTATTTTTAATATTTTTGTTCCCTTTGAATGATATCAGGCAGGGATGGATTCAGAAAGTTCAGTTAAGGTGCCCCAAGATATAAGGTATGTAATTCACATTTGAAAAATGTTATCTAAAACTATGATTCGTAGGGCCGGTCCTGAAATTTAGAAGGTTTAAAGTGATTATTAAATTGAGAGCCCTTATGTATATATAATTAAACTGCTGATTTTTATTTTTATTTTTATTATTACTTTACTATAATTACAGTAATAATATAACATTTTAAAACATATATTATTATCAAAATTATAAATTAATTTTTAATTCTTTGCTACTGTCAAAGGTTAAGTCAAGATAATACGAGGCCTGAAAGCCTTAGTTTTAATTTAATTTTTGGAGGCCCAAGACTCAGGCCTCATTTACCTAGCTTTAAGACCAGCATTGAGGATTAATACAATTTAAGTTAAAATTAATAACATAAAAACATAAAAATTTCATCAAATTATCCTATAAACAAATTAGACAAAATTTTAAAATTATATAATTTATTTACCACTATTATAGTTAACAATATATTTATCATAAATAATATAGAATAGTAAATTATATTATTAATTAATTTAAATTATAATTATATATGTCTAATATATATAATTAAAATTAAAATTTTATATATATATATATATATATATATATTATATATATATATATATATATATATATATAAATTGGGGGGGGGGGGCGGCATGGCCCTTGTCGCCTTCCTAAATCTGTCTCGGATAACAGGTTTAAACTAATAAATTGGCAACAAATTAACTTTAGAGCAAAAAGTAATGAAAATTAGTTAAGTTTTAAAGGTTAGATTTGAGTTGAAAACATATGTCTCAAACTAAGTTCAACACTGGATAACTCCAAATTGCGACAGGAGGCACTTTGATATCTCAAAGCAAGCTTATATATCAAAGTAATCCAAAAGTTAAGAAAGATAGTCTCAATGAGCATATTAAATGACTTAGGGGAAAATGGCGAAGTGCCGAGTTTATTGAGTGTTATTTTGTTTGTTTGTTTGTTTTTTTTTTTAAAATTTTTTGGAAAAATCACAATCATAGTGGGTTTGAGAATGTGGAGCATTACCCTCAACGCTTGAATGGAAAATTATAGGATTCATTGTTAGATTTAGCATTAAAAAGTTAAGTTTTTAATCTCAACAAAATAACATAATTAATATAATCAATATTAAACTAAATAAGCATCACATAGGTCCAATTTCCATATCTTAGGTGTAACAACACCTCTTAGAACTAGCTCGATCACCATATTTAATTTAGGCATTAGGATATGTTAGATTGTTGTAGTTTAATTATTTATCTTTCCTGTCTTATGTTAAGCCCTAGTATATATCATTAACCACGAGAAGTAACACTATATCTATGAGATTGACCATATTTGCATTATATATATAAGTTGAGTTAAGGTAATTACAAATGTTTTTGAGAGCGTTATGACATGCTTAACAATAATCGAACTATGTATTATTGTTTAACACATATAGTTTTAAAAAATAGTACATATGTTTCATATATTATTTATAAATATGACTATAATGTTTAAAATTTATGTATTGAACTGCAAAAAAAAAAAAAGATTTAAAGCCTTTTAACTCTATATCAAAGCTCACAGTATTTGTCCTAATGTATGCATTGTTTTCCTCCTTTAAACAATCTTTTCTCTCCTTTTCATTTCTTTCCATTGTTAGGTTGTTTAGGAATTAGTTTTTATGATGAGTAATGTTATGTATAAGTAGATCATACAGGTAATTTATACAGGAACATCTTTATTACCATTGGATTAATATTATTATTTCTTAAAATTTTTTATTCATATCAATCCAACGACAGAGAGAGTGTTCCTATACGAATTTTCTACATAACCTACTTGCAAATAGATTTTTTATTTTAAGATTGGGGTTTGTTTGTGGGTGAAAAGG
Source organism: Taxillus chinensis (assembly GCA_023512835.1). NCBI lineage: Eukaryota > Viridiplantae > Streptophyta > Magnoliopsida > Santalales > Loranthaceae > Taxillus > Taxillus chinensis. The sequence continues at coordinate 46,382,646 of CM042091.1, forward strand.
AATTGTTTGTGAGTGTTAGATTTGATTTTTTATTTTTAAGCCGGGTGAAGTGATTCATTTTTTAATCTTATTTTAATGGTATTTTTGACATTTTACAAATGAACAATTCGTTAATCGTTAAACACAAAACATACATGAAAAAAAAAAGAGAGACGAATGAATCAGATTTATTGTGCCTAACCGGTGGAAAAGATTAATTAGATCTAACGTCGTCTGCCACTCTCGGCCGCGTCTTGCTCGTAGCGGTGGCGTCTTCCCGAAACTTGCAGGCAGGCGTTTAATTTAGGGCTTCTCTTCTCTCCCCTTTCCCTGATTTTTTTTTCTCTAATTTTCTTGCTCTCTTTCTGTCCATATTATTACAGAGGAGAGCTGACTATATATATATATATCGACTCCGACTCGACTCTCTTCGCTTCTCTTCTCGCCCCTGGGTCGTCACCATTGAACTCGGCCGAGTTTGTCCGATTTAGACAACGCAGCCCAGCAACAATGGATGGGTTTACTTGCGCATAAGACAGGCAGGCAGACAGGCAGACAGACATCAAGAATTTTGTGTCAGAGAAATTGGTGAGCTGACAGTATTTCGAGTATGAGTATTGTTCCAAAGGAGACAATTGAGGTGATAGCACAGAGCATTGGGATCACCAACTTGTCTCCGGATGTCGCGCTCTCGCTCGCCCCCGACGTGGAATACCGTATGCGCGAGATCATGCAGGTGGGTATGTCCTGTCCTGTGCTGCTCCTAACCCCAGTTTAGTAATATAGGTTGTTTATGGGAGGAGGGGTCAAATGGTTTTAATAAATTTTGTTAAAACACGAGTACACGTTTCAATTTTCCTTGGAACCAGATAGATAGATAGATAGATACTACAGATTGAATCTTTGTGCTAAACCCCACTACAGATTGAATCTTTGTTCTAAACCTACAGGAGGCAATCAAATGCATGCGGCATTCAAAAAGAACTATTTTGACTGTGGATGATGTGGATACTGCTCTCAACTTGAGAAATGTCGAGGCAAGTTTTTATTTCATTGGTTGATGTCTTTCATTCCGGAGATACATTCCCTTCGGTGGTGGCATTATCTCTGGTTCCATTGAAATTGGATGCATTTTGACCCTTTCTTGGTTATCCCAAATCAGAATTGCAAAATTTTCATATTATGTCCCCGCCCCCTTGCGTTCATGTTAAAGCACTTGGCATATGTCCGTCATTAGGCTAGGCTAAGTCACGGAAACATACAGTAGCTAAAATATACCTTTATCTTGGTTTTATTGTACCAAATGCCACCTTCCAACACCCTGTCAGGTATTCGCAAAGCAGTCCTGTCAATTGTCATTATTGTTGTTTGGCGTAATGCCAAATGCAAATGATGTTATATGATGAAGTGTTGACATCGTGTTGTCTCTTTTCCCAAGCTAATTCTAATTTCTTTTACCAAGTTTTAACATGATGACCAAAGCATGGATAACAGAGATTCACCCAACACTAGATAATATTTAGGTGTTGTTCTATGGTTTGACTGATACTTGAAATCATTCCCTTCCATAAATTCCCAAAGACGTTATATGGTTATCCAAAAAAAAATTCTCATTTTGAAAAGGAAATGGACGTTCGCAGGCTATTGCTGTTAGATATTTAGATTGTTGTATGGGTGTAGGATGAAGTAGGAGGCAGTTAGGCACTGGACACTAGAATGGAATTTCAAGAATGTTCCAAAAATATTTGAGATAAAATTATGAACCTGAACATGATATTTGGCTCATTTCCGAAACATTTAGAATTGTGAAAAAAACCAAATGGAGCCTTCTTAATAAATCAGCGCTTTCAGGAAGTTTCATAATTCAACTGACTGACAAAATCTCCAGACAATGGGTTTTTATGTGTGATGGAAGGGGAGATCCAACAATTGATTGCCACTTCGAGAGAAAGATGTGTTAATGTATAAAAGAAACACATAATAGTGTGGTAAATTTAATAAGTTTATTGGATTGGAAATCATTTCACATCTAGCCAAACTGAATGCATAATCATGTGCCCATTTCGTTGTTTGTGGATGAACTAGATGTGTCCATTGTTTTGTTGTGACATCTAATGCTGCATTGGAATTTTAACAAAACAAGTTAGCTGTCTTTGTTTTTTATGTTTCCTTTTCTAATCTAAGGAGCTGTAGCTACTGAATGGAAAATTTATTTATTATAACTTGAAAAAAGAATTTCTACTCAAGTGTATTGCATGTGATGTGGATGATTTATGTGGGAATGTTTGAGATTTTCATCTTTCTCTATGAGAAATTTCTTTACATAAACCTCATTTTGTCTGTATTTCTCGTCCCAGCCAATTTATGGATTTGCCTCTGGGGATCCCTTAAGGTTTAAAAGGGCTGTTGGACACAAGGATTTGTTTTACATTGAGGACAAGGACATTGAATTAAAAGATGTAAGAATAGTAATGATACCAATTCCATTCTTGATTAAGCTGGGTGGAGCTACTTTTCATGTTATGTTTGTTTTATTTACAGGTAATTGAAGCTCCTCTCCCAAAAGCACCTCTTGATACTGCAGTTGTTTGTCACTGGCTAGCTATTGAAGGTGTACAGCCAGCTATTCCAGAAAATGCTCCAGTTGAAGGTCTGTCTTTACAATGAAGAGTGATGCCAGAGATTTGTCATAGACAACCTGATGTTTGCTGTGTCAATTTCAATTTGCAACCTTATAACTGACTAATTTTTTTGAACAAATGTCTCTTGGTGGCAATTTTTTTTTCTAACCAATTCTTAGATTTTAAAAAAGTTAGGCTATGGTGGCATGTAATCTGATAAATGCAGGCAACATTTGTTCACGAAATGGGGGTGTTATGTAATGTTTTGCTCTAGTTGGCTTTCTTAGCTTTTTGTCTGCAACTTATATTTCAACTTAAGGAAAATCTGAATAGGAACTTTGATATTGGAAACTTTTTTCTAAGTTCAAGGGGTCTATGGAATATTGTTAGATGGTATATTGGACTTTTTTTTTTCTAAAACTTTTATTATTGAAAGTTTTTTCAGGGAGGGCAATATATGTGGATAATTGAACTAGCTTTCTTATATTCCCTTTTATAATTGTATGATTGGGTTTGGTTTGGTCATTTTTGCCCTAAGTTCCAATGTTTGTACTTATCTACTTGATCTATTCTTTTATTTTCTTTTTTTGCCTTTTGGATGGGATGAGTTTTCTGTATACTTAACTGGGGTTGGAGTTAACCTTTAGATTGGCTTGGCTTTCTTTGTAGTAATTGCACCTCCTTCCGATAACAAAAAGTATTCACAGAAAGACGATGGGCTTCCAGTAGAAGTAAGATTACCCGTTAAGCATATATTGTCTAGGGAGCTCCAGGTACTGCATCTATGTTTCTCGCACCCTCCCATTCTTCCCATGTGATACAACTTATATACAGTTGTCTTTGATCATTGCGTATGCAGCTATACTTCGACAAAATTACTGAGCTTACGATTAGGGGATCAGAAACTGTCCTTTTCAAGGAAGCATTGTTGAGCTTGGCCTCAGACGCAGGACTTCATCCTTTAATTCCTTATTTCACATTATTTATTGCTGATGAGGTAGTATGAAAGTAATTTCCTTTCCGATATCAGACATACTTTTTAAATATAAGAAGCCTTATGTTTGTCATTTTATCTGTCCATTCTATAATAATACTAGGTTTCTCGTGGTTTGAACAATTTGGCTCTCTTGTTTGCCTTGATGCGTGTTGTTTTGAGTCTTCTCCAAAATCCACACATAAATTTAGAACCTTATGTAAGTGCCCTACTCCTATATTTAGTCTTTATTATACAATTTTTATCCATAGAACTAAATATTTTTTCTGTCTCATTCAACACATTGCGGGTTATAGACTAACTGTTTGGAGGGGCACAATTCACTGACCCATAATTTAGATGGTCTTGCAGGAATATGTGTTAAGACTGCTTGGTTGCTTATATTTTCTCCTTTAAACTCTTTTTGTTAGTTACACGAATTGATGCCATCAGTGGTCACCTGTCTTGTCGCAAAAAGGCTAGGGAATAGGATAGCAGACAACCACTGGGAACTAAGAGACTTCACCGCAAACTTGGTTGCTTCAATCTGCAAAAGGTGAGACTTTTCTAGTCTATTTAATGCAATAATAAATCTATTTTATCTCCAGGATGCTTGAATATATTAGGTTTTCTGGTACACTAGGATATAACTTGTTGCGTAGCCAGAATTATATACTTTTGTAATCAATTCAGATACAGCTAATTCTTCTTCTTGAATTATTTTCTTCTGATTTTCTTTTTTAAAAATGTTTTAATGGATCCCCGGGTCTTTCACCATTGATATTTTGGCCAATACACCAAATCGTAGTTCTCTCCTGTAGGAGTATTGGTAGTGGGCTAGCTAAATATTTTAATAAATTTATTTATATGAAGCGATATTAATCATAAGTTGTACTTGAAATTTATGTCTTGATTATAAATTTTAAGGCACCAGCTAGTTAAGTTTGATTAGCTAATGCTAAAAGTTTGAAATTTAACAAAGTAGTAAAGACAAAAATTTCAAGTCAAAATTGTAGTTAATATTGCTTGATGTGATAAAATTTGTTGAAACATTTAGTTATGAAGAAAATTTATATGCAATTTCCAAATGGGGATTATATTACAGACTTACAATTACTTTGCATTTTTTATTTAATAAATGAATTTTTAATAAAAATGATGTCGTTTTAATAAAAATACAAAGAGATTGTAATATAGTTTTTATTTCGGAGACTGCAATAGCATTACTCTTTGGTTATTGTACTACTAATGCTTTAATTCTCTTGCAAACATTTTTTACTGCTTGTCCACATTCCTCTTAAAGCTGTTACCATTAAATGGTCCACTGCCTCCTTTTCTGCTGTTAGATCCTTGACTTGCAATGGCATGAAAGATAAAAAATTTATCATCTATCTTTTACTGTGCATTTATATTTTATTTTACTTTTCCAGATTTCAGCATGTTTATGACAGTCTCCAGACACGTTTGACAAAGACTTTGCTTCGGGCATTTTTGGACCCTAAACAGGCTATGACTCAACACTATGGTGCAATTCAAGGTCTAGCAGCTCTAGGATCTAATGTGGTATTTTCTTATCCCACATCCATGAAATGCCTGTCTTGATCTGCCTAGATAGTATGAGAGGGAAATATTTTCCTTTGGCTGTTTTAAGCTAATCAAGGTCTTGGGGGTCCATTACCTTAATTACTTCTCTTTGAATCCATTTATAAGGCTTTTTTTGGTAGGTCCGCCTTTTGATACTTCCAAATCTTGAAACGTACCTGCGACTTCTTAAACCTGAGATGCTTTTTGAAAAGCAAAAGAATGAGATGAAGAGGTATGAAGCTTGGCGTGTTTATGGTGCTTTGCTGGTGAGGTTTTCTTCTTATAGAATTGTTGTATCAAGTTTTGTATGCGATATCATGTAAAGTTTACGTAGTGTGTCCATGCATCTTTCAGCGTGCATCAGGTCGATGTGTACATGATATACTCAAGGTGTTCCCAGCTCTGCCATCAGCCCCTTCAAAGGCTGTGTGGAGAACATATGCAAAAGTTGTTACTACACGAGGTAAGTCTCATAAAGGTCTGTGCTTAAAATTATAAATGCAAATTGCTCAAGGTGTTTGTAGACGGTCTGTCTGAAAACTATTGGCAGTCCATCTCAAGACGGGCCAAAAGGCTCAACTGCATTTAAGGAGCATGACTTTGATCTATTGTTTGCCCCCAAAAATTCATAAGGTAAAAGGAAGGCAACCGAGGAGCCTTTGGAGAACCAACCAGCACTCAAGAAGATTGCAAATGATGGCCCCGTGGGTTTAGCATCAACTAACGCTTTGGCATCAGACATGCAAGGGGTAACTAAAGTAACCACTCCTTTGGTTGATACTGATGCTGGGCCTTCATCTTCCTCCATGTTGGTCCCCTACGGGAGCACTTCAGGTATCAAAGGTGGAAAAAAATGGAAGAGTAATGACAAAACTTCGACGATGTCAGCAGTCCGGGATCAGATTTGGAAGGATGACTTGGATTCTGGCAGACTTCTGGCATCACTCTTTGAGCAATTTGGTGAAAGCATCTTTCCATTCATACCAGTTCCTGAGATGTCAATATTTTTGTAGCAGGTTATCATTTTTTTTGTCTTTTACACTCGATACTTCATACATGTGTAAAACTTATTTGAATGATGCTTTAAATAGTGTACAAGCTTTTTTGTTTGGACTTTGGAGACCAGTAGTGAATTCTACCGACTTAAATTCATGGTCTGGGAAAATTCATATCCACAACTCCATCTCTCTCAAAGTGGATTTTCATACGTTAGAAGATGTAACAAGAAACACAAACTCAAACATCGCACCCAGAAACCCTTAGAAGACTTACCTTAAAATTGGAACAAGAGTTCTGTAACAGTTTCTCCGCAACGGCTGTCGTCGGTCTTACTAATAAAGTATTGAGCACGGAAAGCCATTTCTGATTGTTCTTTGTTTTGATGATTGTAATTTTGCATTTCTAAGTTATGTTTTTTCCCCAAACTTTCTGAGCCGGTTGGTGAAAGCATCTTTCCCTTCATAGGCATGTTTTTGAAGCAAGGTAAAATAAAAATAAAAATGAACACTTTTGATTGGTGTAAAACGCGCGTATTTGAGAGATGAAAGCATTTGTGTAATATAGTGAGGCTTTTTCGTATGGGGGACTAGTAATGAATTCTACTGACTTAATTAATTAATTATTGGTCAGGGAAAATCCATTCCCACAATTCTATCACTCCGATTACACTAATTTATTACTCAATGCAGATTTCCATACATCAGAACATGTAACAAGCTAGAAACACAGAATCAAAAACAGCATGCAGGGTACCCAACAACCACAAAACAGAAAACTAAAAATTTTAAAAGGCAGCAGCAACTTTGGCAGACTCAAGCTCAACAGCCTTCTTGAAGAAGCTGTCCTCTTCCAGCACCATTTGGACAGGTAGGTACCCCAGCCCATTTGCCATGGCAAGCATCATCTTCTTGAACTCCGCCTTGAACTCCTCCAAATCTACGGACCCACTCGCGTCGTGATCGAACTGCGCAAACAGCGAGTCATAGACGCGACCCAGCTCTTCTGGTTCCAACTTCTCATCAGTGCCGAAGTGGGTCTCGAAGACCCTCAGTGTCTGCAGCTCCTTCAGCATCTCCCCATAGGAGAGAAGACCGTCACGGTCCGTGTCGAGGAGGGCAAAGTGGTCACGAACCCACTGCTCATATGCGTTCTCATCTTCCACGAAGCATGCAATGGTTGCACCGTCCAAAACCTCTACGCTCATTTTCTTAAGACTATATTAATCTTTGCTAGCTCCTCAAAGGGAGAAATTAATCGAGCTCTGATGAACTCGAAAACTTTGATATCTCTCTTGGGTTGAGAAGGGAGGTTGTTTCAATGGTGTCTGTGTATATATATACTATATATATATATATATATGTATGTATGTGTGTATAGAGGGAGAGATAGACGTTGGTGTGTGCCTTCAAGTTCACGTAAAGGCTCATCATTATAAATGTGCATGCTTTTCTGCCCGCTGTTTTCTCCCCGCCACTTTTTTTTTTCCCGAATAAAATGTTATTATATTCAGTCCACCAAAACTCGCGTGGCGTTGTTGACATTAGACAGTTGTGTATAGGGATGACAATACTGTTGGATTTGAATTTAATTTGAAAATATATAACCTGATTTAAATTCTACTTGATCTGAAGTATGGATAGTTCGAAACGGGTCGAATTGGTATTTTTCTCTTATTTTTTTTTTTTAAATTTTGGATCGAAACGATTTGATTCGGATTCAATGGCTTTTAAGATGGGTCAAATCAAATTGGAATGGGTCAGCTCAGTTTGCCATTCCTACAAACGTGTACGTGGTGGGACAGCTTAGGTCTGGTAGCAGCAGAGTAAACGCTGCAACGGAGCACTGGTTTCCAAGGCCGTTGAAACTTGGCGACTCCTTCTGTGGGCTCAACTGGTATAAATGTTAAAAGTCTGAAATAAAAAGAAGTGCAGTCAATTCACCCATATAATTAATTTATTAGTATGGTGTGATGGTGTGGTGGTGTAGCGTTGGAGAAAAAAAACAGTGCCTACACATAGCGCGTTTGGCTCGCCATCGGCGACGGTGAAAAAAATCCAAAGTCGTGGCCAAGTCCAAAACAGCGAGACCCACAGATTAAACTCCTTGGCAAAAAAGTGCGTTTCGGCCTCCTTGCAAATATATTTTTTAAAAGTTGAGATTAAAAAGATTATTTTATTAAATTAATAAACATGGGAGGGGAGAGTCGACAGTTTCAGCGGATTATATTATTTTATTAAATTAATAAGATTATTTAATTTATTTAAATCAATTTATTTAATTTTTAGCTTATTTGTCGATTTGTCGAATTAAATCATATTAATAATTTTTCTACTCAACTCTAACATCATGGGAGGGGGAGGTTTCAGCGAATTATATTATTTTATTAAATTAATAAGATTATTTAATTTATTTAAATCGGTTTATTTAGTTTTTAGCTTATTTGTCGATTTGTCGAATTAAATCATATTAATAATTTTCTTACTCAACTCTAACATCATCAATTTCTCACCTTAAATTCACAATATCAACACAAATTAAAATACAAAATCTAATATCTTATTGGGATGTTTGTCCCACATCGCTCAAGGACAAGAAAGTTAAGGCATATATAAGAAGAAAGAATACTTTACATGTCATGACACGATTTAAAGCCGTGCGGGCCGATGTAGCGAGCCCAAAGTAAACAGTATCATGACACTTAATTGGGCCTTTACCTGTATCTGATTCAAACAAACTAGTATCAAAGCTTAATTGTCGTTCCGTTATATCAAAAGTCTTTTCGACATGATGTGATCGAGCAGCGTGTCCCGTTGGTGCGATGGTATCCGGGTTATGATGTCACCTAAATATCGAACCAGTTTGATCTCTCCACAAAGCGTGGATTAAGGGGGAGTTGCAAAAAAAAATCCCCAGTTTCATAGGTGTGTCTTTAGCCTATAGTGTACAATCGATGTGTGACAAAGGGAAAGATGTTGGGATGTTTGTCCCACATCTTTCAAAGACAAGAAAGTTAAGGCATATATAAAAAGAAAGAATACTTTAAATGTCACGACGCGTTTTAAATCCGTGCGGGCTGATGTGGTGAGCCCAAAGCGGACAGTATCGTGATACTTAATCGGGCCTTTACCTGTACCTCATTCTAACAAACTGGTATCAGAGCCTAGTTGTCATTCCGTGATATTGAAAGTCTTCTCGACGTAGTGTGATCGAGCGACATGTCTCGTTAGTGCGACGGTATCCGGGTTATAATGTCACCTTAATATCGAACCGGTTTGATCTCTCCACAAAGCATGAATTAAAGGAGAGTAAAAAATCCCCAGTTTCATAGGTGTGTCTCTAGCTATGGTGTACGGTTGATGTGTGACAAAGGGGAAGATTATTGGGATGTTTGTCCCACATCGCTAAGGACAAGAAAGTTAAGGCATATATAAGAAGAAAGAATACTTTAAATGTCATGATGCGTTTTAAAGCCATGTGGGCCGATGTGACGAGCCCAAAGCGGACAATATTGTGACACTTAATCGGGCCTTTACCTGTACCCGATTCTAACATATCTAATCTCAACAAATCAAATCAAATAAATTGTCATCATCAAAAACACCTTTGGAGGGAAGTCCTCAATCAATAGACTTTCACTTCTAATTTATAAAATTTTTATATTTCTTACCATGTCAGAGAAAATTTCTCATCCAAAAGTGTTCGTCAGTCGTTTTGAGAGGATTGCACTATTTACCAAATCAGTTTATTCAGTTTTCAGTCAGGTTGAGAGGTTAGTCAACCCACCCAAATAAACATCTGTTTATTCGTTTTTAGTTTATTCAATTTTCGGTCAATCAGTTTATCATATTAAATTGGTTTATCGGTTCTTCTGCTCAGCCCTAGCGGTATATGTATTTCTTCTTAATAAAAATACCATACATATGGCTGATCAGACATTTCTACTATAGACTACTCTCTTTAATAATAAAAAAATTTATCACAAAGACAAATACAGTAAAATATGGTACAAAGTTATTTCATATAATAAATATTATAATTTCTCATTTTTAACACTAATCTTTTTGTTTGGTAAAAGCATTCATAACTTTTTTTTTTAAATTTAGCTCTTAGAAAAATGAAAGTATTGTTTTTTTTTTCATTTTAACAAGTTATTTTTAAATAAAAAACAAAAAAATTTACAATGCAATTTTCATTTTAAAAACTACAAATAATATTACTCTTTTTTTAAAGTTGAGATCAAAACTTTGCCCAACCTAGTTGGTCTCATTATGCGTATCTTCTCTTGGCCAGGGTATGTATTTCTACTTAATAAAAATACCGTACATATGGCTGATAAGACATTTCCGCTGTAGTTCACAAGTCTACTCTCTTCAATAATAATACAAAATTATCACAAAGACAAATAAAATAAATTAAGGTACAAAAGTTATTTCATTTATAGATATAATAAATATTATTATCCTCATTATAATTAAAGTACACACTAATATTTAATTTCTTTGGTAAGACACAATGGTGGAAATTAAAATTTCAGGAGAAAAAAGGTTAAAAATGAAAAGAAAAAAGATAGAATTTTTTTATATGATTATTTAATTGAAATTGAAAAGAAATGATAAAAAATAAAAAATTATTTTTATTATTTGATAAAATGAGAAAATGTATTTGAAAAAAATATAGAAATATCAATTTTACTTTTCTGTGTTATAAAGGGAGATAAAAAGAAACAGTCACGTTGACGGCGATCACCATCACCGGCCCCGCGGCCACAAGGGAGCCGATGGCAGTCGCGCCGACGATGGACCCCCTATTCCCCGGCGAGATAGACGGTTAGCCCGGTGCTCCAGGAGGGGCAGGGCCGGCCTGAGCAGGGACCCCAACTACTGCTGCATCGTTCCTGACCTCCCATATCCACCATCCGCTTCTTTCGAGCCGTGCTGCTGCTCACCACATGCACTGTCGAACGTTCTGCTGATGTCAACGGTCTTCCGTGGCATCGTCTCTGCAACTCCCCTCCTTTCGAGCGCTGCCTTGGTTTTTTCGGAATTTGCAATATTTTACCCTTCTCTATCTATCTATCTATCTATGATATTGGTGTTATGAAATGATGGATACTAGTAAATGCTTCATATTTTGATATTACTGTCCAAGCTGCCTAATAAATCTTATGACCAAAGTGTGCATTTGAATATATCTGATGCAAATGTGGCACTTGAAATTTGTTATTACAGTTGGGAAAAGGTTTGTCCAAGGATGAAAATGGTCGGGAAGTAGCCCTACAAAATCAGAATCTAACTTGGGGTCCGTCCAATGCATTGAACAGTTATATTTCATCAAAGGAGGCCAGGATGGTTCAACTAAGGAGACCAGTCATGAACCAAAGGCTCAAAGTGAGCAGTAGGGCTGGACCTCGTATTAGTTATGTGAGGGACTATCATCAAGACCTACAATGCCAAGCACTGGGATCGAAGGCATTTCTTGTGGCATTGATGGGAGGATTTGAGGAGAATCAAGGAACAAGGGAGCAGTGGGGCCGGACCTCCAATATATTTTCATTTTTCTTACATAATGATATATGTAATTTTGCTGAATCTGTGTTTTTTTCCCAAGTCCGGATTCGTTGTATTGTTTTCATTCGTAGACTCATCCATGTAAATAAAGTACATATCCATGTTGATTCTCTTAACCTTTGGGCTTTTTTGTTTCCTGGCTTTCCCATAAAATGATGCCAACGATTCTTGCCCTTTTTCATCATATCTGAATACTATAAATTAATAAAACTGTAATTCTGTAATTCATTTATATTTATCTACCTAAATGACGCCAAAACTTACAAAGAACACAGAAATACTGCAACGGACAATTCTTCAAATATCTTTGATGGAATGTATCTCACTCAAAGTCTTCTTCAAAAAATTCACACCCTCTAACGTCAAAGATCTGCAAACACATAAAAAGTCTTCTTCTGCGCCATATACGCACGCCTCTATATGGATCTGGATTTATTGCATCATTGCATGATGAACGTATCATAGTACAAGTCATTGTTTTAAATGAATAATTTGATTTAGTTCCACCAGCTATGATCAGAAATCTTTTCTTGACAATCCCAAATGCCCTTTCAACAACGACGCATGCATGATGATGATTAAAACTTTCTTTTGAATTTTGTGGTCCGAGATTAAAATACTCTTTCAAGTGATACCCAACACCTCTGTACGGCGTGAACAACCCTAATCCAAGTCAAGTTGTGTATTCGTTAAAAAGAGATCAAATCGTTTAGATAATTTATGGATTAGTTGGTGTTAACCTTGATAGAGGGAGGGTGCAGACATGTCATCACAGTGGCTGGATGACAACTTGAAGTTATATACAAACAGTTAGAGCATCTCCAACTCATAAGCTATAGCAATATTTAACTTAAAAATATCTCCAATGCATTAATTATACGTGTAGCTATAGCAAAAGAATTAAGTAAAATAGTAAATATAGATATTTTTAACTTAAATCCTTAAGGCAACCCTCAAGGAGGTCTCCACCGTTGTATTGGAACTGTAGTCCAAAACTGAAAAGCATTCTCCTTGGAAAAGAAAAGAGACCAATGTAAGACTCATATCCACCAATTTGACCGAATTTTGCATCATCCTCTGAAGCACACTTATAACTTATCACTAGCATGCATATATATATGAATAATTCTACATGGGATGGCCTGTAATAGAACCATGCATCTTTGTCTCAACAGATTCCACTTCTCAAAGCTGGGCTCGACGCTTGTCTGTACAAGTGACATCCTGTTGGGTTGCAGATCAGCAGATTAATGCAACAACATCACTCTTGCCATTAACCCAAAATATTCTATATCTTGTTGTGCTCTGTGCAGAATTCCTAAATGTTTCTCCTTTATATCATCTAATACAAGTTCAATCGCTTTGTTTAGTAGCCTATTTTTTTTGCTACTAGTATTATTCTAAATTGACTAGCTAAAGTCATATTTAGCATTTAGCATGAGACTTTAACTAATGACACGAAGGTACACCATCTATTTTTTTTATTAACAATTATTTTTTTCAATATATCTCTGTTCTACCTATCTCTAAATTTCAAATCTTTAACGGAATTGACGTTGAAGGAGGAAGCCATGGTAGAGCAATGAGAGGGAACAACACCAGAATAGATAGAGGAAAGAGGAACACACTCGCCCTCACCTGGGGTTTGGAAAACATATTGGAGAACCTCTGCCGAGACAACCACTTGCACACCCCAAACTCGAGCCACCAAACAAGGAGCTTCTTCGCCGCCGCCACCCTGTTCGAATTGGACTGTCGCATAGAATTCTTCAGCTTCATTTCTGCTGCAAGCAAATCGATCGGACCTGAACAAAGGTGCTTCAATCCGTTTGATTCTAGCTTGATTTTTACTTCCACCGCCCATGAGACCCCGCAACTCCCAAAACTTCCCCAATCAAGGACGTGACCAGCGTACACATAGAAATTAGCCGATTTCCCTAAAGACAAAACCATGGAATCGATCAATTAAAGAGAGAGTGTGCGTGTGTGTCTGCGTGCACGATCACTTGGCAAGCCTCACGCCGCTGTAGCAGCCAGACGGGACGCAGTCAGACGGGGGACGCAGCCGAGACATTGTCGAATGGGGGAAGGAATAGCAGTGAGGGGGAGGGTACACGTGAGAAAGCAAAAGTTTTTTTTTTTTTTTTTTACTTTAACTAACTAAGCATTTAATTAATGCATTGAAAAAATTTGTCATACTTTAGTATGCCTTTACCTATGCTAGCAAGTTAAATTGACAAACTAAAGTCATATTTAACTCGGTACGGTAAGACTTTAACTAATAATATTGTACTATTTATTTTTTTACTTAATAATTATTTTCTCAATCTACTCATGTACTATCTTTCCCAAATTTCAAATCCCTAATGGAAAACTGACATTGGGCGAGGGGCACGCACGACAGGTAGCGGCTTGGAGAAGGGGGGGGGTGATTTGGGATGGGTCACCCCGATTCCGAATCCGTCCCGTCCCAAACCCGTTTAAGCTGACCTGAAACTCATCCCATTAAGATCGGATCAGGGCGAATACCCATTAAACCCGCTATATTACCTATATATATATACGGGTTTGGGACGGGTTATCCCGCCACGAATCCTTACCGGGTTGGAGATACCTGTCCCAAATCCGTTCCGAACTCGATTACACTTATTCCAAACTCGTCCTGTTAGGGGCGAGGCGGGACGGATACCAAGTATAACCCGCTCCATTGCCATCCCTGTTGGTGATATGTAAAAGTCGCAAAATCTCTCTGTACCAAAGAAGTGGGAGATGGTTCCTAAGAAAGGACTTGGGTAATGAAGAGTAAAAGAAACGACTTAGGTAAAAGTTTATTAAACATATTTTATGTAATCAATTCACGACATAACCGTAAAATCATAACTAATTGGAAGATCATTTTTTTTTATTTAGCTCCCCTCTAATGATTTGATATGTTATCATATCATCATAGTTACCCCCAATTATGCAAACTCAATTATATGTAGCATTACTCAAATTTTATATATACTAAAATTTCCCTTTTAAAATATTTTGCATGTCACCTGCTTTTTGTTCAAAACTTTTCTTCCATTTCTTTCCTTATAAATAAGCTTTCCTTTTCTTTTTCTTTTCTCAATACTTGCTGGGATGAGCATATAAAAGGGAACTGGTCACTGTAAAAATAAGGTAAGATAAGACAGGCCAATTTTGGCATTGATGTTAGAAAGCTGTTTTTGCTTATTTTATAAGCAAAAAATAAGCAAAAACATTAAAAGGTAATTGGTAAACTTTAAAAAAACTATCTATAATTTTTTTTGCTTTTTCATGATGAAAAGCAAAAACAATTAAGAATTGCTTTTAAAAGTTACTTTTTTTTTAGAAACAGTTTCTAATACTAACCCTTTATTCTTCGTCTTCTATAGCTGCTATTGATCGATCTCATGGGAGGTGGGGGCCTTGGGCGGCAGGCTTGGGGGGATTGAGCGACAAGCTTGAGCGGTGAGGAAGGGGGCTTCGGGGGGGGGGGGGGGTCGCCCAACCGTGGACGGAGCAAGGGAGGGGAGTTTGCGTCCACCAACAATGATTGCAGGGATAATTTTGCATGAAGGCAGCCATGGTTAAGCGGTTCCCCATTTCACACTTAAATTTTGAAATCCAAAAAAATATAAAGTAAGAAGTTTAATATACATTTGACTTCCCATAGAAATAGCTTATTGTGAGAATTGAAAATAATTCCTCTATTGAGTAATTAAAAACACTTACAACCAACTTACTTTACACAGAACGCAAAATAAATCTTCAGAAAATATGGTCTACAGCAAAGCCTTCAGAGATGGGGCAATACATTCTTACATCTTACATCACCTTCTTGCCTGCAACATCCACGTCCTCAGCAACGGGGTCACGGAGAGTTCCAAACATCCAATCCATCCATATTGTGTAGTGGCCGTAATTATGACGGTATGTTGTGTGGTGAATGGTGTGGTAGCCAGCGCCCATCACAGGCCAAAGTTTACCATGGATGCAATCGTGAATATTTGCTGTCCATATTGCCTCCAAGAACAGAAGGCCTATGTGTGTTGTGAAATGAGTTGGCACCAAGAATAGTGCAATAACGTGCGGTATTGCCTGCAGTATCCCATCTAAAGGGTGGAAAGCCAAACCTGAAAAATGGATTACAGGTAATGCTGCTCAGCCATAGAATTGAACAGGGTGCCATGGATGCAATATAACAGGAGGCCTGGGTTGCATAAAAGTTTTGCTGTTGTTTTAAATATGAGCACCGTTTTTTCTTGCTTCCTGTAACTCAGCCAAGCTTTCAGAATTCATTGATGTATCACTGAGCAGCCATTATGGACTATGCACAGCATCACATTAAATGACATGCTTCAATTATCATTGCATTGGATGGATTTTCCTATATGAATACCAAATCCCGGAGAATTCATGAACGTATCTACAAACATTGTGACTTATTATTGAACGTGAATCATGTGATAACCTATCAGTATCAGCAATAGTACATGTCATCATCTCCGATATAGGTAAATATGAGAAGTAGAATGAAAACCAAACAGGAATTCCGAACTTTTTGTTAAAAGCATCTGATTGAGTGCTGCCAGTAGGAGGACGACATGCTTCAATAATTATTGCATTGGATTTTCCTATATGAGCAGCAAATCTTGGAGAACTTATGTGGACATATATACAATTATTGTGACTTATGAATGTGATAACCTATTAGAAACAGCCATCATCTCAGATATAAGTTAATATGAATAGTAAAATGAAAACAAAAAAGAAATTCTGAATTTTGGTTAAATACATACGGTTGGAGGTTGTCCATGGGCGATTAATTAATGTGTAACCTATCAGAAACAGCCATCATCTCATAAGTAAATATGAATAGTAAAATAAAAATAAAAACAGGAATTCTGAAGTTTGGTTAAATGCATATGGTTGTCCATGAGTGGTTAATCCCAATTCAAGGCTGTCTGCTCAAATTTGCTCCCATGGAGGATGACACAAGGGAAATGATTGAACACACTGAGAACAAAGAAAATACAATCTACATTGTCTAGTTGCTCTATTTTACATCATGCGTAATTACTCGTGGAGACTTAACAGGTGAAAACATAGTCAAACTCTCGAAAACCAAATTATAAACTTCAAATAACAAGCCCTCTCTTTACAATACAATTCCCCAATTCAGAGAATGAAGCATTAGTCACTTCATTATGTCCAAACATGGAAGAATTGTGAATTCACCCCAACCCCTAATTGAATCATGCCAAAAACATCGATACTGAATTAGATGCATTATTATGAAACCAAAACTACAGATAACTCTACTTCCAACACTGCAAGTCAAGCTAAAGCTTATAAAAACATTTCAATTTCTTATAAAATTTGTCTTACTAGGAAAAGAATGAATAACACTACCTTAAATTCTCACTATTTACATTTGAAATATAAGTCTCAATTGAGATGTCCTGGGAACAATTGATTCCTTCTCTTCACAATGTTCTTCAAAACTTAACTTTTATGAATAATTCAATAGTACATCACAACATGAAGTATGCTCAATGGATGCATAAACTTGAGGTACCTCTATCACAACCATGAGGCTCCACATGGTGCCTCCAAAATGGTAATGAGCCTAACTAGCCCTAACGTGATAACGTTTATCAAACAAATTATCCACATGGACAATCTCATCAAGCTAGACTCTAAAATCAAAGAACATCATAGATTCCACAAAACACTGCATAGTTCCCCCCTTACCAATGTGGTGGAAAAATAAATGATTAGATGAGATTTTGGAGATCGAATTTTTTTGAGATAAAAAAAAATATTAATAATAGAAGAAAATTGAAATTAGATATTTTTATCTAAGGTATAATTATAAAAAATATTTAAAAAAGAATAATAATTAAAATTTTTTAAAATTATTATATTTTTAATTTCTTGATAATGAAAATAATCTTTTTTAGATAATGATATTTTATTAAGATTTAAAAAAAATTGTTGGTGATTTTTGTTAATGATTTATGAATGATTTAGTGGAGATAGAGGTTCTATAAAAGAAAATTTATGGGCTGTTGGGTTACCTGTTTTGAAAACCTAATTTTTAAGTTTTTTTCTATTTTCAAACTCAAATTTAATTATTTTTTTGGATCGAATTTATTTTTAAAAAACTCACCTTCCTCTACTTTGTTACTCAAGACCATTGATTATATTTTTACCATTTTTATGGAGTTCAAATTTTAAAAAATTATTCTTTCTAAAACACATTCTTTTTTACTAAACATAATTTGTTTTCAAAATTAAAATTTAAACTTCAATTCCAATAAAAATTCAATTCACAAAACTAAAACACAAAAACGAAAACATGTACAAAACATTCCCTTAGAAATTTGAGAACAAAAGTGAAGATTCAAAAGCATGGCGTCTCATTAAAAATGGAGTAATCAAGTCCCAATTTCAGAAAATACAGGAACCATAAAAAATTGAAATCCTCCAAAGAACAAAGAAGTAGTTCTTAAATTATAAGGGGCATAATCAATAATTCTGAAACTTAGACACCAATGAAATTTTAGAAACTTTAATGTGTATATATATATAACCCCATCCAAAAGAAAAGGCACGAATGCAAAAGAAGAATCAAATAGCAACTCAACAGTGCCAATAAGTTTAATAAAAAAGTGTCGAATTTCCTTCTTTCCTTATTAATACACATACACTAATCCTGAATAAAGGATAGGAGATGCCATAGCAGGGAAATCTCAGATATAGTAGAATGAATCACACCTGGATTTTATTTCATTTACATAAATAATATATAAAGAAAGACTACCTTTGAAAAATAAAGTGGCATTCTGTGGATGGCTTCAAAACCCTCTTTTGGAAAACCCTGGGTATTGGGTGATGGCTTTGATACCATGAGAAAGAAAGAAGAACGGAATTTAATGCATTATTATGAAACCAATAATGCAAATATATAGGCCCTAACAACAGATACTACAGGCCATGGGCATGACGCCTGATAACTCAAAACTTCCAACAATTAAAACCTACATCTGCAATGGTCTTTTCAAACTTACATGAAGAAGGCAAGAGAAAAGAGGGAAGAAATAAAGACTAGAAACACTTCAAATTTTCTTTCCCACTGTAAACATGAAGGTCCCAAGTTCCCAAAGCTGGACAATGACAGGTTACATGGGGGCATGTCAAGGATATGGAAACTGCACGCTCGGGCCAATGAGAAGAAAGTAGCCATTTAAATTTATGATTGACTAGTATCAATGGGGAATAATTTTGGCCAGATAAAAATTTAGGGAGAAAATGTGTCACTGCATCATTATCCTTTGAAATATCTTCATCCCTCCATTGCCTTTCAACCATATTTTTAAAGTGTCTGCCATAAAATGTCACTTCAGTGTGAGCTTTTACTGAAGCTCTGTCAAAATTTGTAAACGTGTGCAAACCAAAGGAAAAGAAAATGATTTAAAGCTTTTTGCAGTCCCGCAGAAGATCAGGGGAGTGGAGAGATCATCTTCTGTCACTGATGGCCGTCACAGTTCAGGTTTTGTTTGCTATGTT